>CM062810.1:393594872-394794872 GCA_031772625.1 Pinus tabuliformis
AAATTCATTTAAGAAGGACCAAGAATAAACATAAGGTTTATTCATTAAGAAATTGTCGCCACATAAATTATAATAAGAATAAATACATAGTAATACATGGAAGATAATACTCGTCATTAGAGGACTTATCGCCATGATTCATGTATCTATTACTTAATACAGATTATCAATGGTTTTTAAGTTGAGACATTAAGTTTGGAAGTATGGACCAAGTGGGAGAATGTTAAGCTCCGTTAATATTTTGAACAATTGTTGCCTACAATTATGGAATTTAAACTGCAGTCTTTCCTTAACTTAAGGAAACCAACTGCAGTAATTTCCTTAAGTTAAGGAAATCAACTGCAGTTAATAAATTTATTGTTGGGAGCTACTAAAGTGGTCCATTACTCCATCTGGAGTTCTCTACCTTGATCTGTGGAACATTTGACACATAGCCATCAGAAGCTTGATGGAAGCTTGGCTATAAATTTATCTGTTTGGTCCCCAAGCTTGCATCTCAATTCCCTTCAGTTTTTACACCATCTAGCTGAGAGAGCAAAGCTTGGAAGTGCCTTCAGATTTTCTGTATTCTTTTCTTTTGCTTGGATTGAAGCTGGAGTGCTGAAGTAAGGAAAGCAAAGTGGACTGTGGTTTGCATCAAGAACATCACCAATGGCTGGAGGTAATTTATATTTCTGGGCATTAAGTTTTAATGATTCTTTGAGTTTTCCACATACAGAATCGCTGTTGAAATTATTTATTTATCATAAATTCTAAAATTAGAATTAATAGAAAAAAAATTACATAGGTTGAAAGTTCGAATTGAGTCGCCTACAAACTCAACCATACATTTGAACACAAACAAGGGCACCATATGTATCACTTGAGTTTAATTAGGAAAGAGACGCCTCTAGGCGCAACTAGAAACATCAACAATGTTGAGCGTTATAATTGTAGTTAATTGCTGAATGGGTAGTGCGTACTATTGCAGAAGAATATACCACATAAAACCAGATTGAGAAAGGAAAAAGAAAATCAATAAGAAATTATTTTATTTTCTAGAATATCATAGTTCTTTACATGATTCATTCATCTACAGCCTAAAAAGGTAGAGGTAACCCTCTCTATTAATCTGGATAAAGAAACTCCTACTTATCATGACAAGCATAAGAGATAAATGTGCCCGTGTCATAAGATGGAAATGACAATCATGGGAAAGGAAATCTTAAAAAGATATCACTTTACAATTATATTATCATGACATTCTCGTTTGGTTTACAATTATATTATCATGACATTCTCGTTTGGTATACAAGGTACAAGAAATTGAAAATAAGAAGGAAGGGTCTTTCATTCAATTAGATACAATGAAATTAAAGAGATTTTTTCTTTCAAGATCACAATCGTATGAACTACCTAGGCATAGCTAGCTCTCGTAGAAATAAACTAGTTCATAAAAAATACAACTGGAAAGAAAGAAGGCATTCCAAGGCTCAAGTATGTATGTTGTCAACCCTTATGGAAGGGGCATATTGAAGGAGCATCTGTTATGAGAAAAATCCTACAAAAATAGAGAGGACTTCCTAAGGCACTCAGCATGAACATCTTAGCAGTGAAAACATGAGACTGACCTATGACAAGGTAAGGAGTCATTAGTGGGAAGAAATTCCTTTGAAACATGGAGGAAAAGAGAAGCCTGAAACCATATCGGTTCCTTACTTGCAATAAAACCAACCACAAAAGGTTAGAAAATACTAAGTAACGAAGTGATATTTCAGACAAACATAGGCTTTTGAAAAAAATGAAAGAGGGAATCAATATTAATATCGATAATAGAGTAGATTCCCTTGCATTTTCTCATTCTTGGAAGGCAAGGAAAACACTGACAATATTGTCAAGTCAAGTCTATAATAACATTGACATTTCAAAATTATGGAGATTGAATAATAAAGGATCTGCATAAAACAAAAGGCAAGTCAAGACCTTTTAATGAAATAAAATCACAATTTCTTGAGTACTGGAAGACTCTGGGAAATAAAGGTTGGATTTCTGGAGGCCTTTCCCTGAAACCAAAAGGTTGGTCTTCCTCCTATCTTGATATCACTGGGAAGAAAAACAAAATTTGCCTCCAAATTTAGTCACGACAAAAGGTATTTCCTATAACAAACCTCAAAGAATAAGTGCGAACCAGCGAGTGTGAAGAAAAACATAAAACGAAAACTCACCATTAATAATGATCGAAGGAAATATGCCACTTGTAGTAATAAAAAGCATAGTATTGAAAAAAAATGCAATTAAATGAGGGATGTAACAAGATGGTATTAGAGCCAAGTTTCAAAACTGGGCTTGAAAATAACGACCATAGTAATAATTGGAGATATGTAAAATTAAAAGGTTGAATGGAATATTGATGTGCTAACAACCATTGTGTTGATTTTAATGTACTCAAGTGAAGCAGACCATCATAAAATGACAGACGATCTTACTCCATCAGTAGTAGAAGCAGAGGAGCCATATATAGAGTTGGGGAACGAAAGTAGCCCACCAACAACCCAGTTTATGGATATCATTAAAAATTTGTAGCAAGAATTGGCTCACTTTAGAAACAACAACGAATGCCTGCTTTATCTAGTGAGGAGCAGGAAATAATGATAAGAGATTTGAATGAAAATTCTAGTCATAGAATAATAGATCCAGAAGAACCAAAAAGGAAGCATGTGGATATGGAATCAGAAAATTCTGAAAGTGGAGGTAATTCGGACAACACTTATCCAAGAAACCAGAAAGAAAGAAGAAGGTGGAACTGCAAGGGCAGTTTAGAAAAATAAATCCTACTTTTGATGGGGAGAAGGAAGAGGATGAAGAAGCTTGGCTCCTCAACATGACCAAGTATGTCCATGTGTTTGAGTATGAGATCAATTTAAAAGATAGATTGGCCATTTACCAACCATGGAAACTTTTAGGGGCTAATGTTCGCCCAATGGGCTAATTTTCCATGGTTTTTCCACAAAAAAGATTCACCAATTTCCAATTTTTATAAAATATGATTTCCCAAATTTTAGAATATAAAATTATTTTACCTTAAAAATCACCAACATTATATAGAAATTATATATAAAATCATTTTAAATTTGAAAATTTTTACAAATATATCAATAAACATTTTATAGTTTTCATATTAGGGATTAGTGAGATTTGCCAATGTTTTTAAACTTCAAGAAAATTTTCCATCCTTAGATTTTTCCTTGTTACCAACTACAAGGTAAAGCTACTATCTCGTGGGAAGAGGCTGAAATAGTACATACCTTGGAGGAGAAGACAATGTCTTGAGAGGAATTCCAAAGAAATTTCTAGTCTCGATATCTAAATGAATGGTATTACGATGATACAATAAAGGAATTTCATGAATTAAGGCCGGTGAAGCTAACAAGGGACGAGTTTGTGGTTAAATTTACCAATTTTATATGGTATGTTCCTTATATTAAACAGGATAAAGCCAAGATACAATGACTTTTGAACTGCCTACCAACCCCTTACAAAGAAAGGATTGAGTTCGAAAATCCTAAGACGACGGATGAGGCAGTAAGGAAAGCAAGAGTATGCTATTAATAGTTCAAGAATAAGGGGAAAATATTAAAACCTTGGTAAGGCAAGGACACAAATAAAACTGTAATGCTGTCAAAAAGACAAAAACCAACGTTTATTAAGACTTTTGGAAAGGACCATCAACGAAATAAGTTCAACAAGGGAGATTTAAATCAACTGACATAGTCTCAGATTAGGTCCAAACCCATGGACCTCAACAATAAAAAGATTAGTGGGGTCAAGGAGAGAGAACCACTGAAGTTTTACGGATGTGGTGAACCACACCTATTGAGAGATTGCCTACATAACCCCAAATCCATTTAGAATATTCAACATGTCTACAATCCAACAATTGTGAATGGCATTCCTAGAAACATTCCTAGGATAAGTGTTGTGATGGAGGATAGAGAGGTTGAGCATGAATATACGATGATCAAAATTAAAGGTACCATCTGAAATCAATCTGTTTCGATTTAATTGATCTAGGGGCTAGATTAAGTTACATTAGTCCCTAGATGGAGGAAAAATGTGAATTAATATCTGAAAAATTTAAGACTGCATGGTTGGTACAGTTAACAACCGACACAAAAAAGAATGGTAACTAGCTAAGTAAGACAATGTCCCATCAACTTAAATGGTTATTCTACAGAAGTAAATTTAGATGTCCTTCCTTTAGGATCCTATGATGTATTAGTAGGAATGGACTGGTTAGAGAAACATGGAGTTGTTATAATTTTTTTAGAGAAAATAATAAGTTGTGTGTGCCAAGATAGGAAAACCTAAGTAATTAAAGGAATACCAAAATAAATATCAGTTAGACAAATCTTAGCCTCACAACTGAAAAGGAATGTAAGAAAATGGTTTCAGTTATATATGGTGCATGTCGAAATAGATAAACGAAAAACAAAGAAGAAAAAATTAGAAACATTTCCAATAATTAGTGAATTTTAGGATGTTTTTCTAGAGGAAATCCCTAGTTTACCTCCCCATAGAGAAATAGATTTCTCCATTGATCTAGTACCTGGTTGTTATAGCTCCAAATCTCATTCTTGATATTTGTGATGCTGCACTTATGGTCTAGGGCAACCCCTCCTTCCAGACCTAGTCCAAATACTTAAAAAACAATGATTTATTCCATATACGTGACATTGCCTTGAGCTAAACGTGTGAGTACGCGGGTCTGTATATACCCAACCTGCGTATATGTCTTAAAACACTTAAAAAAAATTAAATCTCCTTAATTTCAGGCAGAGATCACGGGTTTTACCTGTTGATTACCTATTAGTGCCCGTGGCCCAACTGTTCCCAACGAATTCCCAACTAAAAAACTACTTTGGGAAAAATATAAAAAGGCTTCAATGGGAAGGCCTAAAGGAGGATAGAATAGAGAGAAAAATACTCTGCTGAGATTATGCTTGATCAGGTCTGAAGATCCTTGTGCTTCAAGAACTTCCCCCATGACTCATACAAAGATATCTCAACTAGTGAAATAACATTAAAGCTCAAGGAAACAAGGGTTTCCTGTAATGGGGGAAGTGTTGGAAGCACAAGGATCTTCAGACCTGATCAGGGATAATCTCAGCAGAGTAATTTTCTCTCTATTCTCTCCTCCTTTAGGCCTTCCCATTGAAGCCTTTTTATACTTCTCCCAAAGTAGTTTTTTAGTTGGGAATTCGTTGGGAAAAGTTGGGCCACGGGCACTAATAGGTAATCAACGAGTAAAACCCATGATTTCCACCCAAAATTAAGGAGATTTAATTTTTTTAAAGTGTTTTAAGACATATATGTGGGTTGGGTATATACAGACCCGCGTACACATGCATTTAGCTCAGGGCAATGTCGCGTATAGGGAATAAAACAATGTTTTTAAAGTATTTAGACCAGGTCCGGAAGGAGGGGTTGCGCTAGGCCATAAGTGCAGCATCACAAATATCAAGAGTGAGATTTGGAGCTATAACACTGGTGTCACCCCAACATCTAGAGCTCCTTATTGAATGCGTATATTAGAGCTATTAGAATTGAAGATGCAGTTACATGAACTACTACAGAAAGGTTACATTAGACCCAGTGTATCACCATGGGAGATCCCTGTACTCTTTGTCAAGAAAAAATATGGCACGTTTAGAATGTGCATCGATTATTGAAAATTGAATAATTTAACCATAAAAAATAAATACCTGTTGCCCTGTATTGATGATATGTTTGATCAAGTGAGGGGAGAAACCATATTTTCAAAGACTGATTTAGGGATTGACTATTACTGGCAATGAATGAAAGATGAAGATATTCATCAAACAAATTTTAGAACCACATATGGTCACTACAAATTCGTAGTGTTACCCTTTGGTATCACTAATGCACCAACAACCTTTTTGTGTTTAATGAACAATGTACTTCATAAGTACCTTGATAAATTTGTGCTGGTGTTTATAGACGATATTTTAGTGTATTCCAACAATGAAGAAGAGCATAAAAAGCATTTGAAATTAGTGCTACAAAGCTTAACAGAACAACAACTATATGTGAAACTTAGCAAATGTGAGTTCTATGAGGAGAAAACATAGTATTTGGGTCTCGTCATTTCATATGAGGGACTATCTGTTGACCCTGATAAGGTTAGGGCTATTTTAAATTGGCCTATACCTAAGGATGTGCCAACCGTCCACTCATTTATGCGAATCACAAGATATTATCGAAGATTTTCTAAACTGGCTTACCATATTACCTCTTTACAGAAAAAGGGAACAAGGTTTCAATGGACAACCAAATGCTAGGAAAGTTTTAACAAATTGAAACAATTACTGATAATAGCTTGTTAGGTCCCTATAATACTAGTGTATTACCTTATTATTATTGTCATTGTAGAAACTTATTGTTATTGTTGTTCCCATGTTTTCCCCATATTGTTATTATTGTGCCCCATAGAAGCCCACTATTGTTATTGTTGTGCCCTTACATTATTATTGTTATGTCGACTCTACTTATATTGTGACCCCTTAGACTCCTATATATAGAAAGGAGGTCTAATCATTTGTATCATAAAATAATTGTTCATTTGTGTAATGTAAAGGAGGTTTCCCCTTCGAAGAGGCTGATTTTGAAGTCGTTGATCTATATTTTCTTCTATTTTGTGAGCTGGTTGCATAACTGTTATAGACAATTTTGTGCCTTACAGCAACAGGCATGAATTGTCAATAATCCAAGGGATCCAAAGTTCCCTAAACATGATGTTCCTACCCCTAGAGGAACAAGGTCAGCAAACCAACAGCTCTTAGATCAGTTCTCCACCTAAAAACACTCAAAAACAAGCAATCCTGAAATCAAAGCAGGTGCTCCACTAGGCTTCTGCGCTGAAACACAACTCCTCCATGGTGTACCTGCATTGCAAAGCAGGTAGAACAAAGGCCACCTGCGTTGAGCGAGATTGGACAAGTGGCACACTGAGTCATTGCTCTGGAATCTTCCAAAAATGACACTTGGATCAGGGATTTCGCCTTGTGATGAGTCAGAGGCTCTGTTTCTCCAAGTGGACTCAAGAACTGAAGATCAACTAAAGATTAACTGAAGAGAGAGAGGACACAAGGCAGCTACACATCAGTTGCAAGCTGACTCATCCTTTCTCAATTCATCTATATATTGAGCTCTCTCCCATGAGCTCAGGAGGCTGGAATTTTGTGCAAAGTAATGCTATGCTGTTGGTTTCACTATAGAGCTATTGGGTGATTGCTTGAGGGAGGTGAAGAGGAGAAATTCTTTCTGCTGGGAGGTGTTGCTGGATTAGGACCTTCAATGGTTGTAACACTCTCAGAACCTTTACTTCTTCATTAATAAAAGCTATTGAGGTTCTTCTATATGCATTTGTTCCAATGATGTTTTGTGATAATTGTATATTTGGTTTATGCTAATCCGTGAATCAGTTATGATTGCATGCCTCTTGTAGTTTCCTTCTTTGTCATTTTGCAGGATCTCATTGTAGCTGGGCCGGCAAAAGAGCAAAGAGCTGGGAGCAAGCAGCCATAGAGAAGAGTTTGGATTCGACATTAAGCGTAAGGCAACGGTTAGTGCATTTATCCACTCTCTTTTGCTTTCATAAAGAAGTAAACCTTAAGTAGTTTTCTTTACAGTTGTTGCTGAGGTACTATCACCCTTAGAGTGGGATAGGGTCATCCGAGTCAGATACTTTTCCCTACAACAAACTGGCGACTCCGCTGGGGATCGTATCTGTTTGATTGTTTGTAGTATTTTGCTATTCATTTCCTGAACAAAAGAGTACCAAATCGAAAAGCTTTTGACTATATCAAAAGCGAAGTAGAGGGCAGCTACTCTAGCTCATTTCTGAGCATGTTCATGATTTGAAGAGCTGATCTACAAGGATCCTTGTAAACTCTTAGTGATAGCTTTTCATCCTCCTAATCATCCCTTTGAGTGTGCTTGACTGATTGCTTCTGATTTGAGCAAAAACTGTGCATTTTTGAGAAAATTGTGACCCAGAAACTGTGAAAACGCAACTTTCGTTTTCCAAAGTAGCTAGTACACAGGCTACCTGCTTTGCAACGCAGGTCCCGAAGGGGCTACCTGCGCTGAGAGCCAGATTGGCTGTGCAGCACCTGCGTTGGCCCAATTTTGCCTAGTGCTGTTGGGGTTTCCTCCTTTTCTCTTGCCTGTTTTCACTATAGACTTGGCAGCCAGTTACCAGTCTTGTACCTGTTCTGAAACCAACCTTACTTGCCATCATTCCGCCTCTGTTATATAACGAAATTGTACTTGTTCTTTGTATTTCTTACTCATTTACAATTTCCCATAACGAAGAGTAAACTAGTCTTGCTTTTGGCCTCTTAGATCTGAACCTGTGTTAGGCATTTTGCTGGTCTAAAGAGTTAGCTTGTTTGCTGTCCATAGCTGATTAGTCATTTTACTTTCGTCATTATGGTTTGATTTCATGCATTTCCAGTGATTGAACAAGTAAATCTTAAGGTGTCTTTTGATTTTGGACAAGCTTGTTTACTTTCGCTTTAAATCGAAATCAAAGTTATATAACAACTTTCTTTTTGTAACTACATCAACATTAAGAAAGGGAAAAGAAAATACATGCATTGTGCATTTTGCATCTGACTGTTTGCATGACGATTTAGGAAAATTTGCATTAGTGTGTGCTCTATGATCTGTGAGAAAAGATTTGCCTTTCTTCTCCCTCAGTAGTTAAGATTTTCAAAGTTGAAAGATTTTCAAAGTTTGCTTCTCATCTTAGACTGCATTCAGGAATTTGTTATATACATCTCGTGGTGATCCTTAAAGGCAAACTGCTAAGCAAGATCAACATTAAAATAAATTCAATTTACATAACAACGCTTTGTAACATAACGCAAATACATAGAGGTCTAGGTAGAGACGTGTTCCGGCGTCGTTAAACATAGTGACTGTCGATCTCTACGAAGGTGGGTGATTCCTCCTGAGAGTCGGTGGCACTAATACGGACTTGTGCTCCCATGTACCGTCGCGTATATATTGGGAGACCCCTATAGGAACAAAGCCTTTATCCATAGGAAGCCGTGTCGGCCGCCCTACTGATCGCGATGCAGTGAACACAGCATTCACGAAGATCGACCACCCGTACCGTAAAACGTATTCTGTGGTTTCGCGAAAAGTTTGGCACACCCTCTGCCTAGAACTCCAGAGTAGTTTCTTTTGGCCTTTTTCAAACTCTATAACTGAAAAAGTCCATCCGAGCATTTGTCACTTCGGGCTCGTTAAAACATCGAAGGAGACTAGAGTCATCTTTAGCTTTTTCTCGACTCTTAAAACATGAAAAAGCAAAGTTGTGTCTAAAGCGTCGTTAATAAAATTTATTTTAAATCGGAACATAATCACCTGTTATTCCCACGTTGATCTTTCAGTTGAAAAGTATGGAGCCCACCAACCAAGGAAGTAACCTTGGCAGAAGTCCCAATCCTTTCTCCTCTTGGGGAGATGTTGGTGCGCCTCATATGGCCACATTGTCACTTCTAGGATTGACAATTGGCCTACCCGTATGGCTCTTTTCAACTAATGTAGTGCAGATCGCCACTAATCCTGAGCAGTCGAATCAATAGTCAGACCAGTCTAGAACTACCCACCAGCCTTCCACTTCTTACAATGCTTCCTCTGATCCTTCATCTTCGCAAGGTAGAGCCGGCAAAAGTCAGCCTCCCATGGAGAAGAAAGAAAAGAAGAAGAGAGAAAAGAAGCAGAAGGGGCCTATGGCAAAGGCGACTGGGGGCAAGCAGAAGACATCTGACAAAAATCCACACACTGCACCGACCGGGCCTAAATCGCCATGTGTCATTTGCAAAGGGACCCACTTCCATCGTGATTGTCCTTGTATTCCCCGGATACTAAGGGACTGGTCCCCAAGGTTGCACAATCCGGTAGCATCAACCTCTGGTAGTCATGTTGATTGCAGTCCGTCAACTAGCGAGAGTGAAGGACGAAGAGGGAAACCAAGATCACCCTGTATGCTGTGTGAAGGCGATCACGCCATCCACCGATGTCCATTCTTAGATGAGGCGAAGAGAGTTTTGGAAGATCGTCCGGTATCACCGTTACGACTTCCTCCTGGATACCAAAAACTCGTCCCTAATCCCTCGATAGTTGAAAATCCAGCTGGCCCGCTCAAGTGGTCAGCTGAAGTGTCGGTCATTGAGAATGAACCTGCTGAATCCAGACCAGGCGAAAGTCTAAAGGTCGAAACGGCAGTTGACCCGGTTCTTCCTTCAGAGGTTTCATCCTCAAATGACTCCGTCGTTGAAGACCCATCTTCAAATGACACCCTCACTGAAGAGGATAAGGATGACACCGTCCATATTCTTTTCATCAACACAGACTCTGATGAGCATCAGGGCAATGCGCCCATTCCTTTATCGCAGGAAGGAACATCGTCAGGGTCGTATCCGGCCGTGTATTCGGTCCCACCACCAAGCAACCTAGTTGTATCCTTTGATTGGAATCAACTAGGCAGACCCCGGTTACCAGCCAGTATCCCATTCAGAATCATAGTCCAAATCTACAGAATGGTGATGGCTGGAACTATCATTGATGAAGGGGCATCTGTGAGTATCCTTTCCTCTATTGCTTGGAAAGCACTGGGTTGCCCGGCGCTTTTACCTGAGATAAGAAATCTATCAGGTTTTGATAAAGGAACCAGTCACCCGTTAGGGATTCTCCCCAATGTTCCAGTTACATTGAAAGGGAAGACAGTTCATATGAACATCATGGTCGTCCAGGGACCCTTGGCTTATAACTTACTCCTTGGACGAGACTATATATATTGCATGGAGGCAATAGTGTCCTCGCTCTTTAGAGTCATGTGTTTTCCGCACGAAGGAAGAATGGTCAAGCTCGTAGACCAACTTTCATTTCCAGGATCACGCATCGCAAATAGTCAAATACCATCCCTTAACGGTTTATTCACTCAAGGAATGCCACCACCCCCGGTTCTACTTCCCGATGAATGCGAGTAATTTGGAAAGAAAGAACTGGGACCCAGGGGGCATGCACCCTGGCCTGCCTTGGGCAGAGAAAACCTTGGGTATAAAGTTAATTTCCGCAGAAGAATGGACTAGTCCGTACCCCGTCCGAAAAAGGAAGAGAGGGTTGTTCTAGGATAAAATTCTTTTGTCAAAGTTATGTGAGCGAAAAGATCGTCTCCCTTTGTCTAAAAAGTAGGCTCTCCTAAGGAGGAGATCCATTTGTGGCAGCAAGAAGCCACCATCTTTGAATGTCAAGCCTCACCCATTAAAACAATATGTTTTGAAGGATAAGTAGGGGCAGTCTCCAAAGAAAGAGATGAAATTGCTGAAACAAGTAGTCACCATCCTTAGCAACCTAATGATAGACATCGCCGAAAAGAGAGTTTAGTTTGCGGCAGCGAACAAAACCATTTTTCGGATAATAAGTAAGAGGACAGAATCTCGAAATTATACTTTATACCTGGGGGCATGCAAACCTTTTGGAGTGCAAGCACGGGACGACTATTTATTTTTTAAATTTTTAGGTCCTCCCTTTAAACCTGTAGGTCTAACCCGTTAAACTCGTAGGATTAGCCGTTTCCAGCTTGCATAAAGAAAGGATGAAGGGCAAAAGTTAAAACCTGCCAAATTGGAGTAATTAGTGAGGTATCACTCCTTAAATAAGATTACCTCACCTAAGGCATTCCTTGTATTAAGACTGGTAATTCGAGCAGTTTTAGCAATGTTCATGCTCGTTAAAAAATAAACGCAAGAATTCGAGCAGTTTTTGTACAGAGTTCATGCTCGTTAAAAAATAAACATAAATTGTGAGCAATCTTTCCCTACAGTTCAAGCTCATCCAGAAAAAATGAACCGGTAAATAACCTTGAGAAATGTAACCTTTGATAGCCATATTAAAAGCCCTTGGTCGTGTTTTTATGCCATCACCTCCATCCGTTCATTTGGCCAATCGTTCATCTCCATATGTTTGTTTACCCATTTTGAGGAACAGCTGCGAAGAGTGATTTCACTTAGCCATCCTTGTGACACTGCCGTGATTGGAAAATTCCAACCTGTACCTGGAATCTGCTGCTATCCCTGTTTATCACTCGTTCCTCAAAAGACGAGTCTTCTTTGAGCTCTTTTCACTGACTCGTAAAATATGAAAAGTTTGCCGAGTTTTGGCCTTCCAGCTCGTTAAAAGGACCGGAAGAGCTATCCCTCCTCTAGATTTTAATCTTTTTGGACCTGAGGGATTATTGCACAAAAAGATCGAGCGCTTGTTTTGTTCGGCTCGTTAAAGAAATCGAAAATTCATCCCTTTTGTATTGTTTTATACTTTTTCGGACTTAAGGGATTAGATGACGAAAAAGGAATTTTGGCGTTAACTTTCCGTACCTTTTCAGACTCTCTAAAAATGAAAAGGACCGAGTTTTCCTTGTCGTTAGACTCGTTAAAATGATTAAATAGCGACAAACTTGTCTTTAGACGAGAACGAGTTTCCCTATCGCTAGGCTCGTTAAAACATAGCGATGGGCTTGCCCGAAGGGCAGGTTATAGAACAAGCATATGTTATCCTCCTCAAGCTTGACAAAAATAAAGAGGTACTGGTCAGCAATGACTGGGGAAAAATTGGGAGAACCTCACAGCATTAATGGTAGCGAGTCGCTCTTGAACATGACACTTTGTCCTCCGTATCACATCGGGTTGGGTTGTTTCATTCACCGGTCGCATAACCATGGTCTTCGCCACACCATCCACAATTGGGGTAATGCTACCAATCCATCACATCAGTGTCGTTATATGTTCAAGAGATGTGGTTCTGCAAAGAGTCAACCGTGTCCCATCCACTGCCATACATTATCCTTCATCCACTTCATGGCCGCCACCCTGAATCATACATCACAGTTTGTTTTCACCTCATCACAATCACTAGCTCCGTTCCGTGTCACTGATGTGGGATTCATTAAGGCCCTCCTTTGACGGATCACTCCTTGTCGACATCAGCTCATTATCCAAGGAGTTGATCTAGGAACAACCCCTTCAGTACTTTGAAGCTTGCATGCCTCAATGGCAAGTTTCTCACTTCCGGCGACAGGTATACATCAATGACCTTCGACCAGAAGATTTTGCATGGTGGTCGACGCCAAGTCCTTTATTCCCACCATGTGAATTGTACTTCCGTACCTTGAGGGTCATCATCCTTATCGATGATTCCTCTCGCGTTTGTTAACGGTTTACATCATTGACTGGTAATCAAGCGATGTCTTTCCATGTTCGACTTCAAGAAATTCTCACATGGATCGACTTGTACATCGAGTGAAGATCGGAAGAGATTGAAGACCCCGGATCTAGTTTCATCCATCCAGGCTGCGATATATATTCAGGACATAAAGACATTTGATATGTACATCATTACAGCAGATGATCATCCTTCTCAAAGGATGATAATTTCAGCAGAGAATTATCAGTCTACAATCAGACGATCGTCTGTTCTATGTACGAAAATGTATTTATAAAGCTGAGCATGGGAATGCCCGCCTCAGCTAGATCATGAAAATGTATGAAAAATAATGTATTGTATTGTATCTTATTACAGGACACTTCTCAGCAGATTGAATGAACTTCGGATCCTC
Source organism: Pinus tabuliformis (assembly GCA_031772625.1). NCBI lineage: Eukaryota > Viridiplantae > Streptophyta > Pinopsida > Pinales > Pinaceae > Pinus > Pinus tabuliformis. The sequence continues at coordinate 393,608,557 of CM062810.1, forward strand.
TCAATAAAGCATTTCACCCGATAAACGACCTCATACTTTAGGGGGCATCTGTTATAGACAATTTTGTGCCTTACAACAACAGGCATGAATTGTCAATAATCCAAGGGATCCAAAGTTCCCTAAACATGATGTTCCTACCCCTAGAGGAACAAGGTCAGCAAACCAACAGCTCTCAGATCAGTTCTCCACCTGAAAACACTCAAAAACAAGCAATCCTGAAATCAAAGCAGGTGCTCCACTAGGCTTCTGCGCTGAAACACAACTCCTCCATGGTGTACCTGCATTGCAAAGCAGGTAGAACAAAGGCCACCTGCGTTGAGCGAGATTGGACAAGTGGCACACTGAGTCATTGCTCTGGAATCTTCCAAAAATGACACTTGGATCAGGGATTTCGCCTTGTGATGAGTCAGAGGCTCTGTTTCTCCAAGTGGACTCAAGAACTGAAGATCAACTAAAGATTAACTGAAGAGAGAGAGGACACAAGGCAGCTACACATCAGTTGCAAGCTGACTCATCCTTTCTCAATTCATCTATATATTGAGCTCTCTCCCATGAGCTCAGGAGGCTGGAATTTTGTGCAAAGTAATGCTATGCTGTTGGTTTCACTATAGAGCTATTGGGTGATTGCTTGAGGGAGGTGAAGAGGAGAAATTCTTTCTGCTGGGAGGTGTTGCTGGATTAGGACCTTCAATGGTTGTAACACTCTCAGAACCTTTACTTCTTCATTAATAAAAGCTATTGAGGTTCTTCTATATGCATTTGTTCCAATGATGTTTTGTGATAATTGTATATTTGGTTTATGCTAATCCATGAATCAGTTATGATTGCATGCCTCTTGTAGTTTCCTTCTTTGTCATTTTGCAGGATCTCATTGTAGCTGGGCCGGCAAAAGAGAAAAGAGTTGGGAGCAAGCGGCCATAGAGAAGAGTTTGGATTCGACATTAAGCGCAAGGCAACGGTTAGTGCATTTATCCACTCTCTTTTGCTTTCATAAAGAAGTAAACCTTAAGTAGTTTTCTTTACAGTTGTTGCTGAGGTACTATCACCCTTAGAGTGGGATAAGGTCATCCGAGTCGGATACTTTTCCCTACAACAATAACATTTGGTATGAGAGCTTTGGATTCTAGGGTTTCATTGCTTCAAACATGTCAGCATGGTATTTTCACTATAACTTGTTTAATAAGAAGTTTAAGAAACTGAAATTAAAACCCGTTTGAGTCAAAATCTTGATGAACTTTTTGTACGAATTTCAGATCTTGTCTCGCTATATTTTTGGAGATATGATCCAAGTAAGTTAGGGTTTTTGCAGGCTACCGATTTATATCTCAAACATGTCACCTAGGGAAAATATTCATAAGTTTCTCACTGAGCATAAGATTTAAATTTCATAAAACGGTACAGAAAGCCGACGGAATTTAGTTTTCTTTGTATTGTTTCTAGGTCCATAGGTCGAAATAGTGACACGTGGAACTTCGTACAAGTTCGCTCTACTGAACTAGTCTATATTCAGGCCATTGTGGGGGATTTGGAATAACACTTTCTTGGAGAATCCAATATTGATCATACTTGTGGGGTTGGAAAGAGGACACAAAGGGTTACCACATGACGAACTTTCAGACCGTGGAGATCCGAAATTACAGAGATACAATAAATACAATATCGAGTTCCTACAAAAGCGAAAAAAGGTGTATAGTCTTTTAAAATTTTTGCATAAGTTGGTTTGAAAAATTAGTTTGAAGGAATTCAAAGGGCATAGTGAAGCATAATTATCATTAATTGATGCCCCGAAGAAACAAAATGGAAACACCTAGTAAGAAACATGAAAGCTCTAGCATGACTCATAAAGAAGAGGAAGAAATGCAACATGATATATCAAAATTACGAGACCAAGTGCAACAAATTTCACTCGCACAAAAAGTAACGAAATCTAAGATGGATGGTTTAAGGAAAGGCGTGGAAGCTAAGATGAATGGCGTGGAAGCTAATATGAATGGAGTGGAAGCTAAGGTGGATAGCGTGGAAGCTAAAATGGATGGTTTAGAAGCAAACATTGAAGATTTGAAGAGAGACATGGAAGGTTTGAAAGGAGGTTTGACAAAGTTTCTACAAGAAATGATTCCTAATGGAGAAAAGGTAGTAGAGGAAACTCATAATGAGAACAAAAGAAATGTTAGTCATGATTTCATAGACTCTAATGTTGGATTGATGACCCACCATGTTCCAAACATTGATATGAGGAAGTTTGATGGCAAGGATCCTGTAACATGGATACTATAGATGGAGAAATATTTCAATCTCCATAATGTGAAAAACACACAAAAGATATGCATTATGACTTTGTATTTGGAGTCTAATCAGTTTGTATGGTATCGATGACTTTGCTCTCATAAAAAAATTGTTACTTGGGCAATTTTTACGGAAGAAATGATAGCACATTATGAGGATACAAAAAGCAACACCTTTTTTAGCCAATTGATAAATCTCAAACAAAAGGGTTCAATGGTGGAGCACATTGAGGACTTCCACAAATTGGATATAAGGGTCAAAGATATTCCAGAGGAACATAGTATTGATGTGTTCATAGGGAATTTAAAGGATAGCATTCAACATGAAGTTTGCCTTTGGGAACCTGATTCATTGGAGAAGGCATTCGGGTTGGAAAGAAAAATTGAAAGCAAAATTATGGCAACAAGGAAGCCTAACAATCACAACTATAAAGATGGATGTGTTGTTTCCCTTAGCCTTCCACAACCTACAAGGTTGACACCACAACAATTAGAAGAGAAAAGAGAAAAAGGGCTTTGTTACAATTGTGATAGCAAATACACTAAAGGTCATAAGTGTGTTGGGAAGAAATTGTTTTACATAGATTATGAAGAGGAAGAAGAAAAGGAACAAGAAACATCAAAAGAAGAGGATACACACCAGGAACAAATACTAGAAAAAGAAGAAATAAATCCTACCATATGTTGTAATGCATTGGCCAGAATTACCACTCCCCAAACTATCAAGATAGAACGACATATAAAGAAGAAAAAAGTAATAGTGTTGATTGATTTGGTCAGTGCCCATAGTTTTATTCATTGTAAGATTGCGAAGGAATTGAATTTCTTCCTATATCCAGCACCAGAGTGTCAAGTGATGGTTGCAAATTGAGGAACCATAAATTGCTGTGGAAAGTTCCATAATATCAAGCTATCCATGTGAGAATATGTGTTGAATAGTCCAATGCTTTCCATTCCAATGGGTGGTGCTGATGTTGTACTAGGATTCCAATGTCTACAATATTTGGGTACGATAGCTTTTAATTTTCAATAACTTTTCTTGAATTTTTTTTTTCAAAAGGAAAGGAAGTTGAATTAAGGGGTATCGTAGGGAAACTGAGAAACCTAATCAACTCTAACAACATGAAAAAGCTTCTAAATAAAGAACAACGTGGCGTAATTGCACAATTATGTTTGTTAGAGGTTCCCACATCGAAATTATCTATTTCTCTAGATGTCCAAAAAGTCTTGGACAATCATTCCAAGGTATTTGAGACTCCCAAAGGCCTCCTACCTACTCATGATCATGATCATGTTATTCATTTGATTCGAGGAAGTGTTCCACCAAACATTAGGTCTTAGAGATATCCCTATGCCCAAATGGGTGAAATTGAACGTATGGTTCCAGAAATGCTAGAGGCTGGTATAATTCAACGTAGTCAAAGTTCTTTCTCTACTCCAGTAGTGTTGGTGCACAAGAAGGATGGATCATGACGCACGTGTCCAGATTATAGGGTGATCAACAAGCTCACTATTAAAGATAAATTTCCCATTCCTGTGATTAGTGGATTATTGGATGAATTGCATGGAGAAATTTACTTCACCAAGTTGGACCTTCATTCAGGATATCATGAAATCAGAATGAATACTAAAGACATTCCGAAAACAACATTTAGAACTCATGAGGGTCATTAGGAATTTTTGGTCATGCCCTTTGGCCTTACCAAGGCACCTTATACATTTCAAGTTTTGATGAATTCCATTCTCAAACCCTTAGAAATTTTTTGTTAGTACTTTTTGATGATATAATAATCTACAACAAGTCTTGGAAGGATCATGATCAACATGTTGATAGAGTGCCCAAACTATTAGAGGAGAAAAAATTATATGTAAAAACCTCCAAATGTTTCTTTGGAGTACAAGAGGTGGAATATTTGGGTCATATTGTATCTCATGAAGGTGTTAAGGTAGACCCTAGCAAAAGTAAAGCCATTAAGGAATGGAAAATCCCCACATCCATAAAGCATCTGTGAGGATTTCTTGGGTTGACAGGGTATTATCGCAAATTTGTTAAGAATTATGGGAGAATAACAACACCTCTAACAACATTACTAAAGAAAGATGCATTTTCTTGGACTCCAGAAGCAAGAAAAGCCTTTGAACATCTTAAAGAGGAAATGTGCCAAGCACTGGTCTTAGCTATGCCAGACTTCAAACAAACCTTTATTGTAGAATGTGGTGCCTCATGAAATTGAATTGGTACTATTTTAATGCAAGAAGAAAGGCCCATTGCTTTTGAAAGTTGTCCAATCAAAGGAAAGTATTTACACAAAGCTATTTATGAGAAGGAAATGTTGACAATACAAAATGCACTTAAGAAATGGCGACCTTACCTAATGGGAAGACACTTCAAGGTAAAAATGGATCATGATAGTCTTAAATACTTTTTGGAAAAAATATTATCTTCATAAGAGCAGCAAAAATGGGTCACAAAGATGTTGGGTTATGACTTTGAAATCATCTACAAAAAAGGGAAGCAAAATGTTGTTGAAGATGCACTCTCAAGAAAGAATGACGACATGGAAGCATTTCTTTGTGCCATTTCTATTATCCAACTAGATTGGATAAATGAAGCAAGGGATGAATGGAAGAATGACGAAGAAGTGTGGGAAATCATTCAAAAGTTGCAGCAGTGTCCTAGTACATATGATACATTTAGCTAGAAAAATGATTCATTATGGTACAAAGATCGATTAAACATCTGTAAGAATTTCCAAATCAAATAAAAGATTCTTTTGGAATACCACACCTATCCCTTAGGTGGGCATTCAGGATTTTTAAAAACTTACCACATGGTTAAGAAGGAATTTTTTTGGGATGGCCTTAAATCTAATATTCAAAAGTTTGTGGTGGAATGTTTGGTTTTCCAACAAAATCAAGTTGAGACAATTAAGACCCCAAGTCTTTTACAACCTTTATCTATTCCAAGTCAATGTTGGGAGGAGGTTTCAATGGATTTTATCATAGGTTTACCCAAGTCCGAAGGAAAGAGTGTCATCATGGTGGTAGTTGATAGACTTACCAAGTATACACACTTTTGTGCATTATCTCATCCATTTAAAGCCAGTATAGTTTCTACATAATTTATGGAAAAAAATTCAAAGGCTACATGAAAACCCAAAGATTATTGTAAGTGACAGGGATCCTATTTTCACTGGATTTTTTTGGACAAAATTATTTTCTTGTCTTGGTACTCAGTTATCTCATAGGTCATCTTATCATCCTCAATCTGATGGGAAAACTGAGATAGTGAACAAATGTTTGGAAGGATATCTTTGTTGCTTTGCATCTGATAAACAGACGCAATGGGTCAAATGGTTTCCTCTCGCTGAATGGTGGTATAATACTTCCTTCCATATGCAGCAAAAATGACCCCATTTATGGCACTTTATGGATATCATCCATCATCCATCAGATCATATTTAAGAGAAAATTCTAAGGTCCAATAAGTGGAAGATCACATCAAGAATCAACAAAAAGTTCTCCAACTCTTAAAGGATAACTTGACTTTGGCACAAAATAGAATGGAACAACTGGCATATCAACATTGCAATGGAAGAGGTTTTGATGTAGGTGACTGGGTATTTCTATGACTACAACCATACAAACAAATTTCCCTCAAGCAAGCTAAGAAGGATAATAATTTATCACCAAAGTATTATGGTCTATACAAGGTGTTACAAAATATTGGCACTATGACATACAAATTGGAACTTCCCGCATCTTCCCGAGTGCACCCAATTTTCCATGTTTCATTCTTAAAGAAGGTTATAGGTGACAAGCTCCCATTTCAAACAATATTTCCAGAACTTGATGAATAAGGAAAAATCATATTGGAACCTAAAGAAGTCACTGAAACAAGAACTCGATAGGTACAAAATCAATCAATTTCAGAGTATCTCATCAAGTGGAAGAACTTACCCACTGAAGATTCCACATGGGAGGATGAGAATTTTATACAAAAGCATCCAGAACTACTCAAGCGTTGAGAACAACATTTTTCTGAAGGAGAGGAGAATGTTAGGTCCCTATAATACTAATGTATTCCCTTATTATTATTGTCATTGTAGCCCCTTATTATTATTACTGTGCCCATGTTGTCCCCATATTGTTATTATTATGCCCCATAGAAGCCCACTATTGTTATTATTGTGCCCTTACATTATTACTGTTATGTCGACTTTGATTATATTGTGACTGCTTAGACTCCTATATATAGAAAGGAGGTCTTGTCATTTGTATCATAAAAGAATTGTTCATTTGTGTAATGTAAAGGAGGTTGCTCCCTCGAAGAGGCTAATTTTGAAGTCGTTCATCTATCTTTTATTTTATTTTATGAGTTTTTTGTATAACATAGCTCCTATAATGAAAATTGCAGACCCAAACAAGGAATTCATTGTTTGCACTGATGCTTGTTTGGAAGGTCTTGGGGGAGTTTTGATGCAGGAAAATGCAATAGTAGCCTATGAGTCTAAGAAACTGAAAACACACAAAAAGAATTATGTTGTATATGATTTAGAGTTGACTGTGGTAATACATGCTCTAAATATGTGGAAACACTACCTTTTAGGAAACAAATTTATTATGGTAACAAATCATATAAGTTTGAAACGTTATTTAGGAAACCGGATCTAAATGCTAGATAGGCAAGGTGGATGGCTTTTCCTGGTGATTTCGACTTTGATATTAAGCACATAAAAGGAAAATAAAATAAAATAGAAGATGCCTTATGCAGACATGCACATGCTTTAATGGGAATATATGTTAGTAGTATTAGTATAGATTTTGTAGATCATATCAAAAATTCAATACAAAAAAATCATAAATACCTGTAAACTAAAAAAATATTGCAGCAAACGAAAGTTCTAGGATATGCTGAATAATTTGAAAAATTGCTAACTTATAGAAATATATTGTATGTTCTCAATGTGTGATTTAAAACAAATGATACTAGATGAATATCACAAGAAACCATATGTAGGCCATCTCGGATATCAAAAGATGATAACGACATTAGGAAAGAATTATTTTGGCTGGACATGAAAAAGGATGTTGTAGAATACTTAGCAAAATGCCTAGAATGTCAACAAGTAAAGGTGGAACACCAACACCCTGCCAAATTGTCGAACCCACTACCCATTCCTGAATGGAAATGGGAAGTAATTTCATTGGATTTTATTACAGGATTACCAAAGACAAAACGGAAACATGATTCCATTATGGTGGTGGTGGACACCTTGAGTAAAACAACACATTTTACACCGGTGCAATTCACATATGGAACAACACAAATTGTCAAAATTTTCCGACTACATGGATTGCCAAAGATGTTATTGTCAGACAGGGATGCTAATTTTACCTCCAAATTTTGAAAAGCTCTATTAGGGGGCATGGGAACTGAAATAAATTTCAACGCTACATATCACCTTCAAATGAATGGATAGGCAGAGAGAACCAATCAGATTTTGGAAGATATGCTGAGAATGTACGTCATGGACATACCTACCGAATGGGAGGATTTTCTGCATTTTGTTCCAACAACAACTATTAAACTTGAATGAAAATGAGTCCTTTTGAAGCTTTGTATGGCAGAAAATGTCATACACCTCTTAGTTGGAGTCAACCAAAGGATAGATTGATATTAGGAGCTGATGCCTTGGAAGAAATGGAACAGGTGGTACAAAAGATTGGACAAAACATGAAAACGACATTGGATAGGCATAAGAGTTATGCGAACAAGAAAAGAATTTATAAAGAACTTAAGATTGGAGACCATGTTTACTTAAGAGTAAAACTGAGGAAAAGTACCTTAAGAACCAAAACCTATGCAAAATTAGCACCACGATTTTGTGGGCCTTTTGAAATCTTGGACAAAATTTGTCTAGCAGCATATCAACCAGATTTACCCAACCATATTTTAGTACACAATGTTTTTCATGTGTCTTTATTGAAAAAATATGTCCATGATAATTCCCACATTATTGATTGGAATTTGATACAGGTGGAACCCAAAGGAGATGTTGTCACTTATTATACCTTTTTGTAATTGTGTCAAATGGTGTCCAAAGAGAAAACCAAAAGGGAGAGCCTAAGTATTAAATCCAAAAGGGACATCCTAATTCCAAAAAGTGAAAAGGAAGACCGACCATTAGGACCTTATATGAAAACCTCGGAGCAAAAGGTGTATCGGGATATTGGAGGTTAGAACAAAGGAGCCACGACATTTCATTTAAAAGGGACCCGAAATGGCATGTCAGAGTAGACAGTCTGAAGGTTAGCTATATCAGAACCTCGATAGGACATACCTCAGAGCAGGCATGAACCTCGTGACTTTGGAATATCAAAGGTCAGAACCTTGTACCTATTTATAAATTGAATTATTTATAAATGTCAAAGTTGAGGGGATAATAGAATTACAAAGGAAATCACATGAAAAACTAAGAACTAAGGGACCCTTTCTCTCTCTTCTTAAAGGAAACATGTTAGCAGGTGATTGGCTCTCAAGAGTTGAGGAGGTAGATGATATCGACATGACGCGATAGTATGGAGGACATGTGGTAGCCAGTGTTAGCATTTTTGGGTGGCCTAGTGGGGAAATTTGTGTGACACATGTCACCACTAAAGAAACACCATGTGGAGTTGATGACACTAGGATGACATCATCTCAGAGGCTAGAGTTTTCATAACTCCTATCTAGTTTTTTTATGGGAATGTTCTGATCCGATGAGTAGAGCTTTATTAAGGTTAGTGTTTGGTCATGAGGACCCAAAGAACTAATGGCGTAGACTAGGGCCGAGCACCCAAGTGCTATGGATCTAATCAGATACGGAGATATCATAACTGTGTGGTAAAATTATTTTGAAAAAGTTATGATGCCTAGGGAGCTCCGACGTGGAGAGGCACTTGGTCATAGGGATTCAAGAGAACGAAGGGTGAGAGTGGGTAACTCTATGAGATAGCCCCCCAATAGGGTTATAAATGCCTTAGAGCCTAAGACCTAATCTTCCAGTTAAGGAACCCAATTTTATGGTGGAAATTAGATAAGGTGGCCAAGAAAAAAGGAATTAAAAACATTGGAACTTCGTGGTTTTCTAATGTTTATTTTAAATAGAGTTACGATGGATGAAGGCTCTGATACTGCAACACCCAAGTGTTATACCGGTGATCACAAGTAGCAGTTCTATGGTGGATAAATAAAAGGGGAGCTAAACATAAGGGGGGCTAAAGCCATCAGAATTTTGTGTTTTTCTAATGTCATTTTAAATAAAGTTACGATTTGTTGTAGCTCTGAAGTTGCACTATGGTAATGTTATGGGATGTATTGGGCCCCATTAGTGTAGTGCAAAGGTAATAAAGGATGGATGAGTATACAACCAAGTTCCATAACACCTCTAATGCCACCACACTCAATCACATCCAACTCCAAAAAAAAGGTGAGATTCAAATAGATAAAGGGAGAACGTGACCAACGAACTAGCTAGTAACCGTGGAGGAATACAATGGCAGAGTTGTGGCCTTATCAGAGGAAATATGAGGAATCGACATTGAAGATATTTTTCTATGTCAATCATGACACCTCTTATTTTTCATGTTTTTCTAATTTTCCATTTCTAAGAAAAGAATCAAGTCTATTATGAAATCATTACGACAGCTAGGTTAATCACATGTGGAGACAATTGTGTAGTTCAATAACATAGGAATTTATTTTGTAATTCGTCCTTATTTTGGTTCTCCCTATAAAGAGGGAGGAAAAATAATTACAGTGGTTCACAATTCTATGATGAGGGGTTCCAAATTATGTGTTTAGTAGTTTCGAATTCTATTTTTCAGAGAGAGGTTCCATGGCTTTGACTTTCCTTTTCTAGAGGCTGTAATAGCTCTGCAAATTTCTCTAGTTCCGACCTGGGACATGCATTTATTTCTTGAAGATTAATGAAGAATTTTTCTAGTGATTCCAAGAATTAGAATATGTAGTATGTGTTCTTCATTTGTATGCCACTACATGTGTGATTTTCTTCTCCTGAAATTATGTAATTTGTAGCTGTTGGATTCACTCCTAAGTCATAGATTTATCTATTTTATATTGTAGCAAAAGGTACCTTTGAGATTGTATATTTATCTATGTTATATAGTAGCAGAAGATACCAGAGAGACTATAGATTTTATTGTGTTATGATATAGCATAAAGTGCCTGTGAGATGTTGAGTTGAAAGCCTCAAAATGCACTCCATAATTTATGCACTTCATTTCCTTATTCTTTCATGACTCTACTGGGATTTACTGCTTAGGATTCTGGGTCTGTCTAGCCCTTTGTATTGAGTTCCTTCCTTATATTTCTCCTTCCCATATTTATTGCAATCACCTATTAAGCTGAAATTACTATGTGTAGGCCACCATACCTTAACTTTTACTCTTGGGAATGATCTATATTGTTTATGTGTATGTTTGAATATGCCTCTAAGAAAGGTAATTGAACCTGATTTAAGTTATCTTACATTTATCGCTTGAGAAGTGTTGAAATATCTTCAAGAGAGACGAAGATGTCCTAGGCAATGACCTCTCCTCAACCCAGGGGTTGTCTCTAGGAGCTACAAAATATTTTGGTGTCATTTTTGGGGACAAATCAGAATATTTTCATTGGGTACGACACTTTTATACCCCTTGGTTAGGTGAGAGAAAGGGGGTGTGGGTTGAATATCTCTCACCTTGGTGACTCCATTGTTTAATTTTATATTTCATCACCTTATCTTTTAAAAGGCCTCGCACTCATTCTAACACTTCTCAGCAGAAAAATCCCCTTGTATTTGACCTTAAAAAAATCATATCCTAAAGGGTCTGGAAAGAGAGGATCCTTATTACTCTAGCTCATGTAATCTCTTTTCTTGAAGTGTCGACTTCTAGCTCTCAGAAATCTTAGATAAACTAATCTGAGTCCTCTTTCAAGCCCTTGGAATATTCAGAAGAACATTGTCAACTGTTTGGGTTAGTTTCCTTTAAAGTTAAATCTGAAGAAGTTTCTTTTAGTGTTCCTCCTCTTATATTCCCTACCTACACAGAACCTAAAGAAGTCAAATATATCCCATAAATAGTCCCACTCAGAGCATTGCTAGCACTCCATTTCATCTCCATATAGCCATAATCCATACAACTCCTCAACTAGGCCCTATGGTAAATATTGTACCACCTACATTGCAAAACATGGCTGTCCCTAGTTTTCTACTGAATAGATATTCTCCACTCAACTTGCCACAACCTCTGAATGGTATGCCACAATATTACCTTAAAATCCTACAAAGATTCACTAGAGAGGATGATGTTGCATCCCAAAAGCATATTGAGACTTTTTGTGCATTTGCCGAGAATCTGAATGTAGAACATCTGGATGTAGTACTGAGACTTTTTGTTCAACCTGTTAGCTACCTATACCAATAGGTTTCATTTTTCATGATTGGCATGGGAAGTGCCAATATGATCTACTTTGGGAATGCAAAGATCTCATATTCTGATGGAAGACACACATTTACATTTGGTTGATGCTGCCCTATCTCCCAATGGGTGATCCAACAGCTTAAGCTGGGTCAGGCCATGTTTCAATTTTTTGTTATAGATTAGAGAAAGAAGTCTATCCAAACAGTTCAATCTTGGCACACAAAGTAGTTAGGTAGAAAAAGAAGGTTCCCAACTGTTTAATCTGGGACCCTGGAAGCAATAAGGATAGTTCTAGATAGAAAATCAAAACAAAAAGCCAAAAGAAAAGAAAAAGGCACATAAGGGTCTGCAAGCCTAAGTGCACCCTCCATGAAGAAACAAAAAATGCTAGGCAAGTAGATGGGTAGGTAGATGGGGTTGCAGAAATGTCATTTATTTCAACTGAATCTTGCTGGTCTAACATGAAAGAAACATCAAGGCATAGAGAAGCTTCTCTTCTCCATCATGTTGCAGCAAAGCAAAGGAGCATGTCTAACTTCCTGTTTCCCCCCCTTTCACATTCATTACTAACATCCCCACACCAGTTGCCTTCATGAAAGAATTCAAGGTTTTATGTTGGTTCTTGGTTCTTTAAGAGCCACATTTCTTGTCTAAAAATTATTTTTATTTTGATCTACTCTCTAAACTAAGTTGTTTTCATATAAACTTAGTGTTTCACCCTCTCACCCCCTTCCCCCCTTCATATTAACCCCTAAATTCTTATTATCTAAATCCCCTATGTTCCCCTTTTCCCTACTATTGTAACACCATGGTGTATAAACCCCTAAACATGTATAAATATCCCCCCCTTTTTAGCACTATAGCTAAATAAATTTGTTTAAGGGAGACATTAGTCCACCAGGGACTATGGTCAACCCTATCATGGGATTAATCCAGCCTCTGGTTGGAGTAATAACCTCCCCCTAATCCATCATCTCCCCTCTTTGCCTAAAGAATTCCATCAAAGAGCCCCTTCCCCTTCACTCAAAACTAATCATAACCCTTTTTCCCCCCACAGATCAACTCAAACCCCGAAAACCCATGAAAAACCCAAAACCTATAGTCTCGCGCCAAAAAAATTAAAGCGAATATTTTAATAATTGGGCAGGACCCAACCCGAAACTGCACCTTTGATAAAAAATACCCGCCAACCGTTGATCTTCTGCCACCCCAGATCTAACGGTGGGCGGTCAATCTTGGATCCCGACCTGTCGTCCTTTAACCTCTGGGGAGACGGCGGTATTGGGGGCCGTACCCAGGACGCGTGGCATGCGCTGGGGTTGTTCGGAGCCCCCCTCCCCGATACCGCCTATCACCAAAGGTGGTGCAGGGAGACCGCTTACCACCTCCCTAATACCACCCATGCAGCACCCCGTCACCCACACGTCATCATGACGTCGTGCATCCTCCGCCCGCCCCGGCGCCCCGTGGCCCTCCACGTCGCCCTGCCACTATTCTCCGCCCGCCACCGTGTCCGTCCACGCTAGCCTCTAGCTCAGCATCCACGTCACCCTCCGTACCCTGGGCCCGCCATGACGTCATGCTGACGTCATTGGCGGAAAAAGCGCCAATGACCATTTTTGCCCAAATTTGTCATTAAAAACAGCCAAACTAGCCATTTGTGGTCATTTTCAAGAAAAAAGGACGCAGCCACCGTTAAGCTGTTTACCGCGAAATTGCCTCCGAGCCATCAAATTCAAGGTTGCGGCTGCCATCACTCGTCAATCCAGCTGTAGTGAGCTCCCCCTGCTCGGCCCAAGGACGTTCAATGCTATTTTTCCAGGTATTCACCGCAAGCTCCTTGTTCCGCCCCTATGCATGCCATTTCTATACGAATTCTCCACTAAGCATCGCTCAAATCCTAAATTACACACTGTCAACTACTGAATTTGCAATTAAATCAACCTGCATTGCCCTAGCTCCAAGAATTTGACATTCTAACCATAATTCACGGCTTGACAATTACAAAATTAGCCCAGTGTTGCTCGGCATTGTTCCCTTTTGCCGGGTGGAAGCCCAAGTCTACATGTCACCAAATTGAAGCCCGCACACCCTCTGCAATCACCCTCATCAATTCACAATCCCTGTGAATTTACCAAAAAACAGCAGAGACAAGTCTGCCAGGCCTGCTTATCCCACTTTGAAGAAAATTCCAAGCATTATCTATAGTAAGCCTGTCACTTAAGCTCTGAAGAACCTTGCAAACCATTGCACTCACCTTGTTCAAAATCAGATTACACAATGGCTGCTCCTGCACCCTCAGCCCTCAGTGTTGCTCCTTTAAATGCACCAAACAAAGACCTGGAGTCCTTGCCTCTTGCTGACAGGGACTACCTCATTGAAGACTTTGTGGGTAACAGGGACTTTTTGCAGACCTTTAGGCAATTAAGAGATGACTACCTGAATGGTCCGGATACATATGGGATATGGGAGTCAAATCTGCCATACTACTGTCTCCCCTCTGTCAATGTTTTTCCTGAGATTATTCGCCTATGTGCTAAAAACTATGATGTGCAGCACAAAGCTATTAAGTCTCCATCTGGGAGCATCCTCTTTCACATTAATCCTGAATCCATCAATAAGATGCTCCACTTTGATCAAACTGAGCTGTTGTTCCCTTTTTCCATGAATTATCTGCTGGACACTGGTGCCAAGATGACTAGTGAGGATATTCAGAAGATCACCAGGACATTTATGAGACCTGAATGCCAGCCCACAGGGCCACCTCCCTACTTGGATGTCTATTTTACTGAGGTTGGAAGACTATTGCTAGACATGATTGCTTATGTGTTGGGATACAGAACCAGTGAGCATGTGGATGAAACAATGCTGGTATTGCTAGATGCTTACAGCCTAGGCCAACCCCCTGCCCGCAAATATAACTTTGCCAAGTTCATAGCTAACAAGATTCATGATCAGTTGTGCAAAGTAGACAGACAGGGTGTCTTCAAGTACTCATCCTATATCTACCACCTTTTCATGTACTATCAGTCCGAGGTTTTTCCATGCTACATCAAAAAGATGGACTATAAAGGGGAAAGAAGATCTGTTATCTTCTGGATATCTGTCTATCACAACGTCCAAAATTCACCCTATTCCTATTGTGAATTTATTGACCAATTTGTATACCCTGTCTCTTGCCTATTGATGAGGTCCCCTCCTCCCAGAATATCAACTGAAATACAGAAAGTCCTATAGCTCTCCAAGAATTACAAAATAGGTGATTGGTACCTATATGAGGATCATACAGTCATCAGAGTCTATGGCTGTGAGCTCTGTCCATACAGGCTCCCAAAATATGTGCCTATGAGGATATTTGCCTTGGAGTATTACAGGCAGTTAATTCAATCTGACCTCACTCACTTTCACAGCTCCAAAAAGAAAGCCCATCTCAAGTTCAAGCACCAGGTGGGCCCCTTCATCATGAATAAAAAAGAAGGATGGGAAGATGCTGACCTCATCCTCAAAGACAAATACAAGATATCACACAGCTTCCGGTGGGTCCCTTACGACCCTGAAGGCTTCATCACTGCTAGAAGAGTCAAGTACAGACTACTAGGTTATAAGCATTGCAAATATCCACACATTGAAAAATATGCCAACCAGCATGAATGGCAGCAGGATACTTTAATTGAAAAATTAACTGAAGAAGAAACAATGCTAAAGAATGTCAGGGAACTGGAAAAGACTCTTGACCTAGATTCTGTGCAGCAGGTACCCTTCAAACGACCGCACTCAGCAGGAGAAGGGACCTTGGCCTCAAGAACTGCACCAGCTACCCAGGCACCTTCTACAGCAGCACCAGGTACAGACAAAGGGAAAGGAATAATGGGTGCTGAAGAAGAAACCATGAAAGAAAAGCCTGCCCCTTCAAGTGAGCAGCAACAAGAGCAGCAACCAGGGCAGCAACAAGAACAGACTCCCCCTCCACAAACTGAGCCACAAACAGCTCCAATTTTGCAGACCCTAGCACAGGAGGAGAAGGGTACAAAAAGAGACAGAGAAGAGTCCACTCCTGCTAGTGGATCCTCCCAACAACCCCAGACCAAAAGGCAAAGGGCTGACTCCCGAGAGGTAGAAGACATCACTGAAGAAATCCTTGACAGTTCAAGGAAAGACAGGGAGGGCAGCCAACATACAGGTACAAGCTCCTTTCAGCAGGAGCAGGGATTACAACTTGGTTTGGAGGCATCCTTCTCCTCTCAGCAGAGCAAGAAGCCCAAAAGCACTAAGGCTTCTTTCAAGCAAATAAAGGCACAGAATGACTTGCTGAGGGTGGAAGTTTATAAACAATTTCTTAATGCAACACCAACCCAAAAAGAAAGGCTAATGCCTGTATATGACATTCAATAGGAGAAAATGATCCTCAGCCATTTCAAACCTACAGTGCCCCATCCAAAATCAGCGGCAGATTATGTGAAGACAAGGGTGGAGGTCCTAGCCAAAGACATCCATCCCATGGACCAAATTGAACTCCACAAACAGACTGGAGAAATGGTCTATGCAACCTTGGTGGACAGGGCAACCATGGCCCATGAACTAAAAGAGTCACTAAAAAATACCAACACTCAGTTGGATTTTGAAAGAATGTCCTCCCTAGCCAAAGGAAACAGAATAAAATCACTTGAGGACATTATTATCGACCTAGGACATGATCCTAAGGATCCTAAGGGTGTAAGGGCCCTTATGAAGAAAAAGGAGGATGACCTCAATGCATTAAAGAAGAGGTTAAAGCTGCTGCCCACAGAGCACCCTCAAACAACAGAGCTACAAAAGGAAAAGCAGGTTGATGAGCAACTGGACCTCATAATGCAGCTAAACCAGAAGGTCCTCGATTTGGAGAAAGAGCTTGAAGGGGCATTACAAGATAAACAGGGAGAATCTACATCCCAAGCTCCTCCAACTACTTCAACCACTGCAACAACTACAGAGGCAGCAGTGGCCCCCACAACAGAAGCAGCAGCAACAACAACAGCTCCAGATTCCAGCACAAGCGTGGAAGAATTGACTAAGGCCGTTAAAGAAATGGAGCTCCAGGCAAATGAAATAAAACAGGCCAAGGAAAAATTGGCAGAATTAGATGCCAAATATGACAAATCAAAAATAACTGTGGCAGAACAAGGCAGAGAAATAAAGGCCCTAAAGGAAAGAATAAAGGCCTTGGAGAAAGAGCTGAATCTGGAAAGCACCATGGCTGAAATAAAAAGGATTCTATGGGCCAAAATTGACCAATCCATCACTAAGCAATGGAAGTCAATTAAAACCATACATGAGCAGATGGATTTAATCGGCCAGGCACAAACAGAGATTCAAAGGGCCAAGACAGCGCTGGGAAACAGGCCTGACCAGGCCAATAGAATGATAGACTTTTTGAACAGGCAAGAAAAGGAGGAAATGGCAGCCATTGGCATAGTCAACAAAACAGAGGCTGTCCTCACAGCTAGGAAGGTACTCACTCTCAGGAATTATGTACAAACTGTGGAGAGAAAGTGCTATGAAATACAGGCTGAGGTGGATGAATACCAACACAAAATGGCAGCACTGCAAGCAAAAGGACTGCCCAGCCTACTAAGCGGTGCAGGAAGACTGATCTCCAGAGAGCAGTACACCAACAGGATGGCAACTTACATTGAAAATCAAATCACTGCATCTGGCAGTACTTCTGAGGAAACATGGCCTCCAACAGGACAGAGCTTATACAATAAACTTGAAGGCCTATTTTTTATTGAAAATGAGGTAAAGCACCTTTTTGAGATTCCTCCAAATTTTTACAGATATACAGAGGCCGATGAAACTTTAGTGAAAATTCGGAGACATCAGTTGCCCAAGGGGGATTGGTGGCAGGCAATGCTTCAAATTCTGCCACGATAGCTCCAGTTGCTCCGTCATTGTCAGCTCCAACTCACTAGAAGACAAACAACAGAATAAAGTTAGCATTTAAGGCAGCTAAAAGGTGACTAAGCACATGGAGAACGACAGCTAGCCCAAAGGATAAGAAGATATGCAAATTTTGGACAGCGTACCCTCAACCGACTCCAACAGCCACCAAGTCAACAGTTTCTGACTATTTTGGACAGCTAAAGCACTGAAGAGTTATTACAGCATTAACTTTCTCAGCTACGAGGCTCCAGGAGTTGGCATAACATCAATGAGCCATTAACTCATTTCTTTGATATTTTTCTTATGTAAATTTTGTATATATACCCCCCTTAGCAACGCATAAGGGGTTGGTGATTTTCACTCTGAGGCAAGTGTATTGTACACTTTCAGATTATCTAATACAAAGGGCTGGACCAGCTCAGTGGTTTCCTGAAAATTTGGTGTCTTGCTGATGACATGTGTGCTGTTGCAGAATTCTTGTGCTGTCTGATGGAATAATAAGTTTTCTTAATCTCTGTTTTGTCTTCTTATGTTATTAACTCATGATCATGTTTCACTAAATCTAGCAATAGAGAAAAGGGATAGTGCAGGATATGTTTGGTTACACTCTGTGCTCAATCTTTTATTGCTGTAAATGTTTTCTTCAGAATTAACTATGGACATGAATTCTTAAATGCTCATGTTTTTCATTAATTCTATAAATGTGAATGTTGTCTAGAAATTCTTCACTGCTTCTAAATAATATTCTCACTTCCTTTGCATATCAGTTTATTGAAATATTCTTAACTGCCTTTCATGAAATGGATACCTCACACTTAATCACAATTTCAAAGCATTGTTTCTCAGACAGTTATCCAACCCTGCAGCATCACTACTGTATCAACACAGCCCCAAACTATTAAAGGACCACTGACTCCATACCCAATGGCCTAGAACATTCTAGTGAGCACATATATATCTTGACTGAAATCATCATCCAACCAAGTCCAAAAACAAACCTTGAGCATCATAGCTAGCCTAAAAATTCTACACAAACAAAACTAAAACATAAAAGAGAGAGCCCTCTCTGGTCATAGGTAGGCTAGAACTTGTGACCCAAAGATTGGTTAGTGGTTACCCCGGCCGTATTCCCTTGGGAGTCAAAGGGAACAACCTCGGTGTTAACACAACCATGGATGGAGAGGCTAGGAAATGGTTCAAGACTCTACCAAATGTTTCAATTAATAGTTGAGAAGGGGTGGAGAACTCTTTCATGTAGAAATGGGGGGATAAAAGGGACTATGGCTATATTCTTACAACATTTAATGCAATGAAGAAAAAACATAATGATGATGTTTCAGAATTTATAAGGAGGTTTAATAAATTCTGTAATAGTCTTCCTGGTGATATTAAACCTCCATAGGATGCTGCCAAAGTGGATTTTGCTGGAGAATTTGAACCATAGTTTGGGTTTACCCAGAGAGAATTGAAGTCTCGTAATTTGGACCATATCCTAATAGATGACTTAGAAGTTGAAGCAAATTTCACCTCTACTGGAAAATCGAAAGGTAAAGTTGAATACAGTGACAGGAGGAGAGAAAAGGAAGAATCCATCTCTTTATTCCATGTAAAGGAAACTCAAGAACAAAAGTTAGAGGAGATGAACAAGCTGATAAAGGATTTGTATAACAAACTTGTAAAACTAGAGTTAGAGAACAAAATCTCCCCTCAACAAACTCAACCATCTCCTAACATAAATTTTAATCCTCAATACAGGAGTACACCCTTATAGATCATGCAAAGGGAGAGAAAGGATCATATTCAACCTCCTCTGTACCTAGAAGATGATATAGAAGATAATATTGGAGAAACCATAAAAGCTCAATAAAATCAGTTCTCTGAATCTCTCTAAGAGGGAGAAAATGAAATATAATTCAATGAAGGAGAAGGGGATGATTTAGAGGCCCCATTGGATGAAGACGAGACAAAACATTGTTGTAAGCTATTTTTTGACTTCATGCAAACCCAATTGCACAGAAAATATTATCTCAGGTTATCTAGGAAAAGATCTAGGGGGCAAGATTAGAATGAACACTCTTCATCCAAGTTCCCCTAAGCAAGTAGATAAAGGGAAGAATCCAATCAACCCTATCCCACCAACCAAGAAAGAATCCTCCCATCCCATTCCAAATGATCTTGGATCCTCCTAAACAGAGCAATTTCCCCCACCAATGAAGCCAATCTACAATGTGGACAAAGCACTTGTCAAGTCTGCTAAAATTGATAACTATCCCTCTGCCTTCAGTCTCCCAAGGGAGTTAGAGAAATTTAAGATAGTTGTCCCTTTAACTAAATTATTGAAAGAACCTTAATATAAATCTCAAGTGTCTCATTTTATGAGTTCACACAGCACTGGCCCCCGTAAGATAGCCTTAACCTTCAAGAAGAGAGGCCCATGTTTGTGTTTTTACCCCATGTGGAGGAGCAAGACCCTTCCACTCCTCCATTCCATTTCACCTTGGTAATTCATGACCTACTACTACATAATTATATGCTTGAATTAGGAGCATATTGAAACTTAATGCCATTATCTGTGATGGAACAATTGGGACTGCAGATAACAAAACAATACAAATATCTATACTCCTTTGATTCAAAAAGAGTAAAGTGCTTGGGTATGATCAAGGATCTAGTGGTCAATTTGGCTCGAATTCCAATAAAGAGTGTAGTGATGGACATTGTAGCTGTTGACATGCTTGCAATATTTAGTATGCTTTTGTCTAGATCATGGAGAATGAAAACTGGGGTGTCCGTTAAACTGGATTTAACATATGCTACCATTCTTGTGTTTGGTGGAGAGGAGTGACAGTTATACATGGAATCCAAATTGGTGAAGATAGTTACAAAATCAAATTGTTTAAATAATGCTCCTATGTATGGTAAAGAGAAGAATCTTTCTTATCTTCTACTAGAAGAGAATGATCAAATCATGGGAGATACCTAGTTGGAATGTTCTATTCACCTGAGTTAAAAATCATTGGAACACGACAAGATATGGAAATTGTATTCTGATGGTTCTTATTCTAGGGAACAAAATGGAGCAGGTGTGTTATTGGTATCTCCATAAGGAAACTTGATCCCTCTCTCTTTCAAGCTAGAGTTTGAAGCCACAAAAAATGTTGTTGAATATGAAGCTTGGATGTTGGTGTTGCAAGCTGCTAAAAACCTTAACATTGGGTGCTTGAATGTGTTTGGGGATTCAGAGATGGCTATGAAGCAAATAAAAAACCAGTGTCAAACCAAGCATCCAAGATTAAAGTCCTACAGAAAAGAAGTATGGGATTTGATTGAAAACTTTTTCTTAGCTTTCAATACTTAGTTTCTTCCAGGGGAGCATAATAGGATGACCAACTCCTTGGCTAGTGATGCTAGCAACTTTAAGCCTCCCCAAAACCCCTTGCTCAGGTATGAAGTCGAGGTCAGGTATAGGTTATCAGTACCAGATAATGTTAGGTACTAGAAGGTGTTTGAGGATGAAGAATATATCAAGTGCTTCATGGAGGTTGTTGGGGAATTCTCAAACTCGGTGACTGATTAGGAGGATGAGGAGATGACATGTGAACAACAGGCTGGTTGGGAGGAATCCATTGCTGGTCACAAGATCTTGCAGCTAAATGGGAATACCATCCCAGAGGGTTGGTTCCATTGGAAAGGATTTTCAACTCAAATGATGTGGCTACTAATCCAACTAAGCAAGAGTTTGATGAAGATGTGGAAGATTGTCATATTGGCATAGAAGAAGACCCTAGAGTCATCAAGCTATCTAAAGGAGTTCCTAAAGAATACAAATAAAGATTCCTTGATGTTTTCAAAGAGTACGTCGATGTTTTTTCTTGGTCATATGAGGATTTAAAGACTTTTTACACCTCTGTCATACAAGACAAAATTCCTTTAAAACTAGAGTGAAGGCATAAAGAAAAGCTCCGACAGATTAATCCTTTGTTGCTCCCATCAATTGAAAAGGGGGTGAAGAAATTATTATAGGCTAAGATAATTATTGCTTTGCAATACTCATACTGGGTAGCAAACTTATTCCCAGTCGGGAAGAAGAATGGAGAAATAAGGTTGTATGTATATTTTAGAAATTTGAATAAGGCCTCGCTGAAAGATAACTATCCTCTGCCTAAAATGGATTAAATTCTACAAAATGTGGTACGGTCTGCTCGAATGTCCATGATGGATGGTTTCTATGGATACAACTAAGTCATTGTACACCCTGAGGATCAAAAGAAAACAACTTTTACTACACCATGGGGAATGTTCATGTATGCAAGATTGCCTTTCGACCTCATAAACATTGGAGCTACTTTCTAGAGAGTGATGGATATGACATTTGTTGGGGTGTGGGATAAATTTGTAGTGATCTACCTGGATGACATAATTGTTTTCTCTGAATCAGATGAAGAGCACCTCAAGCACTTGTAGCTCACTTTTTCAAAATGTAGAAGGTATGGTATGTCCTTAAATCCCAAGAAATCATAGTTTGATTTAAGTGAAGGGAAGTTATTGGGCTACATTGTGGAAAAGGAAGGAGTAAATATTGATCCCAAAAGGGTGGATAATATTAATAATATTCCATTACCAACGAATAGAAAAGAAATTCAAGTATTATTAGGAAAAAATATTTTTTAAGAAGATTTTTACCAAACTATGCTAAAATTGTCAAAGAAATCACAAAAAAGTGGATTATAGAATACCGAGAGTCATTATCCAGAATTAAAAAATGTTTTGCGAAAACTACAATCTTAGCTAGCCTAGATTATTAGAGGCCATTCCTCATTTTCTCTTTTGCATCTCCTAGTACGGTGGCATTTGTATCATTTCAAAAAAATAGTGAGGGACAGGAACAACTAAATGCATTTTTTAGCCAAGTGTTACAAGAGGCAGTGTTCAAGTACAATATATTAGAGAAACAAGCCTATGCCCTGGTCAAAGATCTGAAGGCTTTTTGAATTTACGTCCTGCAGTTGAATATAATAACATATGTTTGAATAGCCACTATGAAAGACATTCTCATGTAGGGAGACAGTGAAGGTAAGAAGGGCAAGTGGATTTCCAAGTTTCAAGAATATGACATGGATATCAAACCCACTAAGTTGATTAAGGGGCAGGTATTAGTTAAAATATTGTCTGAGGATAAATTCCAGTCCTTAGGCATAAAATTACCGATAAATAGGGAAGGAGAAAATGGAGGAGAAGAGGAACAAAATAATATTAAGACCTAAACACAGAGAATTTAGATGAAGTACCTTCTCTCACAGTGGTACAAGTATGTCGTCCATTATTTACTTTTTTTGAAATTCATATTGAATTTTGACAAATTTAAATACAGGGCCTTAAGGCTACAAGCTCAAAAGTTTGTTATCTCAAATGGCCAGTTGTGTTGGAAGGACCCAGTGGGTATTTTGTTATTATGCCCAGTAGAAGAGGAGATTCACAAGGTGAATGATGAATTCCATAGTTGTGTTTTTTAGGGAAATTATAGCTGGAGACCACAACCCATAAAATCCTCAAAGTTGGTTTATATTTCCCCAAACTATTTGGTGAGGTGCATACATATGTTCGAGCTTGTGAGAATGTCATATTTTTGCAAAGAAGCAAAAGTTGGCACCCCTCCTTTTGATCCATGTTTTTGTGGAGGAGCATTTTAGACAATGGGGGCTAGACTTCATTGGATAAATAAACCCACCATCCAGTGGTAAACACAAATGGATATTTATAGCCATTGATTACTTCACAAAATGGGTGGAGCCCATCCCAACCAGAAATGAAACTGATGCAGTGGTCATTAAGCTTATGGAGGAGAATATCCTTTGTAAATTTGATTATTGAGGGAAAATTATCACTGAAAATGGTGAGGTGTTTAAGTCAGTGAAGTTTCTTAGTTTCTACAAAAAGTAAAACATCATTGTGGGGCACTACACCACCTACTATTAGCAGGGGAATGGAATGATTGAATTTTCAAATAAAAGTCTAGTGAGAATTATGAGAAATACCATATTAGAAAATAAAAAAAATTGGGACTCACAACTGAAGTTTTCTCTATGATCCAACAGAGTCACTACCAATAGATCAAGTGGGAAGTCTCCTTTTGAGTTGGTATATGGAAATTCTACAATTTTCCCTGCCCAACTAGCCATTCTAGTGCCTAAAATTCTATAGGGTGTTGAGGAGGTGCCAAATTCTATGACCAGGAGAATAAATCAACTAGTAGAACTTCAAGAAACTAGAGGGAAGGTAACTCATAATTTGATTAAATATTAGGACAAGATGAGGGCTCTTTTTTAAGAAAAGGCAAGGGATAGATCCTTACAGCTAGGATATTTGGTGCTCAGATGGGATGTTAGGAGAGAGGACAAGGGAAACCATGGGAAGTTTGATCCCTTGTGGTTTGGACCTTGCAATATATCCAAAGCAAAAGGAAACAACACCTTCTTACTAGAAAATTTGGACAGTGAGGTGCTTGAAATGCCTATGAATGGACAATGTCTCAAACTCTATTTTCACCATTAAGGAGATCAATTTTCACCCAATATATATATACTAGTGAGCCATTTTACATGACATTAATGTTTGAATCTCTTACCACTTATGTTTCTTTTTTTATGTACTTGAATAAAATGACTGAATGCTCAATAGATAGAGGCAATAATCTATAGGTTCTCAATGCATTGCTTGCAATACATTCTCCTCAATTGGAGCTGATGTTGTCACCTGTTATGCCTTTTTGTAATTGTGTCAAATGGTTTCCAAAGGGAAAGCTAAAAGGGAGATCCTAAGTCTGAAATCCAAAAGGGGGAGCCTAAGGTTGAAAGTTAAAAGGAAGGTCGAATATCGAGACTTAATATTAGAACCTTGGAGTAGAAGGAATATCAGGATATTTGAGGTTGGAGAAGAGGGGCCACAACATTTTATTTAAACAGGACCCAAAATGGCATGTCAGAGTAGGGAATATCAAAGAATAAATTTCAAAGGTTAGCTATATCATAACCTTGGCATGATGGACCTCGAAGTGCCCATTAACCTCAGGACCTTGGAATATCAGAGGTCAGAACCTCGTAACGCTTTATAAATTGAATTATTTATAAACGTTGAAGTTGTGACGAGAATAGAATTACAAATGAAATCACATGAAAAACCAAGAACCTAGCAACCCTTTCTCTATCCTCTAGAAGGACACATGGCAGTAGGTGACTAGCCCTCGGGTGACTAGCCCTCGGGAGCTCACAAGGCGGATGACGTCGGCATGACGTGGTAGTACAAAGTATATGTTGCGTTCAATTTCAAAATTTTTGGGTGGCCTAGTGGGGCGAATCTGCGTGACACATGTCACCACTAAGGAAACACCACATGGAGTTGATGATAGCAACATGACGTCATCTCGGAGGCCGAAGTTTCAGAGGTTGGAGTTTTGGTAACTCCTGTCACAATTATTTTATGTGAATGTTCCAATCTGATGAGAAGAGCTCTGATAAGACTCATGTTTGGTCATGAGGACCCAAGGAGCCAAGGGTACAGACTATGGCTGAGCACCCAAGTGCTATGGAGCTAATTGGGGATGCAGATATCGGAAATCTGTTGTAAAAGAATTTTGAAAAAGTTACGATGCCTAGGGAGCTCTGACGTGGAGAGGCACTTGGTTATAGGGATTCAAAAGAACCAAGGGCGAGAGCGGATAACACTAAGAGATAGGCCCCCAGCGGGGTTCTAAAGGCCTTAGTGCCTAAGTGCTAATTTATCGGTTACAACACCCAGTTCTATGGCGGTAATGCGATAAGGTGTCCAAGAAAAAACGAGCTAAAGGTATCAAAACTTTGTGGTTTCATAATGTTCCTTTTAAATAAATTTATTATCGATGAAGGCTCTGATGATGCAAAACCTAATTGTTATACTGTTGGTCATAGGAAATTTTCCTATGGTGGATAAATAAAAAGGTGCTAAGAATAAGGGGGAATAAAGGTATCACAATTTTGTGGTTTCGTAATGTCAATTTAAATAAAATGACGATGTGTTGCGACTCTGAAGTTGCACTATGGTAAGGATACGGGATGTATTGGGCCCCAATAGTGTAGAAAAAAGGTAATAAAGGATGGATGAGTCGACAACTAAGTTCAAAAATTCCTATAACACCACCAAACTCAATCACGTCCAGCTCCAAAAAAGAAGAAGGTGATATTCAGGTAGTTAAAGGGAGAAAGTGACATGTTAACTAGATGGTAATTGTGGAGCAATACAATGGAAAAGGCACGACATCATCAGAGGCAATTAGAGGAATTGACATTGGAGATATTTTTCTGTGTCAATCATGACAACTCATGTTTTTCATGTTTTGTTAATTTTCCATTTTCAAGAAAAGAATAAAGTCTTTCATGGAATTTGATGAGCCTCAGTATTGCAACAAGAATGCTGCAACTCCCAAGGCTATTGACTTTAATTATCAACCCGAGGTTCGTACAAAATTAAGAGGTATCGACACTATATGTGCAACATACAATGTGTCCTTCCTTTGCTGTCATGATGTAATGGAGTGCATGTACTAAAACCAAATCCTAAACTAATTGTAGAAAATGAAATGCTCAAAATGGAAACCTTAACCTATTGCAAGAAATAAAGTACAAGGAAAGAAACCTATTCTAATTGCATAAAGATCATGAACTAAATGTAAAAGAAACCTAACTTAACCCTATTTATCACATGTGATGATTTAAACTAACTGAGCATGGATTCTGATCTAGGGAGTATTAACTACTATGTGCATGTGTGAATATAAAAGAACTCTTTTTTTAATCTTTTTGTTTTATAAATGCAAATGATAATCCTCACTTATTCTTTGGCATGGGAGACAGGTATGCAGGAACATGGTTAAAATGGTCTTGATGCAATTGAAGTAATGTAGAGGCCTAAGCCCAGCTTCAATGATGGATTTTCTCAATTTGGGCTCAAAACAAGCTACTAAAGGATTTCCTACATGATGTACTAGTTCTCCTACAAGATCCCTAGTTCTCCTACAAGATCCCTTGTTTTACTACAGGATGTTACAAATTTACTATACAAAATTATAATTCATCAAATGACCAAGAAAATCAAATCCAAATTGGATGGGACAAATTTTTTGATTGTCTAGGATGTCTTAGGTCTCCATTCCAAGTGGAATCACTCAAAAAGACCTCTGTTAACCCATGCTAAAAAATAGAAGAAAATTACTAGTCTAAAATCTAGAAATTCGAGAACTAGTGAGCTAGTAAATCCATCAAATGCCTAACTTAATAAAGTTAAAATTCAGTGGGGTAATTTTTTTTATTAAATAGAATGTTTTTTTGATCTAATTCAAGTGGAATCAACTTGTTTGAAGCTCGTTAGGATTCTCTGAAAAATAGCAGAAATTTACTGCTAGTTGCCACAAAGGAGTTCCAGAAATCTAGATTTGGGAATAAGAGGACTAATCCAAGTAGCTCAATGATTACTACGACCTTCCAAATCTTTTCCAAGGAAAAAATGATGCTTGTGATCCTGAAAAAAAACTTACATCAACCATTTAACTCAATCCTACAACAAGAAATCATTAATACTAAATGCAGAAATAGAAAGAAATAAAAGCAAGAGATGCATGTGAATATGAAGTGAAAAGAAGGAAAGAAAATGATACAAAAGGGCTCTGAGGCTCCTAGGATGGCCAAGTCCAAGGAAACTCAGAGACCTATGGAGAAGAACAAGATTTAAAAGCTAAACATGACACCAATTTTCATTATTTTCATCAATACAATTACATCCCTACAAGAAAATAAAATGGAGTTGCAGAAATACGAGTTTTGTCCACAAGAAAGCTAATGAAAATCTATGCCTATAGAAAAATTCGACTTGGTACTTATAGAAAATGAATAGGAATCATTCCCCATGAATGGAGGAAACTTTCCCCACCAAAATCCCTTGATTAGTGGATCTCGTTCCCAATACTAGGAATGTGCATTAAATGGTAAGGAACACATTCATCGATTTTCTCAATCATTGAAGTTCCATAATATGTGCCATAATTCCATAATATCTTGTTCATTTATTATTTAATAGTGATCCTCCTGTAGTAGGGAGCAAGTCACTAAATTATCTCCTCCTCCAAATCTTAATAATCTGCCCAATATTCTCATAATATTCCACAAAAATAAATAATATTAGGCACAAATATGCAATTATTCATAAACCTTCCTAATGAATATATTAAAGTTAAAAATACATTATCTAATGTAAAAGGAGAGGTTTAATGCACTGAAGGATGGTCATAGGCCTTAATTTATGTTTTAATTTAGAGGCATGGGCCTTAATTCATGTCTAATTTAGAGGCCCATCATAACCCTTGTTAAAAGTGTTGCTCATCCTCTGACCAACTTAGTGACCTCATTGTGCCTCACTCATGGCCCTGGTGGCCTCTCTCTTGTGCACCCCTTAGTCCCTTCTCTTAATAATCTTGGTTGTGAGTTCTACAAGGACAAGCCCAAAAATCTATTTGTGCATAGAAAAATCACTGTTTCTTGAGACCATTAGCTTGCCTTATTCCCCTTATTTAAGATGGTTCTTGAATATTTTTTTGTTTTGGCAAGGTCTTCCACATCCTTATCAACCTTTTGTTACCTTGTTCCACCATTTGGAAACCTATGAAACCTTCAAAATTTCTTTACATAAGAATTAGGACATCCTGTAGTAATTCATGTGAAAACTGTAGGAAACCTACAGGAAACCCTGTTAAAACTACAAGAAACCCTTTTTGAGCATAAATGATAGTTTGAGCCTAGGACAGGCCATCAACCTAACTCCCATGCCTTTCTGTCATTTCTATAACATCTTTTAGGCCCTAGACAAAAGCTAGAAATAGATTAGAGACCTCTTGGAAAGTATCTTTTCATCACTGTAGTTTGAGTTCTGTTTTGATGGTGGATGCCTCATTTCCTTTTGTTGCCTTCTCCTTCTCTCTTCTGGCCTAGATGGTTGCCTAATGGCCTTGGAGTTATGTGTTTTGAATAGGTCTCTCTTAGGCACTGTCATTTTGGGTTTTGGTACAATTTTTTCTTTCTTCCTTCTTGTAGTAGCTTTCTACCTTCCTGTAGTAGTCATTCGTTCTTCCTTGAGAGTGTTCTAAGTGTATGGGACTGATGAGAAATGATGTAGGTTTGTGAAAATGAAGAAGAGACTTTGTTTTATTTTTCAAGAAATTTTCAGGGTGAGATAGGGTTTGTCCTTGAAATTATTAAATGGGATATATGAATGATGGATATATAGAGAATATGAAGTGGATGGAGGGTTTGGAATGCTGTGGTGACTTGGCCTTTGCAAACCTTTGTTCTTTTAACTACTGTCTTCATTTCTTGAAATCATCCCCCTCCATAATTTGAATTTTCAACATTGCATTAATGAAGGAGTGAGCTACAATTAACTAGTTGAAGGCTGTTGAGATTGCTGACCCATCCTTAACTTATCAAACATCATCTCTCATGCATTGACAACAAATTTATAACTATAATATGCTCAAGAGAATAGGTCAAGAATATTTCATACCTGTACCTACCTGATGGTTGTTGGAGAGACATGCATGCTACTGTTGAGTTGATGTTTTCGTGTTTCTCATGACTCATGTAAATCTTCTTGACTACCTTTCTATTTTTTGTTGATCTTATTTTGCTGATGGGTTGTCTTCTTGTTGACGTGCAGGTGAAGGCTTCCTCTGTTGCTGCTGAGCTCTGGAGGAGTGTCGTTATTCCTGTAGTTATGCTTATCCTCTTTCAATCATGGTGCTGAAGGTTAGGCCTAGAGCCTACTATTACTTCCAAATAGGATGCTATAGTTGCCCTTTTTTTTGAATGTTTGCGTCCTTTCTCTGTTGGAGGGTAAATAGGTATTAGAATGAGTGGAAGGTGTGGCCATAGAGTGACATGGTCATGATCGGTGTTGGATGAGATGTGGTGAAGTCATTGTCCTTTTTTCCTCTCCCAAAGTAGGCCTGCATCATAATTTTTCCATCGGATCATCTTTCCTGTAGATTTTCAGAACTTCCTGTAGTACTACAGGAAACTCATGTAGTAATTTAGGACAACCTTTTGTAGCAAACTTGTTTTGTCCATATCTCCCAAATGGTAGAATGGATTGACCTGAAATTTTCTGAGCATGTTGCCATCATCATTATGCACCTCCCCATAAAAAAAGTTTGGTCAATAGATCCACATATCTCGAGAAAAACTAAAAATGGTTGAAGGTGGTGGAGACCGATTTCTTGGGAACTTTGCAATAGAATTTTTTGAAATTTCTTGGGTATGTTACCATCATCCATATGCATCTCCCCATGAAATAGTTTTTAAATGGATGCACAGATATCAAGAAAATGAAAAAATGGCTATAGGTGATGGAGGCTTATTTCTCGAAAATTGTGCATTGAAATTTGCTGAAATTGCTTGAGCATGTTACCATCATCCA
This sequence comes from Pinus tabuliformis, assembly GCA_031772625.1. Lineage (NCBI taxonomy): Eukaryota > Viridiplantae > Streptophyta > Pinopsida > Pinales > Pinaceae > Pinus > Pinus tabuliformis. The sequence continues at coordinate 393,638,724 of CM062810.1, forward strand.
TATGCATCTCCCCATAAAACAACTTGGCAAATGGATCCCTCGATTTCTTGTTATAGAAAAAAAACAATTTGCTCCATGTATTTTTGTTTCCTGTCGTAATACATAACCTTCCTGTAGTATTTTGGGACAACAAGGAAAATTAGTGCTAGAAGCTTGGGAATGATGAGTGGATGGTAGAAATAGATGACGGTGATGGATCGGCATTTCCTTGGTCTTGTTGGAGCATTTGAGCAAAGGAGGAGAAAGTCAAAATTTGACTTCTTTTGACTAGGCTTGACTAATTTTTCTTTTGGTACCAATTTGTTTTTGTTTGCGGATGTTGGAGAGTGCATGCATTCATGAGAAAGATACATGGAGCAAAGATCTTTTATTTTTTCCCTTTTTTTTTCTTCTAGGCCTACTAGCTGACTCAAGGAGGTTTTCAACTAGTAGATCTACCTAGGCACCTCAAAGGAGGTTTTCACTTAGGATATTTTTTTTTTCTTTTTTCTCCAACCCATTGACCACCTCATGGAGGTTTTCAATCAATGAGTCAATCTGAAATTCCTCAAAGGAGGCTTTCACCTGAGATTTTTATTATTTTTTCTCTTATTTTCATTTTTTTTTTACCCCACCCTACTTGAAAAACAAAATCACTTTCAAGTATAAGAATACTTCCAATGGAGCCATGTGCACATCAAGATGACAGACAAAATTATGTTAAGGGTTGAAATGTATGATTTGACATGTACCTGGATTTCAGAGACCAAATGATTTGACTTTGAAACAGTCAAGCATAGTTGAAGAAGAAAGTGATACTCCATCTTGTTGATTTTGTGGAACCAAACCTCAATGCAACTTTGATGTCATTGGTTTTCTTGCTTATCTGGATCATTCTTCATGTCTTCTTCTACCATGACCTTCAAATTTTCCTCCTTTTGCTGATTTTTCCCTTGAATACATGGAGGATTTGATGGTAGTTGTGAGGGAGCTCTCTCGATCTTTGATTTTGATGTTCACTCTTCATCAAGTGTATCCCATGATTCTGTGGTCTTCTCATTTGAATCTTCTTCTTTCGGATGTGGTCCTTCAATGATATCATGATAATATATTTTTTTCAACACTCTTCCTGAGCTATGGTGAATACCATTGATCTCAAGAGGAGATGTTTGGAAGTGTTGTACCTCAGCATTGTAAGTGGGTTGAGCTACTTCAATGTGTGGGTTTGGAAATGGTGGTACAGGTAGTTGAGTGGGACTGGGTATTTGAGATGAATGTGGTTGGGGTTGTGGTTGTGGTGGAGATGAATAGTATGGATAACATGGAGTTGGGTATGGAGGATATTGAGGAAAATACTTAGGATATTGTTGATGGCTCCCATAAGTTCCTTGCCAACCTTGTTGCCAAGATTGGTTTTGGGGTTAAGATGGCCAATGTTACCAAGGAAAGGGTGTGTTCCAATTACTTTGAGATGGACGTGCATAAAATTGAAATTGTGAATTAGTTTCTTGTATCATACTAGGTTGAACAGGTTTCCATGGTCCTTTTGGAGCTACATAACATAGCTGCATTGAGAATTGACTTGCTCCATTGTCCTCTTGGTAAAATTCCTTCAACCTTGGTAACAATGGATAATTTTTAACATCATGTGGTTGTGCATGGAAAACAAAAATATCAACATATTCTTTATCTTCATCTTGCATTCTTAACATTTCTACTTGTTTGGTTAGATTGCTAATAATTTCTTTTTTAAAGTTATCAAGAAAATTTCCAAGTTTAGCTTGACTTACCGATCTTGATGTTGATTTACTTACTCTTTCCCTTCCTCTTGATATGTGTTTGCATGTTTCACAAATTTCTTCAAATGATAATTGGTATACATCACCTCTACTCATGAGATCAAGGAGATTAATCCATTCATCCCTAATTGTTCTATGTAAGAAGGTTTTTAGTGTGTCGGATCCTAAATGATGTAGTTTTTCCCTCTTAACATTATACATGAACCTTTCTATTAGATCCTCTAGACTCTCATCTTCTTTTTTATTCATTCTAAATATTTATTCTTTAAGATCACGATCTTTATATTTTTCTAGAAATATATTTTTCATATCATTCCATGATCTTATTGAATTAGTCCCTAAACTCATGAGCCATTTAAGAGCTCTATCCTTTAATGTTTCCAGAAACAATCTCAGTTTTTGAGTTTTTAATAAGTAACCATAAGATCTACAAACAATTTCAAATTCAAAGATAAAGGTTTCCGAATCCTCTGACCTTAAACCATGAAATTTTGGAAGAAAAGATGGAGGGATGTTCTTCATGTGCACACTACCATCAGTATCTTGAATGGGAAATCCGAGAAGGTCTTCCTCATTGTTATCATCTCCATCCGTTTCTTCTACATTTTTTGTCATTGTATTCTTCTACTCGCAAAAGTGAATGGTGATGTGGCTCTTGTTGCACCACCTGATAAAATGGGGTGGGGTGGGTTAGTGTTGGAGATTTTTTTTGTTTCTATGATTGAATGAAAACACTAACGAAATTAACTTTTCCATTTTTGAAATGAAATATTCCTAATGCAATTTTTTTGTTTCTGGAAAATGTAAAAAGAAATGAATCAACTAGGGAAAAATATAATGCATATTTTGACACCTCCCTGACAACGACGCCAAAAAGTGATGAGCCTTGGTATTGCAACAAGAATGCTGAAACTCCCAAGGCTACCAACTTTAATTATCAACCTGGGGTTCGTACAAACTCAAGAGGTATCGACACTTTATGTGCAGCATACAATGCGTCCTTCCTTTGCTGTCATGATGTAATGGAGTGCATGTACTGAAACCAAATCCTAAACTAATTGCAGAAAATTAAATGCTCAAAATGGAAACCTTAACCTATTGCAATAAATAAAGTACAAGGAAAGAAAACTATTCTAATTGCATAAATATCATGAACTAAATGTAAAAGAAACCTAACTTAACTCTATTTATCACATGTGATGATTTAAACTAACTGATCATGGAGTTTGATCTAGGGAGTATTAACTACTATGTGCATGTGTGAATATAAAAGAACTCTTTTTTTAATCTTTTTGTTTTATAAATGAAAATGCTAATCCTCACTTGTTCTTTGGCATGGGAGATAGGTATGGAGGAAGAGGGTTAAAATGGTCTTGATGGCATGGAGGTTAAGTAGAGACCTAATCCCAGCTTCAATGATCATTTTTCTCAATTCGGTCTCAAAACAGGCCGCTACAGGATTTCCTACAGGATGTACTAGTTCTCCTATAAGATCCCCTGTTTTACTACACGATGTTACAGATTTACTATACGAAATTATAATTCATCGAATGACTAAGAAAATCAAATCCAAATTGGATGGGACAAATTTTTGTATTGACTGGGATGTATTAGGTCTCCATTCCAAGTGGAATCACTGAAAAAGACCTTTGTTAACCCATGCTAAAAAATAATAGAAAATTACTGGCCTAAAAGCTAGAAATTCGAGAACTAGTGAGCTAGTAAATCCATCAAATGCCTAACTTAATAAAGTGAAAATTAATGGGGTAAATTTTGTTATTAAATAGAATTTTTTTGTGATATAATTTAAGTGGAATCAACTTGATTGAAGCTCATTAGCATGCTCTAAAAAATGGCATAAATTTACTGCCAGTTGCCACAAAGGAGTTCCAGAAATCTAGATTTGGGAATAAGAAGACTAATCCAAGTAGCTCAATGATTACTATGACCTTGAAAATATTTTTCAAGAATGAAATGATGCTTGTGATCTTGAAAAAGAACTTACATCAACCATTTAACTCAATCCTACAACAAGAAATCATTAATACTAAATGCAGAAATAGAAAGAAATAAAAGCAAGAGATGCATGTGAATAAGAAGTGAAAAAAAGGAAAGAAAATGATACAAAATTGCTCTAAGGCTCCTGGGATGGACAAAACCAACTAAAATTAGATACCTATGGAGGAGACCAAGATTTAGAAGCTGAACATGACACCAATATTCATTATTTTCATCAATACAATTACATCCCTGCAAGAAAATACATTGGAGCTGAAGAAATACGAGTTCTCTCCACAATAACACTGATGAAAATCTATTCCTAGAGGAAAATTCGACTTGGTACTTATAAAAAATGATTAGGAGTCATTCCCCATGAATGGTGGAAACTTTCCCCACCAAATCCCTTGATTAGTGGATCTGGTTCCCAATACTAAGAATCTACATTAAATGGCAGGGAACACATTCCTAGATTTTCTCAATCATTGGAGTTCCACAATATGTGCCATAATTCCGTAATATATGGTTGACTTATTATTTAGTAGTGATCCTCCTATAGTAGGGAGCAAGTACCTAAATTATCTCCTCCTCCAAATCTTCATAATCTTCCCAATATTCTCATAATATTCCACAAAAATAAATAATATTAGGCACATATATGCAATTATTCATAAACCTTTATAATGAGTATATTAAAGTTAAAAATACATTATCTAATGCAAAAAAATAATTTTAATGTGCTGAAGGATGGTAATATTCCAAAATTTACATTTTAATTTAGAGGCATGGACCTTAATTTATGTCTAATTTAGATGCCCATCACAATCATTAAGACAACTAGGCTAATCACATGCTCAAACAGTTGTGCAGTTCAGTAACATAGGAAGATATTTTGTGAGTGGTTGTTATTTTGGTTCTAGACTCCCTATAAAGAGGGAGGAAAAACATATTACAGAGGTTTCCCATTCTTCTATCAAAGGTTTTGAATTCTGTGTTTGGTAGTTCTGAATTCCATTTTCAGAGAGAGGTTCCATGGCTTTTATTTTCCTTTTCCAGAGGCTATAATAGTTCCACAAATTTCTTTAGTTCAGACCTGTGGCATGTATTTCTTTCTTGAATATTAATGAATAAGTTTTCTGGTGATTCCAAGCATTGGAATGTGTAATATGTGTTCTTCCTCTATATACCACTTCATGTGTGTTTTGCATCTCCAAAAATTGTGTAATTTTTATCTTTTGGATTCACTTCCAAGACATAGATTTATCTATGTTATACTATAGAAAAAGGTACCTATGATATTGTAGGTTTATCTATGTTATATAGTAGCAATACATACCTGTGAGACTCAGATTTTCCTATGTTATGATATAGTAGAAAGTACCTATGATATGTTGAGTTGAAAGGCTTAAAATGTGCTCCATAATTGATGAAATTGATTTCCTTATTCTTTGATGACTCTATTGGGATTTACTGCTTAAGATTCTGGGTTTGTCTATCTGTCTGTACTGAGTTCCTTCCTTATATTTATCCTTCCCATATTTGTTGTAATGACCTATTAAGCTTCATTTACTGTGTAGGCCACTAAACCTGGAAATTTACTCTTGGGAATGATCTATATTGTTTATGTGTATGTTTGAATTTTCCTTTGAGAAAGGTAATTGGACCAAATTTAAGTCATTTTACATTTATCTCTTGAGAAACATTGAATTATCTTCAAGGGACATAAAGATGTCCTAGGAATTCACCTCTCCTCAACCCAAGGGTTGTCTCTGGGAGTTGCAATAGGATATTTCCTTCGAGAGCCACTCCATATCTTAGATTAGAAACATATCTTACTATTGAATCATGTCGGAGCTCAAGTTAAGGTGCAATGGATGCACTTTACACTTGAGGAGGCTACTTGCCAGCAAGAGGTTACAATGAAAGAAGCTTACCCAACATTGTTTAAAGAGTGAAGCAAATGAACAATAAACATTGAGGACGGTGTTAATTTTAAAGGGGGGGAGATGTAATAGCCCTCTATTTCTATTGAAATATCTTTCTGTTTTTAGACTGAATTATTTTTTTTATTTGATGGCTAGGAAGTGATTATGGATTTGAATTAAGGTGAACAATAAAATATGATGATGTAATAACTTACTTTTATTAATGAAAAGAAAATCTGGAAATTACTTGGGAGATAAGCGCTAGAGTTACGATGTTCTTGTCAAGATCTGGAAACCAGAGTTGGTGGATGAGATCAAAATAATATTCTCTTAAATAACTGCTTAAAATTCCTAGCAGTTGATCAATAAGATTTAACATGATGGGAGAGAAAATCTTTTAAATCACTTAGTTCTAGAAAAACAATGAGTAAGGGTGGAATAAAGAGTCGCAGGAGAGAAATGTGGGCTTTGAAGAAAAAGGAGGAAATACATTTTTCGAAAAAAAATAAAAAACAAAAAGGGAAGAAATCCTAAGCCAGTGAGTTGGAAGACCCACAAAAAGCAAGACGCTGCCAACGAATTTTTTAGGGAAGTAATGTATAAAAATATATTATCTGGAATCACAATAGGTTTTTGACTCCATGGTAAGCAATCTCAGCTCGGTGGGAACGAGAGCATTCAGTTCAAGGTTGGGAGGAAAAGTGTCTTTCCCAATTTCATTTCCATTTTATGTCTATGAATAGAATTCTGGCTATATGAAAGAATTCTAGATATGTTCTTTATTAAGTGCTTCTCTATTATATTATTTACCTAAACATGTAAGCTTTACTGATGATGCTTTCTATATGTTTAAGTATATTTTTATCTACATATTGCAGTTACTTATCAAAATCTTTGTGCCTGTGTGTGTGGGTTGACCATATGATTATAAGCATGCATGTTGAAAAGCAAAGAAACACTTATAATACAAATTATTTAATGTGTAACTGCTTACAAATTAGCCATCTAAATATGTGTGCCTCAGGAAAATATTACTTGTAGGAATGCATAAGAAGATATGTTCATTGATGTACTGAAAATTACATAGTTTAAATGTTCGTGTTTTAATGATGGGGTGTTGCCATAAATTACTATTGAAAAGGGAAAAAAGAAAAATAAAAAAGGGTGGTTTGTGTGGCATGGATAACTTAATTATAGCTAAAGGTGTATTATTTTTTTTGGGTTCTAATAAGCTATGCGAGGTAGACGATGGGGTCTTTCAAATACATATTGGAATATTGGATGATGTGGTGCAAGGTAGGAAATAAAAATCGTAAGCATAGAAGAAATATGAAATCAATGGGAATTTGTATATGTAGGAGGCTCGTATGAGATTATAACAATGAGTGTATAGATATTCGAGTTTTTGTTGAAATTAAAAAAAAAAAGCCTCATTTGCATAGGACGCAGAGTAGAATGTTGTTCGACACCTTCTCTATGAGGTCATAGGTGATGGTATAGAAAAGGAATTGGGTAAGAGATAAATGTCATAAACCCTTAATATATTTATATATGACCAAAACAAGAATTCTTTCACATCTAAATTTTTTGATATAGGTCAACGAGTCTATAAAACCAATAGGAAGCTTGTGTTGTACTTATTTCTACTAGAAATATATGACATTCATAAATTGTAAAATTGGAATTAATAGAAAAAAAATTACATAAGTTGAAAGTTCGAATGGAGCTACCTACAAATTCCACCATGCATTTGAATATGAACACATGTGCCATATGTATAACTTGAGTTTAATTAGGAAAGAGATGCCTCCAGGTGTAACTAGAAATCTTAACAATGTTGAGCGTAATAACTATAGTTAATTGATGAATAGGTACAATGTACCATTGTAGAAGAATATACCATAGAAAACCACATTGAGAAATGAAAAATAACATCAATAAGAATGACTTTTCTTTTCCAAAATATCACAGTTCTTGACATGATTCATTCATCAACAATCTAAAAAAGTGGAGGTAACCCTGTTCATTCATCTGGCTAAAGAAAATCCTAATTATCATTACAAGCATAGAAGATAAATGCTCATGTGTCATAGAATGGAAATAACAAGCATGGAAAAGGAAACCATAGAAATAAATCACTTTAAAACTATATTATCATGACATTCCGGTTCGGTATATAAGGTACAAGAAATTGAAAATAAGAAGGAAGGGTCTTTCATTAAATTCGATACAACGATATGAAAGAGGAAAAAAAAATTGAGATCACAATCATATGAACTACCCAGGCATAACTAACTTTGGTCAAAATAAACTAGTTCATAGTGTATACACCAAGAAAGAAAGAGCACATTCCAATGCTCAAATATGTATGTTTCCAACCCTTATGGAAGGGCATTTTGAATGAGGAGCTATTATGAGCAAAATCCTACAAAAATAGAGAGGCCTTCCTAAGGCACTCAGAATGAACATATTAGTAGAAAAAAATGGGACCGATTTGTGACAAGGTAAGGATCCATCAGTGGGAAGAAATTCCTTTGTAAGATGGAGGAAACGTGAATCCCATTGGTTCCTTACCTACAATCAAACCAACCAAAAAATATTAGAAAATACTGAGTAACAGAGTGATAGTTCTGACAAACACATGGTTTCGAAAAAAAATGAAAGAGGAAATCCATATCAATACTTGTAATAGAGTAGATTTCTTTGTGTTTTCTCATTCCTAGAAGGCAAGGAAAACGATAACAATATTGTGAAGTCGAGTCTATAATAACATTAACATTTCAAATTTCTGGATATTGTTTAAGAAAGGATCTGCATAAAAGTAAAGAAAAGTCATGACTTTTTAATGAAAGAAAATCCCAATTTATTGAGTACCAGAAGACTCTGGGGAATAAAGGTTGGATTTCCAAAGGCCTTTCCTTTAAACTCAGAGTTTGGTCTTCCTCCTATCTTGATATCACTGGGAAGCAAAACAAAACTTACCCCAAAATTTAGTCATTACATAAGGTGTTTCCTCTAATAGACCTCAAAGAATAAGTGTGAACCAACAAGTGTCAAGAAAAACATAAAACAAAAACTCACCTGTAGAAGACATGCTGACATCCCCAAAATGAGATTACTGGGAGTCACTAAGGTCAATGGGAGCAAGACTAACATTCTATTCCAAAGGGTTAAAATTAAAACAAGGGACTCGTAATTCCTATAGGTAAATCACAGAAAGGAAAACTCAAACATAAAAAACAAATCATAAAATAACATGGAAATTTCTAGTTGTCTGATGTGAATGGTCTAAGAAGAATAATAAAATGGAGGCATGGCCACACCATCAGCCATAAGAGTTCACTTGTTAAGCGCTGGCCTTTTTCCCTCCTATCGACGAGCTGCAAGTCGAACACCAGGAATAATGAGAAGGAACAACAAAGTGTGAGCTAAGGTTTGGAAATGTGAGCCACATCATCTGATCACCTTCAAACCATATGAACCATTCGTAGAAGGAGGACTGGGATCCCATGTGAAAATCACATGGCATAGAGAGATGTGGCAAGTGCTAGTTAGTATCACAGTAGACCAAGAGGGAGTCATGCCAAGCATTGATTAGTGGCATAGTAGCCCAGGATTGTAGTACCCATCACCATAATTGCCCAAGTGTGGTTACTCGAACATGGAAATACACTAAGGGTATTGAAATTATTACCAATGAAAGAAGGCATAAGGTGGGATTAAAATTTGTCATAGCGAGTGTAGCTAGGAATTTTATGTCTGTGAGAGGGGGGTTCGAAATTGAGATATTAATTCCCTAGGGGGGGGATATATGTATATCTCATCGGAAATTATATAGAGAACACCAAATCATGTGGAACACTATGGAAACAAGTCCATTAAAAAAATTGAGTAGGAGGGTTAAAGATAGCAAAAGAAAAAAAAATCAGGGATCAACAAATTGATAATGATTGTAGGAAATAGGTCACATGTAGTAATAACAAGCATAGTGTTAGAAAAAATGCAATTAAAAGAGGGATGTGACACCCTTATATAAATTTGATATAAAATTATGTTATTTAATATGGACATTGAAATATTTTATTAAATAATTTATTTTATTACACATCATAATATATCGATAAATATGCCTAGTATGGAAATATATTGTCATGCCCTGTTATGTGATGTAAACATTTTGACTTGGCCATGTTACACAAAAGTAAAAATAAAATAAAATAAAACTAACTAAAAATAAAATAAAACTAACTAAAATAAAATAAAATATGGTAGAAATGTGTAAGGTAATGTAATGTAAACATCTTTACTCTGTCAAGATAAAAATAAAACTAAAAAAAAAATAAGGTTGAAATAAAAATAATGTCATGTTATTGACCCATGGTATTGACTCATGGTATTCATGTAGAATATAGCCTATTTAAAGGGAGAAATTAAACTAGCCTAGATCCATCTTAACTCAGGATCTACCAAGTGTCGAGAGGGATCAAATTTATTGAGATGAAAACCTCTTTTAGAGTGAAAAGAGATTTGATCCCTCTAGAGCTTAGTAGATACCGAGTTAAGATGGATTAGGATGGTATTATTTTTACATGTTATCTATCAACTCCATATTAAGTAGTGAAGGGCTTACATATCTCCTTGATAATGAAAAGAGAATTAAAATCATTGCAGTGAGCATTCTCAACCCCCTGTGCAAGAGATGTTGTAATTTTCTATCATGTCCTCTACAACGTTTTGACTTGGTCAAATTACATAAAAATAAAAATATAATATAAAATTATAAATTTATACAATTATAATTAATTATAATTAGTAATTAAAGAAACATCTATCTTAACCAAGTATTGAGGGGGATCAATCTCTTAAGGCGCAAACCTCTTTTATAGTGAGAAAATATTGGATCCCTCTTAGCACTTGGTAGATTCAGAGTTAAGATTGATCTAGGCTGGTTTTAATTTCAATTAGGTTATCTCTCTGTATATAAAGTTGATATAATTTGGAGTTGAAATTGAAGTACTTTATTTATGGCGGACATTGATTTCTTTTGTTATTACTATTTTTTTATTTTTTAATGTTAGTATTATTTTAAAATTAAAAATTACATGATAACATCTCCCTAGGCTATAGAGCACCTCTTAGAGCAATGAACCAAGGATTTCCTAAGACCTGGACATAAAGAATTATTGTTCCTATCTTTAAATGTGGAGATAAAGGCATTCCATGTAATTGTAGAACTATTACGATGAAATACATTTTGGCCAAGTAGTATGGAATTATTTTGGAAAAGAAGATTAGCCTACGGCTTGAAATCCATGCTAAAGGACCTAAAGGGAAGGATGAATTTAGGAGAAATCATTCAACTGTTGACCATCTTATTAATCATAGTAGATCATTGTAGAGGAATACCACAATAATAAAATTGACCTCTCTTTCGTTATGTGGACTTTAGAAAATATTTTGGCACCGTTCCTAGGATGAATATATGGAAGATATTGTAGGAGTTAATGATTGCTCTCAAGTTGAGGATTATTGTGGAAAGCATGTATGATAATTTTATTACCAAACTTGAAACAACTAAGGATTGGTCAAAATAAATCAATTGCAATCTTGGATTTAAGCAAGGGTGTCCTTTATCCATTGAAATGACCATTCAAGGCCTGATGACCTCTTGGCCTGATTCATATTACACTGGTTGTGCCTCTCACACATTGCAAAAATTACGATTTAAAGGAAATTTACAATAGCATGGATTACCTCAAATCCATGATTGATTCCACACAATCAATAATTGATTCCTAATATCCCTTGATTTATGCCCTAAATAACACTTCAGTGCTAATAAACTAAAAATTCATGTCCCTCCATGATAATTTCTACTTCTCTAAGCTTGATCTTTTCTGAATCTCGCAGGATGTGTCCATGTGTTTGCATCAAACTCCTAAGGTACACAAAATTTATGATCTCCTATTCATATGATTATGGTATTCTTGTAATAGCTTTAACTCATGAGTTGCAACACAACCATTGTAGTAGAAAGTCTCCCCTTCTTGCTACACAATACATATCCAAGCTTCTCTCCTCTGAGCTTAGTCTTTTGGAATCTTCCTAGCTCTCTCCTCTAGAACCTTATGAGAACTCCTTACTCTAGGATGTTGCAAATATTCTCACATTCCTCTGTTGTCACCTACATAATCACAAAGAAAATAAATTTCTTACTAGATCTTGAACCAAATTGTGCCCAATTCCTTTGCTCCCTAAATCTTTGCATCCTTTGATTTTTCTTCAAGCAAGAAATCCTTGCCTTATTTAATACCACTTGATGAACATTGATTTTGGGTGTCCTTCATTTTATGTTTTTTATGCTCTAGACCCATGAAGTTGTGGGGTATAGGCACACAAAACTAGCTCCCTTAGCCATATTGTTCAGCAATGGAACTCATATCTCTTTAGTCCCAAAAATTTCTCCATGTCGACATTGGGAATAATGGAACATAGGCCAATAATTTTGTTGTGCTAGAGGGCCTCAACACTAACCAAGAGCCCTCCTTATATGAACGAGTTTTAAACTCGATGACCCTCCAAATGATTAAGAATATCTTGGCTTCATTGCTATCCATGAATTTTTTGTTTAGTACTAATCTCTTCCATGTACCTTATGTTTCCAAGGGTTCGGTCCACCCACTAACATCTCACTTAAACACTTTAAAATTTCAGCTCCTCTTCCAAGACTCTCAACCTCCCCATATCCCGATACCGAGATTGGGATGGAAATAGGAGGAAATCCCTCTACCTCTCATCCCTATTAATTGACAAGCTCGCTCCTTGCTCCTCTCGATCCTCATTCCTCGATGTGATATCACATATTCCATAGTGTGTCACCCTTCCAAGGTCCCAAGTTAGAGGTGGAAATTGACAGGAAAAATGGCTGACAACTCTATTAACTAAAATATCTCCCAAAAGATCATAGATTAACCCTTGTGCCATGTTTCCACTTGGTTTGAATCGTGAATGCCTTAATATGGATACTTACTTACATAGACCCCTCATTCACACATGGTTCCAATGTTGAATTAAGATTCCTTTGTGCACGACCCACTAGCATTCTCACCCTCTTCACATTAGCCCTATGAAGTTGTCAATGGTGCTATGGCTCATCCATAATCCCCTTTATTAATATAAGCCAACGAAAAAAATGCACAAGATTTCGAAATTCATAGATCTCAGCCATCGATCGTTCTCGTTATCAATGGTGATAGTCTCGTCATTCCAGCCTACGTTGACATAATATGGACATAACACAATTCACATAGTATAAACATAATACTGTACACATATTTATTTCAAGAGTTCTCACATAAAATATAATTTCTATTTTATAACCAAATCCTCACTCAATCATTTCATGAGGTCTAAAATACATTATAATGGTGCCATGGTGGGTCCTATCTCCATTGAAATGGTTGCTCAAAGCTTAATGGCCTCTCGGCCTTATTCACATTACACTAGCGTGATGTCCCACACATTGTAGTCTTTACAATTTAAAGGTAATTTACAATAGTGCAGATCATCTTAGATCCATGATTAATTCCACACAATCGACAAATGATTCCTGAGATCCCTTGATCTTTTCCTTAAATAACCCTTTAATTCAAACAAACTAATATTTCACATTGCTTTTTGATAGCTTCTCCTTGTCAAAGATTGATTTTTTATGAATCTCGAAGAATGGGATGATGGTATTTCATCATCATGAAAAACACCAAGAAGAGATGGAAGAATCCACCTCAATTGGGTTGAGATCCCCTAAATTGCAGCAACCAGATCCGAAACCTTAATGGGTTTTTTTATGTCCTTTTATTAAATAAAAACATAGTCTAGGACCAATATAATTTAATTTTTAACATTGTTAGGTTCTATAAGAGAACCTAAGAGCATCTTAATCATCCAATATAGGTTAGCTATCAATACATATTGGTTTTAGACATGAGTGTGGCCTATGCCTCACACCCATTGCCTCACATTTGCAATGTCTTATTCCAATTCTATTAAATCCTTTCTAATTTTATTAACTCCTCCCTAACCTCTAGCAACAATCACTCCCTGTATAATTCTACTGAGGTATGATCCCTCATGAAAACCTAACAACATCATGCTGAGGTAGTTTGTTAGTTGTGTAAACATTCTGGTAAGCAAGGAGAAGCAAATGTGATAAATAAACATTTAATCCTATTTATAATTTAAGTTTATTTTTTGGGTAGAGGAATGGAGAGCTTGGTTAGTCTCATAATCATATGACATAGGGTCGATTCCCACCACTACCACTATAATCCCTAGGTGATGGTATATTGGAGCTCAAAACAATATGGACTAGCTTGGTAGGCTAAGGGTTAGTATATACTTCTGTGGGAAGAAGGGACCAATATGAGGTCAGGGGGGCAAAATAATTCCACGAAAAATAGGGACTAAGATGAGCCCATTACAATAGAAGAATCCACATATGTGGCCAAATACAAAGGCCTCTAGTAGATCGAGGGCTGGTATAATCCCTCATAAAGAAGTCCGATATGAAAATTAAATAATGACTAATTTTTTATATAACATGAAAAATGTGATTTATCATGAACTCCACCAACCTTAATCACATTCCTTAATCCATTCTTAATAATTACTTAATGAAGATTAACCATAACTAAATTATACCAACTCCCTTGGGCATTACAGTGTTGTTTTATTGTAAAAAGGTAAGAACATGTTGGTATTACATTATACCAGTATAATGTGGCAAGTCTAGGTGGCACTAGGTGGTATAGTTTATTGACATAGTAGTTAGAGGTGATGAGATATGGAACTCATTTTTGGCCTTTTTTAACAGCCAATTGTACAATTCAAAAGTGACACATAATAAGCACATGTACATGTGGAAGTAGTGGGGAATATCATGTGGCAATTCATTGAATTGGGAAATGACATGACAAGTGACATAGAATTGGTAGGTTCCACACCTGGGTATTGGGTCCTGTTGAAGCCTCGAAATTCATTGCGAAAACATGGTGGATAACCACCCGGTTTGGACCTTGAAAACAACTCCTTTTCCATTTGGTATAGTGGCTCGGACTAGGGATAATGGGACCAATTTCCCAGAGAGGATTGGTTTGATAATGTTGATGGGATGATATAAGATGTAACGAGGAATGATTCAACTAAATATAATCTAATCTAAATAATAAACACATGCATATATCTTAATATAAAATTATATAACTATAAATATACCCGAGAATAAAATAAGATATGCGATCTACAATGATGTCTCACAACAATTGGTAATAAAGATCATTCAACTACCAAAAGAAATGAAATCGTTTATCGATAATTGTTTTGGATAAATAGTTAGACAAAACAATTTAGAGAAATATATCGCATATAGAAATTGTTCATGTTTTCAAAACGGAATGAGAGCCAAAACAATCATACAAAACTGCAATAATGTAGAACTATAATTCAGATTTTCAGGCGTACAATAATCGAGAGAAAGAGTATTGCTAATGCATAAATAAAACACAATCATATGATAAAAGTACCATATATTATATGTCATGCTCATGTGCTCAGCAATATTGACCCAATTTCATTTAATCCAATACAAGTGTAATTTCAGTAGAGCATGCTAGATATTCAAAGGAAAAAGATCTTGTTCCATTAATTTCATCAAAACCTCCCCAAAAATACAATAATGTAATATCTTGGAAAGTTTTTTTGATAAAATTATGGACCCATCTCTAAATGCATGAGAGGGGTTTAAATAGTAAAATACATGCCTCAAAAATAGAATATTACAAAAATAGTTGAGGAGGTTTCAAACAACCTTCCTCAAAGTGGGAAATAATAAAATTAAAAATAGAATTAAACTAATGACTAGCTCCTTTGAACTTGAACTAACTTAGTTGGCTAACTTGATCTCTAAGATTGCAAATGACTGTCATTGGTTTGAGCTGAGGTGGCTTGCTGATTGTGGATTTTAACTGCCCAACAAGTATGGCATCTGATAAAGCTGGCACCATATTTTATGTAGAGGTTGTTAAACACCACAAAGTCATCCAATCTATAAACATAATATCTTTGTGGGATTCCTCTGTTTTTGGTAGGTCATCTTTTCTTCCCTCCTCAGACTCTTTCTAGGTGATAAATTCAGAAATATTTTTATGTATCTCTTGGTATTCAAACCTCATATCAATTACTTAATTTTTCAATTTATCACTGGTCTCACAGTAAGGATTAATCTGCGAGATTTTCTGGTAGAACATTTCTTCCTGCTGAATTAATAGGGAATTGAGCTTGATTGCTTCTTTAATGAATTCATCAGTTTACGAGTTATCTTTGAATTTATCCACCATGGCTTGCATTTAACAAATCTGCAAATCCTTTTCTGATAAGATGTCATGGTGTTGTAACTGCATCTGGTTGAATTCCTTATGAAGCTGAGCTACCTATTGTTCTGCTTGCTGATTAGTCTTTTTTTGTTCTAATTGTTGTTCAAGCAGCATAATTTTCTGTTATTTTTCCTTTAGAAGCATTCAGACTTCTGTTGCCTTATCAATGGTTTCTGTGGCATAAGCTCCTGCGAACTGTGACAACTTCATGAGATTCTCATATGGGTCAACAGGAGTGTCCTTCCACACAACATCCATTGGTTCATTCTCTAGAGTTGTAGCAACTCTGGTGTCTAGTTTCCTTTTCTTCCTTTATCTTTTAAATACAACCTTATGAGTAGGACTGTATAATTTATATCTAATGGAGGTATCTCTTCAAATCTCAAGACAATTTTGGAAGTAGGAAAAGAAGGAATAACCTCAATATCCTAAGTACCAATATCCCCTTGCTCTGTTGTTTCTAGATTTTCTTTGTGTTGGGTTTGTTTGGGGGTCTGAAAATCAGATGTTTCCTCAATATTTATGCTTGTTTGGAGCTTCTTATTGAATTTCTCCCATTCCTTGTCAAGATCATTGGCTGGCACCTTCCTTGATTGAACTGAAGTGGAAGCAACCTCTGCCTGCTTCTTTGCCAAGGCTTGTTCGGCCGTTACCTTAATACTTTCAGCTGTATCTTTCTCAGAATCTTTATTTGTGTTTCCTCCTCCATTCTAAGATTACTGTTCTGAGTGTTCTGACTCATGAGCTGACTTCTCTTAGATTTCTTCTTCAGAATTTTCTTTTGAACTTCCCTCCAAGCTTACGGTAGGAGTTGGTTCCCTTATTGGTCCAATCTGTAATAGGTCCAACGGGACCTTTAACAATATCTTATTCCTATATACATGAAAAGCATTAATATCTTCCGGTTTTAACTGTAATGATGATGAACATAGGATCTGTGCAAATGTTTCTACTCCTTGAAAGAGGTCATCAAAGGCATCCTATTCATGAGTGAACTGTTTGACTTTAATGATAGTGGTAAATTCTTTAGCAACCTAATTTGGGTCATACTGTCTCAGAGACATAATAATCTCTGCCTTTTATTGCGTGCCCATATTCATGTAGTGCGAAAGCACTACATTGTAATGGGAAGGCTGGCCAAATGGTTATCTTCTGTTCCTTCAGGCCTTTGGTTAAACCTCCCTCCCATGCTATTTGGTAAGCTATTTCTCTGGCCAATAGCTTATCTAGGATGTAATATGGGAGGACATGTGGAGAAGAAATGCTCCCAAAATCTCTGATATAAGTGAACGTCTCTTCATTGAACAATCTAGCCACTGGCAAGATGTTTACTTTGTCTTCTTCAGAAAACCTAGGGGTTGTTATATCAAAAACAATTTTATGAATAGACAACATAATACCCTGGAAGATTTTGTAAAAAAGGGGATGGAATTGAGATTCCCACAAAATTTTATGGTATATATGGATGGGGAGTGGGTTTTGTACATTCCACTTCCAACCCATGTTTGGAAATTGAGAACAAAAACAAATTGTGTCCATAACATAAGAACTCATAAAGAAAAGGGGAAAACTTCTTGAAGAAACACTTCTCTTGTGTTTATATTCCATGATGGCCTTTGCTAAATCCTTTGATAAATTCTGACTCCAGTTCATAATTGTTTCATTAATTGCTGCATCAATTAATGGGAGCCACTCCATAGAAAATTTGGTGCTATCGGCTTTACCGAATAACGTACACATCATCACTGCTGCGAAATTATAAGGGGCAGAGAGGGATGCTATCGGGTACATACCAGACTTATGCCGCCTTAATTTGCCTCCGCCTGACCTCTAGGTCTATGTAACGTCTAGCAGGTCCTCCTTCTTTTTGGAGAAACGCTTAAGGAACTTGTTGTTATAGAGATTTTGAGGCTCTGGTAGCTAGTACATTTGACATAGATTGTCTAGTGTGAAGGAACCCATCACCTCTTGTCTTGTATTCTTGAAGGTCACGTCTAAGAAATCTACATCATCAATTACCCATTTTACCATATATATGTATGGTAATATCTTTGGTCTCGCAGCTATTCGGTGCAAAAATTAACATTTTGCTTCAAAATATGAGGCGTTAGCTGATTCCTGGGCATCAGTTGTTGACTTTGTTACCAGTGGCCTGGTATTCTCTTCTTCAAGTAGGTTATACATAGCTTCCCACAATGTGGTTCCTCCGTCTTTGGTACAAGTGGTATCGGAGAAATGTGTTATCATATCTGATTTCTCAGATGCAATAACTTTTCCCTTCTTCGCCATTTTTCCCAATGTTGTTTTTTGTGAAGGTTTCCTGAAATGGAGCAATGGGAATTATCAGATAAACAAAAAGGGAAAATGACAGTGAGAATTCAATGATACAATTAACTCTGAAAGGTGACAAGAAAGGAGCTTTTATTCAACAATGCAGATGAAAGATATCAAATCATGTTGAGCCATTTTTAACATAAATAGCATTAAAACTTATTAAATATGCACTAAGCTCTTTTATCACGGCCTTTATTACTCATTTAAGCTATCGCATCGCAAATGGGAAAGGAAAAACTTTAATTTGACGAGTTTAAAGTCAGAAATGCCGATTATGTGATTGCGATAAGATTATTGCAATATCACAAATCGCAATATCGCATTTTTCAATTGCGTGTTTTTTGGAGTTGTTTAGGATTCTACGAGATGTGAGGTGAGCGACATACCATTCATCGTTTAAAGCACATTTCATTTAAATGAATATTTATTGTGTAAAGTGACCTTTTACTAAGCGCCGGACTTAACTACAATTTTATAACATTTATCACAAACTTTCATCGGGTCCGGGTCATATCGTATTTTGCAAACTTTTCATAGTTCACAATATTGGCCTTTTAAGTAAAGCACTACAATGCGATGAGTGTTAGCTTGCTATGCCACAATATCGCAATTCATAGATTCCAAAAGGCTTTGTTAGTTATGCTTTTCATGAATGCCGATATGCGATTGTGATATGTGCTTTATTTTAAAAGAAATACCTTAAGTCTTAGTTTAAAATGGAAAGTTTAATGATATCCTAAGTTTATTACGGTGATCCCTTCTTATCGCAATTAGCAAATCCTCATTTGCGAATTAATCTTTGACACACATGATGGAGCAATATGCAATAAAGTGAGAATTGCTAGTTGTGAAGGGATTTGACTTGATACCTTATATTATTTAGCAATTCATTTCTAATAGTAAGAAAAGAAAGAGCTTAAGTGCTAATTTTTTTGGAGGTTTTTTATAAAGGGTCCCCATTTATTAATAGAATATTAGCTATTAAATCAATAAATGGGGGGGTTTTTGAACAATACAACAGGTCCATAGGAATTAGATTATAGTTTGGTTATGAAATTCTAAGAAAATATGGTATGATGTGACATTTTACACATGACTATGATGAGGAGGCAAAAGGAAAATGTGGGGGCTCATTATTGGTCCACTGTGGATTGACATGGTAGACCTACATGCCTTCATCTGTGCTAGGAGACTTTTTGTAAGGCTTCATAGTGTTAAAATATTTGGGTGTAAGGTCATATTTAGGTATGGTTCAAAAATTAATGGGTGAAGTGGAAAGAATTAATATCCGTACATATGAGGTTTGTGCAAGGTTATCGAGGCATATAAAATCCAAGAATTTATATAACATCATCACCAGTAAGTGGAAAATATTTGGATATATGAAAAAGGAGTCTAGTAAGTGTTCCATCATCATGGTTCCCTAGAACGTTATGATGATTTTCCTAAGATCACCTGTTTCGGATGTAATTCAGGAGCCTGTAAAAACCCTAAATGTCTTGAACCATATCTCCAAAAAAATAGCGAAACAAGATCCAAAATTTGTGCCTGAGCTTAATTAAGATTTCAACTCAAATGGGTTTTAATTTCAGTGTCTGAAACTTCGTAGAAAGAAACTTATAGAGAAAATTCCACAATGACCTATTTGAGATGGTATTATGGAGCTTGCAAAAACCCTAACTTCCTCAGAACATATCTCCGAAAATATAGTGAGACAAGATCTGAAATTCAAACCTGAGGATCATCGAGATTTCGGCTCAAATGGGTTTTTTTAGCTTCTAAAATGTCGTGTAAAAAATGTTATAGTGAAAATGCCATGATTACTTGTTTTGGAGCAATGAAACCCTAGAATTGAAAGCTCTGATACCAAATGTTATGAAACCAACTCGAAAAAAATAGAATATATAGATCAATGGATTAGAAATCAACCTCTTCAAGGGGGAAACCTCCTTTACATTACACAAATGAACAATTCTTGGATGATACAAATGACAAGGCCTCCTTTCTATATATAGGAGTCTACGCGGTCCCAATACAATCAAAGCCTACACACCAATAATATTGTAGGGGCACAACAATAAAAATAGTGGGCTTCCATGGGGTACAATAATAACAACATGGGGACTATATGGGCACAATAATACAATAAGAGTTTTACACTAGGAGGGTAGGGACCTAACATAGATTAAGTGAGATAGGTTTCTTGGTGATGAAGGAACTTGGGCAGGTTGATGAAATGATGAAGGATGTGTACATAGCTAGCTTGGTGGTTGGAAAAGTGGAGTGTGGAGGTTTCTTACGTTTACTGTTGTCCTTATAGGGCCATGGATGGAAACCTACCAAAACAAGTTAGTAATACTAATGTAAGTGTTCCTTTTCTTTCCCCTTATTCTTTTTATTTTTCATTTTTCTTTCTTTTTTCATGAGACCTGTAGGCTGCCCCAAGTACCACAAAGGAGGTTTTCATTTGGGGATATTTTCATTATTGTTATTTTTGAGTCTTGAATTTCCTCATAGAGGTTTTCATCCCTAAAGTTGGCCTAAGGTGCCTCATGGAGGTTTTCACCTAGGCTCTTTTATTTTTCTTCCCCCCATGTTTTCTTTTGTTTTCTCCTTTCTTCTTTTGTTGATCAAGGGATCGATGAAATAAGAGTTGTGATACCCCCAATTACATTTTTATCCTTTCTTATTGAGCCAGTAAACTCTTCCTTTGATAGAGGTCTCTTGTACAATTTTAACTAGTAACCATTAACTAACAATGAAATTCCTTCTTCATCAATTGTTATTATTTAGACTGATCCATTCTCATGACACTCTTCCACTAGAAAATGACCCAACCATATTGTCATCAATTTTCCATTGAAATCATTGAACCTAGAATCATATAGTAGGGCCCAATCACCTTCTTTTAAGGTCTTATCACTACTATTTTTATCATGTTAAACCTTCCTCTACAACAGGATTACCTCAATGTGCATGAGAACCTGCAATCTGAACTCATCTAAACAATTTAGATGTAGTAGCCTTTATTGTTGAGTTCTAGTGATGTCTAAATCCAATTGTTCTACTATCCTTAAGGTATTTTATTTGGACTCAATGGAAAACATGGGATTCTTTCCATTAACTAGCTCAAGGGGGTGAATCCATTGGTGGTTTTCCAAGTGGTTCTATATTCCCAAGAAGCTTCTATAAGTTGGGTTTCCCAATCCTTTTTTCTATTGCTTATAACTTTAGTCAAGATGTTCTCCAAATTTTTGTTTGTGACCTTCACTTGCCCATTTAGTTGAGGGTGATAAACAATGGATTTTATGTGTTTGATATTATGTTGTTCCATGATGCCCTCAATTAAATTTAAATTAAACTCAACACCTTGATTAGTGACCAACTCCCTTGGGAATCCTAACTTTTAGAATATATATTCTCTTAGAAATTTTGTCACCTTCTACTCGATTTTTACCTTTACTACTTTTACTTCAACCCACTTTTTTAATTAATGAGGGCACACCATGATGTATCTCTTTTGTTTGGATGGAAGATCAATTGGCCCAAGGAAATCCATGCCCAATTTTTCAAATGGCTCAAGTGTCACTTGAGGTTGCAGGGGCATCTCAT
This sequence comes from Pinus tabuliformis, assembly GCA_031772625.1. NCBI lineage: Eukaryota > Viridiplantae > Streptophyta > Pinopsida > Pinales > Pinaceae > Pinus > Pinus tabuliformis. Next base: position 393,660,801 of record CM062810.1, read on the forward strand.
CCTTTGGTGTAGTCTTTCCCATTGTTTGGTACTCATTGCATCTAGAAATGTATCTTCTAGCACCTTGGTGTAGAGTAGGCTAATAGTAGCTAGCTTGAAGGACTTTGAAGGTTTTTCTCTTACTAGCAAAATGACCCCCACATGGTCCATCATTGCAGCTGAGAGGATGTCAAAGACCTCATCCTCCCTTGCACATCTCCTCAAAATATGATCTAGTCCCAATTTTAAGAGATTTCCCCCAATCTAAGTGAAAAGGGTCTTTTTTCTAACAATCTCGCTCTTCTCCATGGAGCATAAGATTAGGAGGGAACCTCCCAACAACAAATAAATTTTCTATATAAAAGAACCAAGGAGAAAGTAGTGAAATGGAAAAATGGTCCAAAGCTAATCATATATCATCTCCTCATTTCCTACATGCAATGTTGATCTAGACAAAAAATTTGCGACCACATTTTCCTTCGCTGGATTGTCAACAATGATTAGATCAATTTTTCACAACAATAAAAACCATATAATGATCAAAGAATTGACATCATGTTTATTCAAAAAGTATTTAATGGATGTATGATAAATGTCAACAAATACTTTGTATCCATGGACATAATCCCTAAACTTGTTCAAGGAGTGCACAACAACTAAGAGATATTTTCCAGTAACTATGTAGTTTAGTTCAGCTTTGGAGAGGTTCTTATTGATATAATGGATGGAATTAGGAAATTTGTCTTCCACATGTCCCAAATATGTTCCTACAACTTTGTCTTATGCATATTCCTGGATGTGGAAAGGAAATGCCGAAGTTGGACCTCTAAGAATTAGTGTAGTGGTCAACTTCTCTTTTAGTTATTGAAATGCTTCTTGACATTTATTTGTCCAACAAAATATGAATCTTTAGTTAGCGATCCAAAAAGAGGTGTAGCCAAATTGCGAAATTCTTTAATGAATCTTTTGTAATATCCAGATAGCCCAAGAAAGCTTCTAACATTCCTCTACTTTTGAGGGACAAGGACCCTTTTGATAATGGAAACCTTGTGAGGGTCAACTTAGATCCCTTACATAGAAACATAGTGACCTAAGACAATCCCTCCATTCATAAAAAATTAACACTTTTCAGGACTCAGTGAAATATTCATTTCAATGCATTTCTTTAAGAATTTACATAAATTGGAAAGGGCATCCTAGAAATCATTTCCATAAGGGGTGAAGTTGTCCATATATATTTCACTCTGTCATGAACAAGATCAACAAAGATACCCAAGACTTCCCTCTGAAACGTAGCAGGGGCATTGCACAAACCAAATCGAAGGACATTATAGGAAATGGTCCCCAATAGGCATGTGAAGGTAGTCTTGCCTTGATCCTTGGGGCTGATTTAGATACGATTATATCCATTAAATCCATTCAACAATGAAAATAATGTATTCCTTGCAAGTCCATTTAAGACATGATCAATGAAAGGAAAAGGGAAATTATCATTCTTCGTAGCCTTGTTGGGTTCGCTATAGTCAACACAAGTCATCCACTCACTATTTTTATTGGGTACTATGACAAGATGGGACACCCACTCATTATCTAAAATGGGGTAAGTCAATCTTGCGTCGGGCAATTTTTGGAGCTCCTCTTTCACAATGTCGCTAAGGGTAGGATTCATTTTCCTCTAGGGTTGGTACATAGGCTTACATCCCTCTTTAATGTAGATATGATGGGTAAAAACTAAGGGATGCACCGCTTTCATTTCCTTATAGTCCCAAGAAAAGGAATCAAGATGTTGTCTCATTACAATGCATAGTTTCTCTTATTATTATGCTAAGAGGGAAGGGTTAATTTTTAGGGTTTTGGATGGGACGATTTCCACAATATTACTGTGATCTATGTTAGGATCGATAGAGAACAATTCATCCCATAAAGAAAAATTATGCAAGAATTGATCAATAAGGTCATCCTCATCTAGCTTCCTACTTTCTACAATAGTTCCTAATGTGAAAACTATTGGCATATGACTAATGTGTTGTCCTTGATGGAAACATACCTAATGTATTGTCTTTTGCTAGAAACCTACTTGATGAAGATGTCAACATAATGTGTCTACATGTGACAGAGTGTTTGGTCAAAGATATAGCAACTTTGAGATAGAGGAAAGATAAAGATGAATTTTCAAGAAGTATACGTGGGTTCTCTGAAGCAAAGTTGTGTAAACACACGAGTATGAAGAAGGAAAGGTGTGTATAGTTTGCACACGATGGTATTCCAAATACCAAGGATATTTACCATAGTATTGACCCGTGCTATTGAGCCCAACAACGAATATTTGGTCCCATCCAAGAATACCATTGACACTAGTATGGTTTTGACCTGTGGTATTGTCTAAGGGGTAAGGTATACAAGGAGATGAAGATCAAAGTGTTTGGTGTGCAAGTAATGAATATTTCAGGAATAGTTAGATCTGAAGAAAGTATGCATGTAATGGGATATTAATGCTTTACTTGATCTAAAACTACATTTGCACCCTAGAATTTGATGATTGATCAGATCCAATAGATCTGAAATGACTATATTGATAATGGATTGGGTTGATCTATGATGATAATGTTTTGACGTGTGATTATTATATGTATGCCAAGATCTTGGCATGTCTGAAGTTTTGTTTTGCAATGAAGGTTTTGTGTCAACAATTATAGATTTTCATGCAAGTTTGATAACATAAAAGGCGTGTGAACACACAGATTTAATATTGGTAAGTTTCTTATCTATTCATATCTGTACATGGGTTTGATTCCTGAAAAGTGTGTATACATGCCGAAACGTTTTGAGGAAAGTTGTTGGGTCCCTATAATACTAGTGATTACCCCATTACTATTGTAGTTATACCCCTTATTTATATTGTTGTGCCCCTATTGCCCCCATATTGTTATTTCTGTGCCCCAAAGAATTCCTCTATTGTTATTTTTTTGGCTTTATATTATTATTGTTAGGTCGGCTGGATTATATTATGACTCCATAGACTTCTATATATAGAAAGGAGGTTTTGTCATTTGTATCATCCAAGAATTGTTCATTTATGTAATGTAAAGGAGGTTGCCCCCTCGAAGAGGCTGAATTCTAAGGCGTTGATATATCTTTTCTATCTTTTCTTGAGCTGGTTTCATAACATTTGGTATCAGAGCTTTGGATTCTAGGGTTTCGCTGCTCCGAACAGGTCATCGTGGAATTTTCGCTATAAATTTTTTTTCTGTGACGTTTCAGAAATCGCAAAAAAAAACCCATTTGAGAAGAAATCGCGCTGAACCTTGGGTCCGAATTTCGGAGCTTTTCGCACAAGATTTGCGGAGATATGATCTGAGGAAGTTGGTCTTTTTGCAGACTCCTGAATTACATTAAAAACAGGTGACTTGGGGAAAATCGTCATAAATTTCTCTCTGGGGATCAGATTGAAATTTCGTAAGAAGCTACAGAAAGAGGACGGACTGTAGTTTCTTGTATGTGAGGTTCAGATCCAAAAGTTGAAACAATGACTTCTGGCACGTCATACAAGTTCGCTCTACTGAACTAGTATAAAAGCGAGTCACTGTGGGAGATTTCACATAACGCTTCCTCGGAGAATCCAATTTGGGTCAGACTTGTGGCATTGGAAAGAGGACACAGAGGGCTATTACAAATCACAAATTCAGAACTAGATGATTGGAAAGTACAAAGATACATCAGAGGCAATATCGAGCTCCTACAAAGTGAAAAAAGGTGTGTAGATTTTCTTAAATTTTTGCTTAAGCTTGGTTTGAAAATTTATTTTGAAGGAATTCAAAGGGCATAGTAGAGCATTATTATTGGTAGCTGATGCCCCGAGGAAAGAAAATGCAAACACCTAGTAAGGAACTTGAAAGATCTAGCATGACTCATGAAGAAGAGGAAGAAATGCAACATGATATATCAAAATTACAAGACCAAGTGCAACAACTGTCCCTTGCACAAAAAGGAACAGAATCTAAGATGGATGGTTTAAAGAAAGATGTAGAAGCTAAGATGGATGGTTTAAAAAACGGTGTAGAAGCTAAGATGGACTGTTTAAAGAAATGCGTAGAAGCTAAGATGATTGATGTGGAAGCTAAGATGGATGATTTGAAGATAGATTTGAAGACAGACATGGACGAATTGAAGATAAATATGAATAAGTTGCTACAAGAAATGGTCCCTAGGGGTGAAAGGGTACTAAAGGAAACTCATGATGAGAACAAAAGAAATGTTAATCATGATTCCATAGACGCTAACGTTGGATTGAAGAATCATCATATTCCAAAAATCGATATGAGGAAGTTTGATGGCAAGGATCCCGCCAAATGGATATTACAGATGGAGCAATTCTTCGATCTCAATAATGTGAAAAATGCACAAAAGGTACGTATGGCATCTGTATATTTGGAACCAAATCAACTTGTATGGTATCAATGGCTTTTTTCTCGTAAACAACTTATCGCTTGGGCAATTTTTATAGAAGAATTGATAGCACATTATGAGGATACAAAAAGCAACACTTTTTTTAGCCAATTGATAAGTCTCAAACAAAAGGGCTCAATAATGGAGCACATTGAGGAGTTCCAAAAATTGAACATAAGGGTAAAAGATATTCCAGAGGAGCATAGGATTGATGTGTTCATAGGGTCCTTAAAGGATAATATCCAACATGATGTCCGCCTTTGGGAACCTGATTCATTAGAGAAGGCATTCAGGTTAGCAAGAAAAATGGAAAGAAAAATTATGGCAACTAGGAAGCATACCACTCACAACTATAAAGACAGAAGTGTTGTTGCCCCTAGTCTTCCACAACCTACAAGGTTGACACCACAACAATTGGAAGAAAAAGGAGCAAAAGGGCTTTGTTACAATTGTGATAGCAAATACACAAAAGGTCATAAGTGTGCTGAGAAGAAATTATTCTACATAGATTGTGAAGTGGAAGAAGAAAAGGAGCAAGAATGGTCAAAAGAAGAGAATATACTACAGGAACAAAGCCTATATGAAGAACCAATAAATCCGACCATATATTGTAATGCATTGGCAGGAATTACCACTCCTCAAACCATCAAGATAGAAGGACAAATCAAGAAGAAAAAGGTAATAGTGTTGATTGATTAAGGAAGCACCCACAATTTTATTTATTGTAGGGTAGCAAAAGAATTGAATTGCTTCCTATATCCAACACCAGAGTGTCAACTGATAATTGCAAATGGAGGAACAATAAATTGCTCTGGAAAGTGCCATAATATCAAGCTATCCATGGGAGAATATGTATTGACTAGCCCAATGCTTTCCATTCCAATGGGAGGTGCTGATGTTGTACTAGGAGTCCAATGGCTACAATCCTTGGGTACAATAGCTTTTAATTTTCAAGAACTTTTCATCAAATTTTCTACGGAAGGAAAGGAAGTTGAATTAAGGGGTATTGCAGGGAAACCAGGAAAGATAATCAGCTCTAATGTCATGACTAAGCTTCTTAAAAAGGAGCAAAGAGGTGTAATTGCACAATTATGTTCGCTAGATGTTTCCACATTGGAATCATCTATTTCTCTAGATCTCCAAAAAGTCCTGGACAATCATTCCAAGGTATTTGAGACTCCCAAAGGTCTCCCACCTATGCGTGATCATGATCATGCTATTCATCTGATTCCAGGAAGTGTTCCTCCAAACATAAGGCCGTATAGATATCCCTATGCCCAAAAAAGTGAAATTGAACGTATGGTTGCAGAAATGCTAGAGGCTGGTATAATTCAACCAAGTCAAAGTTCTTTCTCATCTCCAGTAGTATTGGTGCACAAGAAGGATGGATCATGGTGCATGTGTCCGGATTATAGGGAGCTCAACAAGCTCACTATTAAAGATAAGTTCCCCATTCCTGTCATTGATGAATTACTGGATGAATTGCATGGATCAATTTACTTCACCAAGTTGGATCTTCGTTCGGGATATCATCAAATCAGAATGAAGATTGAAGACATTTCGAAAACGGCATTTAGAACTCATGAGGGTCATTATGAATTTTTGGTCATGCCTTTTGGCCTTACCAATGCACCTTCAACATTTCAAGGTTTGATGAATTCAATTTCCAAACCATTCCTTAGAAAATTTGTGTTAGTATTTTTCGATGATATACTAATCTACAGCAAGTCTTGGAAGGATCATGTTGAACATGTTGACAGGGTGCTACAACTATTGGAGGAGAAACAATTATATGCAAAAAGATCCAAATGTTTCTTTGGAGTCCAGGAGGTGGAATATTTGGGTCATATTGTATCTCATGAAGGAGTTAAGGTAGACCCTAGAAAAATTAAAGCCATTAAGGAATGGAAAATCCCCACATCCATAAAGCATCTGCGAGGATTTCTTGAGTTGATAGGGTATTATCACAAGTTTGTTAAGAATTATGGGAGAATAGCAGCACCTCTAACAACATTATTGAAGAAAGATTCATTTTCATGGACTCCGGAAGCAACAAAGGCCTTTGAACATCTTAAAGAGGCAATGTGCCAAGCACCAGTCTTAGCTACACCGGACTTCACAAAAACCTTTATTGTGGAATGTGATGCTTCAGGAAATGGAATTGGTGCTGTTCTAATGCAAGATGAAAGACCCATTTCTTTTGAAAGTCGTCCAATCAAAGGAAAGTTTTTAAGAAAAGCTATTTATGAAAAGGAAATGTTGGCAATACTCCATGCACTTAAGAAATGGCGACCCTACCTAATGGGAAGACACTTCAAGGTAAAAACGGATCATGATAGCCTTAAATACTTTTTAGAACAAAGATTATCCACTGAAGAGCAACAAAAGTGGGTCACAAAGATGTTGGGTTATGACTTTGAAATCATCTACAAAAAAGGGAAGCAAAATGTGGTGGCAGATGCACTCTCAAGAAAGGATGAGGATGTGGAAGCATTGTTGTGTGCCATTTCTATTATCCAACCAGATTGGATAAACGAAGCAAAGAAGGAATGGAAGAATGACAAAGAAGTGTGGGCACTTATTCGAAAGCTACAACAATATTCCAGTACTTCTGATACATTTAGCTGGCAAAATGATTCGTTATGGTACAAAGATCGCTTATACCTCTGTAAGAATTCCCAGCTAAAACAAAAGATTCTTATGGAATTGCGCACTTCTCCCTTAGGAGGGCACTCAGGATTTTTAAAAACTTACCACAGGGTTAAGAAGGAATTTTTTTGGGATGGCCTTAAATCAGATATTCAAAAGTTTGTGGCGGAATGTTTGGTTTTCCAACAAAATAAAGTTGAAACAGTTAAGACATCGGGTCTATTACAATCTTTATCCATTCCATGCCAACGTTGGGAGGAGGTTTCAATGGATTTTATCACAGGTTTACCCAAGTCTGAGGGAAAGAGTGTCATCATGGTGGTAGTTGACAGACTTACCAAGTATGCACACTTTTGTGCATTATCACATCCATTTAAAGCTAGTACAGTTTCTACTGCATTTATGGAAACAGTTCAAAAGCTACATGGAAACCCAAAGATTATTGTAAGTGACAGAGATCCCATTTTCACTGGAAATTTTTGGACAGAAATATTTTCTTGTCTTGGTACTCAGTTAGCTCATAGCTCATCTTATCATCCTCAATCTGATGGGCAAACTGAGATAGTAAACAAATGTTTGGAAGGATATCTTCGTTGCTTTGTATCTGATAAACAGACACAATGGGTCAAATGGTTGCCTCTGGCTGAATGGTGGTATAACACTTCCTTCCATACAGCAACAAAAATGACCCCATTTATGGCACTTTATGGGTATCAACCACCATCCATCACATCATATTTAAGAGAAAATTCTAAGGTTCAGGCAGTGGAACATCACATCGAACATCAACAACAAGTCCTCCAACTCTTAAAGGATAACCTCGTGTTGGCACAAAATAGAATGAAACAACAGGCAGATCAACATCGCAGTGAAAGAAGTTTTGATGTAGGTGACTGGGTATTCCTATGGCTACAACCATATAAGCAAATGTCCCTAAAGCAAGCTAAGAAGGATAATAAATTATCACCAAAGTATTATGGTCCGTACAAGGTGTTGCAAAAGATTGGTACTATGGCATACAAATTGGAGCTTCCTGCAGCTTCTCGATTGCACCCAATTTTCCATGTTTCATGTTTAAAGAAGGTTATAGGCGACAAGCTCCCAATTCAAACAATATTGCCAGAACTTGACGAGGAAGGAAAAATTATATTGGAGCCGGAAGCAGTCACAGAAACAAGAACTCGACAACTACGAAATCGATCAATTTCAGGGTATCTTATCAAGTGGAAGAACTTATCCGCTAAAGATTCCACATGGGAGGATGAGAATTTTATGCAGAAGAATCTAGAACTACTCAAGCGTTGAGGACAACACTTTTTTGAAGGAGAGGGGCATGTTGGGTCCCTATAATACTAGTGATTACCCCATTACTATTGTAGTTATACCCCTTATTTATATTGTTGTGCCCCTATTACCCCCATATTGTTATTTCTGTGCCCCATAGAATCCCTCTATTGTTATTTTTGTGGCTTTATATTATTATTGTTAGGTCGGCTGGATTATATTGTGACTCCATAGACTCCTATATATAGAAAGGAGGTTTTGTCATTTGTATCATCCAAGAATTGTTCATTTATGTAATGTAAAGGAGGTTGCCCCCTCTAAGAGGCTGAATTCTAAGGCATTGATCTATCTTTTCTATCTTTTCTTGAGCTGGTTTCATAACAAAAGTGCATATATAAGCTAGGGTTTTTCTAAAAAGGATATCTCATCAGTCTAATGATTATTGTTGTGTTTCCGCTGTCTGTCAGCGAAGTCTTACATGATGATCCAATTTTAACAATGATATTTGAAATTGAATTGATTGATTGAAGAATGATGATGCTACTAGTTGTACATGATTGAAGATCAATGATGGTTTAGTGATTATTTCAGAATTATTCAGTTGTTCTGTGTATGACTCAGAGTTTATTTCAGAATAACAATAATTTAGTTTCAGGGTTTAGTGTTTTAATATGTGTATGCGGGCATGCCTCATAGAAAGCACATATACATACAGGTTTTCTACAGTAAAGTATCATATGTATTATGATATTTTATTGATCATGCTTTTAAGTTACTTTAGTGAGTTGATGTAGTCTTTGGGTTTAGTATTGATATTCTGGTTATTGTCAATATAACTATTTTGGTTATTTGAGAATAAGTTTATTGATTTGGGTCTCAATTGGTTTAATGATTGGTTTATTCAGTTGGTTCTATGATTGAGTGGTTTGTTGTAGTAATCAATTTCAATTTTGAAAATTGGTATTGTGCTTAAATGATGGTAGTGGGTCCAATCTGAAAATTTGATGAAACATGGCCTACATATTTGATGTTTTTGTATCAGGTGCATCATGTATGAAAATGTATGAAACATGGTCCACAAAGGTATTGAGGGTTAGAGCCTTCAATGAGGAAGTCAAAGCTTCCTTCCAGTGGTAGTTGGTAAAACAGATCAGACGATTGGATCTCCCTTCCGATGGGTGACGGTAAACATGATCAGGGGGTTCAAGATCCCTTCTAGTGGATGATGGAGAACGCGAGAAGGTTGTAGCCTTCTGCAACTGGTTTCCCACGTTCTGGTATGAGTCTACACCAATACAAGATTGTAAGATGTTTTATTTGTAATATAAGAAGAAGAGAGGGATGATAATAGTGGTGGTTTTTTCCGACAATGGATTTCCACCTAAAAATCCTGGTGTTCATGTATTGCTTATCTATGATGGTTATTTTGTTCTTATTTCACATTGTTACTGATTAATTAATTCCTGTTGAAGTATTGGTACACTGGTTTAAGTTAAATTAAAGAAAAGTAAGCTAACTGGATATATGTTAGTTGTCTTCATAATAGTCATGTACATACTCAGGTTTATTTCAGTAAGTCATGTACATAAGTAAGAAAGGAAAAGTTTAAGTGATTTTTAAATATCGATTCACCCCCCCCCCCACTTCAATATTTTTCCCAGCGATTGGTACCAAACCATGTCCTTCGGAAGAAGCTTGATCACTTGAAGGAGATTGATAAAGATGGACAATCTAGAGGGAACAACATCTATCAGGCCACCATTGTTCAACCGAACCAATCTAGTTTTCTGGAAGGTAAGAACAAGAGCTTACTTATAGTCACTTGGACTAGATGTATGGGGAATTGTTGAAGGAGGCTATCAATATCCATCCTCCACTCCCACATATGAAGTAGAAAAGAGGAAGTATGAGATCAATGCAAAGGTTTTCAATTCTCTATTAGGAAGCTTAATACAATAAGAATTTGTCAAATTCATGGAGCTGAATACGACAAAGGGTATATGGGACATGATCATCCAAATCTATGAAGGTGACACCAAGGTAAAAAGTGCCAAACTTCAAACTCTTAGAATTCAATATGAAACTCTCAGAATGCACAATGATGAAAGTATCACAAGTTTCTTTCTTAGGGTAGATGAGATCATGAATTCTATGAGAAATCTTGGGGAAGAGATAAAATAATCATCACTAGTTAAAAAAATATTAAGGTCTTTAACTCCTAAATTCGATTCAAAATTTTCTGCCATAGAAGAAATGCAAGACTTGAAGAATCTTACTCTTGTACAACTTCATCGAATTTTAATAGCCTATGAAATGAGTAAAGTGGTTTCCCCATATATAGGAGAAGTTTCATTCAAAGCTACTGCAAAAGGAAGAAAAAAGAAAGAATCAGGTTGTGTATTAGAAGAAGAAGAGGCAAACTTCATAAAGAAACTCCAAGTGGGTACTGGAATATTTAGAGGTAATCTTCCCTTCAAGTGTTTTTCTTGTGGTAGAGTTAGTCATTGTGTTGCTAAGTGTCCCCATAAAGAAAATCATGAGAAAGGGAATGAACCTGAAAAAAGAAATAGGAGAAGTTTTGAAAACAGGAGAAGTTTTTATACACATAAAGATAGTGATGGTCTTTCAAATGGTGAAGAAGGTGAGTCTAATCAAGAATGTCAATTACTTATGGCATTCAAAGATAGAAGTAGTAATGAGTTTGATGCCCTAGAAGAAAAATATATTTTTGACAATGATATATCATATGCAGTGACAGTTATAGATGTCAACAAATATTCAAGTTTAGGAGCAGCCCTATTTCTATTAATCAAGAATGAATAAGATGGTAACAAAGAATTATCAGGTATGGGATTTTGTTCTAATTGTAGTCCATTTCCTTATCTATACAATAATCATAGTGATGGTGATAGTGAAGCAACTGAACTTGCACTCATGGGTGAAAGTGAAAGTAAGCATTCTAAAGAGAAAAAAAATTAAAAAATGAAGCCTTTAGAAGCAGAAGATCAAGGCAAGTCAGAAACAATGGAAAATGCAGATGTGCCTATGCTAAGCAAGGATAATTATCAACAATGGAAAGAAAACATGAAGTCTAATATAATAAGCCTTGATGTTTGGTATCTAGTATGCAATGGCTACACCAAGATTCCTCCATCAGACGAGGATGTACAAAACAACAGTAAGGCATTGAGTGAAATCATTTGTAGCATACATGATTCAACATTAAATAAGGTTATGCATTATACAACAACAAATCAAGTGTGGGATAAGCTATAAGAAATGCATAAAGAAATCTGAAACTAAGATTCATCATCAAGGGAACTACCAGGTAATCCTATCCTTAACAATGTGTCAACCTTTTTTATGTCAAATGGAGTTGTTGATTCAGAAGAAGACAAGTTATAAGATATTTTTGATCTTAGAACAAAGCCTGATCTTTCTTTGAAAAATATTGATAATCTTAAAGATAAGTTGCAGGCATATGATAACAAGGATCATATTAAATCCATAAATGGTATTGTGGAATCTAAATAATATTGCGAAGGTATTGAAGCTGAGATTTTCTGTCTAAGATAAGATCTTGAAAAATTAGTTAAGCGGAATTAAGGAATACTTCAAACATTTGAAGAATAAGAAAATGGTCTGAAAGAAGAAATTTTCAAATTAAAGAAGTAAGTGGAGGAAGGAAGAAGGGCTGAAAAAGGTATGAAGAAGAAGTATCTAGAAAAGGAAAAGTAATAGAAAAGAATTGAGGTTGAGGTAAACATTCTAAAAGGTAAATTAGAAGAAAAAGATAAACATTTTCGATTTCAAGCTAGTATTAAGATTTTGGATAATATTCTTAGTAGTCAAAGGTCTCCTGCCATCAAATATGGTCTTGGTTTTCATGAAACTATTGAGGGAGAATCTAATTCACAAGTTGAGGTAAGGAATTTAAAGAGTAACAATGCAAAACCCGAAATGCTCAACAAAGAGATAATAAGTCATCCTGTTCAGCAACCAAAGAAAGTGAACCTTCAAAGAAAATCCTTTACTTCTAATTATACAAATGTTAATCGATTCTCTCCTCTGATGAACAATGTTGAATGTTCTATATGTCATAATTATGGACACGTTTCAACCAATTGTATAACTAGATTGTTTCAAGCTAATAACCACCTCACAGAAAGATCATCAACTTGCGGGTACTTTAAGGGATATTTTTTTTCTTGCAATATATTTGGTCACAAAGCCATTGATTGCAATAGAAGGAATATGAAACAAAAATGTTATCATTCCTTGACTCATATAAGATGTTATGCTTGTAACAAGTTTGGGCATGTAGCAAAAGAATGCAGGAACAAGTCAATGGATCGCCACAGACAAAATGGTAAGAAACTAGATAAAAATATTGATGTCAGAATACCTGAAAAAGATGGATCCACTAACATTACTCATAATAGGCAGAAAGAATAAGAACATATAAGGTGTGGTCATTCTCTTTTCTCATTTAAAAAAGAAGATGAATGGTACATAGATAGTGGATGCTCTCATCACATGATTGGAGATAAGGGTAAGGTAGAGTCTCTCAAGAAAAACCAATATGATAATCTTATTCTTGGAACTAATGTTCCAACAAAAGTTCTAGGAAAGAGTAAAGCCAAAATTAATAAACATAGAGGAGAAGATGATGCTTTATTAGTTCAAGGACTAAAGTAGAATATTCGAAGTGTAGGTTAAATGGCAGATAAAGGAAATATAATTGTGTTTGTATCAACCAAGTGCAAGGTTAGGGATGAAGAAACTGGATAATTCATAGAAAAAGGATATAGAAACCTAGACAAATTATATGTGCTTAAAGAACGAAATTATCGTAGATATGAGGATTCAGACTCCGAGTAAAAGAAGACGGTGCCCATTGTAGTCCATTATTCTTAAAAGAATACTTCTAACAGTGACTATAAAAGTGATGTGAGATATATCTCATAAGAATAGAATATGATTATGAGGTCCTTAGGATCAATAACGTATAATCTCAAGGGGGCGGAAATACATGTTTTTTCTTGATGATGATTCCTATGATTGTTTTGATATTCATGTTTCTTATACTAGTCACAGTGCATCTGGTGTAGTAACGGTGAACCTGTACATACAATATAGGCTCAATGGGAGATAAAGTCGTGAAGTTTCAATATTTCACTTTCTGTACGTGGATCCTATGAAGACAAGTCGTGTATATATGGGAGTTCTTAACTAAAAAGTCACATATGTTTTTCTATGATAAAGAAACATGGAGAGAGACTCAAGAAAAGGCTCTGATATGCTTTAGTCAATTATTATTTGGATTTCCTATTCTAATGGTTGATGATCATAGTCTATTGATGTTATTTAGAAGTGGTATTGGATTTTATAAGTTGTTGATGCCTTGATTGATAACCGATTGATGATGATACTTTGATGTCCTAACTGACGGATTAGTTTATGTGATTAGATATAATAGCGAACAATTGGCACAGGTTCAAGGGGAGGATTTTCTATAATAGTGCATTGTTGGAATTATGTTTTATAACTCATTGGTACATAATGATGCTTATCAATGGTGATGATGCTTATGTTGCTGAAGATACTAAATGATGATGCATAAGTTGCTAATTATGTTTAATGCTTATCAGATTTTGTGATGATAGAAAACTCTCTAATGATGATACTAGCCATGATATGATTGAGGATTGTCTTGTTATCTTATGCTATGATTATTTGATGATAATGCTTCTATCATGGATGAACTCTATGGGATTAGTGGTTGAGATTCATATTGGAAAAATAGTTTCTGATGTATGAAGAATTTGGGCCAACAAAATGATGTTGCTACAATTTTCACAAAGACATGGTTATTGATATATTACGATGACATTTTCTTGATGATACTTGGGAACATGACATATTTTGATGATGTTGAAGAATTATGCTACACTATCCAACCTCACTTTATGATGATATGCTTCATCCTCACTTATGTTTTTGTTGCTTCATACCTGGTCATAGGTTGACGATATTGAAGCTACATCATCCTATCTTGCATATTGATGATGAGTTGCTGCTGACAGATGCTTATGGTGCAAATCCTACATAGTATATGATGGTTGCAGAAGACTATATTGGTCTTGTTACTTCACTATAGAGGTTTTTGGTCTTTGTTATAAATGTCATATCTATATTTTGATTTTAAGGTCATGTAAAAACCTATGATGTAATCATTGTAAAATTTAGTCATGTATGGACTATTATTGTCAAGCCGTGTAATCCCATATTTTTGGGCATGTGATGTAATTTATAAGCCCACTGTGATTGGGTGGTTGATGTAATAATGAAGTCAAGAATGTAACCCCACTGTGATTGGGTGATTGATGTAAAGTCCTTGGTGATACGAAATTTTATACACAGTTGAGTCATGTACTTTATTCCATATCCTTCAAAAATTTCAATATGTGTTCAGAGGGAGCATGGTCAGTATTCAATGTTCATACTCAACAGTTCATATCTACAACACTCAAGAGAGAAGCCTTCATTCAACATTGGTCAACCCTTTTTCCTTGATATCAAAGGGGGAGAGCAACCTCGTGTTTGAAAATATGGGTGCTTAGATTGATGTGTTTTATAGGTACTAACAAGTTGCAGTGACCAAACACGAAAGTGGTTGTCATCAAGTCCAAAGGGGGAGATTGTTGGCATTATGACTAATGTGTTGTCCTTGATGGAAACCTACTTGATGTGTTGTCTTTTGATAGAAACATGCTTGATGAATATGTCAACAGGATGTGTCTACATGTGACAAAGCATTTGGTCGAAGGGATAACAATTCAGAGATAGAGGAATGATAAAGATGAAGTTTCAAGAAGTATACGTGGGTTTTATGAAGAAAAGATGCGTACACACGTAGGTATGAAGAAGGAAATACATGTACAATTTTTGCACCATTGTATTCTAAATACCAAGGATATTTACTATAGTATTAACCCATGGTATTGAGCCCAGCAATAGATATTTGATCCCGTCGAAGAATACCATTGGCACTAGTATGGTTTTGACCCGTGGTATTGTCTAAGGTCTAAGGTATATAAAGAGATGAAGATCAAGGTGCTTGGTGTGCAAGTAATGAATATTTCATGAATAGTTAGATCTGAAGCAAGTATGCATGTAATGGGATATTAAAGATTTGCTTGATCTGAAACTATGTTTGCACCCGTGAATTTGATGATGGATTAGATCCAATAGATCTTAAATAACTATATTGATAATGGACAAGGATAATTTTAGGGGTGAATGTTCGCCCTTTGGCGAAATTAAGGGGTTTTAAATTTTTAGTGGGCGAATATTTTGTATCATAGTACATTTTTACAAATCACCTCAAATAGCCCACCTTATTTTAAGGGAGAGGGTAAAAGAGGTAAATTTAGCCCTTGAAATTAGGAGTTACAACCTTCCATTCGCCCATTTTCAAGAATAGGTTTTATTTAAGTGAATCCATTCACCCATTTTCAAGAATAGGTTTTATTTAAGTGAATCCTATGGGCCAAATACCATATTTATAAAAGAGGTATGGTAAATTAATAAAAATATAAATAAATGAGAGGTATGGTAAATAAATAAAACATTTTTTATATTTACTCCATAAGTCACCTGGTGTAAACAAATAAAAATATAAGTAAAGTGGAGGTATGGTAAATAAATAAAAATATAAATAAACTAGACGTATGGTAAATAAATAAAACCTCTTTTTATATTTAGTCCATAACCCTCGTTCTATTTATGAAGGCTCAAGAAAGAGGTTTTATTTAAGTGAATCCTATGGGCCAAATACCATATTTGTAACAGAGGTATGGTAAATTAATAAAAATATAAATAAACGAGAGGTATGGTAAACAAATAAAACATTTTTTTATATTTACTCCATAAGTCACCTTATATTTACGAACACTCAAAAAATGGGTTATATTTAGGTGAAACCTATGGGCAAAATACTATGGGACAAATACCATGGACTAGATTGTTATTAATACCATGCAAAAAACCATTATTAACCCTAATATTAGAATTAATAAAAATAAAAATGGCACATGGTATTGACCCATGGTATTCACCAAAATGGCACATGGTATTGACCCATGGTATTCACCTGGAATGTAGCCTATTTAAATGGGGCAATTAAACAATCCATCTTTACTCTGGATCTACTAACCCCGAGGGGTATCAAATATCGTGATATGCAAAGTAGCATAGAGTGAAAAAATATTTGACCCTCTTGGGGCTTGGTCAAGAGTAAAAGTGGATGTTGTAATTTAATGTAGGTTAAACATTTTAGCTTGGTTAAAATAAAAAATAAAATAAAAATCAACTATTAATTTTATTAATTTTTATAAATTACTAATAGTAATTTTTAAGCTCCAGGTTTATGATAAACCATGGTATTGACCCATGGTAATACCATGGTATTCATGTGAGCATAGACTATTTAAAAGGGAAATTCTATCGTGTTAGATCCATACAAAGTTTTATTATTTAGTGAAAGACTCGCCAAGATCTTACAAGATTTTATAATTGAGTAAAATATTCGCCATGCCTGGTGAGAGATTTGCCAAAAAATTATATATACATATTATATTATTGATAAAATGGCCTTCCATTTTTCCTATATACCATGGAGATTCGCCCATTTATTATATTTATAAATTTAGGGGGGGTTCTTAAAATTTTCCCTGATAATGGATTGGGTTGATCTGTGATGATAATGTTTTGACGTGTGATTATTTTTTGTATGCCGAGATCTGGGTAGGTTTGAAGTTCTTTTGTGCAATGAAGTTTTTGCATCAATAATTGCAGATATGTACGTGGGTTTGATAACCTAAAAGGCACATACACATGTGGGTTTAATACTGGTAAGTTGTGTATCTATTTAAATCTATACACTAGTTTGATTCCTTAAAATTGTGTATACACATATAAATGTTTTGAGGAAAGTGCATATATAAGCTAGGGTTTTGCTGAAAAGATCAGTTTAATCATACTTGTTATGTTCTACTGTTTGTCAATGAAGTCTTACTTGATTATCTAGGTTTAACAGTGATATTTGAAATTGAATTGATTGATTGAAGAATGATGATGCCACTACCTTTATGTGATTAAAGATCAATGATGGTTCTATAATTATTTCAAAATGATCCAGTGGTTCTATGTGTGACTCAGAGTTCATTTCAGAATAACAGTAATTCAGTTTCAGGGTTTATTGGTTTAATATCTATACATGGGTATGCCTCATGGAAAGCGCATATACATGCAAGTTTTCTACAGTAAAGTAGCGTATATATTATGATATTTTATTGATTAGGTTTTTCAGTTGCTTGAGTGTTTGGGTTCAGTATTAGTATTATGGTTACAAGGATATAAATGCTTTGGTTGTTTGAGAATACGTTGATTGATTTGGGTCTTAGTTGGTTCAGTGATTGGTTGATTCAGTTGGTACTATGATTGAGTGATTTGTTGCAGTAATAAGTTTCAGTTTTGACAATTAGTATTGCGCTTAAATGATGGTAGTGGATCCAGTCTGCAAATTTGATGAAATGTGTCCTATAGATTTGATGTTTTTGTATCAGATGGATCATGTGTGAAAATTTATGAAATGTGGTCCACCAAGGTATTGAGGCTTGGAGACTTCAATGAGGAAGTTGAAGATTCCTTCCAGTGGTAGTTGGTAAATCAGATCAGGGGGTTGGAGCTCCCTTCTGGTGGGTGCCGGTAAACAAGATCAGGGGGTTCGAGCTCCCTTCCAGTGGGTGCTAGAGAACCAGAGAAGGTTGCAGCCTTCTGCAGGTGGGTGCATGCGTGATGGTATGAGGCTACGCCATTACAAGATTGTAATATGTTTTCTTTATAATGTAAGATGAAGAAATAGATGACAACAGCAGTGGTTTTTTCCCACATTAGGTTTCCACCTAAAAATCTTGGTGTTCATGTGTGTTGATGTGTTTCTTATGTGATGGTTATTTTTTTCTTATTTCACATTGTTACTGATTAATTAATGCTTGTTGAAGTACTGATACACAGGTTTAAGTTAAATTAAATGAAAAGTAAGCTAACTAGATATACGCTAGTTGTGTTCATAATAGTTGCGTACATATGCGGGTTTCTTTCAGTAAAGTCACGTACAAAAGTGAGAAAAGAAAAGTTTAAGTGAGTTTTAAATATTGATTCACCCCCCCTGCCCCCCCAGTATGTTTCCCAACATAAACTGGGTAGAGGGATGACTGATAAAACTCTTTCTCTTCCTCTTCCTCTACCCACAAAGGTAAATCATGCTCAACAAAGGGTTGAGCAGGGAGATATAATACAAGATTCTTGTGAGACTCCCATTTTTAGTGGTTATGTTTATAGCACTGCAATTAATGTAAGCATTAAGAGGGGCTAACCAGTGTCTCCGTAGAATGAGAGGGTACCCATTAAAATTGGTTTTGGGTTGGAGGAAAAGGAAATATGTGGGATATTCCTAGGATTTGATGGAGACTGTCACATATTCAATAACTCCCTTGAGGGCTACTGTGGAACTATCTGAAAGTTGCAACACTATGGTGGACTTTCTCAAGGCCCCTTAGAGGTTGAGATTCAACATGGTTTCCTTGGTCATGATATTGATTGCAACCCCAAGGTCAATAAATGTGTTGGGGACTACAATATTATTAACGTGCACATCCACTACTGGGCTAGGTACTTTGGGGAGGTAACCCTCCCAAGTATTAGATTAGACAATTGCTAAAAAACATTGATAGTGGAGGCATATCTTTTTCTTCTACCAAGCCTCTTAAAACAATATCCCCTGATGAATTTGTTGTAAATGGGAAAATCTTTGATGGTCTATAGAAGAGGTATCTTAACACATAATTTTTTCAATTCTCATAAAATTTCAACTTCTTCACAGGTGTGTTGTTTAGGTTGGACTAATGTTTTAGGATAGGGAGGTATATTGGCTTGAGTGGTACTATATTACTTCTCTTCTTCCATATCTTCAGCATGAGAAGTTGGGTGAGCATCTAGAGGTAACTTCCCAAATGTAAGGTTGATTTATTGGAGTTCCACATTATAAGCAAGATATGATATTTCCCCACTAAAGACTTGTTGTGCATGCTTGTTTTCTGGGTTTAGATTTGGTTGGGTAGGCATTTAAAGTGACTTAGGTGGGTTACTATGGGGAAGTTGTGGTCGAGGTGTGGGGGAGGAAATAAGGTAGGAGGTTTAGCTACCTAGGGCCTCGATCCTTGTGAGGGGTTGCTCCATTAAGGAGGTTGAGATTGGTATGGACTAAAGGGTGGATTGACAGGATGAGGAGGAAATTGGAGAGAGTAAGACCAAGGATAGGGCATGGACCAAGATGAGTGAGCTAGAGGGTACAAAGGTGTTATAGGTCCAAATATCACTCTTGGTATTTTTGATGCTTGGTTTATGGCCTAGGGCAACCTCTCCTTCCAGACTTGGTCCAAATATTTTAAAAACAATGTTTTACTCCCTGTACGCTACTTTTCCCTGTGATAAAAGCGTGTACACATGGGTTAGTCTATACCCAACCCGCGTATATGTGTTAAAACACTTAAAAAAAATAATTTTCCTTAACTATGGGCAGAGTTCACGGGTTTTACCTGTTTATTACCTCCTAGTGCCCATGGCCCAACTGTTCCCAACTCTTTCCCAACTAAAAAACTAATTTGGAGAAGTATAAATAATACTTCTATGGGAAGGCCTTAGGGAGGAGAGAAGAGATAGAATTACTATATAGAGATTATCCCCTAACCAAGTCTGAAGTATCCCTGTGCTTCAAGCACTTCCCCAAGTTTAGGAAACCCTTGATTCCTTGAGTGTTGATTGGTGGGCTCCAGTATTGTAGCAATAATGCTACAACTCGTGGAGCTTCCTATCTCTAATTTTATCAACCCGGTAGTTCGTACAAACTTGGAAGCGACGGTGCTATATGCACAAGTACTAGCTCTTGTCGCAGCTGTCACTTGGTCAGCTGGCACAAGTCCGCTAGGGCTCAAGCCAACTTCTATATGCTCACAGAAGAAGCTTTATGAATGATGGACGAAAGCTAACTCAAAGGAGACTAATCTACCTGCAGAAAGAAACTGAAAGCCAACAAAGCATGAAAACCCTAGTAAACACTAATTTGACTAGCTAGACCCTTACAATGCAAAAAAGTGAATGAAACTACTACCACTAATGCCATTACGTGTAGTGAGCTGAAATACATGCATATAAGCTACTTGCATCTGAAAAGACATGTTTTTGTATTTTTTCATTAAGTGGTTGGGTTTATTGTGATGATGCTTTTGATTAGGGTTTGGTTGTGCAGGAGCGGTTGGAATGGAAGGAAAGCATGGGCAAGGTCAGGATGGCTAGGGGAGGTCCCAGAGGGTCTCTAGCATTGATCCACAGAAGTCTACCACATTCGGATGCTCAGCAACCGAGTTTGCAGGCTTCTACAGGAAGTCTGCAGGGGATCCTACAGGAAACTCAGGGATTTCTACAGGAAGTCTGTGCAATTCTACAAGATGTTTGGCCGTGGAGGTTTTGGGAGATGGTGAAGTGTTGGAGTGATGTGGGAGGATAGGTGAGATGGAGATGGGACTGGTGATGGCTCAGGAGCAGAGAAATCAGATGGAGGAAGAGTGTATGCAGGGGTTTGATGGCTTGGAAGGATGGGATCAACGAAAGGTTATGTAAATGAAGCTACGTGGCAATAGATGAGTTGGAGGATAAATGAGCTGGACAGAGGCCGAGTGGGTGACTTGAAGAGAGATCAAGAAGAAGAAGAAGGAAGTGGAATGATATGGAGCAGCGTAAATGAAACAAATGACTTATGCACCAAAACGATAATTCATTAACCTATGATAAATGTGCCATGAAACCTATGATCAGCAATAGAAAACCAAGAAATGAAACTCGTGCATGGAAGTGAAATGTAGACGTATGGTTCAATATCAAAAGTGCATGAATGGATCTTCAACGAAAATGTCTATGTTGCAGCTTGCATGGAAGTGAGAAGAACTGCGTTTCTTTTTGGTGGTTGGTTATGGGCTGCACCCCAATCGCTAACAGAGATGGCAGTGAGCCTTAACAACCTTTTTCTGGAGCTCCAATAGATTATATCTATCCTCTTCTAACCTAAGCAACTGGAAACAAATTCACCATAAGCTAATCCTAATCAATCTCATGAAAAAGACTAAATTAACAAACTGTAAATTCGAATTGCATGTTAAAGTAAAAACTCAAAGTGCTGGAACGAAATGAAAATAACATTACAACACCGAGGAGATCTATTTCTCTCAGGTTGGGCCCTAACCTGAGAGCTATAGCTCCCTTAGAAACTCAGAATGAGATCAAAATCTGCCTGCCTTTATTCATAAACGAATTTCTGATGTCATGCCAAAACTGGCTTACAAAAGGAACAAACACCGAGCTGTAGCTCGTACTTCCAAATTATAAGAGCAATACAAAAGTTCAAAAAGCTTCTATCCAAGGCTACGGCCTCAGTATTTATGCAAAAATGATCATCCAACAGGTATCTTTGATTTGTGGAGCTCGGCTATCCAACTGAAGGTTAAACTGCTGATCCTGTAGGACAGTTATAACTGCTGTTCCTGTAGAACAGTTGGCTGCCTCTAAGCTCGGTGGGGAGATGGATTGGAGCTCGGAGCTATGGTGGGAATTACGAGGAAGGTCCCCAAGACCGTGGACATCCTCTGCTAAAAACCAGCAGTGCCACCTCATTGTCTCCTTGTCTCCTTTTTCGTGATCTTTGCTCCCTTTTAATGCCAAAAACCTGAAATCATCATGTATTAGTCACATAGATAGAATGCCTACCCTTCTTCCTACAAACAACACGAAT
Source organism: Pinus tabuliformis (assembly GCA_031772625.1). Lineage (NCBI taxonomy): Eukaryota > Viridiplantae > Streptophyta > Pinopsida > Pinales > Pinaceae > Pinus > Pinus tabuliformis. The sequence continues at coordinate 393,683,068 of CM062810.1, forward strand.
AAACCAAGAAATGAATGCATAAGCAATAAAAAATGAATGGTTTGAGCAAAGCAAGTAGGCCAAATGAGCCCAAATTGTACCAAAAATTGGGGCTCATCATCACCCCCCAGCTAAACTATTTGCTCATCCTTGAGCAACTTTGCTCTGGCTCCTCGTCTTTGGCTGAGAACTAGAGCCCGGAGCATGCTTTTCCTTTCCTGTTTTTGGTGGCCCTGCCTTTTCTGCCGAGGGTGGTAACGAAGGTGGTGCTTCTTCCCCCTTCCCCATTTCCTTGAGCCAGGCTTCGGAAGGCGATTGGCCTATTTTTCGTGTCCAGGAAGTTATTTTTGGGCTTCCCTTCTCAGGGGTGGCTGATGTTTTAGAGGGGGTTCTTGCACTGGGTGAAGTAGGGACATCCCCTAAAATGGTTTGGCTGCTGGGTGGAGGCTGTGGCTTGCCCGTGGTCATCCTCTTGCTTCTCCTGGCTTCAGATGGTAGAGGGGTCTCCCTCTCCCTCTTCTCCTTCGGTTTTGGAGATGTACTGAGGGCGGCCAGCGCTGCTGCTGCCTCCTTTTCGAGAATACCAGCCTTCTCTTTCTTGCGTTTTGCTCTCTCAGAGCTCCTTGTAGAGGGCCCCTCCTTTTCAGATTTCGGGCTTCCTGTAGAAGACCCTGCTTTGCCCACTTCCGGGCCTCCTGTAGAAGATTCTTTCTTTCCCGATTTTGGGCTTCCTGTAGAAGACCCGGCTTTAGCCACTCCCGGGCTTCCTGTAGAAGACCCGGCTTTAGCCACTCCCGGGCTTCCTGTAGAAGCCCCTGCTTTGGTAGTTTTCGGGCTTCCTGTAGAAGGCCCTTTCTCTATCTCCAGGCTTCCTGTAGGAGCCTGTTTCTCAATGACTTTCGGGCTTCCTGTAGAAGCCCCTTTTTCCAATTTCGGGCTTCCTGTAGAAGCCCTTGTCTCTGTCTTCGGGCTTCCCGTAGAAGCCTGTTTCTGCAATTTCGGGCTTCCTATAGAAGCCTTTGTCTCCGTTTTTGGGCTTCCTGTAGAAGCCTTTGTCTTTGTTCGTGGGCTTCCTGTAGAAGCCTTTGTTTTTGTTTTCGAGCTTCCTGTAGAAGCCTTTTTCTGCTTTCTTGTAGACACAGGTGTCTCCACCTCCGCTTGCTTGCCTGCCTGAGTTTTGCTTTTTTCTTTGGTTGCAGGTGCTGTTGAGGTACTTGGGCTGACATGGACCACCTCAGCTTTGTCCATTCTGCTCTTCATCCTCTTTTCCCTTGCTGACAAGATAGGTGTGCCACCTTTTTCTTGGTCCTCCTTTTCCTCATGCTTCTTCCTTTGTTCCTTCTTCTGTACTGTTGTCGGAGTCTCTTGGCCTTCTTCTTTCTGTTCCTCAGCCACTGCTTCTTGTTCCTCACCGCTGGAGGAACCCGTTTCTTCGATCAACATTTTAATGTCCCCATCTTTTGTCAAATTCCGGAAGGATTCCCATGAGAGGGGGACCTTATATGAGTGTAGTGCATCCTCCACAAGAAGCTTGATCAACCCATGGTGGGCTATCTGATCTCGTATGCCCTCTTTCAGCTTTGTGGCACACTCCATTAGAGACTGCAGTAGGTAATAAGGGATGCTCAGTTTTTGTTCTACAGGAAGATCAATTCGGTGCCTCAATTCAGTGAGCAACCGAAAGTGATATGCATACACGATGCTGAAACGGCCTTCACAAGTGATATATTTCATGATTTGCAAACTGACTTCATTCCATGGTGGCAACAGGCTTGTTCTTCGCACCCCATTTTTGTCCTCCGAGAATTCTTCCTCAGGTGGAAAGAATTCTTTCTTTGCCTGCTGGCTTAGCTTTCTTTCTTCCTTATCCCACGACAAACCCATAGGAAGTTCTGTGATCCGACTGATATGTTGCGGGGTGAGCTTGAGGCTCAGACCTCTGAAGTTCACTGTGGCCAGTGTCTGGGATTTAGGCTTCAGAGCCTACAAGAACTCTTCGGCCACTTCATCATCGTAACCCTGCAGCTTATCACAAAAAGGCATCCATTGTGCTCTGGTGAAGAGCTCTACCACTGCCGGGTTTTCCCTTAGTTTAGTTGCATCAGTGGGTTCCCGTCTTATAAACCCACCCGACATGATGAACACGGTTGTTTTAATTAAAGGTGGCAAATGTAAAAGAGATTTGGTCTATTAAGACAGAGCATGCACATAATCCACAAAATTCAACACAGTCTACTTCACATCCTGTAGAACGACAACATAGGCACAGCAAACAACAATTTCACCGATATCTTTATGACCAGACTATGAACGATGGTCTTGCCACTCTTACTAACCAGTTGCATGAAGAGTTCAGGGTTACCTCGTTAATTGGCCACCTTTTTTCGTGAGGCACCCGCTTCCCTGTAGAAGATTGCGTTCCTGTAGAGACTGCGTTCCTGTAGAACTGCGTTCCTGTAGACTGCGTTCCTGTAGAAACTGTGTTCCTGTAGGAGCAATGCGCAATTCTCGGGGAGCACTGTAGTTGGCCCGCGCTCGAGGTGTGCTTCACCGGCGTTCTGGTAGCCAACAGCTCGGTGTATCAAAGTGCAGAGGAGATCAGAATAGCCACCCGAGTTTGAAGTGGTGGTTGATAAATGCATGCGCATGATCTAGCCAATTAGATTTTGAATCGGCGCAATCCGTGGCGCGGGGGATGAGCTGTCCCCGCCGGACCGTTGGGCGACGTCATCCATCATTCGCCTGCGTATTCACTTGCTGCCGCATCCATTCCCACAGATTTGCCGCCACCTTTTCCTGTTAAACTCTTGCTTCCGACGGGAGTGTTCTCACGTGCGTGCCGCACATTCTCTTTGTCGTGGCCGCCACCCAAACATCCAATTACACTTTAACTAGCCGACGTGGCCAGTCGACTGGCCATACGGCCGCTCAACCATTCAATTTTACGCTATGCAAACAATTTCAAAGTAAAATTCATGCGATTTGATGGAAGGAAGGGTTGAGACACTTACCTGCGTGGCTGCACACGATTTTTCCAGTTCTTGGACGATGATGAGTGGATCTACCTATTGCATGCGACTTACACAGACTCGGAGGCTCGTGGTTACAGGCTGCCAACGATGGAGTGGATGTTTTGCTTGCATGCACCCGCGTTTCATTTCAGATGGCAGTGCTGTGAATGGTATCCACTCGAGCAGGTTGAACTGTTACAGGATTCCCACGAGGTGTCTCGTAACAGTCCTTTCTCCTTGGGTGCATGCTGCACGACGGAGGATCTGGCCTTTCAATCACGTTCCCAGAGCTTCTGATGCCTGTGGTATGAGATCTCAGCATTTGTTTAACTTCGAAAGTGGCTTTTCCCGCGAGAACTCATCGATCTTCTTTGTTGGTACAGGGAACTTGGTTGCATGTCGACAAGGATGGTGGAGCAAGGTGACAGCAATGTGCAAGGGTGCCAACAGAGGCTTGCATGCATCCAAACCAATCCATAGTCGCTAAATCTCCTTTTAAGACGAATTCTGGGCCGTCCCAAACTTCTACAGGAAGTTTCCTGTAGAACACAGAGCTTCCTGTAGAAAGTTCGGCCTTCCTGTAGAAAGTCTGTACTTTCCTGTAGAAAATCCGCGCCTTCCTGTAGAAAGACTGCATCTTCCTGTAGAGGACTCAAACCATGATAAAATTGCACATACCTTGAAAAAAACATGGGTACCCTTGGAGGAGGTGCTGGTGAGGTCTCTTGACAGCAACATAAGGACCCTTGGCTTTGAGTTGAAGGCTTCCTCTCCTCCATAGAACATCTGCAACCTGCATGCAATTTTACCATATTTTGCTTATTGTTTTTTTTTCTTTTTTCTTTTTTTTTTTTTTGAAAGATAACAGGGGCGCCTCAAAGAGGTTTTCACCCTTGCCATCTACCCTGAGCGCCTCAGAGAGGTTTTCACTCAAGGATCTTTTTCAAACCTTTTCTCTTTTTTTTTGAAAGACAATAGGGGCGCCTCAATGAGGTTTTCACCCCTACCACCTGCCTTGGGCGCCTCAGAGAGGTTTTCACCCAAGGATCTTTATTATTTTTTCTTTTTTTTTTCTCTTTTTTTCCTTTTTTTTTTTTTTTTTTTTTATCCTTCAGGGTATGCCAAAAGCAGAGGCAGAACCCTTCTCTATGACCAATACAGATTTCTCCATAGTTTTGATGAACTCTTGTCTTGAGAGAGGTCTCCTGTAGATCTTCAATCGATGCCCATTGACAAGCATGGGAATGGATTCCTCATCAATGCTTCGAATGAGGACAGATCCATTGTCATGGCATTTCTCCACTGCATATGGTCCTAGCCATCTGGTTCTCAGCTTCCCCTTGAAGTCTTTGTATCTGGAGTCATACAACAAAGCCCATTCTCCCGGCTAAAATTGCTTGTCATGGAGATGTTGGTCATGCCACACCTTTCTCTGAAGTTGAACCACTTATGAGTGAAGGAGGGCTTGCATTCGGTGCTCATCCAGGCCATTCAACTGCAGTAGCCTTTCTTGTTGTGCATGGCTGAGATCTAGGTCCAGCTGAGCTGCCATCCTCAAAGTGTTGTATTCAAACTCAATGGACAGCAAAGCTTTCTTCCCATAGACCAGCTCATATGGTGTGAAGCCGGTGGTGGTCTTCCAAGTGGTGTTGTAAGCCCATGTGGCTTCAACCAGGCGATCTGCCCAGTCCTTTCTGCTGCTGCTCACCACCTTAGTCAAGATCCATTCTAAGGCTCTATTGGTGACTTCCACCTGCCCATTTGCTTGAGGGTGATAAGGGGTGGAAGTCCTGTGCTTGATCTTGTGATGAGCTAGTAGATCTTCAACCAGGTTGGAGGTGAACTGGCTCCCTTGATCGGTGACCAGCTCTCTTGGATAGCCAAACTTATAGAAGATGTTTTCTCTTAGGAACTCGGCCACTTTTTCTTCTGTTGCTGCTTTGATTGCTTTGGTCTCTGCCCACTTTGTCAAATAGTCAGTACACACAATGATGTAAGTCCTTTGCCTTGAAGAGGGGTTGATTGGGCCCACAAAGTCCATGCCCCACTTCTCAAATGGCTCAAGAGTCACTTGAGGTTGGAGAGGCATCTCATCCCTTTGGGTCGGTTTCCCCATTCTTTGGCATTGGTCACACTGACTGACATATCTTCTGACATCTTGATGAAGTGTGGGCCAATAGTAGCCTGCCTGCAGGATTTTGAAGGCAGTTCTCTTTGCTGCAAAATGTCCTCCACAAGGCCCATCATGACAAGTGAGGAGGATATCAAAGACTTCCTCCTCCCTCACACAACGCCTTAAGATCTGATCGGGGCCAAGTTTGAACAGATTGCCCCCGATCCAAGTAAATGAGGCACTTTTTCTGATGATTCTGCTCTTCTCTCTGGAAGATAGGTGTGGAGGGAACTGTGCTGAAACAAGATAGTTTGCTATATCAGCAAACCATGGAGAGAGTACTGAAATAGCAAACAGATGTTTTTCGGGCATCTGGTCATCCACTATTCCATCCTCATCTGCAGACAAATCCAATCTAGATAAAAAGTCAGCAACAACATTTTCTCTACCTGGTTTGTCAACAATGGTCAAATCAAACTGCTGCAATAAAAGTAACCATCTAATAATACGAGCATTCACATCTGGTTTATTCATTAAATATCTGATTGCAGCATGGTCAGTATGTACAAAGGTCTGGTAACAAGTAATATAATGTCGGAACTTGTTCAATGCATGGACCACAGCCAAGAATTCTTTCTCGGTTACAGTGTAATTCAGCTCAGCTTTGGACAAGTTTTTGCTAACAAAGTAAATGGCATATGGAAGTTTCTGCTCAACTTGTCCTAAAGCTGCACCTATGGCTTTGTTCGAGGCATCAGTGTGGATGTGGAAAGGTAGGGCCCAGTTTGGACCTCTAAGGATTGGGGCTGACACCAACTTGTCCTTTAATTCATTTAAAGCCCTCTGACAATCGTCAGTCCAATTAAACTCCACATATTTTGCCAACAGGCCGAACAATGGCGAGGCTAGCTTGCTGAAATCTTTGATGAATCTCCGGTAGTATCCTGCTAATCCCAAGAAACTCCGGACATCCCTTACCTTTTGAGGAGGTGGAACCCTCTTGATGAGAGCAATTTTGTTAGCATCCACCTGCAACCCATGGCAAGAAATGGTATGGCCTAGCACGGTCCCTTTAGTCATTAGGAATTCACATTTTTCAGGACTCAGGGACAAGTTCATCTCAGTGCATTTGGTTAGGACTTTTCCCAGGTTGGACAATGCTTCCTGGAAGTTGGCCCCATAAGGAGTAAAGTCATCCATATAGATTTCTACTGCATCATGGACCAGCTCCGAGAAGATGCTCAAGACAGCTCTCTGAAAGGTAGCAGGAGCATTGCATAGCCCAAAGGGAAGGACTCGATAGGCAAAGGTACCCCAAGGACAAGTGAAGGTGGTCTTATCTTGGTCTTCCGGGCTGATTTGGATTTGGTTGTACCCGCTAAACCCATCCAGGAAAGAGAAGAACTTCTTTCCTGCCAGTCCATCCAACACTTGATCTATGAAAGGTAGAGGGAAATGGTCCTTCTTGGTAGCTTTATTCAGTTCTCGGTAGTCCACACAGATTCTCCATTTCCCATTTTTCTTGGGAACCAACACTGGAGGGGACACCCATTCACTATCTGAGATGGGGTAGATGAGTCCGGCATCCAACAGTTTTTGCAATTCTTCCTTGACAATGTCCTTAAGGGCTGGATTCATTCTCCTCTGAGGTTGCCTAACCGGTTTACAATCGTCTTTGATGTATATATGATGGGTACAGACCGAAGGATGGACTCCTTTCATTTCCTTATAGCTCCAAGCAAAAGCATCTAAGTGATTGGCCAATAGACTACACAGCTCCTTTTCCTGGGAAGGAGATAGGGAGGAGCTGATCTTCAATGCTTTCTCAGGGCCGAACACCACATTCTTGACTTTGGGAGTAACAGGGTTGGTTGTACAAAGATCCACTAAGGTGCTAGCTTGGGCATCCTCCACCAGTTTCTCTAAGGGTAGTGCACTGGAAGGTGGATTCTGGATCAAGGTCTCGATCAAGTCATCCTCGGTTGGGGGGTCTCTTCTAGTGGTATCTAAGGTGCACAGAGGTGTTGAGTACACCTCGTCTTCCTCTCCTTCTTCCAACCAGAGTGGTAAGTCATGCTCTAAGGAGGGTTGGGCAGGAGGGTATAGGACTAGCTGCTTGGACATGGGACCATTTTTGATGGTCATGTTTCCTGCACGACAACTTATGTAAGCATCTGCAGTAGCTAACCAAGGCCTTCCCAAAATGAGAGGATATCCAGTAAGCTTGGCCTTTGGTTGCAGAACCAGGAAGTCTGCAGGGTATTCCCAAGAGTCAATAGAGACCAAGACATCCTCCACAATCCCTTCGGGAGTCACAGTGGAGCGATCTGCTAATTGCAGTACTGTCGAGGTCTTCCTCAAGGAGCCCTGAAGATTAAGTTTAAGCATGGTATGCCTGGTCATCACATTAATGGCAGCCCCCAGATCGATCAAGGTGTGAGGTATAATGGTGCCATTGATGTGAACATCTACTACAGGACTTCCAAGATCTAGGTAATTTGGGCAGATGACTTGTCCTAACATAAGGTCAGACAGTTGTCCTATGACATTGATAGTTGAGGCATCTTTCTTCCGTCTGCCTGGGTGTTTGAAACACTTCTCCTTAACCAGTTTGTTGTATATTGGCACATCCTTGATGGCTTGGAGAAGTGGTATCTTTACACACAACTGCTTGAGCTCACCCAGAAGCTCATCCTCCTCTGGGTTGGGTTGTGTGGTGGCTATTAGTCTCTCAGGAAAGGGTGGAATAACCTTCGGTTCACTTTCCTGTTTATCTTCCTCATCCTTCGGGGGAGGAGGTTGGCGATCTGGTAGAGTCTTTCCAGATCGAAGATTGATCTCCTGGATCTCCACAGCATAGGTAGGGCATGAGGTTTCCCCAGTGTATAGCTACTGGGCCTGTCTATTGTTGGGGTTCGGGTTCGGTTGAGCAGGCATTTGAGGTTGCCTTGGAGGAGCAGGAGGTAATGGCTGAGGTTGAACTGGTGGTGGAGGCAAGATGGCAGGAGGAGTGTTGTATTGGGGCCTCCACCCCGACTGAGGTGCATTCCATTGAGGCTGTGGCTGGGCATGTGAGTGATATGAATGAGAAGTAGGTTGAGTGGGGTACTGAGGTGGATAAGACCATGGAGGAGGCATGGACCATGAAGGATGAGCAGGGGGACCCCAGGAAGGCATAGGAGTCGATTGGTTGGGGCTGTAATAAGCTTGAGATGCCCCTTGCATCCCCTGCTGATAAGGTCTAGATCCCTGTGGCCTCCTTTGGTTGAGGTAATAGAGAGGCTCTGTGGGAGCTTCTGTCCCTTGGTACATGGCTTTAAACCCAGGTAAGGTTGGACACTGATTTGTGGGATGGTCTTCCTCACAAACGAAACACACTTCAACCGAATGCAATGGACATTCGTTCTTAGGGTGTCTCCTTGTGCACCGAGGACAGAAGACAGCCAAGGCTCTCTCAGCTTCTTCTTTCTTTTGCTGAATCCTGAAGGTGTCAAGCTGCATGGCAATGGTCTGTCTCACCTCACTCTTAAGATCTTCTAATTGATTTGCAAGCTCATGTTTGGAGAAAGGGACACTAGATGAGAGGTGGTTTCCTCTACCTCGTTTCCGAGCTGCCTTGGAGTGGTTTCTAAACACAGTCTTGATGTCCTCATAAGGCAGTTGGTAAATGTCCCCCCCAGCTAACATGTGAAGGGTATCTAAGAGGTCTTCAGGGACTCCTCGGAGCAGGACCAACTTGAGGGATTCAGGGTCAAGTGTGCACCTGGCCCGCTTATAGCTTAGTTGGAACCTTTCCTCATAATCCTCTAAGGACTCATCATTTCCCATGGTCATCCGAAAGATTTCCCCCTTTGTTTCCTTGGACCTACAGTAATCCCGGTACTTGGTGTTGAAAGCTTGCTGCATCTGAGCCCAAGTGGTGATAATATTCCCAGGTAAGCCCATGAACCAGCGTAATGCTGCATCCTTAAGAGTGGAAGGGAAAAGTTTCAGCTTTTGCTCATCTTCAGTATAGTCATAGGTTCTACAAAGGACAACAAACTCAAACAGGAAGGTATCTGGATCTTCAGTGGTCAGCCCATGGAAGTGAGGTAAGGCGGAGGGGCTAATGTTCTTCATCTTCATCTCTCCATTGGTCTCTCGGATGGGGAAGGCACCTTCTATTCTCTCATCTTCTCTCCTATTGTCAGCCATAGCTTCAGATGGAGTGGTCTCTAACTCTTCTTCTACTATAGGGTCTTTGGATATCTCAGGATGTTCACCTATAGGATCCTCTGGGTCACTGTCACCAAAGAAGAGAGAAGGGTGACTCAGTGATGTGGTGGGGGTGTTTGGTAGGAATTTGCCTGATCTATCTCGGTTCCTACGAGGCATGAAATGGAAAAGACTTTCTTTTTCTTTTGATTGTTTTTGCTTTGCTTTTCTTTTGGTACCTGCAAAACTGAGACATATTGATCTACAACTAACTATGAAAGATGCAAAATTAAACTGAAAGCAGGAAAGAACTATTCTACTTTGCTCAAATGAAATTGCAAGAATGAAAATGCTAGTCTATGCTTGCAGAAAGGAAATGCTAATCTATGAAAGTAGGAAATTCTAATCTATGAAAGTAGGAAATGCTAATCAATGAAAGCAGGAAATGTCTATGCTACTTTTGCAGAATGGAAATGAAGTAAACTACTTAGTAGAAGGCAAGAGTAAGAAAGCAGAAGAAAAGCAACAATGACTAATACTCTGACGCTTCCCCGGCAACGGCGCCAAAAAGATGGTGGGCTCCAGTATTGTAGCAATAATGCTACAACTCCTGGAGCTTCCTATCTCTAATTTTATCAACCCGGTAGTTCGTACAAACTTGGAAGCGACGGTGCTGTATGCACAAGTACTAGCTCTTGTCGCAGCTGCACTTGGTCAGCTGGCACAAGTCCGCTAGGGCTCAAGCCAACTTCTATATGCTCACAGAAGAAGCTTTATGAATGATGGACGAAATCTAACTCAAAGGAGACTAATCTATCTGTAGAAAGAAACTGAAAGCCAACAAAGCATGAAAACCCTAGTAAACCCTAATTTGACTAGCTAGACCCTTACAATGCAAAACTGTGAATGAAACTACTACCACTAATGCCATTACGTGTAGTGAGCTGAAATACATGCATCTAAGCTACTTGCATCTGAAAAGACATGTTTTTGTATTTTTTCATTAAGTGCTTGGGTTTATTGTGATGATGCTTTTGATTAGGGTTTGGTTGTGCAGGAGCGGTTGGAATGGAAGGAAATCATGGGCAAGGTCAGGATGGCTAGGGGAGGTCCCAGAGGGTCTCTAGCATCAATCCATAGAAGCCTACCACATTCGGATGCTCAGCAACCGAGTTTGCAGGCTTCTACAGGAAGTCTGCAGGGGATCCTACAGGAAACTCAGGGATTTCTACAGGAAGTCTGTGCAATTCTACAGGATGTTTGGCCGTGGAGGTTTTGGGAGATGGTGAAGTGTTGGAGTGATGTGGGAGGATAGGTGAGATGGAGATGGGATTGGTGATGGATCAGGAGCAGAGAAATCAGATGGAGGAAGAGTGTATGCAGGGGTTTGATGGCTTGGAAGGATGGGATCAATGAAAGGTTAAGTAAATGAAGCTACGTGGAAATAGATGAGTTGGAGGATAAATGAGCTGGACAGAGGCCGAGTGGGTGACTTGAAGAGAGATCAAGAAGAAGAAGAAGGAAGTGGAATGATATGGAGCAGCGTAAATGAAACAAATGACTTATGCACCAAAACGAGAATTCATTAACCTATGATAACTGTGCCATGAAACCTATGATCAGCAATAGAAAACCAAGAAATGAAACTCGTGCATGGAAGTGAAATGTAGACGTATGGTTCAATATCAAAAGTGCATGAATGGATCTTCAACGAAAATGTCTATGTTGCAGCTTGCATGGAAGTGAGAAGAACTGCGTTTCTTTTTGGTGGTTGGTTATGGGCTGCACCCCAATCGCTAACAGAGATGGCAGTGAGCCTTAACAACCTTTTTCTGGAGCTCCAATAGATTATATCTATCCTCTTCTAACCTAAGCAACTGGAAACAAATTCACCATAAGCTAATCCTAATCAATCTCATGAAAAAGACTAAATTAACAGACTGTAAATTCGAATTGCATGTTAAAGTAAAAACTCAAAGTGCTGGAACGAAATGCAAATAACATTACAACACCGAGGAGATCTATTGCTCTCAGGTTGGGCCCTAACCTGAGAGCTATAGCTCCCTTAGAAACTCAGAATGAGATCAAAATCTGCCTGCCTTTATTCATAAACGAAAATCTGATGTCATGCCAAAACTGGCTTACAAAAGGAACAAACACCGAGCTGTAGCTCGTACTTCCAAATTACAAGAGCAATACAAAAGTTCAAAAAACTTCTATCCAAGGCTACGGCCTCAGTATTTATGCAAAAATGATCATCCAACAGGTATCCTTGATTTGTGGATCTCGGCTGTCCAACTGAAGGTTATAACTGCTCTTCCTGTAGAACAGTTGGCTGCCTCTAAGCTCGGTGGGGAGATGGATTGGAGCTCGGAGCTATGGTGGGAATTATGAGGAAGGTCCCCAAGACCGTGGACATCCTCTCCTAAAAACCAGCAGTGCCACCTCATTGTCTCCTTTTTCGTGATCTTTACTCCCTTTTAATGCCAAAAACCTGAAATCATCATGTATTAGTCACGTAGATAGAATGCCTACCCTTCTTCCAACAAACAACACGAATAAACCAAGAAATGAATGCATAAGCAATAAAAAATGAATGGTTTGAGCAGAGCAAGTAGGCCAAATGAGCCCAAATTGTACCAAAAATTGGGGCTCATCATTGATATTCTCCCATTTGTTTGAGATATCATGGTATTGGTTATGGAAGGAGGCTGTTGAAGACTGGGAATGAATGGACCTGGAGGATGGTTCCGCTTGAAGCCGGAAGAAGAAGACTCAGGTGAACTCTTTCCATGTTTATTATAGTTTTCTATAATAAAAATAAACGTTGTCTTGTTCCTAAGATTGACCTTCTTTATGCATCAGATGTTCTTGTCATTCATGTATGAATGATTATGTTGATGTATGACTAACCATTTTATTATATGATATAAAGTCAATTTCATTAAAATGCTTCATCTATATGCTGCTATGTATGTTTGGATTGGTTGATTTGCAGATTCGAAGATCATCAGGAGTTGCAGAGGGTTTGAACCCTGCTGGGACTACTATGAATTTGTAGGCTCTGTAATGGGTTGCGAGCAGAATTCTGAAGGACGTAGAGGAATGGAGCGATTCAGAGGAATCACAATGAGTCATTGAATATGATTGATGGACAGAGTGAAGCTCTGAAGAAATAGCGAAGTGAGATTGCACAGAGGTGCAAAACGATTTGTAGAAATCATAATGGATTGTTGAAATCCATTCAAAGGGTCGAGTAATGCTTTGGAAGGATGTTGGTTAGTGGAGCATGTGAAGTTAAGCTCAAGTGGAAATGAACTGAGTAGCAGTAGAGCGTAAGGATGAAACCTGAAGAAAACCCAAAAACCATAGAAAACATTGGAAATGGCAAAAAATTCTAAGTAAAAAGAAATGAGCGGAGGAACAAAGAAAACGATTTGTAGAAATCATAATGGATTGTTGAAATCCATTCAAAGGGTCGAGTAATGCTTTGGAAGGATGTTGGTTAGTGGAGCATGTGAAGTTAAGCTCAAGTGGAAATGAACTGAGTAGCAGTGGAGCGTAAGGCTGAAACCTGAAGAAAACCCAAAAACCATAGAAAACATTGGAAATGGCGAAAAATTCTAAGTAAAAAGAAATGAGCGGAGGAACAAAGACATGCTCAGGAACCATTAGATCTAGGAAGATCAATGGTTGAGATCGAATTAGCACCAAAATATTGCATTGCAAAAGTTCAAGTGGAAGAGGAACTGGCCTATGGAACTGCCAAACTCCAATAGGGCGATATAACTAGACCCCAAGTTCCATAACGATGGATTTAAATCCATATCAGGTCCAAAGATATGATCACATTGGAGTGAGGAGAAGAGCGATAGTCGATAAGCCGAGTTGGAAGTATCGGTGATCGAAGAAGGCAGAGGTTGGAGCAGCACTGCGAAGCGTTAAAGACACGGACTCAATAGAGGTTATAGTGGTGCATCTATAACATTTGAGATCCGCTATATGTGTTTTAGAGCAGTCTTCCTATGTATTGGTGTAAAGTGTGGCCTGAGTCTTCCAAGACTAAAACATATATAATATGTTCCAATAGTCGCATATCAGAAAGGAAGGGGTGATGAGGGCCCGTGAAGAAACCGATAGCGATTGCGATAAAGGTGAAATATCGGGAAGTGTGTCAAGACCGTATGAAGGGCAAAAATGTGTTTTGGGAGTATTTCCCTTTGTAAATGGATTTTTCCTTTGCAATGGTTTATCAAGTGAAAGGGTGCCGATAGTGTGTTAACCCATACGTAACCAATGGTTGAAGGGGAATGGTTACATATAGGTAAATTATGGGTTATGTAAAGGAGTTTAAGGGTTGCTAATTCCCGATAGAAGGATTCTAAAGGAAGACTTTAATAAAGTCAAGGAAAAGGTTTCTATGGGGTTTTAATCTTGATAGGAGGTTTTAGGCATGGTGATTGGTTCCGATACAAAGGAACTATGTATAAGAGGGACTAAACCATAGAGGTTGAATATTTAACTCCATTGCAGAGTTAAATACCTGGGATAGTTGAGTTTATACATATTCTTGCATACTGTGGGTATGTGCGGGTCTTACCCTGCACCATACTACCTATCTCATGTTTGATGGTTGAGGTGGAGGAAGAAGAGTTGACTAGGCCTTGACCAAACCTTCCATTCTTCCTTACAACCCTAAAATGAATTTTGAATATTTTCTTGATGTCTTCATAAGTCAGCTGGTAAATATCTACACTAGATAACATACTATGGGTCTCCATTACATCCTCCCTAATCCCTCAGAGGATTACAATCTCCAATGATTCGAGGTCAAGGGTATAGTTATCCTTCCTATAGTTGAGATGAAACCTTTCCTCATAAGCTTGAAGGACTCATATTTCCCTAGAGTCATCCTAAAGATCTCATCTTTGGTCTCCATAGATGTACAATAATCCTTGTATTTCTGATTAAAATCTTGCTACATGTTTTCCTAGGTAGTGATGCTGCCTTATGGAAAGCTCATGAACCAACGCAAGGCTACATCCTTGAGGGTGGAAGGGAACAACTTCATTTTCTATTCATCAGAAGTGTAATCACGAGCTGTACATACTACAACAATCTCAAACATGAATGTGTCAGGGTCTTTAGATGGTAGGCCATGGAAGTGTGGGATAGCAGTGGGGCTTATATTCTTCATCTTGGGTTCCCCATTGCTTTATTAGATAGGAAATACCTCGGTCTACCTGATTTCATCCATATTTTAGGTAGGTGATATAAGATCTTCCAACCTTATGGGTTCTTCAAAAACTTATGGATGCTCACCTAAGGGATTCTCCAACCCTTCTGTGGTCATAACCAGGTGTTCGCAGTCACCAAAGAAGATTGATGGTTGGATGCTAAAAGGGGTGGGAGTTTTTGGTAGGAATTTCCCTCGATTATCCCCCCTCCTATGAGGCATGAAATAATTTATGCTTTTTGTGTTTTTTTTTGGAAAGTTTCAAATCAAACAATGTTGATGCAAAACAAGAGAAAAATGAAAAAGTAGAAAATTTTAGGCAGATTCAACACCTACTTTGAGACTTCCCTCATAACGGCTCCAAAACGTGGTTGTTATGCGACCAAATAACAAAATAGAAGAAAAGATAGATCAACGACTTCAAAATCAACCTCTTCCAGGGGGGAACCTCCTTTACATTACACAAATGAACAATTCTTTGATGATACAAATGACAATACCTCCTTTCTATATATAGTAGTCTAAGGGGTCACAATATCATCAAAGCCAAAATAACAATAATAATGTAAGGGAACAACAATAAAATTAGTGGGTTTCTATGGGGCACAATAATAATAATACGGGGACAACATGTGCACAACAATAACAATAAGGGGCTACAATGACAATAATAATAAGGGAATACACTAGTATTATAGGGAACTAACATGCCACTCTTGTTCAGAAATTGTTGTCCTCAACACTTAAGTAGGTCTGGATGCTTCTGTATAAAATTATCATCCTCCAATGTGGAATATCCAGTGGGTAACTTCTTCCACTTGATGAGATACTCTGAAATTGAGTGATTTCATAGCTGTCGAGTTCTTGTTTTTGTGACTGCTTCAGGTTCCAATATGATTTTTCCTTCCTCGTCAAGTTCTGGCAATATTGTTTGAACTGGGAGCTTGTCACCTATTAACCTTATTTAAGCATGAAACATGGAAAACTGGGTGCACTCGGGAAGCTGTAGGAAGCTCCAATTTGTATGCCATAGAACCAATATTTTGCAACACCTTGTATGGAGCACAATAATTTGGTGATAATTTATTATCCTTCTTAGCTTTCTTGAGGGAAATTTGTTTCTATGGTTGTAGCCGTAGAAATACCAAATCACCTACATCAAAAATTCTTTCACTACAATGTTGATTTTCTTGTTGTTTCATTCTATTCTGCGCCAAAGTGAGGTTATCCTTTAAGAGTTGGAGAACTTGTTATTGATGCTCGATGTGATCTTCCACTGCTTGAACCTTAAAATTTTCTCTTAAATATGATGTGATGGATGGTGGATGATATCCATAAAGTGCCATAAATGGGGTCATTTTTTTTGTAGTATGGAAGGAAGTGTTATACCACTATTTAGCTAGAGGAAACCATTTCACCCATTGTGTCTGTTTATCATATACAAATTAACGAAGACATCCTTCAAAAGATTTGTTCACTATCTCAGTTTTCTCATCAGATTGAGGAGGATAAGATGATCTGTTTTTGTATGATTACTTTTTCTGTGCTAATAACAATTACAAATTTTTAAACATATGTATGCTTATTGCTTCTTGTGCTGAGGTTTCATTAGTTGTTTGTGCTTACAATGAGGTAAAATTCCTTAAGTTTAAAAAGACATTCATGAGAAAAATAGCTTTAGAAACAAATACTGAACAACAAACATGTATAGTGCCACAAACCATCAAAGAGACACATTAACACAGTGTTTTCATGAAGTGGTTCACCCCTCCTGGGTTACATCTCCTTGGTCCAGCTTCCATGGCTTGGGCCTCTTTATTAGCTCAATGAGGAAAAATGTTGTTTACAAAGCTCTATGGTTCCTGATACCTACACCAATGTGTTCAAAATGTCCAAATTAGCCAAGAACACCTATTTCTGAGCTCAATTTGGTCGAAAATTGACTTCTCTAGGTCTCAGTCAGTGTTTTCCTACAATTTCTCCTCTAAATCTGGAACATCTCCAATTAGTCCTGCTAAATTTGGTGGCAGGCCCGAAGTTGGGGGCACCACTAGTTTAATTGCAATTAATTAATATAAATTGCGCTTAATTAAGTTTAAGACGAGATTAGCGCTACACATAATCGTGACATTCGGCGACAATGGAGGATTGTTCACATGGAATGGTTAGTCACATTATGTTGGATTGTTGAGGCCTGACCCAGGTTTGATGTTAATTCGCCAAACAAATCCCTGTATTATTGGCCCTTTTGGTAACAAGCCGTGAAGCGTGAACTGAGGTCTCACCCGAAGTAGTATGGGAGGGTTATAGAACTAGATTTACACACCCTGGAGATGTCTGACGAGTTTAACTGGTCCATTGTTTGTTCCTTCACACAGGTGGCTTCGCGCACCTTCCATTCCTCGCAACCTGATACCCTTCCTTTGTGCAGCCCTAACCAGGGGTTATGCCGTGTTTTCCACCATTACCTGAGATCTTATTTAATTTCCAGTATTATTTAAGCACCTTCACCTATTTAAATGTCTTAAGTTATACTTAACAATACAAAATGTTCATACAGGTTAGCGCAGTAAATAAACAATATATTTGTAGATTATATCCAATCATGCATTAAATCCAGAAAAGATACACAAAATTATAGAAAAAATTCTCTTTATTGATTCTCCAATGGTTACAGACTCGACCCGCCCTGCGCACTCAACTACGGACTACTAGGCCTCTGCGCATTCAGCTATAGAGCCTTCTCCTACTCTACAACCCATAAACACACTTTACACTTCGAGTTAATCACTTAGACTTCTCATTCTTCTATTCCCTCCGTTATTCCTTATTTTCTACACTTAGAGCCTCGCTTTATTTATACAATCCCATGGTCCGTGGACCATGGGTAGGTCTATCCAACCAACATTACATTACAAAACTAGGGAGGACAACCCTATGACTCTATTATGACTTCGCGCTCCGCGCCCGCAATTCACGGAGCTTTTACAAAAGACTTGATCAAAACTTGGGCTTTAAGCCCCAAAACATGCCTTGGGAGGATTCCATGCCCAAGAGGTCCACAACACAAACATCATGACTCACCCTCGAGTCATTCTGTCAGCGCAGAGTTCCTCCAACTATTCTCGAACTGCGGCAAGGTTAGTAGCACAGTGAGCTACTGCTTGTTAGATCTGCTACATACGTTGTTCCAAGACTTCTGTGTCGGAAGTGCTTCTCTACATCAGTAAATGCATCCCCTGCATGTGTGCAATCTTGCCTTCAATTTTTGCTTTGATGGTGAAGGCGTCGTCGATCTAAGGCTGAACGTGTGCCTTCAAGACTGCTTCCTTCTGTTGTGCCACTTCCACCTACTCTTTCAGTGCTCTAGCCTGTTGCATCTGCGCGAGCCTCTAAGTGAGGACTACCATCTATGCAGTTCCTCAAATGCTGTCATACTGCTATTGGAGTTCTCATGCCTCTGTCTCTAAACACTAGATGTTGGGGTCCTCCTGCAGATTTCTGAGTACCTCAAGTGATTCTTCCAACATACTAGTGTAGTCTCGCACTGCACCACCAATCTTGTCCAGTCCCACTGTAATAGCGCTAGCGCACTGTTCTCTAACTTCCAGGGGGGTGGATGTTTGTGTATTTAACCGCAACTCAGTGATCCGAAGGTTTAGCTCCAACTGAACCTTTGTCATTTCCTCCCATACCTCACGCACCCCTTATGCTAACCTATGGATGCACAACTCTGTTGTTATGTCTGCTAGGATGGCTAGCTCCAGGACACTTTGGCAAACTTTGTCTATTACCTGTATCAACTATTGATTCTGCGACATCAATTTGTCGCACTGCAAGCTCAATTATTCCATATTTATTTTCTGCCTGCTGAGAACTTGCAGTGTGTGACTCTCCCTAGCTCGCAGCTCTGCAGTTATCCCATCCTGCAAACATATAAGGTCTCTCGTGGGAGTGCAGCCATATTGATACCGAGACCCTTTAGTGCACTCATTGTAGGCCTGTCGGCCTCATTTGTTGTCACGAGTGCCCCTTCTGGCAACACTATGGGATTTGTCATCCGCGCACGCAACATTTGTTCTGTTGGCATTGTTCCAACTACGAGGCTGGTCGAAAGGGTACCAACCTACGGAGGGCATGCCTGTAATTCCTGCAACTGCGCTCTGAGGGCCCGCAACACAATCTGGTTCTCTTGCATGAAATCTTGGAGAGCCTCAGAGGTGACATTGTGCATTGTCTTGCCGATGGCGTACAGATCACCCTCGGTTAGGGTGATCGGGTTAATAGACAACTTCAATGCCTTGACCTTCTTACGCGACCCTGCCTCCTCTGTTGGGTGTTGGCGCTTCAACTGCGTTGACGTGGTTTGTGGGTCTGTGCCTCCCTCTGTTGTCTCTACTTCCTCTGCTTCCTACCCCTATGAAGGCATCGTTTAGCCCTCGCCCATCTTCATGGCTACCTCTTGTGTTGTTGCTGTTCCTGCAACCTTTTCCTGCTCATTGGCTTTCTATGTAGTGTCCTGCGCCACCCGCACTTATGCTGTCGTTGCTGCCTCCCTTCTCTTTTCTACTAATTGTGGAATGCATAGCTTGGCCTCTTTCTTCCTCTGTGCCATTAACTTCTCTATCTTTGTGATTTCTGGGGCATGCCACTCCGGTGGTCATGTATCTAGGACATTAAAGATGACATTATCTGTGGCTACAAAGGGTAGCTTCCTCCATTGTTTAGTTGGGTCCTTGTGTGCTCTCATATAAATGTTATGCATGTCTACTTTGAATTCCGCAAAACTCTGTAGAATGTTGTAGACAGTGGGGGATAACTACAGCTTATGGTTGATCCCCATTCTAAGGTTCATCTCCATGAACAGCAAAAATATTTTGCTGTCGCGGATCCTAGAGGTATCCGGTGGTAGCACTGGCTGAGCAATGCACGAAGGGATTCCAATTTAACTATTCCGCGTTCCTCTACAGGGAATTCTTGGAGAATTGCCGTGAAGCCCAGGAACAAGGTAAAATGTTCCACTATGTATGGCTGTTTTTGTCCATAGTGCTCATGGATAGGAAATTGCAGGAGGATAGTCAATTCCCTATAATTGACAGGGATTTACCACTAGTGACTTTTTCTCAAATATCATCTTGTGCTTCTTTAGATTTATTACTCCATTCATGTTAGTGGCCCAATCTATTCCTAATAGCACGGGGTAGGGATTTCTATCATCGACAATCTCTATTACTTCGAAATCTGCTAGCACGCTTGCTCCTTCGATGTATAGTGTGATTCCCTGCAATCTCCCCATAGGTAGGATATTTTGTTGGTTTACCATTCTTAGTTGGATAGGAGACCATTGCAACGTAGGCCTGCCCATACGCTCCCATGTTTGTTTTGGCAGGACATTCACATCCAATCCTAGATCTAGAATCACTTGATCCATCTCATATTCCCTGATCTACGCAGTCAATCTCATCTCCCTTCTTGTTCACGTCGTGTCCTTCCCAAGCTTCCAAAATATGCGTGGTTCTCCTGGTGCAGTCCCAGTGCATCTAGTTATGAGTTCTTGCAGCCCCTGTACAACCTTGTTGTCATGCAGCAGCTTCATGCATGTCTCTAAGAATGTAGTGAGCATAGATGGGTCCATTTTTGGCTCTAGTCTGTCTTTATTTCCTAAAGTGGAGGCATCCACGAAGCTCCTCTTAGCTTCCATGAAGGACTCCTTAGCGCGGTCCAAATCAAATTCTGGTTCCTTCGTTGGAGCATTGCGAACCCAGGTACTTCCTTCAGGCTGCTTGCCTTTGTCATCCCCTATCGTAATACCACTTCGGAGCATGATATTTACATTAGGGTCTTCCTCATGTGGCTCAGACCTCATCATTTGTAGGTTCTGAGTCGGGGGAGGCTAGAGTGCTCCTTTATCGCGCAACCTCACTATCAGTGTGGGGTAGTCCTCTGTCTCATGCTCAAACTATGTACAATATAAGCATGATGGTCGTGTTGGATTCGTACAATCACGAGCATAATGTCTTGGCCCTCTGCAACTGTAACATATTAGATGTCTGCGACCTCTTCCTGGTCCCATTACACCTAGGCCTCGTTTGCTCCCCTGAAATCCAGTGCGCTCCATTCTTGAATTTTGATCGATGGGCCGTGTTTCGGCCTGAACTCTATAGGTAGGAGTTCGATCCATCATCACCTCATAACTTTTACAGGTGCGCTCATCATGTCTGACCGACCTACAAAAATTACAGAACAACTACTGGGAATTCTCCGTATACTTCTGTAATAGATTTCAGTTATCTGTAGCATGCTTTCCTTCTATCTGAAAAATTGTGCACCATAATGCAGGAGCCGCGCTTGGTCCTACTTGTACCTCCAGTCTCAATGGCATTGGTCCTCCTCCCGCGAGGTAATTCGTGAACACCAGGCAATGGTCCTTGTCATGCCCCTTGACCTTGCACTTTACGCACCATACCTCATTGCACACTTCTGGATGAGCCGTCCTGTCTTGTTTCAAACTCTACATCTCAAGGCACAAGTTTTTCAACTGTGCATGAATCTACTGGAATCCTAGGTTAGAATCTTGTATTAGAGTCTCATGCAATCTCATCATGACCTCCAAAACCTCAACCTGAGTGGTTAGCCTTCGCTGCGATAGCGCGTTCCATAGATGTGGTGTTAACGAAGCTACAAACCATTTGCAGTGTTGCCCATATGTTAAGGTCATGTTCGCTTCACAAATTGTGCACTTTAGTCTTTGATCCAACTCCCACGGGGTTTTGCTTGATAGCATTGTGATTTCCTTGAATCCAATGATTGACTGTGCCTCCAATTTTGGCCTGATAAATTCCCTGTTTAGCGCAACTTGGATATCCACTATCCCCGCATTTAGATTATCATTGGAATGCTTAATGTACCAGATCAACGTGCGATCCTGTAAAGCGATAAACAACGTTGCCTTCTTTATATTGTCGTCCATGACACCCTATGCTTCCCATACATCTTTTACCACGAACCATAATTGGTTCGGGTCTTCATTCCCTACTCCCTTGAACACTGGTAGCTTTATTGCGTTGGCCATACTGCTTCGCAGTGGTGGTGGAGGTGGGATGGGCGAAATCGAGGGTGAATATGGTGAAATTGGTGGTGGTGTGGGTGAGGATGGTATGCACAGAATTCTCTGCCTTATCAGATTGATCACACTTCTTGGCGAGACCTACACGAGCTCTTCCTGTCCTCCTCACTGAGGTGAAATCAAGGGGCTAGTCTCTAGTTCTGTGCTACCTTCGTTTCTATAGATTCTCTGATGTAGGAGAATCTAGCTCAGAAGAATCATTGTATTTTAGTAGACATAGGGGGGTCTTGTGTTTTAACGAATTTGGTTTCCTAAGTGTTCAAATTAATGTAATTACTTAGGCTTTTTAGTGATTTTAATGAGAATAGGAATTAATTAAGTATTGTGAGGCATATTTGTAAATGTTCTTGAATGTTGAAGAACATGAGAGATTTAGGATAGTTGAAATATTTGAGAATTAGTTGTAAATCGTAGGTTAGGAGTTGGTTTCAGGATTTGTGGATTAAAGAATCCAAGAATTGGTTATAGAATCCTTTTGTATAAATCTAAGCCAAAAAGGCAGAAAAAAAGTGAGTCGATTAGCTAGTTAGGGGTTAGCTGGTTACTTAGTTAGAGGGTTCAACTGTAAGCCTACGGTAGGTAGGAAAATAGAGGCCACTGATTAGAATATCAGGCCAGAGAGAGAGAGACTCACATGTAAATATTTATTTATCAATACAGAGAATTTGATTCTGAATTGTGTGGTGTGTATTAATTAATGGAGTTATGAATTATGTGTGAAAGCTAGAGTTTCTGCATAGTATATGTATGTAAGTGGAGTTTGAGAAGAACACATAGAAGAAGCGATATGAAGGATTGTATTGGATTGCTTGAATCCATTCGAAGGATCACAGTCAAGATTCAGGAGTGACTCTGTTAAGAGCATGCAAATTTAAATCATGAGGGAGTTGCGTTTGAGGGAAACTAAATATTGAAATCCAGAAGAAACCTGAAACCACAGAAACATTGAGAAATGGCATAAAAACGAAGTAGAGAACACATATTTCATTAAATTTGGAATTAAACAGTGGATATAGAATTTCAAAATAACCAAAAGGCTCAATTTTAGTGATGTTATTGTAATAAAAAATTTCCAATTTTAATGAAATATGTGTTAGAGGAAGGACGAATAAATGAGTTGAAGATGTACAGGGGTCGTTGGATCTAGGAGATCAAAGAACGAGGTTGAAGGTGATGGGCATGTTGTCACCTAGATTGAACCTCTAGTTGAAGGAAGGCAATGCCAGGGTGACCAAAAACCACGCTTAGCCAAGTAGCTAGCCCTACTAGGCCGGGAGATGGCTCTCTCCGTAAGGATCTCAACCAAGACGTTTGGATTAGGAAAATGATATTAGGCTAGGTATAGTAGCACAAGGTTTTATTTGATTTGTAGGGGTTTTGCTGGATTAGGAGGAGTCGGACAATTTAGGTAAGGAAACTAGGTCAAAATTCTAGTGCGTTCAATGGGGCAAGGAAGGTATGAAGCTCAGAACTCTAGGTTTTGATGGGTGAGGTGTTTCAAGACTGGTGAGAAGCTAGGAATAGCATGTGATTATCATGGATCCTTCCTAAACTGTAGAAATCATAAACTATGAATATTTTTCCAAAGCAGAGCATTAATGTTATGGATTCTACCTATCAACTTTAAAACATCCACTTAGAAACAATGAAATGATTAATGAAGTACACAAAACATTTAAAAATATGATCACAAGAGAGGAAAATGATCTAAACATCATACCACATGGATCCCAAAGAAATAGTTGCAATTTCTGATTAATCTCCTACTAAACCGATACAAAATGATGTCTTTTCAAAACCTAAGCATCTAGCTAAATCCAACCCTTTAGAATGAGAAAGAAGAAGAATATATAGACATTATTTCAACCTCCTCCCATCCTCAGGGCCCGAATCCCTAAGATCAGGAGCTAATCTAACCAACACTAAACAAGAAACTGGAATCTAGGCATCCTAACAACTTGCCTCTAAAAGTGAGGAAACTGATTCATTTATGCTCAAAATGACTTTTAATATAATGAATCTACCCTCTACTACTAATTATCCATCATATTTACAAGCTAATTCATCATTTACATTAGTAAAACATCCTCCATGAGAGAAAATCCATGATCACAGTCCTGTGCAAAATTCGTCCTACGCACAGCGCCACTTTCAGGTCCCTTTTGGAGGCCTTCCCGGCATCCAAATTGAGCTCATGATAGCTCATTGGAAATATCTTCAAGTCTACTTTCCAAAAAAATATATAATGTATTCATTTGAAGCTCATTTTACCAATTAGAATTTGATTATCCCAAGACTTCTTCTGTGTGTCCAAAAAGTTGGAGAAAGGCCATTTTTGGGGTGTTTTTTTGACTTTTTGGTAGACTAGTTCTTCTCCAAAAACTTAGAAAATGCATAGGGTGCATGTACTCATTGCTCCAAATCCAAAAATTCAAGACATTTTTCCATTGGGTGTCCCTAGGAAAAGCACGACGCCAGCGGCACTGCGCGTAGAGCCATATTTCCTATGTTAAAATTTCCAAAATTTTGCTAAAGACAAAAATTCTTCCAAACTTGATCAAAATTGGTGAGCAGCACCATCATCAGGCATCTTGATGAGCAAAGGAAACTTCAGCAAGCAACCTAATTCTATCTTCCTCTTTTTTGCCTTTGAGAGCCCGTCTCAGCCTTGCTTTCATCTCTTTGACCCTTATATTGCAAATTTTGTTTCGGGTCCTGTAGTGGTAGGTCATGTGCCTGATGATCTGGTTGTCCCTATTGGCCCTTTGCAGCAGCTTTTCTAAGTGAAAATTAACTCTTTCATGCCAAATTTCTCTATCACCCTCAATTTCCTTCCCAATTGGAGTCAAAGTGACCAGTGCTTCTTCCTCTTGCATTGTTGATTTACCCTTGTCACTTTGTCTTTTTTTCTTGAGAAGTTCCAGCTCCATGAGGACCTGCTTATCACTCAGCTGCTTGTTCTCTTGTTCTAGATATGTGATGACATGCTCGGCTCTCTCCAAATTGTCCATCACTGCTTGGGTTTGAGCCACTTTCTCCTGTATGATGATGTTTTGTTTTGTTGCTTCATCCTAAACCTCTAAGTCAATTGTCTCTATGCCATGATGAATATGATGTTGTTCTAGCTCCTCATGCTCTGTCAAATCAAAATCTCTTCCCTCCTCATCATCAATATTCTCCTCCTGCATCTTTTCTTTCCCTTTATGTAGCTGCTACACCTGAACCTGTTGTGTTGATGAAGAAGGCAAAGCCCCTTCCACACCCTGTGGAGTAAGCATTTGCCTATGAGTTGATGAAGAAGGCAAGGTACCTTCCACACCAAGTGGAGCAAATCTCTTGCCTATCAGCTGCAAACAATTTTCTTGTGCCCCTCTGGTATGTCTTGTAGGTCTCAGGCACGTCAATGGCTTTAGCATCTTTGGCCTTCTCATCTTTCTTTACCTGAGTACTGCTAGAAGGTCCTCCTGATTCTTGGGACACTAGTGGAGGAATTTGAGGACCCCTGAAGATGTCATGGGCAATAAATGTCTCCCACGACATGTTGAGGAGGTTAAGATGATGAAGCACAATCATCTTGATCAAGGAATAGTGGTAGAGACTACTCATCTATTGAGGGTATGGATTTTTCTGTACAAAGTATGCCATTTTCTCAATATTCCTGAACAAGAAATAAGGGAGGTTCAACGTCCTCACCCTGGTAAAATGCATGAGAAGCCTGATGTGATAGGTGTACAATCTAGAAAATCTGCCCTCACAGGTGAAATATTTCATAATGAATTTTATCGTGGGGGCATAGTTGTCTTCAAGGAGCCTGAAAGGAAAAAGCCTTTTTGCTTCATTTATGTACCTAGGTTTGATGTATGGCTCATAATAATGTTCATCTAGGTCCTTTGCCTTATACCATATCACTCCCACATTTGAAATCCTGGTTGCATCCGCAACGATGGAGGGTGAAACTGTGAATGTCACCCCAGCAAGAGTCACCTTGTTGTCACAAATATGGGCTACAAAAAGCCTGGTGAGCTCAAGATGGTGTTGAAGTCTCTCCACCTTCTCACAAAACTCACATCACCCTATATGCCTGAAACAAGTGACAGCCAAATGAGAGGCCTGTAACTCTCTAAGGTTTGATGGTTCTTCCTTGATAATTCTGTCCCCTTGTGTGGTTTTCTCTGATGAAGAGGTCTACCTACTCAACTGTCACTGCCAATGTTTTCCTCCTCCTTATAATCTCTATCTCCTCTATCCATGTTTGCAAATTTTGAGTTTGTGCACTCCTAGAAAGGGATGAAGGGAGTGAGTAAGAGTGACTAGGAATAAGGGAATGGGAGATGACCTTGTGAGGTATTTGGTGGGCTAGGAAATGAATGGGAGGGTATGAAGCATGAAAATGAGGGAGAAGGGCTTGGGTACTTTTCTGAAGTATAGCTTGTGGGATGTAGGACAAAGGAATATAAAATGTTATGGAGTGATATAGGGGAGGGATTAGTGCTTTAGTGATAGTTGTTGGGAGAAATAATGGGGGTTAGGGTTTCTACGGTATAATTAAGGAAGAATCTAGGGCTTCAATTTTTCAATCTTAAATTACCTTTAAAAACTTCAATTGCAAACCAATGATGAAGTAGAGTGAGGAACTTACTTGCTTCAGGGAAGAGAGGGTGATTTTTGATGTTTTCAGTTAGTTGGAGGCTTTTTGGCCCTTGCTGGCTCAACGCACAGTGACTGCTATAGGTGTGCAATGCCATCCTGAATGTGTATTACAGTGGTTTTTTACACTACTAGAATCACCCTACACACAGCGCTCAGCCTGTACGAGCAATTCTCCGACCTGAACGCGCAGTGTCACCTCCACTGCACCAAACGCGCAGCGCCACCTCCATTTTTTCCTCTAACTTGCAAGTTGATTTTGACTACCTTCCCAATGTCAAAATTGAGCCCATGATAGCTCGTTGGAAATAAATTCCTATCTAATTTCCATAACATCTTGAATGTTTCAATTTGGAGCTCATTTTCCCTGTAAAAAGCTCAATCTCCCAAGACTAGTCAAAATGTGTAGAATGAGGTTGCCAAAATGTAGAGTGCTATTGTAGTCAAATTTTTGAAGTCTTCTCAACTCCAAATTGAGCTCATGATAGCTCGTTGGAAAGATATTCCTATCTAGTTATCATTTGATGCATCAAACAAGTCTTTTGGACATTCCATCTAGGAGAGAAATTTCTTTACCCAAGTTCATTTCAGAAGTGCACCAACTCTCCTGAGACAAATGATGTTTTGGACATTTCTCCCAAACCATGAGACCTTTTTAAACATTGAAGGATTTTTTTTTTCATGGGCCTATTATGGACAAAAACCTCTCTCACT
Organism: Pinus tabuliformis; assembly: GCA_031772625.1. NCBI lineage: Eukaryota > Viridiplantae > Streptophyta > Pinopsida > Pinales > Pinaceae > Pinus > Pinus tabuliformis. The sequence goes on from CM062810.1 coordinate 393,710,088, forward strand.
TTTTTCAAATTCATCTTTTATTGCTCAGAAACATCATTTCAATAAAACCTATCCTGATGTGTGGAATAGGGGATTTGTAGAAATGAAGGGAAATGAAGGGGATGAAGGGCTTCTAAATTCTTGAGAAATATTTGGGAAGTAGGGAGGGATGTTAGGAAGTAGGAGAAAGTGGAATTTGTAAGGATTGAATGAGGGGAAGGGATCCAAAAGGGCAAAACACAGGCCTAACCTAGAAAATTGTCAAATTGTAGCAATAAGTTACGGTTTGTGGGAAAATGATGAATTTGAGGGATATCAGTGATGGGAAGTGTTTAAGAAGGTATATTAAGGATGGGGGAAGGTGTATGAGTATCAGGATACAATTTTTGTTGATGATTTGACCATCCAAGAAAAATTACCTTCAAAACCCTAAGAGAGGGAAATGAGCCTTAACTAAGCACAACTGAAGCACAAACAAGGTGTAAAATGACCAATTGGAACCTGAAATAATGATGAAAACTCTTTGAATGATGGTACACTCAGCAGAATGGTGACATGGACTAATACTTGGAAAACTTTGGAAGGAGTGAAAACAATCCTAGACCTAATACCTAGTGACCAAATTTTACTTGAAGAGTCACTGAAATGACAAAAATTTGACTTTGACACCCCAAGACCACTTTATAAGAGCATTTTTGATCACTGGTGGAAGGTTGCAAATACTGACACTAATAGGGAAATTAAGATTAAGTCGTGCAACACAAAGTAAAAGAAATTAACAACAGAGATTAAACTCAAGTGTTAGCAAAACTGTGTTTCAAAACAGATTCCATTGAGAAATGATCAAACACAGAGAATCGTCGAATCATACAGATCGATGGGCAGTAATGGAAGAAGGTGAGGAATCGCCAGAAGTTGATCTGGACCATCAGATCAACAGATCCATTAGATCAACAACTATCATGTGGGTAAAATGCGTGAGCGTTAATGCACGACAAAAGTAGTTTCATAACAAGAAATGGTTTATCGCGTGGCCTCTAAGTGGTAAGTGGTAATTCGGGGTGGTCACTCGATTACATTTATCAGTCGAAACGTAGCATGCCACAGGAGAGAGAAAACCACTTTATCGGGCAGGTAATCCTCTTAGAAGTGGCTCATGCGATATGGCTATTAACCATTGGATTGGAGATAGGTGAAATCAAAGGTGGAGGATTGAACCGATAAAGGTGAGCGTTGGTATATGTGTAAGGTGGTGGAAAGGTTGACTAAAGTTTAGACTTTAGGTTAGTCAAATATAATGTTTCCGCATGAGATTTAAATTAAGAAGCCTTAAGCCTTTATTTGTGAAGGTTTTCACCATGGATCAGGTTATTAAGGCCTGGGACTAGTAACATGCAATTTTATTTGCATAATGTGGGTATTGTCGGCTTAGGCTAGCAACATTTGGTATCAGAGTAGAATTGTGGTTGAAAAAATTAATATGAGAACAGAATAAGGAAATTTTGCATTATGTTTTAAAAATGTATATGAAGGAAAGGGAAGATCAGGTTATTTGAATCTGATAAGTAGAAGGCATGACATAAGATGAGAATGAGTGATACTCTGAAGAAGAGATTGCAGAAGAATAAAGAAAACACAATGATGTTTGTTTTCTTGAGGAAAATGGAGGTTTACTTAAATGTGAAGAGTGGATGGAGACTGCTTGTGAAATCATGCAGGTATTGTTTTATTTAACTCTGGTTTGAGTTTTGCAAGTTAAAGACAGAGTAAAGATTGATAGAAGCAGGCATACAAGGAAAGTTGTATATGTTCTAAAGAACAAAGTGAATAAAAGACTAGATAAACAGGTGGAAGTGAACCTAAAGAATCCAACTGAAGGTTGGATAGAAAGGACAAGAGTGTTCTTAGAAGGAAGCTGAATAGTAAGCTTTTGAAAGCTAGAAATGATATTTGGTTTAATTATCATTGATATGAAGGTAACAGTAATTAATGAAGCATCTCAGAAAGAATATCACAACATGAAGAGTAGTGATGAGGGAAGCCAGTACAGGCTTCTGACAGAGAGTGGTAGAACCTAGTATTTCATTTGTGTTTGAAATAAAAGAGGATAGTCATGTTCTCAAAAGTTCAGATGAGTTGAAGTCTAGAACTTGGAGTGCTCATATGGTTTCAGATGAGAGAACCAGATAGATGCCAAAAGACGGAGCTCAAAGGAGAGAAGCTTAGTGAGGTAATGCGGCAGGGAGGACTTGTTGTTGTAGAGACTTGTGCATCTCATAGTGAGTGAGTGAGGAACTCATAGAGATGGAGGAAAATATGGCTACTGATAATCATAGTAGAGGTTCAGAGAAAAGCCACCAAGTGAAGAAAGAGAATGCCAAGGTAAATGGCAAGAGAATGAGTCAAGAGGAAATTGACAGAGAGATTGCTGAGATGAAAGAACAACTCAATGTATTAAGGATGATACTTGAGGAAAACCAAAGACTAGGTTGGGTCTTGAAGAAAAAGCCAGTGAAGTGGTCTAAGTTACAGAGAAGGCTACAACAGAAGCAAGTGAAGTGGTTGATGGAAGAACTTAGAGAAGTTGAGTTGGAAATGGAAGTGTCCATTTGTGAACCAGAACAGGGTGAAGTTCTAGGTGAAGATGAGGACTTGAAGACTGAAACTTCAAGTGAGACCAAAAGGTCACATGATTTTCAATCTGATGATTTGTGTATGTTTGCAGGTGAAACATGTAAAGAAGGACAATTTTCTGATATTGTCATAAAGGAGGAAGAAGACAGGCATAATCTAAATTCTGTTCTGAAAGAAGAAGTGGAGAAGGATATCAAGCAACCAAGTGGAGGGCTTGAAGAGGCTGAAGAGAAGACCATTGAAATATTTCTAAGTCATGTAGAGGACTTGGAACAACAGAAAGACTTTAGTAAAACCTTGATGTTTGAAGTTGTTACAACCAAGGAACAATTTCTTGTGAAAGAAGGAGTTGAAATTCAGTCTGAAGAACTGATAGGTGAAGCAACAGTTGAGACTGTTGAACTCTGTAATTTTCAAATTGATAATTTAAGTATAAATGCAGGAGTCATAAGTAATGATGAAGTACTTATGAAATGTCACAGAGAACTTGAGTTGCTGGAGTATTTTCTGGGAAATTTAGAGTATGACATTGTGATTGGAGAGGAAGGAGTTGACTACAATGGACAAGAGAAAAAAGACATCCTTAGAGCAGATGATGTGGATGGGAGACTAACTGATAGTCTTGAGAGTATTTTAGAGAATTCTTTAGACAATTATTTAAAGAGGTTGAATCAACATATTGATGTGTTGATAGAAGAGGACAAATCAGAGCAGCATACTGAAGTGTTGCCAGAGGAAGAAGAGGCACTAAGGCCTTATGTTTTTTATTTTAATAATTGTTTTGTGAGTGCAGGTTTAGTTGTAGATGCTGGAGGAAATTTGGCACAGATGAGCAGCCAAGTAAAGACAATAGAAGAGGATTCCGTGGAAGAATTTAATCCATGGAAGAGAGATGTTCAATTGTTGGAGAGAATGATGGAAAGTCAAGATTCAATGCAAAAAGAGATAATCATGAAAGAGAGTAAGGATGAAAGGGAGGTAGTAAGAATTCGACAACTGCAAAGAGAAGAACATCAGTTTGAAGAGTTAGTGAATAGTAGCAACAACCTGAAACAAAGAGAAAGTGGTAACATTATGTGGCAAAGTATGGACCAACCCAAGGATGTGCTGGAGATGGAGATTGAAGAATTATGGCAGTTGATGATGAAACGGTCCAGGATGAGGGAAATGACAGCAGGAAGGATTATCAATCGGAACTTGAACCTGATTGATAAGGAGAGAAAGATGAAACAAAAGACAACAGACATACAACAACAACAAAGGTGCAGAGCATTTAGACAACTACAAACTAAAGTTTGGGACCCTCGAGGTTTTCTATCAACATATGAAGACACATGATCAAGAGATCATGAATGTTTTCTACTTTGGGAGTCTGATGCAGGAGCATTCAGCTCAGAAGAATCATTGTATTTTAGTAGACATAGGGGGGTCTTGTGTTTTAAAGAAGTTGGTTTCCTAAGTGTTAAAATTAATGTAATTACTTATGCTTTTGAGTGATTTTAATGAGAATAGAAATTAATTAAGTATTGTGAGGCATATTTGTAATTTTTCTCGAATGTTAGAGAACATGAGAGATTTAGGATAGTTGAAAGATTCGAGAATCAGTTGTAAATCTTAGATTAGGACTTGGTTTCATGATTTGTGGATTAAAGAGGATCCTTAGGGATAAAGATGAGATTTTAGGATTTTGTTGAGAATTTTATGGATCTAAACCAGGAATTGGTTATAGAATCCTTTTGTATAAATTTAAGCCAAAAAGGCAGAGAAAAAGTGAGTTGGTTAGCTAGTTAGGGGTTAGCTAGTTACTTAGTTAGAGGGTTTGACTGTAAGCCTACGACAGGTAGGAAAACAGAGGCTACTGATAAGAATATCAGGCCAAAGAGAGAGAGATTTGTATGTAAATATTTATTTATCAATACAGAGAATTCAATTCTGAATTGTGTGGTGTGCATTGATTAATGGAGTTATGAATTGTGTGTGAAAACTAGAGTCTTTGCATAGTATATGTATGCAGGTGGAGTTCGAGTAGAACACAAAGAAGAAGTGATATGAAGGATTGTATTTGATTGATTGAATCCATTCGAAGGATCGCAGTCAAGATTCAAGAGTGACTATGTTAAGAGCATGCAGAGTTAAATCAAGAGGGAGTTGTGTTGCAGGTTAACTAAATATTGAAACCCTGAAGAAGCCCGAAATGATAGAAACACTACGAAATGGCATAAAAACGAAACAGAGAAGGAAGAAGAAATGAGGTGATGATGTACAGGGGTCGTTGGATCTAGGAGATCAAAGAACGAGGTTGAAGGTGATGGGCGATCAAGATTAAGTCACGCAACACTAAGTAAAATAAATGAACGATGGAGATTAAGTTTAAGTGTTAGCGAAATTGTGTTTTAAAATAGATTCCATTGACAAATGATCAAACATAGAGAATAATCATTAGATTGTATGGATCGATGGACAATAATGGCAGAAGGGGAGGAATTACCAGAAGTTGATCTGGATCGTCAGATCAATAGATTCGTTAGATCGACAGTTATTGCATGGGTAAAATGCATGAGCGTTAGTGCGTGAGAAAAGTAGTTTCATAACAGGAAATGGTTTATCATGCGAGATCTAAGTGGTAAGTGGTAATTCATGGTGGTCACCCGATTCCATTTATCAGTCGACATGTAGCACGCCACAGGAGAGAGGAAACCACTTTATCAGGTGGGTAATCCTCGTGCAAGTGGCTCATGTGATATGGCTATTAGTCGTTGGACCGGAGATAGATGAAACCAACGATGGAGGATTTAACCAATAAAGGTGAGTGTCGGTATATGTGTAAGGTGGTGGAAAGGTTGACTAAAGTTAAGACTTTGGGTTAGTCAAATATAATGATTCCGCATGAGATTTAAATTAAGAAGCCTTAAGCCTTTATTTGTGAAGGTTTTCACCATGGATCAGGTGATTAAGGCCTGGGACCAATGACATGTAATTTTATTTGCATAATGTGGGTATTGTCGGCTTAGGCTAGCATCATTCTCCCACTTCGCGAAGCCCCAAACACAAATTTATTCGCATAAACCACTTTTCACACAGTAGCATTTTAATCCAAGTGTTGAAAGATTTAACGTACTTACCTCGTGGTCCCTTGAGGAAGCATCGTTCTACCTCGCTATATCTGACTGAAGTACCTACCATGAATTCAGTGATGAATCCTCCTATGATTCGATTGAGCCAGTTATCGACAGTGTGCGCGATCTGATCATTCGATGCTTCTAGTCTGTACACCAACTCTGGAGTCCACACAATAGGTTTGCCAAGTTTACACCTTCCTTGGCTATCGCCTAGCTTCGTGATCCACTCGTACAACTCAGTAGGGAAGGATGCAAAGAAAATTTTGTGGATCTCCGTATACAAGTAGCAATCTAACCACTCTTCCTTTGATAATCGCGGATTCCTGTTTTCCTGTGCCGCGAACTCATGAATCTTTCTGCCCAACCACTCTTCAGTGCCTTTCTTCATCGGATTCCAGTGATATGAAATTAGACATCTCTATGTAGATCCTAGTCCTGGCAATAGAACCATTTGTTGGCTTGTTGGGGCCTAACCCATGTTCGAAGTTAATTAGCCAAATAAATCCCTGTACTATTGGCCCTTTCAGAAGTAGTCCACGGAGCATAGACTGAGGTCTCACTCGAAGTAGTATGGAAGGGTGCTAGAACCAAGTTTTAGCACCCTAAAGATGTCTGATGAGTTCGACTGGTCCACTGTTTGTTCCTTCGCGCAAGTGGCTTCGTGCACCTTTTGTTCCTCATGGCCTGATACCCTGCCTTCATGCAGCCCTAACAAGGAGCCGTGCCGCGTTCTGCACTATTGCCCGAGATCTTATTTATCTTCCAGTATTATTTAAGCACCTTCGCCTCTTTAAATGTCTTCACTTAACAATACAAAATGTTCATACAGGTTCGCGTAGTAAATAAACAATATATTTGCAAATTATATCCAATCATGCATTAAATCAGGAAAAGATACACAGAATTATAGCAAAACTTCTCTTTATTGATTCTCTAATGGTTACAGACTTGACTCGCCCTGCGCACTTAGCTGCAGGGGTTTGCGCACTTAGCTACAAACTACTAGGCCTCTGTGCACTCAGCTGCAGAGCCTTCTCCTACTCTACAACCCACAGACACACTTTACACTTCGACTCAATCACTTATAATTATCATTCTTCCATTCCCTCCGTTATTCCTTCTTTTCTACACTTAGAGAGGCGCTCTATTTATACAATCCCATGGTCTGTGGACCATGGGTAGGTCTATCTAGTCGACATTACATTAAAAAACTAGGGTGGACAACCGTGTGACTCTATTATGACTTCGCGCTCCGCGCCCGCAATTCACGGAGCTTTTACAAAAGACTTGCTCAAAACTTGGGCTTTAAGCCCTAAAACATGCCTTGGGGGGATTCCATGCCCAACACATTAAATGTTGCCGTTAGGATCCATCAGAACCATCAGAACTACTAACCGTTAGGCGTTACCCCACTTGTGTTCACATGATAACCATTGTAGAGTGGTGGTTGGAACCACCGAGTTAACTTACTGTCGGAGGTTTTGTTATGTAGCATTCACATGTTAAATGTTTAGTGCTTGGTAGATAACCATCAGAGCTACATGACCATGACCATGGAAGTTTATGGTTGCGTTCACATGGGGGGAGGGTTGGCCCTCCCCTAACCACAAACCTTCAAATCAATACAATTCAAATATATGTCATGGATACAAAGGTTAAGTAACACGGTGTAGAGCAGATGGTTAAAGCTTGAGGTTGGTATGCGGTAGGTCGTGGGTTTGACCCTGACCACTGCCAATAAATTTTGCTCCATAGTAGACCACCAACCCAACCCTTGGGAGGTGCCACATGGCTGCCTCTAGGCTTGCCACGTGGCATTCTTCCATTGGTCTAAAATAAAACCAATAAGAACGTGCCATACCACCACTATACAACCCAACCATATGGTGACACTTGTCCTATCTGGATTCATTGTTGACCAATCATTGACCATGCCTAGTCACCTGCCATGTAAGAAGTACAGACTGCTGACTGTGTAGTCACTGGGCACTTTTTTTTTTTTAATTTCGCCTGTTTAGCAAAGCGATTAGAACACAATAACTTCCTCATACGAACTCAGTTTTTTATGAAACAAGTTGCGTTAGGATCGTTTTTCCGAGAAAAATGCATCGTTAAGGCTTCGAGCCAATATGAGAACTTTTATTTTTGGGCTAAATATTGAGCCCCTGATCATAAGATGAGCTATGAGCTAACTGAGTACCTAGACAAGAAAATAATTATGTCCAAAAGTTTCCCATGAAAATGGGATCTCTGTCGCTTACAATAATCTTTGGGTTTCCATGTAGCTTTTGAATTGTTTCCATAAATGCAGTAGCAACTGTACTGGCTTTAAAAGGATGAGATAATGCACACAAACGTGCATACTTTGTAAGTCTATCAACTACCACCATGATGATACTCTTTCCTTTGGAATTGAGTAAGATTGTGATAAAATCCACTGAAACTTCCTCCCAATGTTAAATTGGAATGGATAAAGGTTGTAATAGACCTGGGGTATTAGTTGTTTCAACTTTATTTTGTTGGCAAACCAAACATTCTACCACAAACTTTTGAATATCAGATTTAAGGCCATCCAAAAAAATTCCTTCTTAACCGTGTGGTAAGTTTTTAAAAATCCTGAGTGCCCTCCTAAGGGAGAGGTGTGTAATTCCATAAGAATATTTTGTTTTAGTTTGGAATTCTTACAGACGTATAAGTGATCTTTGTACCATAACGAATCATTTTTCTAGCTAAATGTATCATATGTACTAGGGTCTTGTTGTATCTTTTGAATGAGTGCCCACACTTCTTCGTCATTCCTCCATCCAACCCTTGCTTCGTTTATACAATCTAGTTGGATAATAGATACAATGCAAAGAAATGCTTCGACATCCTCATCCTTTCTTGAGAGTGAATCTGCAACAACATTTTTCTTCCCTTTTTTGTAGATGATTTCAAAGTCATAACCCAACATCTTTGTGGCCCATTTTTGCTACTCTTTTTAAGATAATATTTGTTCTAAAAAGTATGTAAGACTATCATGATCTGTTTTTACCTTGAAGTGTCTTCCCATTAGGTAAGGTCTCCATTTCTTAAGTGCATGTAGTATTGCCAACATTTCCTTCTCGTAAATAGCTTTGTGTAAATACTTTCCTTTGATTGGACAACTTTTGAAAGAAATGGGTCTTTCTTCTTGCATTAAAACAACACCAAATCCATTTCCTGAGGCATCACATTCCACAATAAAGGTTTTTATGAAGTCTGGCTTAACAAAGATCAGTGCTTGACACATAGCCTTTTTAAGATGTTCAAAGGCTTCCGTTTCTTCTAGAGTCCAAGAAAATGCATCTTTCTTCAGTAATGTTGTTAGAGGTGCTGCTATTCTCGCATAATTCTTAACAAACTTAAGATAATATCTTGTCAACCCGAGAAAACCTTGGAGATTCTTTATGGATGAGGGGATTTTCCAATCCTTAATGACTTTAATTTAGCTAGGGTCCACCTTAAGACCTTCATGAGATACAACATGACCCAAATATTCCACCTCTTGTACTCCAAAGAAACATTTTTAGGTTTTTGCATCTAATTTTTTCTCCTCCAAGAGTTTGAGCACTCTATCAACGTGTTGAACATGATCCTTCCAAGACTTGCTGTAGATTAGTATATCATCAAAAAATACTAACACAAATTTTCTAAGGAAGGGTTTGAAAATGGAATTCATCGAACCTTGACATGTAGAAGGGGCATAGTAAGGGAAAAAGGCATGACCAAACATTCATAATGACCCTCATGAGTTATAAATGTTGTTTTTAGAATGTCTTCAATCTTCATTTGATTTGATGATATCCTAAATGAAGGTCCAACTTGTTGAAGTAAACTGTTGCATGCAATTCATCCAATAATTCATGAATGACAGGAATGGGAAATTTATCTTTAATACTGAGCTTGTTGAGCTCCCTATAATCCAAACACATGCACTATGATCCATCCTTCTTGTACACCAATACTATTGGAGCTGAGAAAGAACTTTGACTAGGTTGAATTATACCAGCCTCTAATATTTCTGTAACCATACATTCAATTTCACTCTTTTGGGAATATGAATATCTGTAAGGCTTGATGTTTGGAGGGACACTTCCTGGAATCAATTGAATAGAATGATGATGATCACGAATAGGTGGGAGGACTTTGGGAGTCTCAAATACCTTGGAAGGATTGTCCAAGACTTTTTGGAGATCTGGAGAAATATATGATTTTGACGTGGGAACCTCTAGTGAACATAATTGTGCAATTATGCCACATTTTTCTTTCTTTAGAAGCTTTTTCATGTCGTTAGAGATGATTATCTTTCCTAGTTTCCCTGTGATATCCATTAATTCAAGTTCCTTTCCTTCTGAAAAAAAATTCAAGAAAAGTTCTTGAAAATTAAAAGCTATCATACCCAAATACATTGGACTCCTAGTACAACATCAACACCACCCATTGCAATGGAAAGCATTAGACTACTCAACACATATTCTCCCATGGATAGCTTGATATTATGGCACTTTCCAAAGTAGTTTATGGTTCTTCCATTTGTAACCATCACTTGACACTCTGGTGCTGGATATAGGAAGCAATTCAATTCCTTCACTCTTTTACAATGAATAAAATTATGGGTACTTCCCGAATCAATCAACACTATTACCTTTTTCTTCTTCGTATGTCCATCTACGCTGATAGTTTGGGTAGTGGTTATTCATGCCAATGCATTACAAGATATGGTCGGATTCATTTCTTCTTTCTCTAAGATTTTTTCCTAGTGTGTATCCTCTTCTTTTGGTGTTTCTTGTTCCTTTTCTTCTTCCTCTTCACAATCTACGTAAAATAATTTATTCTCAGCACACTTATGACCTTTAGTGTATTTTCTATCACAGTTGTAACAAGTCCCTTTTTCTCTTTTTTCTTCCAATTTTTGTGGTGTCAACCTTGTAGGTTGTCGAAGGCTAGGGGCAACAACACTTCCATTTTTATAGTTGTGATTGGTAGGCTTCCTTGTTGCCATAATTATCCTTTCAATTTTTCTTGTCAACCTGAATGCCTTCTGTAATGAATCAAGTTCCCAAAGGCAAACCTCATGTTGGATGTTATCCGTTAATGTCCCTATGAACACATCAATCCTATGCCCCTCTGGAATATCTTTTACCCTTATATTTAATTTTTGGAAGTCCTCTATGTGCTCCACTATTGAACCTTTTTGTTTGAGATTTATCAATTGGTTAAAAAATGTGTTTCTTTTTGTATCCTCATAATGTGCTATCATTTCTTCTGTAAAAATTGCCCAGGTAACAATTTGTTTATGAGAGCAAAGCCATCGATACCATAGAAGCTGACTGGGTTCTAAATATAAAGTTGCAATGCGTACCTTTTGTGTGTTTTACACATTATGGAGATCGAAATATTGCTCCATATGTAGTATCCATGTTACGAGATCCTTGCCATCAAACTTCCTCATATCAATCTTTGGAACATGGTGGGTCTTCAATCCAACATTAGAGTTTATGAAATCATGACTAACATGTCCTTTTTCTCATCATGAGTTTTCTTTACTACCCTTTCGCCATTAGTAAACATTTCTTGTAGCAACTTTGTCAAATTTATGTTGCCTTTAAGTTTTGCTTCTATACCATTCATCTTAGTTTTCATGCCATTCATCTTAGCTTCCACACCATTCTTTAAACCATACATCTTAGCTTACACACCTTTCTGTAAACCATCCATCTTAGCTTCTATTACTGTTTGTGAGAGTGAAATTTGTTGCATTTGGTCTCATAATTTTGATATATCATGTTGCATTTCTTCCTCTTCTTCATGAGTCATGCTAGAGCTTTCAGGTTCCTTACTAGGTGTTTCCATTTATTTCTTTGGGGCATCAATTAATGATAATTATGTGTACTATGTCCTTTTAATTCCTTCAAGCTAATTTTTCAAACCAAACTTATGCAAAATTTTAAAAAGACTACACACATTTTTTGGCTTTGTAGGAGCTCGATATTGAATCTGTTGTATCTCTGTAATTTCTGATCTCCAAGGTTTGAAATTTTGGCTTGCCATAGCCCTTTGAATCCTCATTCCAACCCCACAAGTATGATCAAAATTTGGTTTCTCCAATAAAGAGTTATTCCAAATCTCCACGATGACCCGATTATAGACTAGTTCAGTAGAGTGAACTTGTATGAAGTGCCACATGTCACTGTTTCAACCTTCTACTCTAAAAATGATACCCAACAAACTGAAGTCTGTCCTCTTTCTGTAACATTTTATGAAATTTGAATCTGATGCTTGGAGAGAAGGCTATGACGATTTTCTCACGTTGACTTGTTTGAGATCGATTTCAAGAGCTTACAGAAAACCCTAAATTCCTCAGTTCATATCTCTGAAAATATAGCAAGACAAGATCTGAAATTCGGTCACGAGGTTCATCATGAGTTCAGCTCAAATGAGTTTTAATTTCACTTCTGAAGCTTTGCAGAAAATAAGTTATAGAGAAAATTCCACGATGACCTACTTGAAGCATCGAAACCCTAGAATCGAAAGCTATGATACCAATTGTTATGCAACCAACTCACAAAATAGAAGAAAATATGGAGCAACGACTTTAAAACCAACCTCTTGGAGGGGGAATCTCCTTTACATTACACAAATGAACAATTCTTGGATGATACAAATGACAATACCTCCTTTCTATATATAGGAGTCTAAGGGGTCACAATATAGTCAAAGCTCACATAACAATAATAATGTAAGGGCACAACAATAAAAATAGTGGGCTTCTATGGGGCACAATAATAACAATATGGTGACAACTTGGGTACAAAATTAACAATAGGGAGCTACAATGACAATAATAAAAGGGAATACACTAGTATTATAGGGACCTAAGAGTGGCGAGCCTTAGTATTGCAACAAGAGTGTTGCAACTCCCAAGGCTTCGAACTTTAATTATCAACTTGGGGCTTGTACAAACTTAAGAGGTGGAAATGATATACGCACAATAGGATATGCTCTACTCATGTCACTTTCAAGCAATGGATTATACCAAGACATTCAAAGACCACTCTATTAATTGTGTCTAGAATGGAAAGGAAATTAATATTCTCTTTGTAGAAATGAAAATATCACTCCACTTGCAAAGGAATAAAAATGCTAATTGCTCAAATGTAAATGGTAACCCTAGTTGAATAATTGTAAGGACTACACTACTTGTAGCAATGTAAACATTAATCTATTTGTAGAATGTAGATGTTCATATAAAGGAAACCTAGTCTATGCAATGGAATAATAATGCTTATAATTGAAACCCTTGATTAAAAAGCATAAATCAAAGCGATCAATCCTAATCTAATTTGCACAAAGAAAGGAGCATGTAATCATCTTTAATCACTATGATTCAAACAAGGCAGACTTATTGAAAAAAATTCATTAAGTGTCTCGTGACATAATCAAGAAAATCATCATTGTATTACCAAATTCATCAATGTGTCCACTAACCCTAATTGCATAACAATGTTGCAATAAATGAAAGGAAAGTCTTAGGTGGTATTTTGTTTCTCTAAATCATTGTTTTAAATCCTAAGGGACATTATTCAAGGCAAGGAGGAAAAAATCAAGCTTTAGGAGCAATTCTACCCAAGTTTAAATGGTGCTACAGGATGCTACATGATTGCTACACGATTGCCGCTATAGGATTAGATCATTGAGGATTCAAAAGGTGGTAAAGGTGATCTAAATGTAATAAAGGGTAGTGGAGGATGAATGAAGTATGTATGGGTCCTTTTTCAAGCCTAGTACCCTTCAACAGCGCATCTTGCACAAAAACCATTGCACATGGCCTTCAATAACCCATATATGTGTTCTTGGTGGACATTGTTTTTGGGAAAGTTGTGAGGTGGGAAGAAAAGGGTTGATGGTGGAAAGAAGAGTGTGAATGACAATGCCAACCTTAAAAACAATAGTAATCCTTTCACAACAAATAAATGATTCTTTTGCAGCTTGAAAAGAGTGCCAAACTAATGACTAAATTGTAGAAAAATGGAAATAACCAAAATAAAAAATAAAAAAAATTGAATTTTATTGGAAATATATCTACTACAATAGAGGAAAATACAATAGAGGAAAATCTAACTTGCAAGAAGCACCCAACCTACATCCATAAGAGATTCTTATTTCCAAGCTCAATGAAGACGGCTATATGAATCACTATGTCCAAAAAGCAAACTATGTGAAATGGAGCAAATCAAATACCCAACTACCGCAAAAACCGCAAAAGAAAGAAACTATATATATTTTTCACTGTCATCGCCTTAGTGTAGGATATTTCAGCTCAATGGAATGAAAGAACAAAGAAAATCTTAAAAATGAGAATACGACAACAATAGAACTTGAAACAAATCATTCAAAGGATGACGGAAATAATTAATTCCTTGCATGAAGACTGGTCACAAATCATGATTGGTTACAAATGCATATACTACATGGGGATCACACCATCCTTAATTAACTTAATGCATAACTTTTACAAATTTCAAGAAATAAACCTACTAATGCTATTTTCAATTTGGAATTCAATAATAATACAATATGTAAGGAAACTATTCACAGCATGAGACAAGTTCTTCTTTCTTCTCTCCAAGACTTCACGCATGCGAGGCTTTCAAGATTACATATAGATATATAATATGAAAAGAGAAATATCTTTTTACAAAAACAAATATTCTGCTACAGTAGCATCCCTGAAATCGATAACTGGCCGATGAGAGACTACGATGACTATCCTGAACAGAAAGACACATACTCTTAACAGAAAACAATTAATTTGTATAGTTGTCCCCTCCAAGGGCCACATAGACACAACAAAATGTAAGATATTTTCAAAATTTGTTTTTAATAAAATATGGAGTGATGTTCTTGCATCATGAAGGTGCACTAATATTTATTATAAATAGATTAGTTGATTTATATGGGGTTTTGGTTTTATTATGTTTTAGTTTCAAATTTCATGGAAAGGGGAGTTACTTACGGAGCAAATAAACAATCCATGAAACAATAAATTTTGACAAATTCTTCCTATGACAATATCTAACTTGTGGATATACCATTCTTCCACCATCCTCATCTAGATCCAAAGATAAGAAAAATAAATTATTTCACTTTGAAAAGTGAATTATTTGACATCTCCTTAAAATTCTTAAATATTCTCAGAGATTACAGTAAATTAAGTTCAAAAAATTCTTCCATTCTAATTAAACATTACAACTATCCCTAACTTACCTACATTATATGGGAAAATGAGTTCATTTTTCTGTATTCTTAACGTAACCGAAGATCACAGTGAAAATATGCTCTTCTTTTAGCTTCACCATTCATTGGTTTTGCACATATAAAATATTAGAAAACTTTAGAACTACAAAGTTAATTTTTCCCTAAGTCCTAGTTTTGCACATATAAAATATCAAAAAACTTTACAAGTACAGAGTTCATTTCCCCCCACTCCTTCACATGAAGGCACCCACATAACCAAACACATTAAAAATATCAAACTTTAGAACTCCAGAGTTCATTTTTCCCTAAGTCCTGGTTTTGCACATATAAAATATCAAAAAAATTTACAACTACAGAGTTCATTTCCCGCCACTCCTTCGCATGAAGGCACCCACATAACCAAAAACATTAAAAATATCCTCGTTTTTATCCTTGCCATTCATTCACAGTGGCATATATGAAATATTAGTTATACTTGCAATTCATTGAAGGTTGCACATATAAAATATCAGAAAACTCAACAGCCAGAGACTTCATTTTTCGTATATCCTTCACACGAAGGTCCCCATGTAACCGAACAACACATGAAGCATATCCTCAGCTTTACTTCCCCATCTATTCACGTTTGCGCACATAAAATATCAGCAATATCTACAACCAAAGAGTTCATTTTTCACCATGTCCTTCAGGTGAAGGCCCCTACATAACAGAACAACACATTAAAACATCCTAATCTTAAACCTCGCCACTCAATCAGAGTTTGAAATATATGATATTGGAAAACTCTACAGCCACAAAACTAATTTGTCAGTGTGTCCACAAAACTCATTTGTCACTGTGTCCTTCACGTGAAGCTGCGCACATAACGGAATAACACATCAAAAGTAACGTTTTAACTTTGCCAACGGTTTTTTTTCCACCTTTGGAAGTTTAGGTTTTGGTCAATTTTAATGTTTAAGGTCGCAGGTAAGAATGAAAGTTGAGGTTTTGGTCAATTTTAATGTTTAAGGTCGCAGGTAAGAATGATGTATTTCTATTATAACATTATGGTAGGAATTTCAAATCTGAAATATTTATTAAATTTTGACAGTTTCTATAATGGTTTATTTTGATAATTTTAACAATTGATGTTAAAGGGAAAATAAATTTGCCCATAAAATTTTATCCTTGTTTTGGATGTTGTCATCAAAAATTGTGTAAGAAATAATTGAGTTTCTATATATGGTATTGTCTAAACATAAAGTTTTGGATTTTTTTGGCCTAATTCCAAAAATTTGTTTTTCTAAACACCATAGAACAGTTTAAGATGTTGTCCCCAAGATTGTAAGAGAATGGGTCAAGTTTCCTCTCCCCATAAGGCAATTTTTACCCCAAATAATTAACTGCACCCTCAAACCCTTCTCATCAAATTTGAAATTGTAATTTAATGGGCTAAAAAATAAACACAAACCAACAATCTACGTTTCTAAAATATAAAAAAACTTTACAACAATAAAACTCATACTCATTTTAAATATGTTCCCACAAATAACCCCACTCTCAACCCCTTCCACCTTCCATAGTGATTCTATTACAATGAATCGCACACAAAACAAAAGTCTACCCCAAAAAAAACCAACTGATCTATACTTTTAAAACATGAAAATCTTTATAAAAAAACCAATGCAATCTAACTTATTACATCTTAATCCACAAAAAAAACGCTTACATCAAAAGACATGAGAATTCATTTTTCTTATTTCTTCGCATACAGGTGCCAGCGTAACCAAAGAACAGATGAAGAAAGTCCCTGTCAAAGAGAAGACACTTATTAGTAAATTGCTTTTTTCTTAAATTTGCATGTATTTATCTATTATGACAATTTATTATAAACAAGGAGTTATTTAGAAATATTTTGAGAAGACCCCTTCTCTATCTCTCATATTTGAAAAAATTTCAAAATGTAATCACAATACTGAACTCAGATGTTGTTACCATGAATTTAATGTTCAATGAGAGCTTTTTTGTTTATCAAGTTGTATGTGATTTTGTAAGCTGATCTATAGTTTGGGGAGCTACTACTCAGAGGCATCTAATGCATTAAAGTTGACCGCATCCAATCTGGGCCACACCAACTCTAATCTGACTGGACTTTTTGACATGTCTCCTCCCCTAACCCTAACACAGAGCCAAACCACCCACGTGAAGTTTATGAAATTTAATCCTAATAGCCTTGCTGATGAGACCGGTTCTCAACTGGTTGTGATAATAAAACTTACGCATTTGAGTGAAAGTTAATAACACTTACGCATTTGAGTGAAAGTTAATAACAAATTCTGTTTTTGAAATAGTGGATAATGTTTTTACATAATTACCCAATAAACTAGCACTCTAAGAGTATCCTGTCTACTATTATTGGCCTAGTTTGTCTGCTGCTTATGTATTTCAAAAAAATTGATAGTGCTTATGAGGCAGGCCGATGTGAGAAAGTGCGTCTTGGACGCCAATATGAATCGAATTTCAACAATTAATTTTCCTAGTAATCCAAATTTACATGGAATAAAATGCAAAAATAAATTTAATGTTGCATAGTTTTTAATTTGGGAATGACCCAGTTTGTTATGTAGCTGATCATCTCTTAGTTGTATAAATATTCAAGCGTTTTTACCGGGAGTTTCGATTGGGCGATTTTTATAGTGTTGAAGGGACATCTTATATATTGACAATAGGATAGGACTGAGTTAAGAAGCTTTGGCAATTAAAGGACGTAGTAATACTTTCCATATCGATTGGTAGATATAATTGAAGAGGGGCACAACCATCAATCATTTTGAGAGATTTTGCAACCTTCAATATTGCTTTATTTATTTGTGATATTTATATTTTATATAAAACAATATAAATTCATTTTAATTTTGTTTTTTTTAATTAAATTTTATATATATATATATATATATATAAAAGAAAGTATGAATTTATACTTCAACGGTGAGGATAGAAATGGAGTGCCTTATTATTTCTATGCAAAATATTTTGATATAGTATAAAGTTGTAGAATGATTGATTTTAAATTGAAATAAGATATGAGGTTAGATAATGAAAGGTGATCTAATTTAATATATAGAAAATTGGGTTTGATTACAAAATCAAGTTAGTGTAAAAGTAATTTTGTAAAGAGAGGTTATGATTTGAAAATCATTATCGATTTTCAAAAAGTGGAAGTAATTTTTTATGTGTGTTGCATGTACATCGCATGTTGTTAATTGTTGTGAGCTTTTATATTAGCTATTTTTAGTAAGTGAGATCCATTTTTATTGGATATAGTTCGTGATTTATTTCTATACATTTAATGATTGTTTGATCAATAAAATATAATGTGGCTTATGTTTGGTGTGTCAACAATGTTCACTCTCTCATTTTATTTTTCTAAGTTGTAACAGAGTTGGTTCAAACTTGACTCTCTCAAGAGAGGGGCTATGATGATGCAAATTCTGCAAGTTTAAATCCTTATATATGGGATAGGGTAGGAGAATGGATTGTGTATTGTTTACGTGTTATATTTTTGTGTGCATGTGTGGCTTATGTTTGGTGTGTCAACAATGTTCTTATGTAGGAGCATCCAGCACCGAGGAGACAGAAGGTGGTTGACTGTCTCATGGAGAGGACAAGAACAAGTAGAGAACACGTGCATAGCTGGACAGGTTATCACACCTGTCATTTGTTTTCAATTTTCTTTATTATTTGTTTTATTTCCCAGAAGGTCGTTAGAGGCCATAGTGATTGCAAAATTGAGATTTGTTTTAGCTTATTAATTAACTGTAAATTAGCATCTAGTGAAAGAAACTGGTTGGCAGTTGTAATGTTTCTGGTTAGACAGTTTAACTGAAAGTGGGAGCAGTTATGCTTCCCAGTTGTTAAAAACAGAGGGATACAGATAGTGAAAAAATTTTTTTCCCTCGAAGAGAAAAAAACAGAACCATTCCTCTGAAATAAAAAGCAAATTGTTTTTTTTTAAAGAACCACTGCTAAAAACAAATTCGTTCATTTATTTATGTTATCTGTGTTAACATACATTGAAACAAGAGTACCAGAAGCAAACCATTACAGTGAGCCAATATATGTGAAGAAAGAAAGCTGTGACGAGAGAGCACGCGCTGCTACAGGCGGCTATTCCACACAGAAAGGAAGGCGGACAAACAACTTCGACAAACATAACCAGGTAACGCATATACAGTTATTTTGTACCTTTAGAAAGACAGGTAATGACTGGAAGTGACAACATAGTAATGCATTAAATTAAATCAATATAAACAAGTGCACAGTTGAAGTTGTCTGCTCATAACATACTCACCGGGGCGAGTCCCTTGCAAAACAAAACCATTACAAACAAAGTGGAAGCCACAAACGGCTAACAGAGCCGACAGAAGACCATATGGTTTCATTTGCAACCTACAGAACAACGAATAGCTACAGACAAGCACTAGACAACAGAGTGGAGCAACGGTCGACCATAACCCAGGTGACTGTCAATTGTTTACAAAAAGAACTTCCATTCCTTAACAAATTTATAAGCGGAAACAACGCCGGAAGGACCCTACCCGATATAAGGCTTGTGGGTTCGGGTTAACTCCAGAAACGCAGGGAGTATAAACCCTCGGCGGCCACCCTTGCAGCAACCTACAAGAATGAGTGCGGGCGTGGATTAGCACAAAGGAAAACGAGAAAAATAAATAAAGCGGAAGGAAACAAACAAGCCTTGGACTGTGGCTCTCACCTGAAGTTGCAGAGGCAGCATTGGAAGAAACCACTGATACCCATAACCTGAAGAACAAGGAACAAACTTGTTAGAGCTTGGAGAAGAAGCAACGACAAAGTCTGGCATCGAACCAGAGCCTACCTTCTAGATAAGGTTGAAACAAAGTAGTTTATTGAAGCGTGGAGCCGGAGAGAACCTGTTACAGAACCCATTACAAGTTAAGATTGTGTGCAAAGAAGCCA
Source organism: Pinus tabuliformis (assembly GCA_031772625.1). Classification (NCBI taxonomy): domain Eukaryota; kingdom Viridiplantae; phylum Streptophyta; class Pinopsida; order Pinales; family Pinaceae; genus Pinus; species Pinus tabuliformis. The sequence goes on from CM062810.1 coordinate 393,730,076, forward strand.
TTCGATGGGAAACGAACAAAGAAACAGCAAATGAAATGTATTAAGGCGTAAAGAACCAACAGTATATCGCTCTCACAGGAATCCCAACGCACAGACTAGCGAAAGGCCGGAGGAACCAGAGACTTTCAACGCCGGAACAAGAAACTGTAACCATAAAACCCTCCACAGAGCAGAGCCGGGGTTTAACACAGCAAACGACGAAATGACTAACGAAACCAAGGTATAGCTTAACAAAAGGCGGGAGTGTCAGCCGGACAGAACCCACAGGTGGAGTTTCCCAACCGGTACAGCCGGTTACAAACCCTCCGAAAAATCTAGAGCCTGTACACTTGCATTTACACCAACGTTCAGTCACATTTATTACTGCCCAGTTGACACGGCATGCCACGTTGGAGGGCTGGGCCATCAAAAGTGGTATCAGAGCTAGGTTGACAAATAGGAGAAATGGAGGGTGGTAGAGGAGGAAGAGGAAGAGGAAGAGCGAATCAGAGAATAGCAGAAGAGGGACTCCGCGAGGAGATTCGCGTTTTGCGAGAAAGATTAGCAGTGGTAGAAGCTGGGGGAAGGAGGAATCCAGCAGATGATAGTGATGAGGATTTGGCAGAACCAGAAGATGAGGTTGAAGGGGTGACGTCGGAACTCCGGTTATTAAAGTCAGTTTTGCTGTCTAGTCATAAGCCAAAGCATGAGCTATCCACTTATGACGGAAGTCTATCTGCAGATGTGTTATTGGATTGGTTAAGCGAAGTGAACAAATATTTTGAGTTTGAGGAAACCAGTGAGGACAAGCAGGTGAAGTTCACCGCCACAAAGTTGAAAGGACATGCGTCCTTGTGGTGGGACAGCGTTCAGGCGGAAAGGAAGAGGCAACACAAACAACATATAAAGAAGTGGGCCTGAATGGAGGCAAAACTGAAGGAGAAGTTTCTGCCGAAAGACTATCAAATCATGTTGTATAGACAGGTGCAGAATTTAAAACAAAGAGGGATGACTGTTAAGGAATTTACAGAAGAATTTTATAAGTTGAACTTGCGAGCAGGGTACGTGGAAGATACCCCAGAAAAGACAGCCCGGTTTGTAAATGGGTTGAGGGGGGAAATCGTGGATGAAATCGGTATCCTCTCGCCCAGAACTTTGGATGAAGCTTATCAGTTTGCACTGAAAGCAGAGGAGAAAATTAACAGAAAACAGAATGCCAGGAGAGGAGGTGGAACTGGCAGAGGAAAAGATAAGGTTTTTGGCAGAGGTAGAAGTGCAGGTTCCAGTGAAGAAGGCAGCAGTTCTAAGTCTGCTAGCACAGTAGAGAGGGACAATAGCACTAGAGGAGGATGACTAGCTCAGCAAGGGCGAGGAAGTGGTCGGGGCAGGGGAACTGTCCAGTGCTATCATTGCCACAAGTTAGGACACAAGTCGTATGACTGTCCTGAAGGTGAACCGGTAGGTGGAATAGGAGCTTATGTTTCTCAGCCAGAGGATGCTGAAGCAACACCTCAGGAGGTGGAGAACACGCAAGAGACGGGTGAAGCTTTGGTGTTGAATAAAGTGATGTTAAAACCAGCAAAGGAAAATGCAGAACCTGACCAGCGAAAAGCTCTATTCCGGATTGTTTGCAAGTCACAAGGTAAGTGCTGCAAGCTGATCATTGATAGTGGAAGTACCGACAATTTGGTGGCAGTAGAGATGGTGGAGAAACTGGGATTGAGAAAGTTGAAACATCCCACTCCATATAAGGTGTCATGGCTGCAGAAGGGACACCAACTGTTAGTTGATGAACAGTGTGAGGTGGAGTTTCAGATAGGCAGATATAAAGACAAAATTATCTGCGATGTTATGCCGATGGATGTCTGTCACATATTGCTAGGACGACCTTGGCAGTTTGACAGAAGTGCAGTTCATGACAGAAAAACAAATTGTTACAAATTTGTCAAAGACGGAATCAAGCACACGCTTGTACCCATCAAGGAGGAAAGTACAGCTGAAACCAGTGGGGTAAAAGCATTGTTGATGGCAGGTAAAGAACTTATAAAGCAGATTGAGGATAGTGATGTGAATTTCGCTGTCATAAGAAGACCAAAAGCAGTGATATTACATACATAGATTTCAGATTTGCCCGAGGAAATCCAAAAGATGCTGCAGGAGTTTGGAGACATTGTGGTGGATGACCTTCCGGATGAACTTCCACCCAGGAGAGGTATTAGTCATTGCATTGACTTTATACAAGGGGCAAGTCTGCCAAATAAAGCAGCTTATCGTATGAGTCCTAAGGACCATGAAGAAATCAGGAAACAGGTCCAGGAGTTGTTAGACAAAGGATTGATTAGGGAGAGCATGAGCCCCTGTGCAGTACCAACCATTTTGGCTCCAAAGAAAGGTGGAGAGTGGCGAATGTGCACGGACTCTAGAGCCATTAACAAAATTACGGTTAGGTACAGGTTTCCCTTACCGAGAATGGACGATATGATGGACTGTTTGAGTGGGGCGGCTTATTTCTCGAAAATTGACTTGAAAAGTGGATATCACTAGATCCGAATTCGGGAAGGAGATGAGTGGAAGATAGCTTTCAAGACGAATGAAGGCTTATATGAATGGCTGGTGATGCCATTTGGGTTGAGCAATGCTCCCAGTACGTTCATGCGCTTGATGAATGAGGTACTGAAGGAATTTATTGGGAAATTCGTAATCGTTTACTTGGATGATATTTTGATTTTTTAGTAAAACTAAGGAAGAGCATTTCAGACATGTTCGCAGTGTGTTGAGGAAGCTGCAGCAAAACAAATTGCTGATCAATCTGAAAAAGTGTACTTTTTTTCAGTGGGAGTTAGTGTATCTGGGTTTTGTAATTGCAGAAAATGAATTAAAGATGGACCCAGAAAAGGTGGCAGCTATAGTTAGCTGGCCTTCTCCGGGGAGTTTATTTGAAGTCCGCAGTTTCCACGGACTAGCAAGTTTTTACAGGAAATTCATCAGGAATTTCAGTGAGATCTGCGCACCTATGCTGGATACGATTAAGAAAACAAATCAGCCTTTTCACTGGACTGAAGCAGCGGAAAGAGGTTTTCAGATTTTGAAAAGGAAGATTACCGAAAGGCCGATATTGAGGCTGCCTGACTTCAACAAACCCTTTCAGGTTCGTTGTGATGCCAGTGGTACAGCCATTGGGGCAGTACTAAGTCAGGAGGATAGACAAGTCGCATATTTCAGTGAAAAGCTGAACGAGAGTAGACAGAAATACTCAACCTATGACAAAGAATTCTATGCAATTATACAGGCGTTAAAGCATTGGAGACATTATCTGTTGGGTAATGAATTTGTTTTGTTTATGGATAACTCTGCATTACAGTACATTATGCAACAACATAAATTGAACCATAAGCATGCAGCATGGGTAGAGTACTTACAGAATTTTACATTTTTACTAAAACATATTAGTGGGCAAGCAAACAAGGTGGCAGATGCGTTAAGTAGAAGGATTCTACTCTTACAGGAAGGTACGATGTAGGTTTTAGGCTTTGAACACCTGAAAGAGCTGTATCAAACAGATGCCGATTTTAAGGAAGCCTATGAGGCTTTTCAAAACCCTCTGTTAAGGAACAACAGTCTGTGGTTGGACTATAATTTACAGGAGGGATTGTTGTTTAAGGGAGGACAGCTGTGTATTCCCAACTGCTCTATGCGAGAAAACATTATTCAGGAAAAACATAGTGGAGGTTTGGCTGGACACTTCGGTATAGATAAGACAGTAGCACAGGTACGACATTTCTATTTTTGGCCAAAATTACAGCGGGATGTACAAAGGTATGTGAGTAGGTGCAAGGTTTTCCAACTGGCAAAGGGACACAGTCAGAATACAGGTCTGTATTTACCATTACCCGTTCCGAACCGACCATGGGACTCCGTCAGTTTAGACTTTGTTCTGGGTTTGCCTAAGACACAGCGGGGTTTCGATTCAGTAATGGTTGTGGTAGATCATTTTTCAAAAATGGCGCACTTTGTACCTTGCAAGAAGACCAGTGATGCTACTTATATAACACATTTGTTTTTCACTGAGATTGTTCGATTACATGGGCTTCCAAGGTCCATCATCTCCGACAGGGATGTAAAGTTCACCGGTCATTTTTGGCAAACCCTGTGGAAAACGTTGAACACCCAGTTACAGTTCAGCTCCACCTATCATCCGCAGACTGATGGCCAAACGGAGGTTGTAAACCGGAGTTTGGGGAACTTGCTTCGGAGTTTAACATGTGAGAATTCCCGGACGTGGGACCGTGTACTAGCTCAGGCGGAATTCACATATAACGATTCACCTAATCGCAGTATTGGTTATAGTCCTTTCCAGATTTTGTACAGCATGCATCCACGCGGAGTGCATGAATTACGAGATTTGGGGAAGCTCGAAAAACGAAGTGCTGATGGAGAAGATTTCGCCCAAGCAATGAGTAATTTACATGAGCAAGTAAAGCTGAAATTACAGGACATCAGTCAAAAGTACAAACAGCGGGCTGACTCAAAGCGCTGAGAAGTTCAGTTTAACGTTGGGGATGAAGTCCTTGCATATTTATGAAAGGAGCGATTTCCGAAACGGGAGTACAACAAATTGAAGTATAAAAAGATCGGTCCCTGCAAAATCATTCGCAAATTTTATGTCAATGCTTACGAGCTGTAGTTACCACCAGGGATCAGTATCTCTCCCATTTTTAACGTAGCAGATCTGTTCCCTTATGTCGCTGATTCGAGAGACGATACAGCAGTGAAGCCACCGCGGGACACCAGTTGTGAGGAAAGTTCATGGATGAGGCAGATGCCAGTGGCACAGCCCCTTGAGATCGAAAAGATCCTTGACACACAGGTAGCTAGGCGCACACGCAGGAAGGAATATCTGCGGTATTTGGTCAAGTGGAAGAACCGTCCGATAGAGGACAGTTCATGGCTTAACGCAACGCAGATACAGAAAACAGGCTATTCTGTCGACGATCTCATGGAACGGAGCCATGACTTTTTGCCACCCCGGGAGCCTGATGCAGGAGCATCCAGCTCCGAGGAGACACAAGGTGGTTGACTGTCTCATGGAGAGGACAAGAACAAGCAGAGAACACATGCATAGCTGGACAGGTTATCACACCTGTCATTTGTTTTTAATTTTCTTTATTATTTGTTTTATTTCCCAGAAGGTCCTTAGAGGCCATAGTGATTGCAAAATTGAGATTTGTTTTAGCTTATTAGTTAACAATAAATTAGCATCTAGTGAAAGAAACCGGTTGGCAGTTGTAATGTTTCTGGTTAGACAGTTTAACTGAAAGTGGGAGCAGTTATGCTTCCCAGTTGTTAAAAATAGAGGGATACAGATAGTGAAAAAAAAAAAATTCCCTCGAAGAGAAAAAAACAGAACCATTCCTCTGAAATAAAAAGCAAATTGTTTTTTTTTAAAGAACCACTGCTAAAAACAAATTCGTTCATTTATTTATGTTATCTGTGTTAACATACATTGAAACAAGAGTACCGGAAGCAAAACATTACAGTGAGCCAATATATGTGAAGAAAGAAAGCTGTGACGAGAGAGCACGCGCTGCTACACGCGGCTATTCCACACAGAAAGGAAGGCGGACAAACAACTTCGACAAACATAACCAGGTAACGCATATACAGTTATTTTATACCTTTAGAAAGACAAGTAATGACTGGAAGTGACAACATAGTAATGCATTAAATTAAATCAATATAAACAAGTGCACAGTTGAAGTTGTCTGCTCATAACATACTCGCCGGGGCGAGTCCCTTGCAAAACAAAACCATTACAAACAAAGTGGAAGCCACAAATGGCTAACAGAGCCGACAGAAGACCATACGGTTTCATTTGCAACCTACAGAACAACGAATAGCTACAGACAAGCACTAGACGACAGAGTGGAGCAATGTTCGACCATAACCCAGGTGACTGTAAATTGTTTACAAAAAGAACTTCCATTCCTTAACAAATTTATAAGCGGAAACAATGCCGGAAGGACCCTACCCGATATAAGGCTTGTGGGTTCAGGTTAACTCCAGAAACGCAGGGAGTATAAACCCTCAGCGGCCACCCTTGCAGCAACCTGCAAGAATGAGTGCGGGCGTGGATTAGCACAAAGGAAAACGAGAAAAATAAATAAAGCGGAAGGAAACAAACAAGCCTTGGACTGTGGCTCTCACCTGAAGTTGCAGAGGCAGCATTGGAAGAAACCACTGATACCCATAACCTGAAGAACAAAGAACAAACTTGTTAGAGCCTGGAGAAGAAGCAACGACAAAGTCTGGCATCGAACCAGAGCCTACCTTGCAGATAAGGTTGAAACGAAGTAGTTTATTGAAGCGTGGAGCCAGAGAGAACCTGTTACAGAACCCATTACAAGTTAAGATTGTGTGCAAAGAAGCCATTCGATGGGAAACGAACAAAGAAACAACAAATGAAATGTATTAAGGCGTAAAGAACCAACAGTATATCGCTCTCACAGGAATCCCAACGCGCAGACTAGCGAAAGGCCGGAGGAACCAGAGACTTTCAACGCCGGAACAAGAAACTGTAAGCATAAAACCCTCCAGAGAGCAGAGCCGGGGTTTAACACAGCAAACGACAAAATGACTAACAAAACCAAGGTATAGCTTAACAAAAGGCGGGAGTGTCAGCCAGACAGAACCCACAGGTGGAGTTGCCCAACCGGTACAGCCGGTTACAAACCCTCCGAAAAATCTAGAGCCTGTACACTTGCATTTACACCAACGTTCAGTCACATTTATTACTGCCCAGTTGACACGGCACGCCACGTTGGAGGGTTGGGCCATCATGTTCACTCTCTCATTTTATTTTTCTAAGTTCGTAACAGAGTTGGTTCAAACTTGACTCTCTCAAGAGAGGGGCTATGATGATGCAAATTCTGCAAGTTTAAATCCTTATATATGGGATAGGGTAGGAGAATGGATTGTGTATTGTTTACGTGTTATATTTTTGTGTGCATGTGTGTTGTTTGGAAGTTGAATTCAAGAAAGAATTGTTGTCTTATTGTGACCTAATATGAATGCATGAAGCTATTGCTGATGATGAATCTGTGTTTGGAACTGTTAAATGAATATCTTTTGTTGTTGTGAGTATTGAATAGATCATATCTAATAGCCAAAGAGAAGTAGGGAAAATCAGGCTGGTTATTTTGCAATGTTAAGATCTTATGTGTGGTTGGGATCTGTGTGTGGCTCTTGCAGCTTTGTGATTGGAATATATCTATTTGTTAGAGTATGTATATGAGGTTATATGAAATCCTTAGTGTGAAGGTGTGACAAATATGATTTAATACAGATATGATCTGATGTAATAAAAATTTGTGGAGTGAGTTTGGCATTTATTGTGTGGCGCGGGTTGCAATTTTCTTATGTTGTAGTATGCTATTATTATTAAAGTGGGTAGAGATCAAATGAAAAAAATATTCAATAAACAAAGTAACATGGTCTAAGTTAGTGGTTCTTGACGTTCTTCAGTGTCGAGAGAACACATCATTTATATGGTTAAGTTTATACTATGTTATATGTTGGTGGTTTTGTTGTTTTTCAATGCTTCAATATCACCAATTATATGTTATCTTTGTCTATATATAGGTTTTTGTATGTTAAAAAGGGTCAAGTTGTATGATTGACTTCTAAATACACTCATTACCTAGACTACTTAACTATATAACCGAAAGTATGTATTTTGATGCGGACTACTGGGATGGAACTATGTCCATAGAGTGATTTAATATATATGATATTTTTTAGAGTAGTCAAGAAGCATTGGTTCCACAAGTATGTCAATAATGGTCAAAAGTAGTTACATTTTAAATAGGTCAAGTGGTAATCTTGAAGTTGTGGTGAAGGAGCATAATCTGTGAGGCTCCAGAGTGGGTGTTGTTATCACTCAGAAGTTTTCCCTAGAAGTTATCAAAAGAAGGAATCATGCAAGGTAACCACAAACCAATATTTTAGGCTTAGGCTCTAGCCAACCCAAGTCCAGAGAGGGCTCTCTCTTTGTGATTTAGCTTTGTATTTATTACATTTTAGGCTAGTTCTTAGTGTTCACGGGGTTTTGATTTTGGATTGAAGGTTGGGTGCTGGAATTCTTGGAGCATACAGATATAGCTAGGTCTTCAAGCCATTAGGCTATGGCGTCAATCAATGGATAACATAACTTGACCATATCATTAAAAGGAATGTTCACAGGGCAGGCTAACAAAGCAAAAGGCAAAACTTTAAGTCTAGTGGATGAAATGATTCTAACCAGGGTGAAAGGGCACTTAAGAATCCTTGGACCAGGATCAAAATGAAGAAGAGATGGTGATCATGAACAAAGGGAAATTAAGAATCCTTTGCTATAGACCAGGGGAGAAACTACGGAAGCTAAGGAGTAGTTAAGAATTCCCTGACTAAGATAGTTTAGTAGAAAACATTCAGAATGTAAAACAACCAAGACAAAGTACATTCAAGCAATTTCTGAAATATCATTCCTTGTTATACATTTAGATTTTAGAGAAAAAAACAAGATTATGAAGAAACATAAGAGAAACAGCAGTGAACATGAGAGAATACTTATTTGTATTTCCCTTCACATAAGAATCCTATAAAATATCTAATATGTATTCTTTGATCCATCAAGCCAATCCAGTCATTGATACAATAGAATTTTGATTTGAGAGAAAAAATTCTATAGAAATGTCCTGGAATCCACCCTACATACTTCGAAATGTGAAGTATTTATACAATTAAAAAATAATTACAAAATATCTCATAATAGTTTGAGATTTAATCTAGGGAATAAAATATCTTCATGCATGAATATAGAGACAGATCTGAAACTGCTTCTTGTTGTCCCTTTTATTGTGGTATTGTTGGCCATTTCTGTTGAGTTTTGAGCCCTTTAAGTTGGCTAATAGTTGTGGTATTTTCTGCTCTGGAATCTTCTTTACTTTGATCTTTCATTAATACTCTTTGACCTTGTTTATCTGTCTTTCACCTGTTTCACCTGGCTGCCTTCAGATTTACTGTGGTAACTTTCTGATGTAAAACTTTTCATAGTAAATCTGTCATTTTTTCCCACCATTCTACCTCAGGCAATCTCACCTTTAACATTATTCTGTAAATTTTCTCTGCCTCTATGTATTTCGCAAAATTGAGCTTGGTGAGAAACAAATGTTTCACCTCATGTTCTAGGAAAAACAGGTTTTCCAATGTATCATATAATACTTTGCCAGTGGCCAAATCTTTAATGCCTGAAGAGTTGGCTTGTTCCTTGGCCAACCTCCTGAGTGTATCACTATAGTCCAATTGGGTCATGAGTTTATCATTGATGACCATAGGATTGGGAAGTCCCTTGTCCCTCAAAATTTGAAATTTAGCCATAAACCTGTCAATGGCTACTTGCATATTATGGCACTTTTCTTCTAAGTTGGGCATGAGGTTTCTTTTTGAAAGAACCTTTTTAATCTCTAGGATGGCTTCAGTCCTATCCTCTACACCAAGCTCATGGAGCTCATATATGTTCTTACTATTTAGGAGGTGGATGATTCGATTTGCATCCTCATGTTGGTCTCCCAATTCTTCCCTCACTTTCTTGATAGCCTTAGTGGCTACCTTCACCAATTCAGTTTTCTCAAATATAACTTGAATTGATGGCTAAATATCATTGACAGAGTTAATGATATTGACACAGAGCATCTCTTTAGTCTGTCCTAGTGGCTTTTGTAGTGTCAGATCTTTCTCTAGGACTTTGATTTTCTCACCCATACTTGGGGCCTTCTGTGTCTCTTCTCTTTGCTGAATTTGGGCAAGTTTACAATCAATTTCTACACTTGCCACTTTCTCCTTTAATCTTTTGAGCTCTGTAGCTTGGATGGACATCTCCTCCATAGCTTTTACCAGTTTTGCTATTTTTTCAGTTGAAGTACCTGCTACTGTAGTGGACTTAGTTGTAATTGGTAGTGATATGGTAGGTGGAATTGTAGGTGCCAATGATGCTAGCATTGTGGAAGGAACTGTTGTTGTCACTGTGGGGATGGCAGTTATGGAAGTTATGGCCAGGTCACTTTGCTTGGATTGAATCAAAGTGTCCAACTCCTTCTTTGTTTCTTTAAGCTAATCATTTAGCTTTAGGACTAGGTCCATAAGCTCTTCATGTCCTTTTTGTTCTTCTACGACTTCCATTATTTGAGGGTGATGCATCTGGGGAATTTTGAGTTGCTTCTTCAGTGTAGCAATGTCATCATTCTTCTTTTTAATTAGCTGCTCTGTTGCTTTCACATCCTTGGGATCATGTCCCAATCCTATCACTAAGTCCTCTAAGGACTTGATTCTTGTATCTTTGGCCTGTGAGGAGGCCTTCTCCAACTGAAACTGAGCTGACATATTGTTTAAAGAGTTCTGCAATTGGTGGGCTGCTATGGCTTTCCATGTCAATGTAGAATAAATCATCTCACCTGTTTGCTTATGCAGCTCAATCTGGTCAATGGGATGAATATCCCTTGCCAGTACTTCAAAATCCACTCTTTTAAAATCTGTTGTTGTCCTTGGTTGCTGAGTGGTCGGCTTGATGAAGGTCATTTGCATCTTCCCCTCTTTGACATCATAGGCTGACATAAGCCTTGTTTGATTGGTAGGGGTCATTTTTAGATACTGTGCATAGGTTTGGGCTTTCAGCCTCTCATTTCTAGCCTTTATCTCTTTGTATCTCTCTTTGATGTCTTGGTCTTTATCTGCTGGAATTTTGAAAAAGGATACCTCAACAATTTGTTGTCTTTCCAACATCTGAGTGTGTGATGTGGAAGGTCCTAGGATGCCTCTAGATGGAGTGGCATTCCTTCTCCCATCTTTTTCTGTGCTAGTAACCTTAGTTGTCTCCTCTGTATATTCTTGTTTAGAGACAGGATTCACTCTTTGCCTCTTTGCTTAGCTTGTTTCTACATAGGCTTGAAATGTTGTTCTTTCTGAAGGAGTGGCCCCTTCCCCGTTTCTCTTGAGGCTTTTCTCCTCATTTAGAGGAGTCTGTAAGATTAGGGGGTACTCATGGTGGCCTCTGGTCTATCCATTTTCTCTGTTTGCCTTGTTATGTTTGATTTCTCTGGTACATCTCATAGGTCTGGTAATTTTGATTCTTCTTGTACCTATGATTCTTCTTTCACCTGTTATTCTCTTGGCACCTATGATTCTCCTGGCATTTGTGATTCTCCTGGCACCCGCAGGAAAGAACCCTCATCAATCTATTTCTCTAGATCAATTAATCTATTTTCCACATCAACTTCAGTACTATCCCTATCCTCTAAAGTGTTTTCCATCCATTCCTATTGGTCAAAATACTTTTCTATTTTAGGGATGTGGTGATGAATATAAGGAGCCATATTGTTTTTCTGCCTTCTGTTGCAGCTGAAATCCAAGGGACCATATCTCCATATGAACCTCTGTTTTAGATTTAATCTTTGAAGGATTTGGTTTGCCTCCTTTCCAGCTTCTCGGCTATTACAAATAAAGGGACCTAATTGGTCTTTGATCCTAAGCTGGGCCTTCTTTTTGGCTTTGAAAAAGTGTACCTCATCTAAATTGATTATCTGCCTATAGTACTCCAGAGAACATTGGGAGGTATTTAGGTAGTTTGTATGGGGCCAGCTCACAGCCATAAATTCTAATCTCAGTGTGATTTTGGTACAAGTACCAATTCCCCACTTTGGATTGTTTTGAGAGTTACAGGATCCTCCTTATATTTGAACTGATTCTTGGAGGAGAGCTTCCTATCAGCATTGTCACAATGGGATGTAAAAATAGGTCTATGAAGTCTGTATATGAATATGGGGAGTCATATTTATGGATCAATGGAGTTCAGAAAATTACTGATCTAGGGTGGCCTTTTGTGTTAATCTTCTGTAGAGTAAAGGGGAACTTATTTGCTTGGTAGTATAGGAAAAGGTGATACAAAACAGAGGAATACTTGAAGACTCGCTCATTAATCATCCTAAGGAACTGGTCATGCATCCTATCAGCTATAAACTTCGGATAATCATAAATAACAGTAGGAAGCTATCCTGGAGTGTATATGGACATGAAAGCAAGGATGATTTCATCTATATACTCACTTGTGGTATAACCTAGGACACTGGATATCATTACTACAATGTCTTGGCCAAATGGGGAAAACATGGTATACACATATGGAGGAAGATCTTTGGGGGTATAGTTCTCTTCTACAATGAAGGTTTGGACTATTTGGGCCAATCTTGCAGGGCTAAGCTTAGGAAATAAGTTCAATAAATCTCCAATGGAGAGGGGAGTTAAGTTTTGGCCAGGTTGAAGTTGCAACATTTCATTAATAGATTCAGCAGTGGCAGTGAAAAGTATGGTCTGGTTAGGGGACATCACTGCTCTTTGGCTAGGGATATAGTTTTCATGGTAGTAGTGGACAATTTCTAGGAAAATGTGAACTTTAGGGAATTGGTACTTGGGAAAATTGGACTCCCAAAAACCAATTTTATTAGCATGGTTCAGGTATTGATCTCTGTATCGACAATATAGTTTGAGAGGGGATTCATGGACAAGGTGTCCTTTATCTGGAAATCCTTGTCTGCTAGGGGAAGATGGTCTATGTCTAGATGAGGAGTGGAAATAGGTCACACATCCATGGCAATTGGAGCAACCATTCGTAGTTCTTGTGGATTTGAGAATTGGGGGAGGTGTTTTCAGTTTTTTTAGGGCAATGGTGGTTCAGTACATAGTAGGTTTAAGCTGCTAGAGTTTCTTTAATTAATTTTTTACCTTAACTAAGAAAACTCAGTAACAGGTTCTGAAATTGACAGGGTTTTCCATTGAATTATGGCTAAAATACCTGGAATTAAAGAGAACTAGCTCTAAACGGGGAAATTGGCAACTATGAACGGTTGAAAAGGCTCTAAGTAGGTTGGAAAGCAAACTAGGTGCTCTATGGCGTCTTTACAGTGAAATTGGACGTAGGTTGATAACTTCGATGTTCGCAAGTGGATGCATGAAGATTTTTAGTTGAAAAAAAGATTAAAAAACAAATGATTTGGGGCTTTTTGGCTTTATGAGCAAAAGTCAATTTTGGCACGTACGGGTGAACAGTGGTTGTTTGTCATGTAGCGGGGTGAACAGTAGCTATTTTGGCATGTAGTGGGCGAGCGGTAAGTGGTTTCCATCACATCATTTTTGGACTCTCAGTGGTATTGTGGGGAGGCTACCCGATTCCACACGTTGAATGACACGTAGCATCGGGGACCTGGCAGAAAACAACTCTTTTTGGGCGGGTATTGTTTGGACATCGAGCCCATCCAAAATGGATAAGGGCCATCAGATTTGGAGGGGAGTGATCGTGCGGGGAAGTCGCGCAGAGGGTAGTGGGGGGGCCGACAGGAGATTAAGTGCAGTAGTTTTTAGTTAATGAGGGATTAAGGTGGGGTTAAGGCGTTAGTGTCATTACCAAAGGGTTTAATTGGGTTTTTGACTAACTTAATCGCAGATCGATTAATTAGTGGGTTTGTTGGGGTTTGGGTATAAAATCATAGTTTATATTTTAAACTAGGGTATAGGGCTAGTTAATATTGTGGGAGTTAAATATATACGTGAAAAGGGTTTTTGTTTGGGATTTAATAAATAAATTAGTAATTAATAAAATGAGTGGAAAGGGGCACAATACCCTAAGTATATGATATTTCATGTTTTAATGCTTTTCCAATAATAACATAAAAACTTAGGATATAGTGTTTTCATGGGTTTTTAATATAAAAATGATTTATGTGGGGGAATATATACTTTTCCTAGGTAAAAGTAATTTAACCTTAGGAAAAGAGTATTATTAGGGAAAATGAATGAACTAAAGGTGGGTGGGCGGGGGGGGGGGCGCGGGCGGGAGATGAATTTTTATAAGGCGTTTTAGTACTTATTGCCTATAAGTCATTGAGTCGAGGGTTCGGTCCCTCCAAAAGTCAGAGAAATGCTCTGAGCCTCATTGACTTAGGGTTTTTAAGTTCTTTGAACTTTATTGTGGGAAATTAGTTAAGTAAAAGGTGAAATGAATGAGGGAAGTTAATTAATTAAATTTGATATCCATCTGCATGCTTGATTGCCCATTCACATTTAAAATACATGTTGAAAGATGATAAATGTGCTTTTGTCTAATCAATCATCATATTTCTGCAACCTCTCTACTACTTAGAAATCTACTCATCCTACCATTTTTACTTCTCTTTATTAGGGTGCATTTGAGCTAGCAAACCCTTATCAAACATTTTTATTTCTCTTTACACTAGTAAACTAACTAAATCTAACCTTATTACATCCAAGGGCTCAGATTAAACAGTTGAGCTCCTTTTATTTACTCTACCTATCTAATTATCTGCCAAGGTTACACTTTTTGGCCATATTTTTATTCTCTATCTATGGACATGAAATTGAAACATGAAATAGCCAAGTTTAAGCATTTTGACTATCATGGATTGTGGCAAAGATTACAAACTACACACAATCATTTATTATGCACAAAAGGTAAATAGTAGTGGCATTTTGGCTTGCTCACTTTCATGGTTTTTTTCTTTTCTTGGGGTTCATATTTTTCATCTTTTTTGACCTTTTTGTTCTTTTTTCCTTTGATTATTCTCTTAGGACATACCCTCTTTATATTTTTTTAATTTTTTGAATATGGAAAAAATTTGCAAAAAGCAAAGATATGTACATATTACAAGTTTAATTTCAGACATTCAAAATTATGACTCCTATTGGTATAGGAACCTAACAATGGCTCCACTTGGGGATGACATTTCCTCGTGAAATGTCAAGAACTTTGTAGACCAATAGCCTTCTGAATTGTTGTGGTGTTACCCTGTAACTTTTCCTTTTCATGTTTCTGCATTATTGCCATTTATGACAGTAAACCCTTTTGAAGCTTAGGGCCTTCTCTTCGAGCTTCAACTTAAAAAATCATCATCCACTCAACTCTAGACTTTTTGAAAAATAAAGTATGTACAAATGATCAGTGAAATCAGTAACTAGGTTCAATATAGTGTTTGAGCATTCGACCATTCACTGGTCCTCCTTTTGCTTCTGTGCCATCCATTTATCTAAGGAAGAAAGCATTGTTACCTCTGAAAGCATAAATGATATATGGGACTTTCCATAGGAAATCAAATTTCCCATGTTTACCTTTATCTTCTCTCCTTGAATACCATTTTAGAACGTTGTCCCCTAGGTTAAAATCTTCTGCCTTAGTCCTTTTATCAAAGGTCTTCTTGATCCTTTCTTGCACAACTTGAGATCTGATGTACACTTCTTCCCTGGTTTGCTGTAAGTGAATTGTTTGGTTGATTCTTCTTTGGATGTCATTTGGTTCAACCTGCAATTCTTGGAGCAACTTCATCACTGGTGTTCCGAAGGAAGATGGGAAAATAACTTCCGTTCCATAAACTAATTGATAAGAACTAGTACCAATGGATTTCTTTGTGGTTAGCCTATCTGCCCATAAGGCATTTATTAACATTTTGTTCCAGGTTTTCTTGTTATCCTCTAACAATTTTTTGATGATATTTACTAGACTTTTGTTTGAGGACTCTACTAACCCATTTCCTTGAGGGTAATAATATGTGGAGTGGCCAAGGGTTATATGATACTTGTTACAAAAATCAATCATTCTTATAGATTTGAAAGTTGTTTCATTATTAGTGATGATCTTGGTTGGGCACCCGAATCTAGATAGGATGTTGGACTCAAGGAAGGTTATTATAACAGTGTTAGTGGCTTGCCTTGATGGTATGGCTTCTATCCGTTTGGTAAAATAATCTGTAGCAGTGAGGATCCATTTGTGTTGGGCAGAGGAAGGTGGGTGGATTTCACCAATGAAGTCAAGACCCCATTGTTGAAAAGGTACTTCAGCAGAGACTGGTTTTAGGGGCAGGGGTAAAAGCTTTTTCTTTCCTTAAAAAATTTGACATTTATGACATGAGGTTACAAATTTCTTTACATCAGAAAACAAAGTAGGGCACTAGAAACCGACTCTAAGAATCTTGTCAGCAGTGGTTTTCTTGTAAAGATTTCCTCCACAGTCACCTGCATGAAACTCTTGTAACACTTTGTCAGATTCTTCTTTCAATAAATAGTTAAGAAGGATATCTTCATGATTCCTCCAAAACAAAGCATTATCAATTATGCAAAATTTTAAAGATTTCATTTTTTAAAATCTACTTTTGGTCCTGTTTAATTAAGGAGGAGCTTGTAGTTTTTGTAAAACATATATGATGTCAACATACCATGGTGATTCGATAAAGGCTTGGCTGATTGGTGGAGTCGCCATCTCCTCTCCAATCCATCTCTGCAATAAAATTTATATCTAATGCCTGACTGTTCGATTCAGCCATGAGCTTGGCTAAACTTGGCCTTTGATTAACTTTTTTGGTTTTATTTGTAGGTCATATTATAATATAGTAGCAATCCATTTCCCTCTCTTTCCATCTGGACTATCCTGAGTCAGGATATCCTTGACTACTGAATTGGGGACATAGGCTATTATATGAGAATATAAAATGTAAACTTTAAAATCTTTGATAGCTTTGACCAAAGCAAAGGATTTCTTTTCCATTATATTATATTTTAAGGGGACATCTCTCAAGGCTTTGCTAGAAAAGGCAACAGGTTGTTCATAACCTTCATCATTATTCTGCAGTAGAACTGCAACAATTATGTGTTCTCTAGCAAAGGAAAATATAATGAAATCTCTATCAAACTTTGGACTGATCAAAACTGGTGTTTTTGTTAAGGCTAGCTTAATATCTTCAAAAGATTTCTTAGCCTCAATGGTCCATTTTATGGTCGAGTTTTTTTTCAACATATTGTTTAATGACCTAATTAATTCTACTAAGCTAGAAATAAATCTCCTAAGAAACCTAATTTTCCCTAAAAAGGCTTGTAATTCCCTAATGCTCATAGGATGTTGTATCTGTAAAATGGCTTCAATTCTTGCAGGATCTATTCGGATACCATATTTAGAGATTATATGGCCTAATAACTTTCCCTCTTCTAACCCAAATAAAGATTTTTTGGGTTCAAAGAAATTCCATACTTCCTACATTTGATGAAGACCTGCCTTAGATGATCTAAGTGTTGTTTATCAGATTTTGAGAATACAGTGATGTCATCTAAGTATATTACTAGGAATTCATGAATTTCCTTAGCCAAAGCTATGTCCATGGCTCTTTGGAAAGTGGCCCCTGCATTCTTTAATCCAAAAGGCATCTTCACATACATGAATGTGCCCCAAGGAGTAGTAAATGCAGTTTTAGCTTGGTCATCTGGGTGAACTAAAATCTAATTATAACTAGAAAACCCATCTAATAATGAGATTTTGGTTGACCCTACTACCCTTTGTACTATATGATCCATCTTAGGGAGAGGGTGGTTGTCTTTGACTGAAACTTTATTAAGGTTCTTGAGATCAACACAAAGTCTGATCTCACCAGTTTTCTTCCTTGTTGGCACCAAATTTGAAACCCAATCAGAGAATCTAATTGGTGCTATTATCTTGGCCTCATACATCCTTCTGATTTCCTTTTCAATAGAAGGAAATAGGATGGGATTGATCCTCCTAAGCTTCTGCCTGAAAGGTTTTTGGTTTTCTTTTATGGGGATAGTGTGTTGTATGATGCTGGTGTCATAGGACTTGAGGTCCTCATAACTCCAAGCAAAGACATCTTGGAATTCCTATAATAGTTCAAGGTATTTCAATTTTTCAGGAGGTAAGGGCTTTGAAAGTTTGATAAATTTTGGATTTTCCTTAGTGCCTATATTACACTCCTCTATATCAAATTTTAAGGGCTCCATCTTTGGTTTTCTAGGGACATCATTTGAATCAAACAAGTCTTCCAAAGGGGTTAATCCTTTGGGCAAAAATTTGTCTTTGGGATTATTGATTTCAGAGTCTTCGTTAATTATATCATCAATTTCAACTTGCTTTAGGTTTTCTACATCTAATTTTGTAATTTTAGTGGGATGAAATCTATCTATCTTTTCATCTTCTATTTCATTAATTTCTATTTTATCTTAAAAATCAGGATCTATTGTTATGTCAGTGTCTATATTACTCTTTACAAATTCTTCCTTTAAGGCTAAATAATTGTTTATCTGTTTGTCATTAGAAAATAATTGCCAGTTTTTCAAGTTATCTAGGATAGCAGGTCTATGTCTGACCTCAGCAGTGTACTGATGGTTAGGTTGAAATGGTAACTTACAAGTGCTGGCAAACATTGTTAAACTATGAGCCTACATATTATGTTTCCTAGGAATTACAACAACTTTGGTTTCTGGGAAAGTGTTTAGTATTTCTATAATAGTTCCTCTGTAACAACTTAATCTAAGGTCTTTGGTCATATATACACCTTTAATCTGATTTATTACTAATTCAATGTCTCCCATGATAGAAACTCTTATAGCTCCTAGCTTCCTAACTAATTTAAGACCTAAAAGAAGTGCTTCACACTCAGCCATGTTGTTAGTGCATTTGAAATTCAGTCTGTAAGCATGGCCCTTTGAGTGATCATTATCCAGATTATATATCCACACTCTTGCTCCTGCTCTTAACTTATTCACTGATCCATAAAATTCAAGGTGCTATAATATCTCATGTTCATAATTTTCACTGTAAGGGGGAAGAAAATTTTCCTTGTTTGAGGTGTTTTGATCATCTTGTTTATTGGAAATCTCTTGAGTTTGGACAGTTTCTTTTTTAGCTGTAACTGAAATTTCTTTTGGTTCTGAAATAATACTATTTGAAGTGGTTTTTTGTGTTTGCTCAGCAATATACAAAATAAAAGAATTAATGTCAGAATACAGGAAGTAGATAGGAAAGTTTTGAGGTCTATCTCGGCTACTCACCACATATTTCATTAGGGTCTCTCTGTACAACTTTTTAGGTTGTCCAAAGACTGAGGTGGGATATGACATGTCAAATTTCAAAGATCCTTGGAGTTTAGCTCCCCATGATCTCGACAATATCATGCCATATTTAGGTGGGATGTTAGAGACTACTATATCCATGAGAATGGTTTTAGTAGGATATTGTACTAAGGAAACACACAGATCTTTGATTAATACTAGACACTTTACTTGACTTGAGTCAAATGAAAATAAGTCCTTGTAAGGTCTAGTAATGTCCAAGTTTAACTTTTGCATAACCAATTTAGGAACTAAGTTGTGTGAAGCCCCTGAATCTAACATTGCATTGTGTAAGATTTTCTCATGAATGCTAAGGCTAATATAAAAGGGTGGAATACCTCTTTCTAGTGGTTTGCCATTAACATCAGGACCGAATGTAAGCTTAGGTTGATCATCAAACAGGTTGACAGAGTCTTCATTCTCAACAGAGTTTAAGGTTTTGTTTATTTGAGACTTATATGTTTCATTTTTAATTAGCTCTGTTAAGGGAACTGAAATTTTCAGTTTAGCTACCTCCACTCCCAAATTGAAAGGTAAAGGAGATTTTTCTATTTGAGTGCTTGGAATATTCCTAGCATTATTTGGAGTAGGTTGCTCTTCTTTTTCTGAATTTAAGGTCTTTTTTTGTGGATTTTCTAATATGGTGTCTGGAGATTTCTCCACTGTCTCCTTGGAGGGGATTGAAGTGGATGGTTAATCATTAGGGGGTTGGTCATGGGTTATATCTACAATGGTGGGACCTGAAGGGTTCTGATTTGGTCTCGGGAGGATTTGGAAAGTCTTAGTACCTGAAGCTATTTTGATTTTCTTGGGTTGATTTGGCCCTGTTTTTTTGTTCTGGTTAGGAGTGTCAGAATTCTTTTTACTCCTTAAATTATATTCTTTGTGTACTTCAAAAATAACAGAATCATATCCTTGTTTATAATCAAATGATTCTCCGGATTGGGTCTGCAATTGCTGTAGCATGTGCAGCTCCTGCTCATCTTGGGTCAAGAAGATAGTTTCCTCATCATCTAATCCCATCAAGTTAAGTTGTGTGTCTTGTTTAGGGTCATCTGAATGGGATTTTTCAGCATAGTTTTCTTGAAAGGAGGGCCTAGTGTTCTGGTCAGGTCCATTCTTTCTAGTATTTTGATTCTGATTCTTTCTAAAGTTTGGATTTCTCACTGGAGGTGCCTGTTGATTATCCCATTGAGGCTTCCTCTCAATGATCTCTATCCTATCCATCAATTTTTCCATACCCTTAGTTAGAAAATATATTTTAAGCTCAGAGGGTGAGACTTCATCTTTGGTAGATCATCTCCTTTCATTCCTAACCCTAGCTCTTTTTGCTAGCAAGTTAGCTTCTACACTAACTGCTACACTCTGCATGTCTTCCAAAGTTGGAGGATTTCTCTCTCTGAGTTGGAATTCCATATCAGTATCAAACCCATCAGGAAACTTTATTAGAGCTAAGTCAAGTGGGGGTCTGAGATTGATAGTATTGCATTGTATATATTATTAAATCTAGTACAGTAATCCTGAACTGTTTCATTTGGTCCTCTTTTGATGTTTTCATATTCTGAAAGGATCTACAGAGGGTTCTTTTTCTTTTCCCATCTATTTAAAAATTGCTGATAAAATATATCTAAACTATCTATGCTATTAGCAGGTAAAGCTCTAAACCATTTCCTAACATCACCAGCTAGATTCTGAGCAAAATGTCTCATTTGAACATCTCCAATCTCAATTTCATGTAATTCAAAGTAGTCTATCATTTTGTTTACATGATGTTCTACTATATAAGGTCCTATGCCATCAAATTGGACAAATTTTTTTTGGTAATCTTGTGGCATGGCACCAAATGGGGAATGTAACACAAGAGGATCATATCTATTTGCCATGGCTCTAAGTTGGGTAGGGCTAAGAAGTGGGGTCGAGGTACCAGGAGATGATACAATAGTAGATGGAGAACTGAGAGTAATAGGTGATTGATGGGTAATGATAGGTTGGTAGGGAAGTGAAGGTATAAATGGAGGTGAGGAATGAACTTCAAAGGTGGAATGGAATAATGGTGAGCTAAGGGTAGTTGACACTGGTTCAGAAAGCTCAGGGATCTTAGAAGTAGTAAGGGATGACTGAGGGGAATTTAGAATATACTCATCAATTGATTGGTTTTCCTTTTGGAATTTCAATTCTGTAATAAACTCTAGATTTGGAACTATGTCATCAAGTGCACTTTCAGACCTAGTTCTAAATGGGGAAAGGTCAAATGACTCATCAAAGGGGAGGTCTTCTAGAAACAACCACTCATCAGGGCATGAATCTGCTTTGATTGAAGGTGTTGGACTTACTGAACTTTCTTGTCTTTTGGATCTTCTTGAAATCAGGTTGGGATTATCCACTACTAGGGTAGGGTTTGGATCTGGATTGGCCCTAGTATAGTGTGTTCTCCTTGAGGCCAGAGTTTCGAACTTTTCTAGTTACTTTATTTTTGTGAAATTTTGTAAATAACTTCTCATAAACCCTTCAAGTGGCTTGAAATAAAGATTTGAAATTTTCTCAAAGGTTTATTAAGATTGAGGGTTTGAGTCCCCAGTATGGTCGCCACTACGTTATCACTCAGAAGTTTTCCCTAGAAGTTATCAAAATAAGGAATCACCCGAGATAACCACAAACAAATCTTTTAGGCTTAGGCTCTAGCCAACCTACGTCCAGAGAGGGCTCTCTCTTTGTGATTCAGCTTTGTTTTTATTAGATTTTAGGCTAGTTCTAAATGTTCATGGGGTTGTGATTTTGGATGGAAGGTTGGTGGTGGAATTCTTGGAGTAGATGGATAGAGCTAGGTCTTCAAGCCATTGGGCTATGGAGACAATCAATGGATAGCATAACTAGACCAAATCATTAAAGGGAATGTTCACAGGGTAGGCTAGCAAGGAAAAAGGAAAAACTTTAGGTCTAGTGGATGAAATGATTCTAACCATGGTGAAAGGGCACTTAAGAATCCTTGGACTGGGACCATAATGAAGAAGAGATGGTGATCATGAACAAAGGGCAATTAAGAATGCTTTGCTATAGACTAGGGGAGAAACTACGGAAGCTAAGGAGCAGTTAAGAATTCCCTAACTAATATAGTTTAGTAGAAAAAATTTAGAATGTAAAACAATCAAGATAGAGTGCATTCAAGCAATTTCTGAAATATCATTCCTTGTTATACATTTAGATTTTAGAGAAACAAACAAGATTATGAAGAAACATAAGAGAAACAATAGTAAACATGAATGAATACTTATTTGTATTTCGCTTTACACAAGAATCCTGTAAAATATCCGATCTTTATTCCTTGTTCCAGCAAGACAATCAAGTCATTGATACAATAGAATTTTGATTTGAGAGAAAAAGCCTATAGAAATGTCTTGGAATCCACCCTACATACTTCGAAATGTGAAGTATTTATAAAATTAAAAAATAATTACAAAATATCTCATAACAGTTTGAGATTTAATCTAGGGAATAAAATATCTTCGTGCATGAAGATAGAGATAGATGTGAAACTGCTTCTTGCTGTACCTTTTATTATGGTGTTGTTGGCTATTTCTGTTGAGTTTTGAGCACTTTAAGCTGGTTGATAGTCATGGTATTTTGTGCGCTCGAATCCTCTTTACTTTGATATTTCACTAATACTCTTTGACCCTATTTGTCTGTCCTTCACCTGTTTCACCTGGCTGCCTTCAGATTTACTATAGTGCCTTTCTGATGTAAAACGTTTCATAGTAAATTCGTCGTTTTTTCCCAGCATTCTGCGTCAGGCAATCTCACCTTTAACATTCTTCTGTAAATTTTGTCTGCCTCTGTGTATTTTGAGAAATTGGGCTTGGTGAGAAACAAATGTTTCACCTCATGTTCTAGGAAAACAGGTTTTCCAATGTATCATATAATACTTTGCCAGTGGGCAAAGCTTTAATGCCTGAAGAGCTTACTTGTTCCTTGGCCAACCTCCTGAGTCTATCACTATAGTCCAACAGGGTCATGAGTTTATCATTGATGACCATAGAACTAGGAAGTCCCTTGTCCCTCAAAATTTGAAATTTAACCATAAACCTGTCAATGGCTACCTGCATATTATGGCACTTTTCTTCTAAGTTGAGCATGAGGTTTCTTTTGGAAAGAACCTTTTTAATCTCTAGGATGGCTTCAGTCCTATCCTCTACACCAAGCTCATGGAGCTCATATATGTTCTTACTGTTCAGGAGGTGGATGAGTCGATTTGCAACCTCAGGTTGGTCTCCCAATTCTTCCCTCACTTTCTGGATAGCCTTAGTGGCTACCTTCACCAATTCAGTTTGCTCAAGTATAACTCGAATTGATGGCCAAATATCATTGACAGAGTCAATGATATTGACCCAGAGCATCTCTTTAGTCTATCCTAGTGGCTTCTATAGTGTCAAATATCTCTCTAGGATTTGATTTTCTCACCCATCCTTAGGGCCTTCTATGTCTCTTCTCTTTGCTGAATTTGGGCAAGTTTACAATTAGTTTCTACACTTGCCACTTTCTCCTTTAATATTTTGAGCTCTGTAGCTTGGATGGACATCTCCTCCATAGCTTTTACCAGTTCTGTTGTTTTTTCAATTGAAGTACCTGCTGCTATAGTAGACTCAGTTGTAATTGGCAGTGCTGTGGTAGGTGGAACTGTAGGTGCCATTGTGGAAGGAATTGCTGTTGTCACTGTGGGGATCACAGTTGTGGAATTTGTGGCTAGGCCACTTTTCTTGGACTGAATCAAAGTGTCCAACTCCTTCTCTATTTCTTTAAGATGATCTTTTAGCTTTAGGACTAGGTCCATAGGCTCTTCATGTCCTTTTTGTGCTTCTAGGACTTCCATTGTTTGAGGGTGATGCCGCTAGGGAATTTTGAGCTACTTCTTCAGTACAACAATGTCATCATTATTCTTTTTAATTAGCTGTTTTTTTGCTTTCACGTCCTTGGGATCATGTCCCAATCCTATCACTATGTCCTCTAAGGACTTGATTCTCGTATCTTTGGCCTATGAGGATGCCTTCTCCAACTGAAACAGAGATGACATATTGTTTAAAGAGTTCTGAAATTGGTGGACTACTATGGATTTCCCTGTCAATGTAGAATAAATCATCTCACCTATTTGCTTATGTAGCTCAATCTAGTCAGTGGGACAAATATTCCTTGCCAATACTTCAAAATTCACTCTTTTAAAATCTGTTGCTGTCCTTGGCTGCCAAGTGGTCGGATTGATGAAGGTCATTTGCATCTTCCTCTCTTTCACATCATAGGCTAACATAAGACTTGTTTGATTGGTAGGGGTCATTTTTAGATACTGTGCATAGGTTTGGGCTTTCAGCCTCTCATTTCTAGCCTTCATCTCTTTATATCTCTCTTTGATGTCTTGGTCTTTATCTTCTGGCATTCTGAAAGAGGATACCTCAACACTTTGTTGTCTTTCCAACATCTGAGTGTGTGATGTAGAAGGTTCTAGGATGCCTCCAGATGGAGTGGCATGCCGTCCCCCATCTCTTTATGTGCTAGTAACCTCAATTGTCTCCTCTATATATTCCTGTTCAGAGACAGGATTCACTCTTTTCCTCTTTGCCTGGCTTGTTTCTGCATAGGCTTGAAATGTTGTTATTTCTGAAGGAGTGCCCCCTTCCCTATTTCTCTTGAGGGTTTTTTCCTCATTTAGAGGAGTCTGTAAGACTGGGGGTGTACTCATGGTGGCCTCTGGTCTATCTGTTTTCTATGTTTGCTCTGGTATGCCTGATTTCTCTGGTAGCTCTGATAAGTATGATACTTCTGATTCTTCTTGTAACTGTGATTCTTCTTGCACCTATGATTCTCCTAGCACCTGTGATTCTCCTGGCACTTGTGATTCTCTCGGCACTTGCATGAAAGAACCCTCATCAAGCTGTTTCTCTAGATCAATTAATGTGTTTTCCATAACAACTTTAGTACTATCCCTGTCCTCTAAAGTGTTTTCCACCCATTCCAATTAGCAGGCATACTTTTCTGTTTCAAGGATGTGGTGATGAATATAGGGAGCCAACTTGTTTTTTTGCCTTCTATTGCATATGAAATCCAAGGGATCATATCTCCATATGAAGCTCTGTTTTAGATTTAATCTTTGAAGGATTTGGTATGCCTCCTTTCCAGTTTCTCAGCTATTACAAATAAAGGGATCTAATTGGTCTTTGATCCTGAACCAAGCCTTATTTTTGGCTTTCACAAAGTGTACCTCATCTGAGTTGGTTATTTGCCTGTAGTACTCCAGAGCAAATAACCTCATTGGGAAGTATTTAGGGAGTTTGTATGGGGCCAGCTTAAAACCATAAATTCTAATCTCAGTGTGGGTTTGGTACAAGTACCAATCCCCCACTTTGGATTGTTTTGAGAATTGTAGGATCTGTTGGAAATAATACCGAGGGGGGGGGGGGTGAATCAGTATTATCATATCAATATAACTTTTCACTTTCCATATTAAGATTCATATTTGATGCAACAAGTATATATCCAGTAAACATATGATTCAGTTAGTTGATCTCTAATGAGTGCATCAGAACATTATTAACAACCTGAACCACCTGTAATTTTAAACATCATAGCTCAAATGGTATACGCTACTACAATGAACTAAACCTGCGTACATACGCGCTTTCACCAAAGCCAACCCGCTTACAGATCTATAAATATTCAATCATGACTTGCAGTGATTTCAAACTTAAGTTATACCCAGTTCAGATCATTACAAGCATTAGTATACAGATCTAGAATAAGCATAATCAACTATATAGAGATAGTTCATTTCAAGCCATTTGATCCCGATCTATCCTTAGATCTTGTTCTCCATCAACCGGTTATATCCCTCTTTAGCTCAGATCCAGATCTGCACCATAACCCAATCACAGTATTCCAGATCTAGCACTTTATCAGATATTCAATAATTCAGATGATGCTTTTCCGAATGATCTCCTTCCTCTTTTATAGTCTTAGGCCTTTCACAATACCACGTTCCAAAACCATAATAACACAATACCACGGACCCAATACTTGGGATCAACACTTTTGGATGCAATATCACGGACCAAAACCATAGGATCAAAAACTGTCAGACTAATACCATGAACTAACCATGAAAGTGCGTGAGATCAACACTTTTGGATGCAATACCACGGACCAAAACCATAGGATCAAAAACTGTCGGACTAATACCATGAACCAATCATGAAAGTGCGTGAACTTTTCTCTTGCATGAAGGGAACTTTTCTCTGCATGAAAGTGCGTGAACTTTTCTCTACATGAAAGAAACTTTTATCTTCATGAAAGTGCGTGAACTTTTCTCTACATGAAAGAAACTTTTATCTTCATGAAAGTGCGTGAACTTTTCTCTACATGAAAGAAACTTTTATCTTCATGAAAGTGCGTGAACTTTTCTCTACATGAAAGAAACTTTTATCTTCATGAATGTGTGTGAACTTTTCTCTACATGAAAGAAACTTTTATCTTCATGAAAGTGTGTGAACTTTGTTGCACTATAATTTGTCATCTGAGATGAGTGGGTTGCCATCAAGTACAACATATGTATCACAATGCCAAAAATCTCCCCCTTTGGACTTGATGGCAACAACAACCAATCACTCTCCCCCTTTGACATCAAGGGAAAAGGGCAGACCAAGATAATCTCTTTCCTAGATGAACATTCCGCTGCCCATACTCCCCCTGAGTACCTGTTGAAATCTCTGAATGAGCTCCCCCTTTGTATATGCCAAGAAGTACCACTCTGTCCATGCTTCCTCTGAGTACCTGCTGAAATCTCTGAATGAGCTCCCCCTTTGTATATGCCAAGGTGTACCAATCTGTCCATGCTACATGCTGAAATCTCTGCTCTGCTGAAGTGTGCTATTCATGCTCCCCCTGACTGTAAGCAAGGTCTGCAAAAAGATGTTCTACAAGAAGAACATGACTCTATACATTATAAATGACCTTCCTATCACCAAATATTCATACACACATCTATCTCCCATCACAATGGTGATATACCAAAAGTTTACATATGATAACATAAGAGAATAACATCATTCATCCCAGGCATAGTGGGGAAACCAACATAGGCCATTACATGACCTGAAGAGATCTCATCAAATGACTACAATAGATAGAGACATACTATTACATCATGAGTCTTGATATGACCTTTACAGAGACCAACCACCTAAATAAGATCATGATAAGCATCAGCAACGACACTGTATGATCTGCTCCATAGCATCTGTCAACAGCAACTAGACTAGTAACTTGTATTAGTGCATGAATCATCAAGGTATGTCCGTATCAACTCATCCTTTTGAACAGAATTCTGTATATACAGAATCATTCACATTCTTATCATATGTGACAAACGCCATAGGCATCCAGATCTGCATGAACCAAGTATCATCAATTGGGAATATCTGCATCAATCAACATATGTACGAAACAACCTATCATCATATAGGTAAGAACTCATCATCATCATGTCTCCAACAATGAAACTTTGAATAATCATCCATGTATCCAGCCAACAATCCTCATCCATACATGTGCCAAGAACAATAGGAATCCGGCATCATAACTGTAAAATATGATCTTTATGCATATGACGACAACAACATATGAGTGACTCATCATCAAGTAAAGAAGATGTGAATTCCGGCTATGTACTTCTCCTTATCCTTATGAAGATCACCATGTAAGCACCATTAGAGAATCAACCAAAAATCTGATCTAAATATCAACTATGTAACCCCAAGAATCATCTGAACAACTCATAACCATATCATAGCAAGATGAATCATTTATCCATATAAGCATCATCACCAAGGACTATTAACCATAATGCCAACAATGCATTAAAAGCATATGCTCCCCCTAAACCTATGCCATCTTGTTTACTGTCAGATCTGATCATGCATATCAGCAAGAAGTATCAAGACATCATCATTATCAAGTTAGAAACAAAACACTTATAACCATCAAGTCATTTCCACATATCATCAGCAAATTGTAACCATTATCAAACAGCACAAATAATAACTGAATCATAACTGATCCTTTTCCTGAACCTGTCCCTACTGCCTTTCCTCAAACAATCATATACACGACTATGCCATAACCAACTCGTGTATATACGTGACTTCTCTTTAAGAAACTTGCATATGAGATTTAGGACACTGAAGTTTTACACTTCCAGCTCCCTCTGATTCTGTTATGTCTGTATGTTGTGCTGTGTCGCCTCTTTCTGACTGTACTTCTTTCTTCTTCCACATCTTCAAGTGTGATGATGATGTTTTCTCCTTTTGGTATGGTGCCCATACTTTGTTCCTGCATTCCTTAGCTATATGTCCAAGCTTGTTACATGTGTAACATCTCATATTTCTTCTATAGCAATCAACAGCTCTGTGACCAAACATATTGCAAGAAAAGCAATATCCATTAAAGTACCTTGAATGTGATGATCTTTCTGCATGATGATATTGAAACCTTCTTCTTCTACATTTGGCTGCAACATGTCCAAGATTATGACATACATAACATTCAACATCATTCATAGGAGGTGATTAACATAAGTCTGGATTGATGAACGACGGGAGAACGATGGAGAGCGTGAAGGCGTCCAAAGGTTTCGAACCCTCGTCATTCACCAGTTTTCTCAAGGAGATCTGGAGGTTCAGGCCTCGATACCTCACGCAATGGGGCCAGATATCGTCGGCATGCGGGTCGGATTCAGTGTGGAGATTGGCAATTGTTTTCATGTATCGAATGCACTGGGGAGGAAACCCATGTTTTTGGGGTTTACGGAGACGGCGAGGGAGGGAAGGACGCAGACCTCGCCCCTCGCAGCATCGATCCTTTGAGAAGGTTAACAGAATACGCCGAGGGTAGTGATCTGCGTGATCGATCCTCACAGCAAGGTATACATTGGGTTCAAGCAGAGAGGCCCTCATCGGTAGATTACCTCGGTGCATGGTCATTCGCGGAAGCTTCAGGGGTGATGAGCAGTGTGGGGCCAAACTACGACTATGAACAAAGTCGCCGCCATGCCGCACTGCCACTTAAAAGCAAGATGCGCCAGAACGCAAAAAGAAATGGCAGGGGGGGCCTGCATGTTGCAGAACTGCTCCCTCCTTCAATGCAGTGGCCAAAACTCTTCAGATCCGGCCCAGATCTACCTGATCCAGCCAATATTCGAGATCCCAGGCTGCAGATCGGTGGCACCAAGCACAGATCGAGCAGAGGGGAGGCAGATCTAAACAAGCACAAAGGAAGACAACTCAAAATGAGACCAGAACTGGAAGCTTGGATACAGCCAGAGCAGGTAAGATCAACTCGTTTTTAGATTTTTATTAACCCCCCTGAGGGGAAAACCCGATTATTGTGGGTTCATGCAGAAGGTACCATCTTGTAGCTGAAAGAGCAGATATGGACAGAGCTGGGGTATCCAGTTCAAATCCAACATCTGGTGAGTGGTAGGTGGTCCCTCCAGGATCATAGAACGATGGAAAGCTATGAAATCAACCCAGGAACAACCATTGTTTTAAACCTGAGGCTGAAAGGAGGGGCTCTGCCTCAGGGACAGCCAAGCTATTCAGGGTGAGCCAAGGGGAAAGCAGCACCCCAGCACCAACCCAAAGGAGGCACATCCTACAAAAACATTTTACAAGGCAACAGAGACGCGGGGCCCTCGCCAGACCAAGGTGGAAATAAGCCCAAGCCATACATTGTAGATCAATTGGGACAAACCCCAGCTCTGAATTTTGACTCTTCAGGGCTTGATGATTTTGTCAAGTCCTATGAAACGCAGGCCCTTATATGCCGTTTTAACAGTTTTTGGCCAAAACCAATGGATCTATTCCACTGGATCTTCACCAATTGGACCATGGAATGTGACATACACCTATATTCCAAGGGGTTTTTTATAGTAATATTCACATCCAAGGAAGTCAGAGATACAATCATCAGCACTGGGCCGTGGTTTTGGGGAACAACAGGGCTGTTTATGACCCCATGGTTTCCAGACTTTGATCCAAACACAATGACTGTATCCATAGTACCGGTTTGGGTGCGCCTATACAACCTTCCTCTTCACTTCTGGAGTGAACAAGTCCTGGAAGGTATTGGGAACAACATAGGGAAATATATCAAAACAGATCTGGAAAGGATAGATGAAAGGATCTACACCTTCGCACGCATTTGTGTGGAAGCAGATCTAAGCAAGGGGCTGCTAGACAATATTAGACTGATCTACAAACAACAGAATTGGTTACATGCTCTAGACTATGAAAACACAACTTTCAGATGTAGGCTTTGTAGGCAGACAGGAAACCTGCAAAGCTCATGCCCAGAAGCCAAAAAAGTAAACAGTAAGAAGAAGCAGAAAGGGAAGCAGAGGAAAGGATGGAAATACACCACCCCAGACTCGGGTGACGAAGAATCAGAAGCAGAGGAGGAAGAGCCTACTGCAGAGAATGTAGAGGGTCCACAAGAAACAGAGACTCAGAAGGGTACTTCATCAGCCACAAAGGACTCACAGTTTCACTCAAATCAGGCAGAGAAGAATCAGGCAGAGATGACAAGTGCGGACCAAAACATGGGAGGCATTAAACGACATCACCAGTCAGATCATTCAGACTCAGACAAAGAACCAGGTCCACAGAATGTAGAAACACAGCTAGTAATTGCTTCGATTGAGCCCCCTCAAGGAGAGTGGCACAAGGTCGAAAAGAAAAAGGGGAGAAAAACTTGAAGCGTGAGTTTTTATCACTGCCGGTATTCAGTTTTTCTCTCTCTCTCTCTTCTCTCTTTCTCTTTTCTTATTCTTTGTGCACATTAGTTTGCTAACGTTGTGGGGGGTGGGTCACCACTCGAGCCTTTGGAAATGCCTAGCATATGCAATGTAACTTTTTATTTTTCTTAATAAAAAGTTCGCTTTTTCTTCGGAAAAAAAAAACATCATTCATAGGAGGAGTAAAAGATTTTATTTGAAGAATTTCTTTCCTTGGTTGATGATGAGATTGACCTTTCATCTCCTTATTGAGCATTTCAGATTTTGCAGTAGAGTCCCTGGTCTTACTTTGTGAACTAGATTCACCTTCAATAGATTCATGAAAACCAAGACCGGTTTTAATAGCAGGAGACCTTTGACTATTAAGAATATCATCCAAGACTTTAGTACTATCTTGAAATCATAACAGTTTATCATTTTCTTCTAATTTATCTTTTAGAATATTTACCTCAACTTGATGTTGCTCTTCCTTTTCAAGATACTGCTTCTTCAGCATTTCCTTCTTCTTCCAACTGACGTCTTAGTTCAAGAACTTCATTTTCATGAGCTTGGAGTAGTTCTTTATTCTACTTCTTTGATTCTTCAAGATCTTCTTTTAGTGAGAGGATCGTGGCTTCAAGACTTTCATAGTAACTGAATCTATCTCTGAGTTTCTTGATGGTTGTGCTTCTTTCATTGACTTCATCTCTTAGTGATGTTACTTCATCCCGCAATTTTTGATATTTGTCCTTGAATAACTTCCTTACCTTGTTTCCTTCCTCTAGTTGAGCTTTTAGTTTGGCAGCTTATTCTTTGAAGACACATTCCCTTTTGTTCAATAGATCTTGTTGATCTCTAATTTTATCTGTAAGCCTTTTAAACTCTGCCTCTATTTGATATCTTTCTTGCTCACCCATAAAATAAAATTCAGTTGTTTCGCTGTCACTTTCATCCTTTCCAAATGGATAGATAGCTGGAGCATCAGAGGATAACAAATTCATACCTGATAGTTCATCTTCATTCTAAAATGATTCTGAATTTGAAGTTCTTCCTCCACATAATCCCCAATCGATTCTCCCACTGTCATAGTTCTTCTGAGATGTCTTCTTCTGCTTAGGCGCTTTCTTCTTAAGCTTCTTTCCCATTGTTCCACAGATCTCCTTCAAGCGATCGAGCTTCTACAAAAGGACCTGCTCTGATACCAATTGTTGGAAATAATACTGAGAGGGGGGGGAGGTGAATCAATATTATCAGATCAATATAACTTTTCACTTTCCATATTAAGATTCATATGTGATGCAACAAGTATATATCCAGTAAACATATGATTCAGTTAGTTGATCTCTAATGAGTGCATCAGAACATTATTAACAACCTGAACCACCTGTAACTTTAAACATCATAGCTCAAATGGTATATGCTACTATAATGAACCAAACTTGCGTACATACGCGCTTTCACCAAAGCCAACCCGCGTACAGATCTATAAATATTCAATCATGACTTATAGCGATTTCAAACTTAAGTTATACCCAGTTCATATCATTACAAGCGTTAGTATACAGATCTAGAATAAGCATAATCAACTATATAGAGATAGCTCATTTCATTCCATTTGATCCCGATCTATCCTTAGATCTTGTTCTCCATCAACCGGTGAGATCCCTCTTTAGCTCAGATCCATATCTGCACCATAACCCAATCATAGTATTCCAGTTCGAGCACCTTATCAGATATTCAATAATTCAGATGATGCTTTGTCGAATGATCTCCTTCCTCTTGTATAGTCTTAGGCCTTTCACAATACCACGGTCCAAAACCATAATAACACAATACCACGGACCCAATACTTGGGATCAACACTTTTGGATGCAATACCACGGTCCAAAACCATAGGATCAAAAAATGTCGGACTAATACCATGAACCAACCATGAAAGTGTGTGAGATCAACACTTTTGGATGCAATACCACGGAACAAAACCATAGGATAAAAAACTGTCGGACTAATACCATGAACCAATCATGAAAGTGCGTGAACTTTTCTATTGCATGAAGGGAACTTTTCTCTACATGAAAGTGCATGAACTTTTCTCTACATGAAAGAAACTTTTCTCTGCATGAAAGTGCGTGAATTTTTCTCTACATGAAAGAAACTTTTATCTTCATGAAAGTGCGTGAACATTTCTCTACATGAAAGAAACTTTTATCTTCATGAAAGTGCGTGAACTTTTATCTACATGAAAGAAACTTTTATCTTCATGAAAATGCGTGAACTTTTCTCTACATGAAAGAAACTTTTATCTTCATGAAAGTGTGTGAACTTTGTTGCACTATAATTTGTTAGTTGAGATGAGTGGGTTACCATCATGTACAACATATGTATCATAATGCCAACAGGATCCTCCTTATATTTGAACTAATTCTTGGAGGAGGGCTGCCTATCAGCATTGTCACAATGGGATGTACAAATAGGTCTATGAAGTCTGTATATGAATATGGGGAGTCATATTTATGGATCAATGGAGTCTAGAAAATTACTGATCTAGGGTGACCTTTTGTGTCAAGCTTCTAGAGAGTAAAGGGGAACTTATCTACTTGGTAGTACAGGAAAAGGTGATACAAAACAAAGGAATACTTGAAGTCTCGCTCATTACTCATCCTAAGGAACTGGTCATGCATCCTATCATCTATAAACTTGGAATAATCATAAATAATAGCAAGAGGTTGTCCTAGAGTGTATATGGACATGAAAGCAACGATGATTTCATCTGTATACTCACTAGTGGTATAACCTAGGACACTGGATATCATTGCTACAATGTCTTGGCCAAATAGGGAAAATATGGTATACAGATATGGAGGAGGATCTTTGGGAGTATACTTCTCTTCTACAATGAAGTTTTGGACTATTTGGGCCAATCTTGCAGGGCTGAGCTTGGGAAATAAGTCCAATAAATCTCCAATAGAGAGGGGAGTCAAGTTTTGGCCAGGTTGAAGTTGCAGCATCTCATTAATAGATTCATCAGTGATGGTGAAAAGTATGGTATGGTTAGGGGACATCGCTGCTATTTGGCTGGGGATATAGTTTGCATGGCAGTAATGGACAATTTTTGGGAAAATTTGAACTTCAGGGAATTGGTACCTGGGAAAATTGCACTCCCAAAATCCAATTTTATTAGCATGGTTCAAGTATTGGTCTCTGTATCGACAGTATAGTTTGAGATGGGATTCATGGACAGAGGTGTCCTTTATCTAGAAATTATTGTTTGCTAGGGGGATATGATCTAGGTCTAGATGAGAGTGGAAATAGGTCTCACATCGATGGCAATTGGAGTAGCCATTCTCAGTTCTTATGGATTTGAGAATGGGGGGAGGTGTTTTAAGTTTTTTTTAGGGCAATGGTGGTTTAGTATAGAGTAGGTTTAAGCTGCTAGAGATTTTTTAATTAATTCTTTACCTTAACTAAGAAAACTCAGTAACAGGTTTTGAAATTGACAGGGTTTTATAGTGAATTATGGCTTAAATACCTAGAATTAAGGAGAACTCGCTCTGAATGGGGGAACTGGCAACTGCGAACAGTTGAAAAGGCTCTAAGTAGGATGAAAAGCAAACTGGGTGCTCTGTGGCATCTTTAGGGTGCAATTGGATGTAGGTTAACAGCTTTGACGTTTACAACTGCGTGCATGAAGCTTTTCAGTTGAAAAATCAATAAAAACAAATGATTTGGGGCTTTTTGGCTTTATGTGCGAAAGACAATTTTGACGGGTACGGGTGAATAGTGGTTGTTTATCGTGTAGTGGGGTGAACAATAGCTATTTTTGCGTGTAGCGGGCGGGCGGTAAGTGGTTTCCATCGCACCCCTTTTGGGCGCTCAATGGTATTGCGGGGAGGGTGTCCGATTCCACACATTGAATGACACGTAGCATTTGGGGCCCTACGGAAAACAGCTCTTTTCGAACAGGTATTGTTCGGACGTTGGGCCCATCCAAAATGGATAAGGGTCATCAGATGTGGAGGGGAGCGATCGTGTGGGGAATTCGCACGGAGGGTACTCGGGGGGCCTGACGGGTGATTAAGTGCGGCAGTTTTTAGTTAATGAGGGATTAAGGTGGGGTTAAGGCGTCGACGTCATTAGGGGAGGGTTTAATTTGGTTTTTGACTAACTTAATCGCAGATCAATTAGTTAGTGGGTTTTTCAGGGTTTGGGTAGAAAATCATAGTTTATATTTTAAACTAGGGTATAGGGCTAGTTAATATTGCAGGAGTTAAATACATATACGGGAAAAGGGTTTTTGTTTGGGATTTAATAAATAAATTAGTAATTAATAAAATGAGTGGAAAGGGGCACGATACCCTAAGTATATGATATTTCATGTTTTATTTCTTTTCCGATAATAACATAGAAACTTAGGATATAGTGTTTTCGTGGGTTTTTAATATAAAAATGATTTATGTGGCGGAATAAATACTTTTCCTAGGTATAAGTAATTTAACCTTAGGAAAAGAGTATTACTAGGGAAAATGAATGAATTGAAGGGGATGAATTTTTATAAGGGGGTTTTAGTAATTATTGCCTATAAGTCATTGAGCTGAGGGTTCAAACCCTCCAAAAGTCAGAGAAATTCTCTAAGCCTCATTGACTTAGGGTTTTTAAGTACTTTGAACTTTATTATGGGGAATTAGTTAAGTAAAAGGTGAAATGAATGAGAGAAGTTAATGAATTGACTTTGATATCCATCTGCATGCTTGATTTCCCATTCACATTTGAAATACATGTTGAAAGATGATAAATGTGCTTTTGTCTAATCAATCATCATATTTCTGCAACCTTTCTACTACTTACCAATCTACTCATCCTACCATTTTTACTTCTCTTTATTAGGGTGCATTTGAGCTAGAAAGCCCTTATCAAACATTTTTCTTTCTCTTTACAATAGTAAACTAACTAAATCTAACCTTATTACATCCAAGGGCTTAGATTAAATAGTTGAGATCCTTTTATTTACTCTACCTATCTAATTATCTGCGAAGGTTACATTGTTTGGCCATATTTTTATTCTGTATCTATAGACATGAAATTGAAACATGAAATAGCCAAGTTTAAACATTTTGACTATCATGGATGGTGGAAAAGATTACAAATTTCACACAATCATTTATTATGCACAAAAGGTAAATAGTAGTGGCATTTTGGCTTGCTCACTTTCATGGTCTTTTCCTTTTCTTTGGGTTCATATTTTTCATCTTTTTTGACCTTTTTGTCCTTTGATTATTATTTTAGGACATACACTCTTTACATTTTTTATTTTTTTGAAAATGGAAAACATTTGTAGAAACCATAGGTATGTACATATTACAGGTTTAATTTCAGACATTCAAAATTATGACTCCTATTGGTATAGGAACCTAACAGGTGTAAGTGCCAATGAAGACCTGTTACTGTAGTGTTATTGTAATTTTGTATTTTAATGTTTCACATGTCAACATTAAGGGAGGGACTTGGAAGTAATGCCTCCATGTGCGTTACATATATATTACAGGTGGGTTAATTGTTGTGAGTTTCTAGGTTAGCTATTTTTGGTAAATGAGATGCATTTTACTACATCTAATCGGTGATCTATTCCTATATATGTAATGATTGCTTGATGAATAAAATATAATGTGATTTTTTTTGGTGTGTGAACAATACTCACTCTCTCACTTATATTTCTAAGTTCAAATTGGGAATTTTAATTATTAATATTTGTAGGTTTATCTTGATGGGAGTGTTTATTTGAGAATTAGGATCAATTTTGAAACTAGGACTTCCTCACACTATTGTTAAGGGTGGAGCTCCTATTTTAGCAAAAAATGAGGTAATAATTTAAATCTCAAGAGTGCTGATCAAATACTTTAAACAAAGAAAGACTTTGAAAAGTGATTTAATTTGAAAATTAATACAATAGTGAAATCAGGTTAAGAGAGAGGAAGGTTTAGTGAAGAGAAATATCAATTGCAAAATCTAATCATTTATCAAATTTCTTTTACAAAAGGCTTCAATTGATTTAGTTAAGTTTAAAAGCTATTAAAAGAATATTTAAATAAAACATCAAAGTAAAGAAGTCCTACAGGGAAACTTAGTCCTTTCTCTTCAAGTTAGAAATTATTCCCTAGGAAAAATTGCAATAAAAACTACAAGTTACTTTGTTGAATGCTAAATTAATAGTTGTCAATAGACAAATTGAATCCTATAATCTTTTTTTTGGTAATAAATAATAAATTGAGATGTGAAGTGGATACATTAATTTCTTACTAAGGCACAAAGGTTTACATAAATTTTGGTGGGTAGTAACCACTAGTAAGTCTACACATTTACAAATTTTACTTTTACATAAGTATTGAGGAAAACATAAATAATGATGGATAGAAACTTCTCTTAAGTATATTTATTCACATCTTATTCTTATCCTTGTTTTATGTAAATTCTTTCTTAAATTATGGTGGGAAATAACTGATGGTAAATATGTTATTTACATATGAGCTATTTTCAAGGATAGTATGAGGAAAACATAAATAATGGAGGGTAGGAACTTCTCTTAAGTATATTTATTCACATATTATTCTTATCCATTTTTTTATCCAAATACTTGATTAAATTAAGATGAGAAGTAACTAATGGTTGATATGTTATTTACTTAAGTATGAGTTATTTTCAAGGATTTTTTTTTTTTTGGATGGCTTTCCTACAAATATTAAAAATAAAAAACCACTACACAAATATCAAAATATCACGCATGAATATTGCAACCATGTCCATAAATTATGATATAAAATATGTGAGGTAGTTATCCACATGGTATTATACTGTGCAAATGTTGCAATAAGACTTGTAAATTATGGTCTAATCAAATGTTTGAATTTTTTTTTTATTATATTGAAAAATAAATATTGATTTTTCAAAGTTAAATATTATAAGTTGCGTTGGTAAATGCTAAACTAATAGTGGTTAACACAAAAATCAGTTGCTAGAGTCTTGCTCTGGCAGGGACTAATAAGAGTAAAATAAAGGGGAGATAAATTGAAGTGTTTGAAGATTAATAAGAGGTATCAATTTGGAAATAGGGCCCTATCTCAACATTAGTACCTATCCACACAAATTTAAGGAGAAGAAGGCCCTAATTTGGCAATACAAATTGACTACAAAATTTTGAACTATTGCCTAATCTTATAATCAATGTGGGTTGGGGGGTCACACTAAATGGAAGAAGGGAATCAAACCTAGTTTGGAAATATTAGAGGGAGTGGGGGTGGCATTAGTTTGAAGGTTGAGTAAGTTAAAGTAAATTTAAATGAATTATCATAAAGAGAGCTAAACTAGAAGGAAGAAGAAATAAACACAAACTCAAATTTAAAAAAATGACTTAAACTAAAATGTTGACAATGGGGGCCTGAACTTGGAAAGAGAGATTGATTTAGAAATTACGGAAGGATATTAGTGTGTAAATAATATATAGTTTAGACTTGGACCTAGTTTCAAAATCAAGAGAAATGAATTCAAAATGCAAGTTGAAAGGGGATGAACATTAAAAAAAGGAGAAACTAAGGAAGAAAAGTATGAGAACAATATAAACAAAGTCAATCTAGAAATAAATATCAATGAAATAAAGAAACAAAATGAAAATTAAGTAGCGTTATACGGTGATACATCCCCTAGGGTGCGGGGTGCAGGTGTGTTCCCGATGTTTCCCATGGTCCTAGGATTGGAGGATGCCTATGGAAATGTTTCCCCATGTCAAAATTTTGGGGAAACTTAGGGAAACACAACAAAAATGTTTACCCAATGTGTGAGATTTGTTTCCCAAAAAAGGTGCTTGTGGGAACCCCCGCTAAAAAAGACTATTTTTCCCACTAAATTTTGCATAAAAACAATAATTTATGATTTGGGAAGCTTGATATTGAACAATAGGGCCCTTTGAATGCTATGTAATTAATTGTATTGTTAAATTCTTAAAGTAAAAGGGGTAAATCCTTTTCTTAATTTTTTAACATTAACACTAACTGTTTTAAGATGTTTGAGAGTGGTTCTAGCCTCACTGAATTTCATATGGAGAATGAAAAATTTTGAATCCCAGTCAAAGTATAGTAAACTTAACAGGTTTTAGTATTTCAAGGTTACTTTTGGTATTTTAAGGTTAGGGGGTTGCAATATTTCTTTACGATTATATCATCTACGATCTTATGGAAGTAACATTTAATCAAGATTACCAAACCCTCTATGTACCTCGATGTTGTTGGAATTGATTGTTGAGCTCCTCTATTATGACCCGAGTAAAAATGTACCCATGAATCAAACAACATCTTAATTTGATGTATTAATGTTTTTTTGTCTTATTTTAGTGCTTAGAGGGTGATATTGATGATGATTATCCCAATAGAGGCGATGATTTTGATGATATGTAAGTATTGTTTCTAGCATGACTTCTTTTTGGACTATAGAGGCCATTTAACATCACTTTTTTTATTTATCTTTTATTCAAATATGGACTGCACTTGACATTATTTTGGTTGTTTGCACTCTTGCTATACATATGATAAATTTTTCATATTTGTGTATAATGTTTTGGATTAAAATGGATGAACATGAATATTTATAGATTTTTATTCAAAATTTAAATATTTATGTATTTTTTAGTCAATTAGTCTTTTGGTCCATGTTTTTCCAGTTCCCTATTTCAGGGTTGATTAATTCGATGACCAATCTAGTTTTGATAACATTGGTTCATTGTTTATTATTCATTTCGAGTTTTAAATTTTGAGTCTTCACTATAGATGCTTACCACCTCAAACCAATCCTTTAACTCGTTACTCTTTATAATTTTTGAGTTTGAATAACTTAAATTTACTATTCTATTAT
The DNA here is from genome assembly GCA_031772625.1 of Pinus tabuliformis. NCBI lineage: Eukaryota > Viridiplantae > Streptophyta > Pinopsida > Pinales > Pinaceae > Pinus > Pinus tabuliformis. The sequence goes on from CM062810.1 coordinate 393,769,740, forward strand.
TTAGAATTTAGTATCTACTATTTTTTATGCTACTAGTTATATTCTATAATAATGAATGGTGAATTTAAATAAATGTATATGTCATTTTACTATTACTATTGCTATTTCAATGAACATGATCTTTAGCTTTAGGGATAAGATTATAGTGTAAGAATGGCCCATCTTTCCCCTTCCACTTTATATACAAGCAATGATCTCACAACTAGGAGAGGGAAAAATTATGTACCAACCATGATCTTAAAAATAGCTTAGGGGAAATGATTATGGCATGGTTCCTAAGGATAAATACTATAAATTGTTTTATATCCTTAACCTCGCATAGGCATGTTTTCTGATAGTTAGGTAATTGAAATCAACTCCTTATAACATTATACTAATGAATGACGCTATAATGAAAATACCCTCTAGTAGAGTTTTTTACAAAAGCCTTTATAAAAATAGCCCAAAAATTCGTTTATAGTGAAGTTAACTAGTGGAGTTGTGTAGGCAGATGTTTTTTAACAATGATTCTCTAATATACTAATGCACCAGTGCATTACTATACAAATACACATTGGTGCATTACTATATAGATACCCACTATACAGATACACACCGGTGCCTAATTACATATGGTGCACTGTGGCAGATTTATTCTTTATAAAAATAAAAAATAAAAGTGTGTTTAGTACAAAAACCGCACTGGTACATATAATACTCAATAGCACAAAAAAATGGTTAAGTTCAGAAAAATGTCATGTCATAAAATTCACTTTTCCTAGTTCAGTGCTATACTCTAATGATGACTTAGTGCTAAAGGAGTACACTAACACCCTGGTGCATACACAATATAGTGCACCATTGTGGAGCTTTTAACTTAAAAATAGTAGTGTGCTTATTATAGTATAATCATTGATGCCGTTAATTGAACTAAAAGCAATGGTGCTTAATAGAGAGTGGTGAAATGTCCAAGCATTATTTGTTATACAAATAAAAATAATGGTGCACCACCTATATATGACATATTGGTGCTTACACTACTTGATAGCATCAGAAAAAGGCCAAATTTAAAAAATTCGTTTGTAAAATTCTTTTCATCATTTCAATGCTATATTCACATGAGACAATGATGTTGTTCATGCATTAAAACACCAGGGTGTGTAATTACCAAGGCACCACTACTTATACTACTTGATAGCACCGAATAAAGGTTAAATTTTAAAAATGTCGATCTTAAAATTCTTTTAACAATTTTGGTGCTATATTCCCATGACGCACCAGTGTTGTTCATATACTAGAATTCCCTAGTGTGATTTACCAAGAGCATCACAATGGGGCTTTTAATTTAAAAATAAAAAGGTGGTGCACTTGGAAATGGTATGCACCAGTGCTGTTGCAAGAATGCAAAGAAATGGTAAATTTCATTTTTACCATTTGTTGTGTTGTAGAGTTCTCAAGCATTGGTGCTACTCTTGCATCACTCAAGTTCCCTGCCATCGATGCTTCTCTTGCTCACAATCCTTCCATCTCATGATGAGGGTGTGGCTTTCGAATTTTATCAAACGGTGGTGAAATTTGTTTTCTTCATTTATGTGTCAACTAGGCCTCCTCAATGACCAAATGTCTAGGTAACGTCTATTTTTATCTCTAATTTAATTTTTTAGGGGATTATAATTTCAAATTATGTCCAAAAATCCATTGTTTTTATTTTATTTTCCTATGCGGTGCATTCAATGGGTTCGTCTCACACTAGTATTAGTGTTATACGATGTGTGAATTTAGTGCATCACAATGTTGTCATTGTTTTTGGTAAATTAAAATGCAACGGGAAAAGATATAATTTTTACTCAGTGTGTACGATTTTAAGTTACTTATGTCATGTTTATATTTACAAACACACTGAATGCATAATATTAAAAAAATATAGCTCAGAGTGTGTGATAATCTGAACATTGTATTTTGGTGCGAAAGGGTTATATGTACGTACCAGTGTGTAAGTTTCTCTTGAAGTACCATATAGAAAATAAAAAAATAACAAATTTGTTTGTATGTATGCAAACCAAAAGAAGTGAATTATCTAGATCTCTGCATCATGGCTAGTGCTTTTCTATTTTTTATCCCACCAATGGCAATACATTTATATTTTTTTTTTTGTGCATTAGGGATGATTTATTTATTTATTTTAAATTAAAGTTATATCTCCATATTTATAATTACAATTTTCATTTAATAATTTTCTTATTTATTTTTATGTATGTCGAGCTCCTGCTCAAATCTAAGGATTATGACAGTGGGATCGTAGGGGAGGTCCAACTAATCTTACAGTGGTTGGAGTGAAGCATGTTCTCATCGATGCTTTCTTCTTTTCTTTTACTGTGGTGTATGGTATGTTTTCCCTCTGCGGCAATTTTTAACAGAACTGGCGGCACTGCTTTGGATCAAACGTCCGCGATTTGGAATGAAGGCAATGTGCCCAACGGCATGATTTTTCCTCTCTTATCAAAGCTAGGATTAAAAGGCTTACTAAGACTCTGCGCCTGGGTTCTAGATCTAATCTTCTGCCTTATTTCTTTGCGGTTGGGTTCTAGATCTAATCTTCTATTTCATAGACAAACCATTTGTTCAATCTTTGGCAGCTAGATATAGATCTAATCTTTTGCCTTATTTCTCTGCCGCTGGGTTCTATGGGCAAGTAAAATATGGCTTCCAGCTTTGTGAAAATAGTTGTTGGCCCAGTTCTGTTCGCTTCTGGAGGGCAAGCTCCTACCCATATCGTTAGTGAAGCCCCAAATCCCACTGTCTAGGTTTTCCAGGCCTCACTCGATGAGGCTTTGATGTTTTCTGAAAGTGTCCTAATCTACTGGTTCAATGGTTTTTGGCCACGGTTAACAGCTCTCCAAAATTGGATCTCGGAAGTATGGAAGCTTGTCATTTCTGATGAAATTAATATCTACCCCTATGTTAGGGGTTTCTTTATAGTAGATTTCAAAAATCATGAAAGCAGACAATGTATTCTAGATTCCGGCCCTTGGTTTTGGGAAAACTCAGGCCTACTCATGAAGCCATGGAACCCATCATTCGATCCCTCAATAGCAATCATAACCTCAACACCAGTTTGGGTGAGATTTCCAAGCCTACCTTTGCATCTCTGGAATCTCTCCTCTCTAAAAGCCATTGGAAATGCAATTGGGAAATTTTACTGTAGGTGCCCAAAAACAGAGGAATATGCTAGAACCACCTATGCACGCATCTGTGTGGAAATGGACTTCAGCACTGGATTCCCAGTTGAAATAAACCTAATAAGTAAAGAGTATGTGTGGAACCAGAAACTCTATTATGAAAGTGTCCTCTTCAGATGTCGATCCTGCTTTGAGATAGGCCATCTAGCCAAAAAATGCCCAAAAGCCTCGCAAAAAAATTCTGCTAGAAAAAAGCACCACAGATCCACATGGTGGGAAGGAGCACAAAAAGAACAATACACTATCATAAAAGAAGAATACTCTAGAGAAAACTCTGAATCACAAGAAATCTGGCAAGAAAGAAACAACTCTCAAGATAAGCAGGGAGAAAGGTCCGCCCAACAACAAAAAGTGAACTCGGTGACCCCTCAAGCATCAACAGTTATGAGGATTCAAATACCACACAAAATAAATCTTCATTTAATAGCAAAATAGATCTCCTAGACCAAACTTCTTCTCCAACTATCTTCAAAAGGACAAACACAATAGATCGCGAAGCTAAGACACCAATGTCCCAAGAACCAGAAGAGATGAAGGAGATGCAAGATAAAGGAAGTTGGAAGACCGTAGAGAAACCAAAGAAAGCTACAACACCAATCTCGCCAAGAAAGACGAGGAGCTAGACAACTAAAAACTAAGAAAATTATAGGTCCAATAGACCAATTTGGTCTCAATGGACATTAACTACTATCATCATCATCATCATCATCATTCTATATTTCAATCATGTAGCAGTGATGTCAACAGAGGGAGTAGAAGTAGGAGTAGGAGGAAATGGCATACCAATACAATGTGATATAACCATGGGAAGCATGAGATAGGGAGAGATTTATACCATTTCACTATAAATGTAATGAACCAAGTGCTCTTGAGGAATGTATGCCTCCTTAAGTACTATGAGGAGGCTACATCTGTGAAGGCACACTCTAGACTATTGACATAGATGATCTATAGGTGGGATGTCCACCAATAGTCTTTCCGTGTAGGTCCTAACACATGGTATAGGCCCTCTAAGGAGGACATATATTTTATCATTGGCCTATCGAGGAGAGAGGAGGATTTTCCCTAGTTCCCTGATGTCCAACATGGTGTTGTAATAGAGAGTTAACTTATATACTCTCAGAGATATGTTTGGGATCATGTAGTTAATGCAGAAAACATTTATGTGTCTCGTGGACATATAAAAATTACTTTTTTTGGTGCATAGGAGGTTAAGTGCCTCTCACTATTAGTGAGTACCATTGTACACTATACTAGTGATGGGAAATGCATTAGTTTCCATGTTTTGTTTTATGTCAATTCTTTGGTGTGAATTCCATGGTGTATCAAATGGTCTGCTATTTTTTTGCGGAAGTTTTGTAGGGCTTTAAATATATGTCATTCTATGATACATGGCAGGATGAACTTCCATTTTGCTTCAAACATTTTTTGTTTATCTTTTGAGAGATTTGTGAAGATGAGGCCTACATTTGACCGTTGCCCTCCTCAGTCGATGACTGAGGTGCGATGCACATGTGTGGCAAGATGATGCCCAAGATGAGCCTATTCGAGTATCCAACTATGATTTATGCCTAGGAACTGGGGCTATGTGCTAGTGAGGCTAACCACATGTTTGTCTTGGTATCGTTTCTGTGCGCAAGGATGGATTAGAGATTATTTCCTAACATCCTCTTCAGATCATATGAGCTTTCCTATTAAAGAGGTAATATTAATGTTTTCTTAAATTAATCTAGTTTCTTTTTACTGTCTTAATTAATTAGAATAAAATTTATTATAGCACATTCTTTAACTTGTTTTATTAAAAATTTTAATGAAATTGTGCAATTATTACTGTATACTATATATTTTGTAGATATTAGTAGTTTCATTGGGGACATGCCTCCTCTCCCACTAGAGGGATCAAATGCAGAGGTGGGTGAGGTCCCTGAGGGTGAGGCACATCCTCAAATATGCAGAAAGGTGTGGGCATGCGGGCACATAGGGCTGGTCTCAAATTGAGGATGGAGTACTACGACTGACTACCTAGACATTTTGTTGATGAGGGTGTCTACCCCACAAGGGATCAAGTCATTTATGAAGATACTAAGCTCATAGAGCTCTTTAGGGATTTTTCATGTTACATGATGAGACTTATGTGTCATATCATCGGAGCTACGAGGCTATTGGAGGCAAGGAGGGATGGGCATGCAACATATACATCACATGGATCTTCACATAGTGCTACCCCATTGGATCATGATGATGAGGGTGATGATTCTTCTGGTAGTATTACCCCATTAGATCATGGTCAAGGTGTTAGTGATCCTTTTGATAGTACTCCACCTCCTCATCATTCACCTCATGATCACATCCCAATACTTGAAGTTATGCGTCATGTTTCTCGTAAGACATAAAACTAACCAACTTATCCTCCACCTTATCATTCAACTGTTGAGGAAATATTTGACCATCCATCATCTTCTACTACAAACAAGGCTGCTTCTACTACCTCCGTTGTATCAGATATTTGATAGTAGTTATTTGGCTTGTTTGTATATATATAAATATATAAATGGTGCATTTTTTGTTCAAGTTGATGTAATTAATTTATATGTTGGTGTTGATGTGTATATTGGTAGTTCATGTTAGATATGTTCATTTAATGTGCTTGCATATAGATGTGGATTTGATAGAAATTATTTGACAAGAGAGGTATATTTGCGTATGTGTGCGGTGATGATGTTCGATTAAAATGCTTTTGTTTTGTTAGATTATTAGGATTGTGTGCTAGCTAATGACATTTATATGTGTTACAGGTGTATATAATTATATTATGGTAGCGAATTTGAATTTGTATTTTAGATGATGTTTATGTTTGTTATATGGCTATCATCATGGTGTTTTTTTATGAAATAATATTTATTATAGATTATGTATTGGTGAACTTATATCAAAATTTTACATATGAAATTACATGGAAAATGACTTAAAAAAAAATGCAAAGATATTTTTATAAATTACAAAGTTTAGTATGGTTGAAACTATAATTGTAAAACTACCATAAATGTTTTTCTATTGCTTATATATTTCATTCATATTCATTCTAACGTAATTATAGGTAAAATATTTGAATACTCACAAAGGAAAAATAATTAGAGTTAAACAAATTTAGTTAGATCAACTATCACCATTACGAAGTTCAATAAAACAAAAGAGAAGGTGAAAATCTAGGATCGCTCTTGTTTTCATTAGGGATTTGTTTTCCTTCTTTGCGGAGTTCAGTGCCACCACTTTGAATAACCATAATGAAGTTTTCCATAGCGGCTTAGAGAGAGGGTTTTCTGAGCTTATCAGTGGGATAAAAAAGGGTCAAGCTTACGAGTTACATTTACAGGTGGAGGCATGCTTACGATTGTGATTCTCTGTAGACAAGGCACCTCTTGCGTAGGAAGTTGTGACTTGATGTTCATATTTTTCATTAGGACCTGTCTAAAGAGGGAAAAATGCATCAATATCATTGCTGAGAAGACTGTGGTCCTTGATGAGGGTCCTCTTTCTCTATTGGTGGGGATGAAAATAGAAGGTAGGGCTAGCTCTACGAGAGCGATGGCGATGAAAAGGGTTTCCTGCAATTAAAATAAAAACTGAACAATGGATTCGTAGTTGAAAAAACCCTCCTTGCCCTGAGGACTGGTTCGCTAATGGTGTCTTAACCTAACCTGTCTAGGGTTTAGGTTTTCCTCTGCTGCAGACGCACCGTTCACCCAAAGCTCGTTTCGGGCGACACTGTCCTGCTGAGGGGCACTGGGTTCGGGAAGAATGGGTGCCGAGGGGTCCAGTGGGACCCCGTCGTTCAAACAAGTTGTTGCGCATTCTCAACCACAGAAGGTAACGGCGGGAGTGAGAATCGAGGGTCTGAACAGTAAGCTGCTTAGCAGCAAGAACAACAGAGAAAAAAAGCAGCCACATTCTGACAAGACAGACAAAGCCACAGGTGCTAGGAATACAGTGAAGGGGAACACTGCAGACAAACAGGACAAGAATGATGACAGAACGCAACCATCAGAAAATGAAAAGGAGAAGCCCACAAAAGACAAAGAAGGGAAAGGAAAAGGAATAGTCTATCCGGAGAAGGAGGGGGAGACAAGCGCAGACCCCAAAAGAACCCACGTGAACAACAGTGCTTGTAAGCCAAAAAAAGAAGACAGTCTGCGGATAACTATCAACGACCCTGAAATCCAAGCATATAGGGATCACATGGCTGAACATGCCATCATCTGCAAATTCATGGGCATCTGGCCCTCTGAGAGAACCCTTTGCCAGTGGATAAGACAGCAATGGAAACCAAAAGGGGACGTGCAGCTGCACTTAGGAGCTAAAGGTTTTTTCACAGTAGTTTTCACCAGTTTAGAAGATAAGGACAGAGTGTTTGAGGGAGGCCCTTATTTTTTGGCAGCAGCCGGGCTCTACATGAGACATTGGAAGCCAAACTTTGTACCGGAGAAGGAAACTTTCACTCAAGTGCCTGTCTGGATCAGACTCTTCTCCCTACCCATAGACTATTGGGGTCTTAATGCCCTGAAACAAATCGGGGACAAGCTCGGTACCTTCGTCAAAGCTTCAGAAGCAACCATGCAGAAAAGATACACCACCTATGCGAGAATTTGTGTTGAACTAGATGTATCAGGAGCGCTACACGAGGGGGTTTGGCTTGACTACAGGGACGAAGAATACTTTCAGGCGCTAGATTACGAGCAAATACCCTTCAGATGCCGGAAATGCCACGAACATGGACATCTAGTAAGGGACTGCCCCTTGAACAAAAAGGAGGCAGAAGAGGAAAAAATACAGACTACCAGAGATAAGAATAACTTCATTAAACCCAAGAACAGGCAGAGAGCCATCAGAAGGAAAAATGGTAAAGGGAAAATAGATAGAAACTATTTTAGCAACCCCTTTGAGATTCTAGATCTAGAGACGGACTCGGAGGAAAAGCAGCACACTCCCAACAGGATTGCGAGGCAAGAGAAGCCGGAAAAACCCACAGAAGAAGAAAGGACAGATGCAACAACAGCAGGGGAGGTCCTCATGACCGACAGAGTCGTCGAAACGGAGGAGGAGACAGATATGCAAACAAGTGAAGCAGGAAGCGAGGACTGGGAGTTGGAAAACACCCTCGCAACGGATGGAATGGACCTAAAGGCGCTGGTGGAAAGCTGGAAAGCCAAGGGAATGGAAGCAGTCCCAGAGGAAGAAATAAGGAAGGTTAATGACCTGTTCATCGCACGGCAGAAGGCAATCATGGAGAAACAGAAAAGTAAACTTGGAATAATCAAGGGAGGATCACCTCACTACCAATTGCAGCTGGGAAGAATTTCAGGCCCAAGACACAAGCGCCGACGAGGCCGGAAAACAAACATAGAGCAGCTACAGGAACTTGGCGAAATGTTAATCAATGCTGGCTTGATTAGGCAGCTAGATGAGTACTCGTCCTTCCAACAAAATTGTTAACTATGAAGATCATCTCTTGGAACGCCAGAGGAATAAGTAGTCAGGCCAAACAGAGGGTCCTAAATCGGATAATGGGGAAGTATAATCCGGATATGCTGTTTCTCCAAGAAACCAAATGCAACAGCGAACTCATAGGCAAGCTACGAAGGAAGTTAAGCAGGAATTTTGAAGTTATGGAGATTGAAAGTAAGGGACGCGAGGGAGGCCTTGCTACCTTCTGGGACACTCGAAGGTTTCATCTCTTAACAGCTGAAGCCAGCAAGAACTACCTGGCTTTGGAGATGCAGCCAACAGGTAACTCTTCCTCTTTTATCTGCATTAATGTCTATAGTCCCCAAAAGATAGAAGATAAATTTTGTTTTCTAGATTCGCTCACCAAACTCATAGAAAGACACCAGAATGCCAATTTCATCCTGGGGGGAGACTTCAACATGATAACCTCCCTCCTGGAGAAGAAAGGAGGCCTAAGAAGACTACACAAGGATGGAGAGGCCCTCATAAGCTTCATAGAGAATGCAAAACTGGTGGATGTTTATCCTAAAAGCGGCAAATATACCTGGAACAATAGACGGGGGGGAGATAGGCTCATTGCTTCTAGATTGGATCGTTTCTTAATTTCAGAAAGTCTGCTCTTGGAAGGAATAGACGTCGAATCAAACATCCTCCCCAGCGGAGGATCAGACCACTGGCCGGTCTCTCTAGCAGTTGAGATTCAGGACTCTCCCAAAAAAAAACCCTTCCGGTTTGAAAAATTCTGGATAGAACACCCCTCTTTCCTAGAAATGGTAGAGAAATGGTGGACAGAGCCCGCGAGGGAGGAAGGTTCCAAAATGTTCATTCTGCAACAGAAACTAAAAAACATCAAACTTAAATTGAAAGAATGGAACAAACAAGTCTTCGGAAATATCTTCCAGGAGAAAGCAATCATCGAAGAGAAACTGGAACTAATACAAAAGGAAGGTATGGAAGGACGCAGAGAGGAGGAGACAAGCAAACTAGAAGAGGAACTCACGCAGCAATGGCACACCAGATGCAAACAGGAAGAAACACTCTGGAAACAGAAATCCAGAATTCTTTGGCTGAAAGAAGGGGAGCAAAACACAAAGTTCTTCCACAGATCAGCCATGGATTACAGAAGTGCTAACAAAATCCTGGAGTTAAAAGACGAGGAGGGGAATATCATAAGAAATCACAATGAAATTTCAGCCTCCCTCAGAAATCACTTTAGCCTCATAGCGCAGGAGCCAGACATTAATAGGGAGGAAGCCATTACAAAGATCACAGAGGTAATTCCCAGAATGATCACTAAAGAACAGAACTGGTCCCTCCGAAGAACAATCACAATGGAAGAAGTTGAGGAGGCTGTTAGAAGCATGCCCAATGATAAAGCTCCGGGTCCGGATGGTTTCACCATCAATTTCTACAAAGCATGCTGGAACATCGTCAAGCAAGACATATGGGAGATAGTGGAAGATTCCAGACGATCCAAGACCATTCTCAAGTCCTTAAATTCCACCTTCATAGCTCTTGTTCCTAAAATGGAAGCTGCCAATACTCCGGAAAAATTCCGGCCTATTGCTCTTTGTAATGTCATCTACAAAATAATTTCAAAGGTCATTGCAAACAGGTTGAAAGCTATCCTACCGGGCATCATATCTCCGGAACAGTCTGGCTATGTGGAGGGCAGGCAAATCATGGATAATATCTTGCTTGCGCAAGAGATGATTCACTCTCTTCATTCTCAAAAAGAAGCAGGTATGCTCATGCAGCTTGATCTCTCCAAGGCTTATGATAAGGTAAGTTGGTCTTATCTGGAAGCTGTGCTTGCAGCTTTTGGATTCAGCAATCAGTGGATTAAGTGGATTCTAGCCCTCATCAAATCACCTAAATACTCCATCCTTGTGAACGGGGTTCCCTCAGCTCCCTTCCAACCAACCAGAGGCATTAGGCAAGGCGATCCCCTCTCCCCCTTTTTGTTTATCATTCTCATGGAGGGACTTGGCAGACTAATAACAAGGAACAAAGAAGAAGGCAACGTCAGAGGCCTTCAACCCATCAGAGAATGTCAAGCCACAACCCATCAACAATTCGTGGATGACACTATGTTACACGGTATCCCTACTGTCAAAGAAGCCTTAGCCTTCAGGAATATTCTTAATTTGTTCAGCCAAGCCTCAGGGATGGAGATCAACTTCTCCAAATCTACTCTATTCTTCTTCAATACTCACCCTTCCATTCAGTCTCACCTTTCCCGTCTCCTGGGGTTCAAAATTGGATCTCTTCCCTCCAGATACCTTGGTGCCCCCCTCACTTTGAAACCGTGGCAGAAAGGACACTGGGAGAAAATTCTAGCCAGTTTGGAAAGGAAAAGTAAACACTGGACTCACCGAGCTCTAAACTTTGCAGGCAGACTAATTCTCACAAAGGTGGTTTTGCAGGCTATTCCTCACTATATGCTCTCTATCCTCCCAGCACCAAAAGGGGTCATAAACCAAATTCGCGCCATTCAGCGCTCCTTTCTGTGGAGTGGAAGCAGCGAGAAGAAAAAATGGGCTCTAGTTGCCTGGGAGAAGCTCTGCAAACCAAAGAACAAGGGGGGGCTAAATTTAGTTGATCCAGCAACAGTAAATAACATCTGTGGAGCCAAGATTTGGTGGAAATGGATCTCAGAAACGAGTCTTCCCTGGGCTACTCACTGGAAAGAGAAGTACATGCCAAACAACAACAATCTAGACATAATCAGGATGCAGATTACCCGCAATGGCTCACCAATCTGGAACCACGCTCAGGCCAATAGAAGCATAGTCCAGGACCATAGCTTCTGGGAGATAAGAAATGGTAACAATGCTCTCTTCTGGGAAGACGCCTGGCAACAGCTTCCCAAGTTGGACTCTCCCCATCTCCTTCCCCTGAAACAAAGTCAGCAAGCGGCCGGCAAATTCACTGTAAGTCAGTACTGGTCGACCAACAATGTTGACCAGGATTGGAGGCAGTGGACAGCTTTTGATTTAAACAACAATGAACTCACTCAGGAAACTCTACAAGATTTGAATCAACAAATTTCAAAAAGGAAAATTCGAACTGCAACCGAAAATGACAAGCTCAGATGGGGGCCCAGAGGAAACGGGAACTTTTCTCTGAAAGAGGCCCGGAATATCATAGATGAGGAAGGACTACCGAACATTCTACCTTGGACAACTAAGGTGTGGGACAGTTTGCTATGGCCGAAGATTAGAACTTTTCTATGGTTATTAATGCAGAAGAGGACTCTCACCTGGGAAAACCTTTTGAAGAAAGGCTTCAGGGGACCCTCCAGATGCCCTATGTGTACTAAGGAGGAGGAAACCATGAACCACCTTCTTAACTCCTGCGAATGGGCTTCCAAGCTCTGGGACTGGATGGAAAGCATTCTTGGAGCCTCTGACCGGAACAGGGATTCAATACAGGAAACCATCTCCAACTGGAGAAGCAAGTTCTCAAAAGTGAACAGAGTGGAAAGCATCTGGAAATCTGCCCCCGGCTTTATAGTTTGGACCATCTGGAAAGAACGTAACCGCAGAATCTTCAAAGAAGAAACTAGAAGCCTAGAATTTGCAAAGGAATCCATCTCAACGAATATCAAACAGCTCATACAGGCCAAGTGCAAAGCTGAAGCTGAGGAAAAACCAACTATTCAGGATTTACGAATCTTAAAGGCGTTTCAATTGGAAGCTGTGAGCCATCAATTAACAGGGGGAGGTTCTCCCCAACCCACTTCAATTTCATCAATTTGGCAACGACCTCCTATGGGCAGCCTGAAAATGAACTTTGATGGTGCCTCTCGGGGAAACCCTGGTATAGCAGGCATTGGGGGAGCTGTCCGAAATCAAGCAGGGGAAATCATTCACATTTTCTGCAGAGCTTTAGGTGAAGCCACTAATAATGAGGCCGAGTTCGCTGCGCTTGAGCAGGGCTTAAAAATCCTAAAAAGTCTCAGAAGGGGAAATCTAATAGTCGAAGGAGACTCTCTTCTGGCTATCATGGCGGCTAAACGCCTACAGACAGGCACGGCCATAAGCAAAGCAACCAAGCATTGGAGGCTTGCCAAAGCTACGGAAAACATAGCTGAGCTAGTTATGGGGATGAAAGGTCTAATCTTTCAAACAACCAGAAGAAAGGCGAATGGTCTTGCTGACCATCTGGCAAACTGTGGAGCAGACAACCCCAACATTGCCATTGACAGATGCTGGCGGGAGTTTGATGACCCAATCATAAAGGAAGCATGCATACAACTGGCAGCGAAAGATCTTATCCAGATCACCCAACCTTAATCGAGGACGGCACCTGGCCACAGTCTCGAAATCACGAGAAGATCGGCAAGAATTATCAACCTAAAGCCCTCAACGGGCTGATGGGACACAGGGGGCAGTGGAGCTCCTGGCGGCAGCAGCTCTTGGAGATTGGAGATCATAACGAATTAAGCGACGAGATCCAGTACATCAGACACCGTCCTCTCAGCACGCATGGAGAGGATCCGTATGGAAAGGTTTCATCACCATTAATGGCAATTCTGAGTGGAAGACGGTGGAACAAGGCCCGAAGGAACAACATCAGGCATGCTAGCATATGGGGCATACCTCCCTTCACGCGCCACCATCCCTTAAGAAGGTTTTCACCACACACTTGGCGCCCAGCTCGTCAGCCTTGCAGTTACATCATGAGCTCCAATTCTTCCAGGGACAGGCTCGCTTGTGCGACTCCTCAGATCACCCATCAGCAAGGTACCACCACTCTCAGAGGCATTTACTCCAATCTCCTGAGGAAGCATCATTGCTTTCATTATAAAAACATGGGCAATTGCCCTGTTCTCCCCATTGTTCTTAGCGTTCGTGTTGAGAGTGGTTCCGCTTACAATTCTGGTTCAATTCGGGCAAGTCACAAGAGGTTCACCATGAAAGCGGGAAGTAGTCGCTGCGAGGCAGCTAATAGGGAACTTCAGGCAGCAAGAGGTGGCTACGAAACCAGGACTGCGACCAGGATCAAGCGCAAAATTGCAGAATTGGAGGCTCAGGCGAAGCTTGAGGAGGATGGCCGCTCGGATATGGAAATTGCTGCTGAGGTCAACTGGGTAACAGACCCCGGCACTCCCGCGAAGAGGGCCACACAATTTGTGCGTACCCAGGCGGAGAGCTGGCGCATGAAAACCTTAATTGCAAAGGCGCTGGAATCCGTCACAGAGGTAAATCTCACTACACAGGTTAATCTCACCACAGAACAGATGGCCAAGATTACAGACTACAATAGCTCCCTGGACAGCAAATTAACCGCGGTGAATGAATCGATCAAAACCCACAACCGTCTGCTTATGCTGCTCATCCAGCTTCTCAAAAATTCCATTAATACTGCTCCTGCGGCTCAGCCAGCCACTTCCAGTGCGAACCATGCTGCTCAGCCAGCTACTTCTGCAGCGTTTCAGCCTGCATCCCTGGAAGAACTGCAGGCGAAGGTCGACAGCCACGTCAGGAACAGCGGCTTGGACACCATCGCCCAGATGGGGAATTACCACTTCTAAGGTCTTCATGTTAGCTCTTTTTCCGACTCGGGTTCTTGCTTCTCTGTTATCTTTTCACTCTGTTATCTCGGCTTTAGTTTGTGTCTGTTGCTCGGTTGTTACTTCTACTATCTACTCACGGTAGTTCCTGTGGTTTAGCAATGTTTTGTTCTGTCCATCGCCACCCTGCGTGGTGTGCTTCGTTTTGGTTTATCTGTAACACTTCTTCTGAGCAGGCGATTAGCCCAGGAATATTGTACATCCCTGCTCACACTGCTTCGGCAGGTTTTTGTATTATACTTGTTATATAATATAATCTTCTCACTTACACAAAAAAAGAAAAAACCCTCCTTGCCATGGTCAGAAGTGATGGACATTTGAGCGTCATGGCCATACCCCCCGCTACACATGTCCAGGATCGGTTATACACAAGGATTTCATACAAGGAGGTTGATTTTTCTCTGCACCATGGAACATGAAATTTGGAGGATGAGGGTCGGTGGAGAGCCCCTCCTCTAAAAAAAACTGAGATCTATTGATTAGTTCTAGATCTAAATGAGAGACAAGTAGAAGGGAGATCACAAGGTGTAAATCCATATGCGGAGGAGCTATATCATATTTGTATCAAAACCGTTACTAGAAAATCAATCCTGCTAAGGGTTAGGGAAACAAATCTAGTGATAGATCTTAAGCAGAGTGCCCAAAATATCACAAGTATTCCTTCTCCATCACAAAGTCTTATTTTTCAAGGAAAGTGCAACATGATGTGGTTCCTTTGAAAGATTATGGTATTCAAAGCAATTCTACCATCATCTTGAATTTAAGGCTACAAGGTGGTGCCCTAGAAGTGAGCTTTCCATCTGGATCATCTTTGGCTGGAAAGGGCCCGACCTCATTGAAGGATGCATTGAGAGGGAATGCTACCACATAGGACAAATAAAACCCAAATATGACAATCTTAGGTCCATACATTATAGAGAAAATGGAGGAAGCCTTAGATCTATCCATAGAATTACCAGAAGTAAGTGGTATTTTCACTATTTTACAAGCAAAAGCTATCATATGTCGATTTAATGGTTTCTAGCCCAAATATGAAGATCTAAATGAGTCGATCTACCTCAATTGGACTAGAGATTGTGACAACTATCTGTCTGCAAAAGGAATTTTTGTGGTTCAGTTTGATAACTAGAAAGATTTTGACTATGTCATAAATTAAGGACCATGGTTTTGGGGAAGGGTAGGTCTCTATGTAACCCCATGGTTTTCTAGTTTTGATGCAAACTAAATGGTGGTAAAAAAAATGCTAGTTTGGGTAAGGCTACATAATATTCCACTCCCCTTTTGGCACCACTAGGTTCTAGAAGGGATTGGGAACTCTTTGGGAAGTTTCCTAAACATGGATAGAGAAATAATGGACAAAGGTATCTTCACTTTTGCATGCATATGTGTTGAGATGGATTTAAGCAAAGGCCTTCCTAATTGCATCCACTTGATACATCAAGACTTCAAATTGACACAATGGTTAGATTTTGAAAATACCTCCTTTAGGTGTCAATTTTTTTTATCAAACAGGGAACTTGTAGAACACATGCAAACAAGAAAAGAAAAGGAAAAAGAAAAGACCACAAAATAAAAGAGGATGGATATTCCCAGACCCTCCTCTTCAGATGATGAGGATGAAAAAATGGATGAGACCCAATAACACCCATAGACACAAAATTAGCAAGGCTCTCAAAATGAGGGAGAAGAGAAGAAAAATGATCAGAACAAATAGGCAGAGATTCTCAATAGCTCAATAGTGTTCTCGATCCATGAGAACCAACAAGACAAAAAGAACAACAACCAATGTCTAGGTGGAACAAATCGACCACATGTCTCTGAGAGCTCAGATTCAAATAAAGAAGCCCAAAACACTTCACTAAATAATGCGCTGTTAATTGTTTCATCTAATCCATCAATTCGGGTTTGGCAACAAGTCCAAAAGACAAAGGAAAAAAATAAAAGACCAATTTATCTAGTCAAATGTAATTTTATTTTTTGTAGACTAGCTACTATGTGTGCTTAAAGCATATACACTAGTCCCCAAGACAATATTTGAATTCACTTGTGCATCTTCTCTATGCAAATTTTTATTTTGATTAATATAAAGTTGTTGTTATTTCCTCGAAAAAAAAATACAAATAAATAGAATAAAATAAATAAATTTAACTATTTATTATTAAGAAAAAAATGTGTAACTCATTCAATTTTTAATATGAAATATTAATAATAATAAATTATTCAAAAATACAATTTAAACAATGAAAAATAACACTATGGTGGATCTATATTCAGAGATAGAAAACCACTATAGATCCACCTTAATCACATATTTATGAAGCACTAAAAGAGATTAAATCTTTTGATATGTAAATCATTTTTCAGGTTTTGCATTCTAAAACGATATTTTCATATAATAAGATTTGATCTCTCTCAACTCTTGGTAGATCTGTTGTTAATATGGATCTATATTAGTTTATAAAATTCAATCTATTGTTAAATTTAAAAAACTTAATTCATAATATTTTATAATTAATTTAGATTTAATACAACTTAAAAAATTATGTTTTAATAAAATTTAATGTATCACTAAAGTGATGCAATTTTTAGGCAATTTAAATTTAATATTTATAACAACTCTTATCAATTTAAATTAGAAATTTCTTTCTCTAAAGATGAGGATCAAGAAAGGTAAAATAAGGCTTGTGAAGTTATTTGTAGTTGGGAATTTGTTGTATTGGAAGTTCTCCCTTAAAGAGGCAAGCAAAATATTTTCTAGTAATAACAATATAACATTTTGATGTTATTTTTGGTTCTTTATTTTCTATTGTGATTTAAATTTATCATTTTTGAATAATAAATATGAGTTAAATAATACAAAAATCATACTCTATTAGATTTAAACTTTTTACAAATAATATATATGATTATTTCTTAATGAACAAATCAAGAAATATTATTTTTTCCACATTCTTATCACGAGATGGTTACTAAAATTCATGCTTTCACATTTCTCCTAGCTAATATTACATCATGTTTGCAGTGATAAAGACATGTCTAGTTTAAATAATTTACTTATAAATACATAAAAAATAGATATTTATTTTACATAATCTAAATAGAAAAGATAAAAGCATCACCAAGTCTATTAGAAAGTCAAACAAATGTCTCTGAATCACCCTCACATTATTTATCATTTAATTCTTAGCCATAAAATATTTATTAATTCAACTTTTATTAATTCCCTATTTTCTCATTTTGGTTATATTCTTCACATTTTTATATTTGAGAAGCATGGTCACCTTGAATCTGTTATGAAACCAGCTCACAAAAAGATAGAAAAGAGAGATCCACGCCTTAGAATTCAGCCTCTTCGAGGGGGCAACCTCCTTTATATTACATAAATGAACAATTCTTGGATGATACAAATGAAAAGACCTCCTTTCTATATATAGGAGTCTAAGGGCTCATAACATAATGAGAGCCTACATAACAATAATAATGTAAGGGCACAATAATAACAATAGTGGGCTTCTATGGGGTGCCATAGTAACAATATGGGCATTACATGGGTACATCAATATAATAAGTGGGTTCTACTAATAAAATAAGGGGTTATATTAATAATATAGGGGCCTAACAGAATCCTTACTATCATAGATATTGTACACCATGTTTTAAACTGCATTTATATTTATGGAGATACGTTGCGTAGTGAAAATAAGAGGTTATTTTACTATATTGAAGAACTTTGATGATGGTTGTAGTAGGCTCTTTATCACACATATTTAGCACAAATATCATTTTCCTTCATTTTCTATCACTTTGTGAGTTATTTTAGATTGATACTCACAATGTCATTAGAGAAAGGAGATAATATGATTATCTTTAGATTGTTATCGTAACAAACTATAGTTATAAATTGATAACTCATACTTAGAATTATAACAATCATTTGATCCATCATTATGCCTATATAAAGCCTATAGAAGAAGTCTATTGTAAATTAGATTCAAACACATTAAACAAATATTTTCAAATTTGAACTTTGAAATTATAAATTACACATTTGGAAATACTTAGTTTTAAGTGTAAAAATGTTTCCACTTGAAAAAAAACGTGTAAAAATGTTTGTGAATCTTACAAATCATATAAAATGCCAACAAGATGAATAAAAAACAATATAATTAACAAAATAAAGAAAACAAAAACGTACAACAATAGCATAAATGATGAAATAACAGAAGTACATATCATTTTCCATTGTCATCACCGTGATTATCTTCCTCACTTGGCATGATAATAGTTTTGTTCTCAAAAATATGTTTTGATCTAGGGCCATGTTTTAATACGAACCACCAATCCGTATCCAACACATCTATGTAAAAAAACACCTAGGTGGAGTGTTTGGGGAAATCATAAGGCTCTCTAACTTCATGACAAATATTTCTAGAGTTGATAGATATCAACGCACTATCACAATATTTTTTTACATTATTCCAATCAAAGGTGTCCCACCACCTACACAAGAAAATAACACATTGGAAAAAATAGAATTCCACTTGAATGAACTCTTTTATCTTTCCTACGTAACCTAACATCCCCTCTATTAGGTTTTGATCACAGTGGCTAGCACGACTAGATTGTTCGAACTCGAATTCCACTCCACAGTCTTGTGTCATGCATCCATCATCAACATCCTCTATGTGAAAATGATGTCCATATTCCCATATAAATTGGAACAAATGCACCTATAAAAAATTCATGAAAAAATCACAGTGTCATGTCTTTAATAACTTGAACATAATTAAAAGATAAAATATAGGTTTTATAATACAAAGGTGCATCATCACTAGAATCCTAATTTCAAAAAAAAATTGAACATTAGTACATAAATGATAACAGTAAGTACAATGCAATTGTTTTGTTGAAATTACATTCTACCAAACAATTATTACCATCTATTGGGTAGGGGTCCCCTAGGTCCAAGTTCCGTCTATGTCTTGTAGAGTCTCCTCATTTTGAGGAGCAGAGCATGATTCACACAGAGTTCTAGGAGTCAAAGGGACTTAAGGGTAGTTCAAAGACCCTTATTTTGTACAGGGATGGGATAAATTCAACTATTTTAAGCTCTGCCCATAGTTTGCGAACAATGGTATTGTAAGGGTAAAAGATATATAAAGGGTTTTCCTAGTGAGTCAAAGAAAATAATTTTATGTTATGTTATGATATGATTTGAGTCTATAATTGTGATATCTTTCTATATTCGGGCGAAGGGAAAGGCTCCAACAGTTGTGTGTGCGAAGACCTTGGTAAGTCTGCAGCTGTTTGTGCAAGCCCCTTCAGGTGCATGTGCAGGGTTAGAAAGATTGTATTTGTGGAGATTTGAGATAATAAAGAAGAATTTGGAACAATTATGTGTATTTTTATATGTTTGTGTAGTTTCTATAATTCTAGATAATTAGGATTTGCCTTTGAATATTTCTTCTGTAATTGCATTGTGAAGGTTCAAATATTGTTTTATATGATGAATAATGCATGTTAGACTAGTTAGCCACAACTCCCAAGTTTTTTAAGTAGGAAAACACTCTACAACTGTAACAAAAAGGTTAACAGTTCGCAAAGGTATGATTAAGCCCTAAACTGAAAAAAAACCTATATCGACACTACATAGCGCCTATGTATGCAAAAACCTGGTTCTAGCATCTTCCAATATTTCCTCATATGAGAGTGTGGTTTACGCTACGCGGATCGTTGTCGAAAGGGCTGGTAATATAGGGTTTTGATAGTTAGCGTAACTAACTCTAAACCTCAGTATGAGCCCGTGAAGCCAACAAATGGTTCCTTTTCCTAGATTGGGATCTATCTAAGGGATGTGTGATGTGGCCACCGACTAGAAAATAGATCCAAGATTGGGTAGATCTGAAGTTGCACAAATTTAGAGCACATGAAAATAGAAATTTGTGCCAGTTGACGAGAAGGTGGTTACAGAGGTATATCTATATAGAACAACATGAGATATTTTTCGCATATTTTTCTTATGAGCTTCACAAGTTGATTTCAAAACTAGCCACAAACGAGCCCTATTGGAAACACGATGATCCTACTATGTGGACCCAAGCGCTGATTAAGTGACTTAAGGAGACAGAAAATAAGGTCGTTGAATTACTACACGAGTACCAGGATCTATTTTTGATGAAGTTTTATGACATGAAAGACATTGTAGGTGATATGGGAATAATGTTGATCAATTTGAAGTCAGATGTGAAGCCGATAAAACAACGACCATATAAACTAAACCAAAAATACAAGGAAAATGTGAGGCAAGAGCTTGATAAGATGCTCGCAGTCAGAATAATTGAACCTATGGAAGAATTCGAATGGGTGAGTCTGATGGTAGTGCAGGAGACAAATACTAAGAGAGAAATAAGGATTTGTGTTGATTTAAGAAAGTTGAATTATGCATGCGTACACAATCCATTTCCAACACCGTTCATTGATGAAGTTTTACAAAATATTGGAGGACAAGAGGTCTACTCCTTCAGAGATGGATTTTTAGGGTACCATCAAATCAAGTTCATGCCGAAGGATAGGAGTAAGATAAATTTTTATATTAAATGGGAATCATTTCAGTATACAGTCATGTTGTTTGGGCTAAAGAATGCAACTGTGACTCCAAGGCAATCATCGCAAACTTTAAGGAATTCATCCACAAATTTCTAGAGGTTTACTTTGATGACTCGACATTCTTTGAACTGGTAAAGAAGCATGTTTCAAGTCTGTGATTGATGTTAGATACCTATAGAAAATATCAGATTTCGTTGAATTTGAAGAAGTGCATTTTTGGTGCACCATATGGAATATTATTGGGACATGTTGTTTGCAAATAATGGTTGATGGTGGACCCTACCAAAATTGTTGTTATTATCAATTTGGATATGCCGAGGAATGTAAATTAGCTACGTGCAACACTAGGACATAATGGTTACTATCGAAAGTTCATAAACGCTTACCCACAAATTACTACACCGATGGAAAAGTTACTAAAGGAAGATGCTACGTTTTGTTGGGACTATGAATGTTAGAAGAGCCTCAACATCTTAAAGGAAAAAATGGTCACTTCGCTAATTTTGTTGTTTCTAGATTGGAAGAAGGAATTTCATGTCCATGTAGATGCATCATGCATAGTTTTGGGGTTGTCTTACTGCAGCCAGGAGAAGGGGATATTGATCACCCCGTCACATTTGCGAGTCACAAGTTATCTAAGGTAGAAATAAGTTATTCCACAACAGAATGAGAGTGTTTAGTTATGGTATGCATGCTACAAAAATTCAGGCATTACGGATTAGGAGCGCACTTCAAGATGCTCACATACCATTCTATGCTAAAGTACTTGGTGAACAAGCCTGTGTTGGCGGGGAGGATCTGCAAGTGGCTATTGTTGTTCCAAGAGTACCATTTTGAGGTAACAGTTAAGCTAGCATGATTGAATGCTGGGCCAAATCACTTGTCTAGAAATGAGAATGATTAAGAACCAACAAACATTGAAGAAGGACTACCCGATGCACAACTTTTTGCAATACAAGTTGTTGATGATCATTTTGCTAATATGATCTACTTTTTTTCTACCAGAGTAGCCACTACAGAGTATAAAACTCAATGAAAGAAAGAAATTGTATGCAAAGATGTAGATTTTTCTTTGATTGCTAGACATATGTATAAAATGGGCGCCAATGAGATATTGCGCAAATATTTCCCTAAGCACAAAAGACACAATATTTTGGCAAAAGAACATGATGGTGTCACGAGAAGACACTATGCAGGAAAGGCCACTGCACATAAGGTTTTAAGAGAGAGACTATGGTGGTCCACAGTGCACAAGGATTCCAAATAATATTGTAGTGCTTGCGATGTCTGCCCGAGGAGTGGAAGACCATAGAGAAGGGATGATTTTCCTCTCAATCCACAAGTCACCTTGAAGGCCTTTGATAAGTGGGTGAGTGACTTGGTTGGGTCGATCAATCCGCTGGGAAAGAAGACTAGTGCGTGATACGTTATTACTGTGATGAATTATCTGAACAAGTTGGTTAAAGCACAACCGATAAAGGATTACAATGTAGACGCTATTGTGCACTTCATCTTTGAGTATATATTGTCACGGTTTGGGTGCCAAAAGATCCTGATGAGCGACAGAGGTTCGCATTTCTTGCACAACACTATTGAAGCACTAATGGAGGAATTTCATATGCATCATCAGAAGAGCACGCCTTATCATCCTCAAGTGAATGGAACAGTCGAGGCCTTTAATAATATTTTGGAGAATGCTTTAACTAAAGTATGCAACGTCAACAGGAATGATTGGGATGTGTGCATACCAGTAGTTTTATGGGCATACAGGACTACTTGCAAGAAGTTGATAGGACAGAATCTGTTTAGACTGGTGTATGGACGGGAAGTTGTAATTCCTATGGAATACGTAGTACCTAGTCTTTGGATTACAACTGTTATAGATATGGCAAACAATGATATTATGGAGGAGAGATTGGAACAACTGCTCGCATTTGATGAAGATCCTTTTCTTGTACGCTTTCACCAAAAACTACAAAAATACCAAGAAATGGCATGGAACGATTGACATATTAAGTAGAGAACTTTGAAGAATGGAGACTTGGTTCTATTGTATGATAGTAAGTTCATGAAGTTCCATGGTAAGTTTAGTATGCATTGGCTAGGACCACACATTATCAGGGATATGTCAGATGGTGGCGTAGTTTATCTCGTGAAGCTGAATGGAGAATTATTTGTTGGATGAGTAAATTGTAGTAGATTGAAAATCTATAAGGACAATTCTGTCCTTGGGGCTGCGTAATGACTATATGGATGAAGGAAATTCTTAGTGCTATAGGTAGTTGGAAGGAAGCATGGGACTATAAACTAATCTGTCAAAGAAGGACTTTATCAAAGAGGGAGGGCTATGTGGTATTCAAGAGGATGGCACATATGGAGGAAGTTGTGATGAAGAAGGGGTAACTACACTGCAGGGAAGGGTTTGATGTGGTTCGTCCAAAATATGACTATTGGGGTTTTTAAAGTTGATTTGATAAGGAACTTGTTGTTAAAAAGAGTGGGGGGAACGCATTTAAGGAGAAATTCTGGGAAAATATTCCAGCAAATTTACATTTATGAGGAGGACCTAAAGGAGATCAAGGAGTTTGAATTTGAACAGGGTTATAAATATGGCACCCCGCCCCACATTCAGACACTTTTCTTGTTGAGAATTTGAAGTGTGATTTTTTAAAAAAGTGTGAGCCAAGCATTCTGCTGCATGTCTGGTTGGAATTGGGAGGATATTGAGAAAGAGTTTCTTAGATGAGGGCTAGAACCCATTATGACTTCTACACCTCCAACACATGCCACTGCACCAAGATCGCTGAGAAAAACGCTTACTACACAAAAACAACAGCTAAGAAGCAGAAGAAGCCACAAAAGCCTCCAGTTAGGCAATCACCGAGGAAAATCCCCACAGAACAATGGACTAAGGAGAGAATGGATAAGCTGAAGCAACTAATGGAGCCCCAAGATTTGGATGAGGAAGAAGTGGCTGCCAGAATAGAGGATATAAATGAACTTGAGGTGGAACCGATCTCCAGGTTGCTACCCTATATTCTGCCACAGATGCCAACCTCAAAGGTGACTAGGGACCCAGATGCTATAAAATTTAAGGTCTTTACACCCCTGTTACCAGAGGAGGTACTGATTGAGGGAGAATTGTTGGAAAGGGTGCCACAACTATGCATGGAGGACCGGGATATTATTTAACAAAGTAATTATCCCCAATTCTAGCCCAATAAGTATCTGAAATTTGTTTAGTATGACGAAGATGACGTAACAAGGGTCGAACCATTGTCATGTGCAGTAGGAATTTAGTGAGATGGGTTACTAAATATGCTCTATGTTCCACACTTTGGGAGAGTAACATAAATACAATTTGTGTTCATCAGTTTTTGGCATTGGTGCATGATGGGTGTTTGTGGCTCAGGACGAAGATCCCCATTGATGATATGTTAAATAGAGGGATCATTGCACTACCTTACCAAGGAGAAAACCCCTCCAACACATTTTTCGGGAACTCTTAAGAGAAAAATATGGTTGATCAGATGAAGAATGACTTCGGTTTGGTTAAGAAATCCCAAGGATATGCCATTAGCTCTATTATTTATCTGGCTGTGCATTTTTCCACACACATTTTGGCTGGTAAGATAATGAGAAAGTGCCAAGCCGAAGAAGTGCCAACCCCAGTTGTATCTTTGGTTGTGTAGTGCAGTAAGGGGGTCTAGTTTAACTGGGTAGGGTATTTATGTTAGGAATTTTTGGATGACTATCGAGAAGTGCAAGAAGAAAGGAAGCAATTCCACTACACTTGGTTATTGCTCTTAATCACACTAACAACATGGAGACTGTTGGAAGAGTCATAGTTCCCCACTGTGGACCCTGATGTGTGCGAGACTACGTGGTATGCCTCGCTGTGGGTGTCTAAGCCACTGACCCAAGTTATAGATAACAAATTGTTTTGGGTCTTATTTGAGATGGATCTGCACACAGTGATCAGCTAGAAGCTACATCTATCACCAATTTTGTTTCAAGAATATAGTAGCATTGCCGACTTAAAAGCAGATTTTCACCATGTATATATCTACACACAGAAATATTTGGAGGAGGTATGGTATGAGTTGCCATACTTAGTTACTGAGGATGACATCCTGTTAGTAATAAGAAAGCGGACTAGTAATTGGCTCATGCCAACTAAAGACGAGGGAAAGTAGGCAGGCACAAGTAAGACAAAGAAAGCCATTGAAGTTTGTGCAGCCTGAAAAGCCAACCGTAAAGAAGGATACAAGGAAGTTGCCTGAGAAGTTCACAATTGACCTTGAGAAGAACACTGCGTAGGAAATAGAGAGTGAAGTTGAACATGAGGAGCAAGCCTCTGAAGAGGGTGATCAGGATGGTGAATACCCTTTTGTGGACAAGAAGGAATTTGATTCCCTATTTATAGTGAAAAGGTAGAAGATGACGAGTGTTGGAGGTGCGTGGAAGAAGCAGAAGTCCGAAAAATCCAAAAGTGCAAAGCCGATGGTCCTCACTGAGGGGGACTTTGATGAAATTAGAGACACCCTCAGGGGTGTGACGATGGATATTTGGGGAAACATTGAAGATCAATACAAGACAGTATTGACAGAGGTCCAATAGGGCCTCAAAATGTTGCAGGTTCAAGCAAGCATGTCCCAAGCCAGCATGGTTCAGGCGAGCGTGAGTCAAGTGAGAGTGGTAACTTCAACTACAGTGCGTAGAAGGTACTCACAACAGAACTCTGAGCTATACACTTACCAGATGGATCCCTACATTTTGAGACTACAAAAGAGCAAGAGAAAACAAAGAACTTAAAGAATTTGAGTCTCATTCTTGCCATTCTCCCCCTTCAGACATTGCATGAATTGCATCAGGTCATTATAGATGAACTCAAGGTGTAGGAGCAACGTGCTCTGTTGATCATAAAAGAAGTGAAAAGAAACAACCAACAGATGTTCGATGAGAAGAATAAAGCAATACAAGATCGCGACGGGGAAGATACGTGTAGACAACAACTCAAAGAGGTTATTACTAAAGCATGCAGCGAGCTTCCAAAGCTCTAGATCCAAACAGAGGCAGCCTCAGAAGAGAAGATTTATAATCTTGCAACAACGGTCTAGGAATCAAAGGCAGAGGTGGAAAAAGTCATATTTGAGCTGCAGATGTAGATTATGGAACTCCATATGAAGGTGTAGTTTACCATGCCACCTAAAGTTTGAGCATAGCACAAAGATGTAATCAAAGATGACATGGAAAAAATAGCCACTACAGTAAAGGAATATGATCAAAATTTTTAGGATACAATGTAGATATGGACCTTGCTGCAGGAGGATCCACATGTGTAGAAGATCGAGGAAGAAATCCGAGAAAAAAAACTGCAATTTTATGAGCTCAAAGCAATAGTGTGGACCTTAGCGCCTGTGAAAAAGTTTGCCAGTATTTAGGAGGGAATGCTTATGCAAGGAAAAATTGATGAGCTATGGCGAAAGACATAGATACTGTCCATGTGGACGTAGCCTTGGGTAGAGGAGGTCAGTCTTCTCTCACAGACATTGGAAAGCAAGTTAAAGAGGATGCAACAAACACAGAGAACAATCGGTCTACTGAAAACAGGGCTGATGGTAGAGAAACTCATAGAGGAAGTTCGATAGGCCACAACGCAATGCGTAAAGACACTTCATCCATTGAAGTTTGCATACAATGGCCTCAAAGAAAGGGTTTAGGACATACTGGCTGAGTGACTCGAGGACGAGGCACATCTTTATGTTGGGGACCTGTTGTGTAGGGGTCCCCTATGTCCAAGTTTTGTCTAAGTCATGTAAAGTGTCCGCATTTTGAGGAGCAGAGCGCAATTCGTGTAGCGTAGTCAAAGGGGCTTTAGGGTGGGTCAATGCCCTTTATTTTGTAAATGGATGGGATAAATTCTACTATTTTCAGCTCCACCCATGGTTTGCGAACCATGTTATTGTAAGGGTAAAATATATATAAAGGGTTGTCTTAGTGAGTCAAAGGCAATAGTTTTATGTTATATCATGATATGATTTTGAGTTTGTAATTGTGATATATTTTTATATTCAGGCGAAGGGGAAGGCTCATGCAGCTGTGTGTGTAGGCCCCTACAGCTATGTGCGTAGTGTCAGAAAGATTGTATCTATGAAGATTTGAGATAATAAATAAGAATTTGGAACGAATCTTTGTATTTTATATGTTCGCATAGTTTCTATAGTTTTGCATAATTAGGATTGACTTTTGTATATTTATTTTGCAATTGCATCTCGAAGGTTCAAATACTGTTTTATATGATGAATAATACATGTTAGACTAGTTAGGCACAACTCAAAATTTTGTTAAGTAGGAAAACACTCTACAACTGTAACAATAAGGTTAATGGTTCTTGAAGGTCAGATCAAGCCCTAAACTAAAAGAAACCCTACAACCACACTACATAGCTCCTCTGCATGCAAAAATTTAGTTCTAGCATCCCCCAATATTTCCTCGAGTGAGACTGCAGTCTGTGTTACGTGGATCATTGCCAAAAGGGTCGGTAATGTAGGGTTTTATTGGTTAGTGCAACTAACTCTGAACCTAGGTCTAAGCTCGTGAAGCTAACACCATCGCTGACCCAAGATTGTGGCTAGAAGAGGTCATGTTCTAACTGGCAAGGAGAAGGGGTTGTCCATTTTCATCTACCAATTTCTTGTGATATGTTGCTAAAAAAGTTACCGATCAAATAAGAAATCTAGCAAAAAAAACACATTAAAAAAAAAAACAAAAAAAAAAACCTAAAATGCTGGAATAACAACGGTATTAAAACCCAATAAAAGACAATTTTTTGTTTGCAAAAAACACCCTAAAAATGAAAAGTTTAATGCTAGAATAATGATTTTTTTTTTGGTAAATCTTTAACATTTTTTAATAATGAGGTTAAAGGTAAAATATCATCACTCCAAAGAACCTTAAAATTCCAACAATTTTCAAGCATGAAATTAAAGATAAAATATCACGTCTTTGAAAAGCATTAAAATTCCAACGATTTTTGGACATGAAATTAAAGATAAAATATCATGTCTTTGGAAAGCCTTAAAATTTCAACAATTTTTAACCATGGTGTTAAACAAGAAATACTTATAAACATTTTCAACGATAGCATTAAGGATAAAATATTATGATAGAAAAGGAAATTATAATTTTGATAAATTTTTAACCATGGAATTAAACCCAAAGATTATGAATACAAAAAACCTTGTGTTTTCAACATATTTCAAGCACAGCATTATGGAAAAAAATTATGACTAAACAAATTTTAAAAATGAAGACCTAAATTTAAGTGTCATTATAATAAATGTAATTTCGTTTTTAAATGCTAAGAGTATAATGATTTTAAAATCTTAGCCTAAGACTACTTGACACAATGCAACAAAATTTTAAAAATCAACCCATCAAATTAACACACAGTGTAGGCGAACTCGACCCATTGTAATGAAAATTTAAATACCAACCATGAAATTAACACATTGTGGGGTGAACTCGATCCATTATAATGAAAACTTTAAAATGAACTATCAAATTGATATATAATGAGATTAGGATGCTAGTCGTGCCTCAACGTGAACCCCGCAAAAAAAATAAAATAAAATAAAATAAAATATATATATATATATATATATACAAAGAAAAACAAAAATTAAAACAATGAAGAGGGAAAAAAAATATATGTTAAAAAGTAATAAGTAATAAAACATAAAATAAAAATAAAAACATGACCAAAAAAAATCAGATATAAAAAAATTAAAACAAAAAAAAAACATAATAAATAAATAATTAACTTATAAAAAATAAATAATAAAAAAACATCAAAACTTAAAAAAAATAAAAACAAGAAAATATTAATAAAAAAGGTAATTTAAGAAACAAATTAACAAATTTAACCAAAAAAATAAATAAAGAACTAATAAATAATAAGTAATTGGATAATTAAAATAAAATTAGAATAAATAAATAAATAATACATTTAAAAAAAAAACAATTTTGTTTTAGAAAAATTAAAAATAAATATGAAAAGAAATAAAATAAATAAACAAAAATAAAAATAAAAAATCGAGCCTCGTAGACCATGGCAGGCAAAACTGATTCCAGGAATCAACCATGGCTACTCACAATCTGTGGGGCCTCGAGCCTGGGTAGGGGAAGCTGTGTTCAACTTTTCTCTGCCTATGGCCAAGGCCCCAGAAGCCCTAAGCATGCAAGGACAATTTGGGAATTCGCCTTGGCCGCTCACGGCCAGGGTGTCCTCTGTTTTTTAATTTTATTTTTCTCTTAAATGTTTATTTTTAGTTGTTTTCTAATTTTATTTTCGATCTAGATTTAAACAAGAAAGGAAAAAAATACATATATAATCATATACACAAAGATGCAGCGGAAATAATACTTCATTTCATTAATGGAAATACTGAAATAAACTAGCTAGGGCAATGGTAGCTTATCTCTGAGAAGAGATGTGATGACTACATGCCTCTGAACTGTGTTACAATGAGGCTCGAAGGCTTATTTATTGTTGAGAGACAATGGAAAACCCTTAACATCCAAAAACCTAACCCTAGAAGATGAAACGCCAAATTGTGGGCCTTGTTTGGGTAAATTGGTACATCAATTTCCCGGGGTCGTAACCTTGGCATACGATCTCCGTTTGACCTGTACAATAGCTCGTTAGAAAGATCTATCCGAGAACTACCACTTTGGGATGGGAAACATTGGTCCATGGACCCTTGTTGCCCCCAGATTTCCCAAAAAACGTCGGTTAGGGCCTCAAAACGGCTCCGAAAGTTCAGGACCCGAAAAGCTGCTAAAAATAGTAAACTGTGCTACAATTTTGGAAACTGAAAAAGATGAAAGAGACAGTTGTGGGGGTCCAAATGGGATAGGTGGGTGGCCACCAACATCCACCTAGATCATTCCTCCCCCCTTAGGAAGCAATCGTCCCCATTGCATTGAGTTCCTCCTTGAGATGAGGAAGCTTTTGCTGATCTAGGTCTCTGGTGAGTTGCTCTGCAATCTCTGATGTGTCCAGTAATGGCGAGAAGCATGGTTGAGGGCTGTACACATTGAACACTTGGTGCAGGCGAAGGAATGGAGGAATGTTGTGCTCCAAAGCATTATTTCACACAGCCTTAGTAATGGTGTAAGGACCATGTCGGCATGGTCGAAGCTTCTGATGGGCTCTTGTAAGGTGTTCTTTCTGCAGATGCAACAAGACTTTGTTGCTCACCTGAAGCTTGCATGGTACCCCTATGGGTGAGAAGAAGTTGTTCCTCTGTTCTGTCATGACCGTATTCCTTTGCTGCTGTTGCTGTTGCGTGGAGGAAATCTTCGCAGGGGTCAGGGATGTGGTGATGATCTTCCCCTTACTTTGGGAGTGAACCAGACAGATGAATTTCCTAGTTTGGGAGATGAGCTTGCTGCCTTCCTTAGCAGTGATCAAAGAGGTGGCAGTAGGTGGGGCTACCTCCGGTATCTTGTATAATGAATCACCCAAAGAAATAATGACAACACAAGTCCTTGACTCATACACAGCATGTCGCCTCCACAAGTATGGCTGGCCTAATAGTACATCACAAACATCCAGAGGTATAACATCACATAATACATCGTCAGTGAAGGGATTTATGTTGTAGGGAAGGTGGCACTGCTGGCGAACTTTGAGTTCTCTTCCTTCATGAAGCCACTCGATATTGTACAGCTGCCAGTGTGGTGTAGTTGGTAGGCCCAATTGCTTCACAACCTCTGCTGAAATGAGGTTCTTTTGGCTACCACTGTAGACAATGAATTGCAATGGTGAACCCTTCACCCACATGTGTGAGTGGAAAAGACATTCCCCCTCCTCTGGATCTTCAAGCTCATTTTTTTAGATCTTGGCGGTGGCAACAGTGGCGCTGGGATTTGCATCAATGATCTTCTTCCCTTTGCCATTCCCCTTGTCGGGTTCTGGCTCAGGTTCAGAGTATGCATCTGATTCAGAAGCCTTCAACTCGACCACCAACAACTGCTTGGTCCAACACTCACTTGTGTTGTGAGTGGGACTCTTGTGGAACTCACACCACTTTCCTGTGTCCTTCATCGACTTCATGGCGTTGTTCCTTTCTTGCAGCTTCGATGGGTTGTCTTGGGTCACCCCGCCTTGGCTTTGTCCTTTGGTCTTCAGATTCAAAAATCCAAATTCTCGCTTCTTCTATTTGAACTTTTGCTCGATTTTGACAGCGTATCGGTACGCTGTGCCAAGCGAGGAGATGTTCAGGAACTCCATCTCTTCCTAGATGTATCTATGTAAGCAGCCATGGTATTTGAGTACCAGATGCAGATTAGAATCTTTGATACCAATTGCGTGCGAAGGGTATGAAAAATGTTGGTGAACTCTGGCACATCTTGGTCCCTTGCCTGTCACAGCGTGGTCCATTTGATGTATTTGTCCTCATAGCTTTTGACAGGGTAGTACTACTCCTTGACAGCGTCCCAGAATGAATCCCAAGTGGGTTCGGCTAAAAATAGTGAGCACGTACTTTCATTCTTCTACTCGTAGTAGGTTTCCCACCAGTCCTTGACATGGGGGGCTGCTTTGAGAAGAGCGAAAGCAATCTTTTCCCAACTTGAAAATTCATGAACAGAAAAATACCCATCTAGCAGATTTAACCATTTATCTACGACATCTGCATCTATTTGACCCTCGAAGATGGGGATTTCAGAATTAACTTGTACCTTAAACGGTGTGGCATTTCCAGAGTATCTGTTGGAAGCCGATGCATCGCCTCTAGGTAGCTGCTGAAGGATTTGTGCAAAGCTATCCATCATCGTGTTTCGTTGTTGCTCGAGGGCTTCTTCGAGCAAGATTCTGATAGGATCTCCTGCCCCCTCATCCTTCTTTTCATCCGCCATGGGAGGCCATCGGGATTTGCAAGGCTGGTTTGATAAAGGTTCAACGAGTTCAATCCCTAACTCCTTATATCCCAACCTCATTGGGGACATGCAAAGAAAAACAGAGAAAAAGCAGACCGCTTTGATACCACTGATCCTAATTTAAACAGGAATGCAACAAAATATAGAGATAACCATATACACAAAGATGCAGCGGAAATAATACTTCATTTCATTAATGGAAAATAATGAAATATGCTTACAACCAGAAATGGAAATAAACCAGCTAGGGCAATGGTAGCTTATCTCTGAGAAGAGATGTGGTGGCTACATGCTCTGAAATGTGTTACAATGAGGCTCAAAGGCCTATTTATTGTTGAGAAACAATGGAAAACCCTTGACATCCATAAACCTAACCCTAGAAGGTGAAACACCAAATTGTGGGCCCTGTTTGGGTAAATTGGTACATCAATTTCCCGGGGTCGTAACTTTGGCATACGATCTCCGTTTGATGCGTACAATAGCTCGTTAGAAAGATCTATCCAAGAAATACCACTTTGGGAAGGGAAATATCGGTCGATGGACCTATGTTGCCCCCAAATGTCCTAAAAAACGTCATTTAGCGCCTTAAAACAGTTCCGGAAGTTCAAGACCCGAAAAGTTGCTAAAAATAGTAAACTATGCTACAATTTAGGAAACTGAAAAAGCTGAAAGATATAGTTGTTGGGGCCCAAATGGGATAGGTGGGTGGCCACCAACATCCACCTGGATCAATTTTTTAATTTTTAATTTTTTTTTTTTTAAATTGTTTTTAATGTGTTTTTTTTTTGTATGTTTTTATTAATTTTTATGTTTTTCTTCAATTTTTTTTTTTACCTGCCCAAGAGTATATGGTAATAGTTTGGGTCAAAATGCTTTGAATCTTAATCTAATTGCAAATTATTAGAAGCTATTTTAAAGTTTATTAAAGTTTTTGTAAAATTAAATATTAAACTTATTTTTTCATAAATTGAAAATTATTTTTTGAATATTTAAAGTTTTAATTTATAAATTTTGATTAGGGATGACTAATTTTAAGTTGTTTAAAATCAATTTTTTAGAATTAAAAATTGTTAAAAAAAATTAAAATAAATAATAAAACATCTAATTTCCAAGTGTCCTCATAAATTAATTATCAATTTTTTTTCCAAATTTATGTATTTTTATGTAATTAGTATTTCCTTTTCAAAAAAAATGAGTTGTCATCACGTTCCCGCTTTTACATACCATGGAATCTAGGCTGATTAAAAAAACAAAAGCAACAATGCTGCATATTATAATTTTCTTCATAATTTTTCGGATTTTTACTTTTGGATGGACTTGGTTAAATAATTTTCCTCAATAAACCTTACCTATATTATATATTTTCACAATTCAATTTTAAATAATGATGCAATATAAAAAATAAAATTTAAGCCAACACTACAATAAAGAATGGCTACATAGTAGCTAGCACCTACTACTTAGTTTATATATAGCTTAATTAAACTAGAAAATAGTAAACACAAAAATAAAACAACTAATAAAATATTGTGTTGTTGAATGCCATCATGAAAAATTAAGAAATATGATTAACTAATATCGTTTATATTAACATATATACACTTTAGTGTTATATATATATATATATATATATATATATATATATATATATATATATATATATATATATATATATATATATATATATATATATATATATATATATAATTTTTTTATAATTAAATTTATTAAAATATGTTTTTAATATAATAGTAAGGCACCTTAAATTTAAAATATGAAGAAAAATTATAAGTCATGAAAATTGAAATAATGGAAAAAAAAGTTAATAAAAAAGAAATAAAATGAAAATGAAAAATTAGTAACTAACAGAAATGGAAGTTAGTAAACAACATATAATAAAACCTCAACCAATCAACTTACAAATAAATAAATTTAGATAATAATAAAAAAATGCAAAATTTGAATTCCTAATGTTAAAGTATGGATAAACAGCGTAATTGTTTGGTCAAAGGCAAACTAATATGCAGTCAAAGGAAAACCTGAATGCGTAATACCATGCCCGTGCTAGGTGTAATAAGATTTTCTCTTTTGCTTTCACAATTTTAATCATAATTTAAAATTATAAAATAAAATAAAATAAAAATTGAGGAATCTTTTGCACTCACCCTTAGCCTTTGTGTAATAGTTTTTTTTGTTTTAATATACTAGACATTGTAATTTTTTATATTAAATATTTTATTACATATGAATTCTTTGTGTCACACAATTAAGACAACATTGGATACTTCAAGTCAATTTGATTTTTTAAACATAAAAATTCTACCATAGATTATTTATTTTCCCCTAAAATAGGATGATTACATAGTTAAAATTAAATAAATAGTTTGGAACAATAATTAGTTCTCTTTTAATGTTTATTTTATTAATATCATATATATACATTATTTAATATAATGATATTAGACATTGTAATTTCTCCTCCTTATTTGTTCCCATAAGCTAAAGATGGAATAAAATGTGCATAAGCACATTTTAATAAACTCTTAACTTTTGTAAGAAATGATGATGTTAAGGCTGATGTTTCATCCAAAATTATCTATGCACCTATCTCTATTGGCCTCCAAGTTTATCTAATCAATTAATTACTTTCATTATTTCCTTTCGTCATATTCAAATGTGTTTCATTATTAGATTTATGAATTTGTTCATGCATTCAATATTTGTTATTGATTACTTTTTTTCATAAGAGTCAGATATGAAGCAAAAATGTTGCACATTACACTTTTTTTTTGTATTTTTACTTAAAATTTTATGAATCTTTAAAAAAAAAAAATTCAAATGTCATTGTCTTTGGATATAAAATTCATAAACAATTATTAAACCTTGATAATTTTCCAACTTTTTTTATTCAAATTTTAATAAAAATATTTTATTTAACATGTCATTTTTAGCGAAAAGGTCCTGAAATATATATATTTTTAAATTATATCTATATGAAAAATGTGGATTTTTTGTCGACTATGTGAAATTATTAATATTTAGTGACAATTATTTTATATGTATTGAAGTATTAATTAATGATATAGAAATATATAGAAAGTCCTAACCTCAAAATGCTAATGTTATTATTTTTTAAAAACTTTGCAAAAAAAAATAAAAAATTTCATTAAAAAAAACGATGGAGAGAAAAACAAAAAACACATGTTTGGAAAACCCTTAAAAAAATATCTTAGGGCAAAAAATAGGAAGAGGAATAAGACAACTTGAAAAAAGGTTAAATAGTCAATATTTTAGAAAACAATTGTCCATACTTAAGATATATGAAAATTGAAAGTGTCAAAAATATGCCTTAAAAAAATGTTGATGCTTTTCAAAATCCGCACGAAAATCATCAACATTTAAAAAAGGTTGTCCACACTTAATACATTATAAAATTTAAAGTGTCAAAAATAACCTCTCTAAAAAAGGGGTTGATGTTGCATCAACACTTTTCAAAATCAACAAGAAAATCACTAACATTTTAAAAAAGTGTTCATACTTGATACATAAGAAAATTTGAAGCGTCAAAAATATGTTTAAAAAAAACAGTGTATTATGAATCAACACTTATCAAAACCTGATAATTCTTTTGCTACCTCAAAAAAATGGGTCATTGATAGGGTTCTCATTTGATTGGTAACTATGTTTTTTCTTGATAAGAGCTTCTGGCAATTTTGAAATGGTGGTATGTTTCTTACATGTGAACTTCGATTTTGAATTAGGATCTTGCAAATTTGGATACATTTTTATGCAAATTGACATGGATAAAAAAAGAACAAAAATTTATTAGATAATTGAAATATAAATAAAATTTGAACTTACTAGAGATGGGGAGGGAGAACTCTGCGAAGGACGTTGAGAAATATGGAACAAGCTGGAATTTGAAGAATTGTCCATTTGATATTACGATATTTTTTCCTTGTATTTGAAAAAAATACGCAATAGATTTTAACATACCTAAAATTAATTTTGACAAACATATAACCACAATCTAAATGTCAATATAGTTTTCAAACCATTTTTCAAGGATAAGGTGACAATAAGTAGAAAATGTATACTATGAACTATTGCAGCTCATGTGGATGTGTCCTAAATGATAGTTTGAGATTAATAAGCCATTTTATATGAAAATAAAAATCCATATAACTTTTAAACCATATTGGTGCTCTTATCAAAACATACTACACTGATGCGTTTAAATAATAAACACACTAATGCATTTAAATACCAACCACACCAGTTTTCGTGATTTCGAAAATAAAAAGGGAATATTATCATATCAGTGCTCTTATATAACCAATTGCACTGGCGTGCTTAAATAAACACTACATCGATTCTTCAAAATAATAAACCCATTGGTTTCCATAATTTTAAAAATATAAAAAGGGAATTATATTATATCGATGCTTTTGTAAAACAATCAACATCGATGTGTTTAAAGAAAAACAACATCGTTCCACACTTGTTTCAAAGATTTCCAAAGTAAAAGGAACGCTATCATGACGGTGCTCTTATAAAAATTACCGCGCAATAATAATTGTACTGTTTTTGGGATTCCAAAAATAAAAAAAGAATTATATCATGTGAGTGCATTTAAAACATTTAGTGCACCTATGATTTGTCATAATTGCCATGTATTATTTGTAAACGCACCGGTGTTTTTTACTATTTAACAGATTGATGTTCGGAAAAGTTTAAAAAAAGCACTTTTTCTTTTCAAATTGAAAAATGAGTGGAAATTGATTTTTCGAAATATAATTTCATAAAGTCATTTAAATAGTAATAAGTTATTCACTATTTCATTATTGTTCCCAAAACTTCAAGGGAGATATTTGCAAGAGGGACACACTGGGAGCACTTTGTAGTAGCAGAACACTTTGGAACAACAAACTATTCAGAAGATCAGAAGTTGAAATACATGGTGATTCAATCAAAAGCCTGCATAGTAAACATTTTAAATTTTATTTTTGATTTTAGTAATAATTTTCTTTTACAATTTATGTTAGGTTTACTTAAAAGAGAGATCATTTATGAGAGAGAGATAATGGGAGCACTTTGGAGTAGCATAATATTTTAGAACTACAGAAAGATCATAATTTGAAAGGTATGATGATTCAATCAAAACTTTGCATACCAAAAATTTTAAATTTTACTGTTAAATTTTTTTACAATTTCTATTAGATTCATCCAATTCAAAAAAAAAATTAAAAACCTTGCATAATAAAAATTTTACTTTTGAATTTACTAATAACAATTTTTACGATCTCTATTCCTATTTAGATTTAACTAAAATTCAGAAATAAATAAATAAATAAAATAAAAAATAAAAAATCAATATTTACCTTAAATATGTGCTTCTTCTTGCTTATGTGACTGGAAAATTTTACCTTATGGTTTAACTCCTTATACCACTTTAGAATAAGGGTTTTTCATTTTACGCATTTTAGATTTAATGGGTTTGTGTATTTACTATATATAGGGCATTTCACATGTAAAGTAAGGGGACCACTTATTGAATCAGATCCAAACCCTATCATCCATGTCTCTTTTTCTAAAAAATTACGTATGTTTATCGATGTGTCCTATGTAATAAAATGCACTAGCAGTGAAAGTGCTTTTATCATTACATGTTGCATTGAATCCTGTTGTCATTGTCTATTTATTGGTGTGCCCAGTGGAATATAATGCACTCACACACCTCTTCCAAATACCACCATTAAGGGACTTTTATTTAAGTTTTTATGTGTTCATTTTTTACCCTAATGGCGATTCTTTTATCGTTATAGATCACAACGTCATAATTTAAAATTATTTAAAAACAATAATTTTCGAAGTCAGTACCTAACAATTAAACACTCAGTGTGCTTAATATATTAAACGCACTGAGGAATTTATTCAAATAACCGCACTCATTACCTTAACTCTTTTTGGCTAAAAAATTATATGATTCATGTATAAAATATAATTAGTGGCTTCCATATTTAATGATATAGGTTGTACATTGATAAAAAATGTTTGAGAATTTGTCAAGTAACAAAAATATTGATGGACACAATGATAATACATTCAAAAAAGTAGAGAACGAAAACTCTTTGTAAATTCTTTGCAAAATTAATATCTTTGAACTACATGTAAATTTAACTAATATGTATTGTTAAGTGTTTGTCATGCAGAGCCACGAAATGAGGAAGATTGATAAGATTATTTCTAATCTAAGTGCAGAAGAGTGTAAAAACCTCATAGAAAATTGCAGAAGGATGAATGACGCTAATGAAAAAGTACTATTCAATGTGAGTTTTTTTTTTAATAATATTCTTTAAAAAATTAGATAACATGTTTCAAAAAATCTATTAATTTCTATAGTTTTTAATGTTTGACCGGGAGTAACGACAAAGGAAGAGATCAATGTCGTTCTAAGCGAAGAAAAATTTTAGAACGTGCAAATGATGATGAATTGGTCCTTAGCTCATCTAAAGTGATGTTGGAGGTTAATGAAAGGGGTAAACTTTTTTAAAAAGTATGAGAGATATAGCGGAACAAACATATAGACATAGTTTCCACTTACAATAGAAAAACCAATCCAATGATAAGAACCAAGTTATATCTAAACTACAGGAAACGTTTCTAGAGTAGTGGTGAATGAGACATGTCATACTTGCAATAGATAAAGCATGCAACAACAAAAAAGAATCATTCAAAAGGTAATATTCATAATTAATAAGATTTTATAGAAATATATGTATATATTACTACAAAGCATTTATTTATTAATATCAATTTTGATATATTTATTTTTTATATATCAATATAAAATTAGTTTATAACTTTTTCAGGGAGATTATGAAAATCCCAAAGGATCAATGAGCTCATATGAAAAATATACTAGTATGAATGTCCAAAAAAGTGTACAAGGAGATGGTAAAAAAAATGGACATAATTGTATCATATGAGGAGCCATCTCAATAATAACATGCTTTAAATGTATGTAATCATTGGCTTTGTACATGTAAACAAATAATTTAGCATTAAATATTAATTTTAAAGTATTTTCTTGTGGAAAATTAAATAAAATGGAACTCGTTGAATACATAAAACATGATGATAAGGAAGAAGAGTGTTGATATCAAAGTTTATGAGTAATTGTTAATATTTCCTTATGATAACTCAAGATTTTATTTTTGTATATCTTAAGTTGTTTTATAACAACCATCCTTGAATGTCTTCAATAGGTGCTAACATACAAAGAAGAGCCATTGAAAGAATTAATTGACATTGGGTTAAATATGGGTGTGACTATATGTTGGCATATCAAAAATTAATTGTGGAATTTGTAAGTATCTATGTTGTTTTACTTCTTTGAGTTTATAATTAATAGAAAAAAAAAACATTTATATTAAATCTATGATTTATAATGGGGTATAAAACTTGTAGGAAACAAAGTATGGAACTACGCAAACAAAAGAGTTGTTGAAGGCATGATACATGGTTTTGA
Organism: Pinus tabuliformis; assembly: GCA_031772625.1. NCBI lineage: Eukaryota > Viridiplantae > Streptophyta > Pinopsida > Pinales > Pinaceae > Pinus > Pinus tabuliformis. The sequence continues at coordinate 393,809,122 of CM062810.1, forward strand.
AACCTTGTTTACAGTTCATGAGTCACTTCTTTCTATGGTACATTACTATTCGATTTACATTGATGTATATTATTTATTTCAATTTTCATTATTCTCACTAATGTAGATACATTCAGTACACTTTACTTTTATGTTTGCAAATGGAACATGATCAAGAATACGAAAACAATTGACACAATCAACGAAACATTTGTCCAAATAAACCAAGTCATGGAAGTAGCTCGAGCAGTGACAATAGTTCCAATGAATAATGATGATATATTTGAATATCAATGCAAGTTGTATTTTTTTAAATATTTTTTAGTGAAAATCATGCATTTGTTTAATGTAGTGGACATAGTGTCCCAATTGAAAGACAATGGGTTACAAATAACTATCTCATTTTGTATGACAAAGAGCCTCTTGTTCATATATAATTAAATACATTTTAATTTATTCTATTGCATTGTCCAATGTCGTTGTGAACTTGTTACACCACCGATTAAATATTATAATGAAGAGATGTGAAATTTGATGATATAACAAATTATTCCGAACATCATATACAAATGCACTAATCAAAATTAAATTTATATGATACTGTTATCAGATATATGTCGATTTTTCGATGAATAATGGATTTAAAAAATCAAATAATTGCACTATCACATATTGATGTTTATAAAAAAAAAAAAAATCTCATACAAAATACCATTGTGTCTGTAAAATAAACATGCACCAGTGCATTATTTTATCTAAAATCTCCATTATGGTAATATTTTTTGCCTAGTCGATGCATTTTTTGAAAACTACAACACCAGGGTGTTCAAAAAGATGTAAACATCGTGGCATTATATTCTTAAAGCACTATTATGGTTTGCATTTAATGCCCCGATGCATTGTAATTATTAAAGCACCAATTATTTCATAGATCTAATGTCATGGTGATACAAAATATTGTTTCCGGCCCCAGTGTATTATTCATATTAACAACATTGATCCTTTTATATTATTAGCACACTAGTGATTTTATACAAATCATAAGCATCGACAATACAATTTTAAATAAAATCATTTGGTTTGCAATATTTTTTGGCCTACCTTAGTGTTGTTCCTGAAAATTACGTCCTAGGGTGTTTGTGTAATATATATGAATCGGGAAAGTATACATTTCAGGCACCGATGTTCTTTGTGTTCAACACCCTTGTGCTTTTATATAGTTAGTGTACCGGTGCTATTTTTCCATTAAGTACACGACTAAAAAAACATCTGCTAAAACCTTTGGCAGCCCAAAGTTTTTTAGTTATGATGCAATTTCATTATCATCTCTGCTAAGACATCTGCTACGGGAAACAGATGTTGTAGCATAGGTTTTTTGATAAGTTTTGCCAATTTTAAAACACTAAAAATATCCATTATAACCTCTTCTAGAAGGTATTTTCCTTGTAGTTTGAAATGGAAAATTAGTTTCTTTCATGATTTTCTAAGTGAGAATAGCACCAAATGACTTCTTTAAACCAAAACTATATAAAAAGGAGACATTTTTTAAATCATGGTTTTATAATGCTAGAGCAACAAAAATAGCAATTTTTTTTCTCAAAATCTTGCTTTTCCAACTAATCTCACTTAATTTTTGTATCTTATCAATTTTTCCAAAGGTTTTACACTTTCAACATTGTGATAAATAAATCTTCTTATAAAATTGATTCTTCTTAAAGAAGATTACATCAATCTTTCATTATGGGTAGAGGACTATGATTAATTGTATTGGTCCTTTTGAGGTGTATCATTATGCCATTCTTAAATATCACATTTCTTAGTAATTTTCCTTTAGTGACTAAAAAAATACTCTTTATGGAATTTAGTGAAATACACTACTTCCTTCATCTATCAAAAATTTATTGGAGGTGTTTTAGGTGGTAAAAACATTACATATATTAAATATTAACATCATCAAAATAATCCACCATAATATTAATTATCAAAATTATAAATGGAATTTCCATAGCTTCTAAAAAGTGGAACCTATTTTCACAATTTTGAAAAGAATCGTCTCATACAAGTGAATGTATACCACCTTTTTCAAAAAGTGCTTTTTAATTTATCCTATTCATAAACCATAACTTTGTGATATCCCAAAAACACTCATTTAATAAGGAAGCCATTTTAGAATCATAAACTAATTGAAATGGTTTTTTCGGATAGTGATCTTTCTTGGATGCTTGATTCAAATTTATAAAATCATCACAAATTATAATTTACCCACTTTTCTTAGAAAGAGGGACTATGTTAGCCACCTAAGTGAAATGATGAATAGGAAAAACAATTTTGGTTCAAGAAACTTTTTCAATTATCTCTTAGCAGTGGTTCTAAATTAAGAAGCATCATTCAAAGTTTTCAAAAATGCTTGGATAGTTTTTCAAAGAGTTATAAGAATTATAGGAGGGATCTCTTTTGAGATCAATATCAATCTGAAAATAAAAAATTCACCACACAAAAATTTGGGAATGCACTTATTTTCCAACTAGGCCTTACAAAATTGAGGGAAGATTCAACAAAGGAAGGTAACGTAAGGGAAAAATTTTAAAATTAGGTCAATTTCAAAATTACAGGGGAAATACCAAAGGGAATAAGGGGATTGGTTTTAAATTAGGCCTAATTTTTAACTCAAGTTATAATAAAAAGGAAAACTAAACCAAAAGGAAGAAGAAAGATACTTTAACTTAAAAACTATTACTCAGACCAAAAGGCTGGTGGAGAGATGTAAATTATAAATTAAGGATGATTTTTGAACCAATGTAGAAATTAAAGATGAAGGGAAAAAGAGGTCTGAACTGATTTTTGAGCTTAACTTAAAAATAAAGGGAGGATATAAAAAAGTAAAAGGTATAAAAGGGGCTAAATTTTGGAGTCAAGTCTAATTCAAAACTAGGAAGCCAAAAGGTCTAAAACAAGGAAAGTTAAGGAAGACATGTTTGAGGAAGGATATAAAGAAATTTAATTGAGGAATAAAGCTCAATGATGGAAGGGGTGTGAGTTAAAAATTAAGTAAAACATGAATTATCATCTAAACAAACCACCTAAAATAATGATCAAGGTGAAAGGTAGTGAAGCATCAAAATTAATGTAAAGCTAAAAGATGAAATTATATTCATACAAGTGAATGGAAGGAGGGACCCAAAGATTTTCTCAAAAGTTAAAGGGGTTTTTGAGGGCTCAATAGCATCAAATTTCTATATATTGAACAATCTTAGGGTGCATATTAATAGTTAATATTACTCTTGAATATTACCTTTCATTGTACAATTTATTGTTTACATTACACTTATATTGTTAAACTTATATTATTCGTCAATTTTTTCCTAGTCTTAATTTTATTTATTTGTTATATACTTATTAGAAATTATTCAAGAATCTATGTTATCAAGAAGGTTTCCTTTACAAAGAAAGAGTAAAATAAAAACTTGTAATAAATGCCTGATTTAAGAAAATGTTTCTGTATATTCATCATCTTATATATACAAAAGCATTTTGTTTTTCATTCTTTAGACAACACTACATTAAAGGGTTGGTGTAAGAGAATTCTACCCAATTATCACATGTTCGTTGCAACAAAAATCTAGAATTAGGACATAACGTAAAAAGATGAAACATAGAGAGCCATTGGGTTTGTATGTAAATGATGGATACTTTTAAAACAAAATTGTATGGTTGTAGATAACAAATGGTTATTCTGTGGCATTATTGTTATGAAATTTTTAATGTAGATCTATATTTTGTAAGATTAAGAAACGTAGTGAATAGGTCAACCATTGGGTCCAATTGTAAGGGCCTTAACAAATTCATTCTTTAACTCTCTCTCCCTCCCCCTCACTCTCTCTGAATATATTTATCACCCTATGTCTCCATTTCTCTCTCTCTCTCTCTCTCTCTCTCTCTCTCTCTCTCTCTCTTTCCATTTACCTAGTCTCCTATGTCTCTCACTCTTCCATTTCCCATCCCCCACTATGTCTCTCTAATCCATTCCCTGCTAATCTTTTCATCTTTGTCTCCCTTTCCCTATTCCTCCCCATCCTATCAGTCTCTCTCTTTTTCCTTCTCTCTATCACTTTATCCCTATCTCACTATGTCTCCCTTTCTCTTTGTCTCTTTCCATTTCCCTATTATCCTATGTTTCTCTCTCTTCCATTCTCTCTCTCTCTCTCTCTCTCTCTCTCTCTCTCTCTCTCTCTCGCTCCCCCTTCTTATTTCTCGTTTTGCATTTCCCTACTCTCCTATGTTTCCCTCTCTTCCCCCCCCTCCCCCCCTTCTTTTTGTTTAGCTCCCTTTCTATATTTAATCCTCCCCCCCTCTTTATTTCCTTCCATCCACATTTCCATTCCCCTTCTCTCTCTCTGTCTCTCTCTCTCTCTCCATTTCCATATTCTCCTATGTTTCCCTCTCTTCCATTTCCCTTCTCTCTCTCTCTCTCTCTCTCTCTCTCTCTCTCTCTCTCTCTCTCTCTCTCCATTTAGCTCCCTTTCTCTATTTCCTTCCTCCAATACCTTATTTCCTTCCCCCCTTTTCATTCTCTCTCTCTATCTCTCTCTCTCTCTCTCTCTCTCTCTCTCTCTCCATTTAGCTCCCTTTCTCTATTTCTTTCCTCCAATACCTTATTTCCTTCCCCACTTTCCATTCTCTCTCTCTCTCTCTCTCTCTCTCTCCATTTAGCTCCATTTCTATATTTCCTTCCCCCCTCCTTTTGATCCCCCCTCCCTCTCTCTCTCATTGTTTAGATTCCTTTATCTATTTCCTTCGCCTAATTTCTTATTCCCCCCCCCCCATTTCCATTATCTCTCTCTCTCTCTCTCTCTCTCTCTCTCTCTCCATTTCTATATTTACTTCCCCCTCCCTCCATTCCCCTTCCCTCTCCCTTTCTCTCTCTATCTCTCTCTCTCTTCATTTAGCCCCCTTTCTATATTTCCTTTCCCCCCCATCCCATTCCATTCCCTCCTCTCTCTCTCTCTCTCTCTCTCTCTCTCTCTCTCTCTCTCTCTCTCTCTCTCTCTAGCTCCATTTCTATATTTACTTCCCCCTCCCTCCATTCCCCTTCCCTCTCCCTTTCTCTCTCTATCTCTCTCTCTCTTCATTTAGCCCCCTTTCTATATTTTCTTCCCCCCATCCCATTCCATTCCCTCCCTCGCTCTCTCTCTCTCTCTCTCTCTCTCTCTCTCTCTCTCTTCCTCCCTATGTGTCCACCTATATCCCTCTCTCTTATCCTTTCCCTGTTCCCCCATGTATTTCTCTCTCTCTCTCTCTTTCTCTCTCCTCCCTATGTGTCCACCTATATCCCTCTCTTTTCCCTTTTCCCTATTCCCCCCATTTATCTCTCTCATGCTCTCCCTATCTCAATGTCTCCCTCTTTATATATATTTCTCTCTTTCCCTATTCTCCAATCTCTCTGTTTCCTTCGCCATATCTCTCTCACCCTATGTCTCTCTCTTTCCCCCCCGCTTGTATGTTTCCCCCCTCTATTTCTAGCTCCGTGCCTATGCTTCCCTCTCTATAACTCTCTCTCACTTTCTATATTCTCTCATATATATTTATCTCTCTCTTCCTTTCTCTACCCTCTCTCTCTCCCCCCCCCATTCTCTCTCTCCTTCACCCCTACATATCTCCATTCCATATCCCTCTTTGTCTTTTCCTTAAGAATCCCTCTCTCTCTACCCCTTCCCCATCTCTTTCTATCTCTTCCCATCAACATATCCCTCTTTTTTATATCTTTCACTTTCCCTATTCTCCTTTGTCCCTCTCTCTTCCTTTCCACATCTCTCTCTCTCACTCTCCCTTCCTTAATTCCGCATACCTCTATCTCTTAGGTGATGTATATATCGTGAAAAGATAAGAATATACTTTAGGGTTCCTTATATGGTGAGAATATGTGAGTTGAACCAGGATTAGGAGGCTAGAAAGTCACCAATTTCTTCATCCTAAATTTTGTCTCTATGGTAATTACTTGAATAGAAACTAATTCCTCTTCACTTTCCTCTCCCTTTTCCAAAAATATAATTTGAAGATCAATGTTAGCAGGAGGATATGGGGTAAGTTGTTTTGGTGGAGGTCCCATGACAGATTGTCATGTTATGCATCTGTACCTAATATATGTGTTTATAGTAGCCAACCATGGCCTAAACAATATAAAAGGATAGTCCCACTAGAGAGGAATTGGGTTGTAGAACATGAAATCAACATGATATTACCATCAATCCATAGATATTATTACATACTCAAACATCCATTCTAGTTTGATGGTAGATTGGTGAATACGCTTTAAGACTATAGGGTATTTCCTAAGGCCAAAATCTCCTATGATTCCCCGTGTCTCATGATTCATCACATTGATAACAACACCAAAGTCAATCAACATGTTAGGAATAATTGTGGGGTTAATTTTTTCAATAACGACAATGGTATTGGGATCTAAATATTTAGTAGCAAGGACTCCCCCCATCATAATATCTAACAACTTCCCCATGACGTAAACTATCAGAGGGTCTTTCTTTCATCTACATGGTCTCTTTACACATAGTTACCTTACCTCATTTGAGTAAAGAGGAGCATATTTAATTTGTTGAAACAATAGTATGCAAACAGACACATTCTTAAGTTCACCTAGGAAATCAAATGTGACTTAGTGATGGGCTTCTCTACGTCTGGTATTCTGGGGTAATGATGGAATTTGGGTTGCAAGAAACCTTTATTGGTCTAAGTATATTGAACCATTTTTGGTTCTTCATTTGGAAATTCCTCATTAAAATATTCAATTTGCACAAGAGGGGTCTATCCAAAGTATTCCCCAAACTAAGGTGGATGTTTTGACAATCCATTAAAGATATGGAGTAAGAAGAAAGCCTAAAAACTTGTACTAGTTTAGTTAATTTACCTTTATTTGGGTTAGGAATGGCTTGTGTAGGAACTTGAGGTCCAGGAGAAAATTTGGATAGTTGCATTGGGGAAAAGGAAGAAGTGTATAAGTGCTTGTAGTAAAGCTTGTTGAAGGCCTCTAAAGGATGGATTCCTCCACCCCTACCACCAAGGTTGGTTAGGTGGAGGATCCATCCATTGTTGAGTAGGAAAGCACTGTGGTGAAGAAGAATATTGCATTAAAGGGTTAGTCCAATATGAGTGATAATACCATGACTGGTCTTGAATCATACATTTATATTTTCAATACAATGGATATTTTTGAGAGATAAAACATCATTTCTATCATTCTTTGGCTTCCTAAATGATAAATTTTAATCCAGGTAGGCATCGAAACTTTCTTGCAGCATGGTCCTCGCTACAGATTATGTATGCCTTGATATGATCCAACAAGAATTCCTTCAATGGGTTCTTCTTTCTACACATTGGAAAAAATATTTCCAAATCTAATTCTGATTCTCCCTTCTTCTTGTTCATATGCAATGTGTCCAACTTGAAACTTAATGAATTGACGATATTAGTTTTAAAATATTCTAATATTCATTTGTAACAACCATTTTTCTACCCCTTGTACAAATGACACTATGAATTCTAATTCATGTAGAAAAATGTGAAAATGGGAAATATGGTTGAGGTGGAGGAGGGGACACTGGTTTAGAGACTAAAGAGGAAGGGTTTCTTGCATAATGTTTAAACCCAAACCCAATCCACTTTGTTTATTTACCTACCCTCTCCTTGAAAAATTAAATGGTCTCCTAGTGCAAATATTCAAGTTGTGTATGGGAAGCATATGACAAAGGACGTTCCCATACTATATTTAATATCACGGGCCATGTTGGGGATGTTAACATGAAAGAGAAGGAACATGAAGAAGAATGAGTAGAGAAATGGTGAAAGCCAGAGTTATTGACATAATGAAGATAATATTTTTAAAATATTATAACATGTTTCTATAACAATCCCTTTTCTACCACTCTTGTAAATGACACTATGACTTGTGATTCATGTAAAATAATGTGGAAATGGAAAATATGGTTGAGATGGAGGAGTGGATGTACATAGATTCAAATACGAAGGACGAGGATTTGTTTGTGTAGTGTTTAAACCCAAACCAGATAAACTTCATCTATTTACATGCCCTTCTCCCTAACAAATTAAATGGTTTATAGGTGCATAAATTGAAGTTGTGTATGGTAAGATTACAGTAATGGATGCACCCACATTGTCCTTACTTTTATGGGAAATGTTGACAAAGTTGACACACAAGAGAAGGGAAGTGAATAAGTGGGAGTAGTGAAGTGGTGAAAGGGGGAGTTTCTGGCATAACAAGGATCACACATTGAAATATTCTTGAAAATGTGTGATAGGGAAAGAAAATTTCCCATGATGGTTTTTTACCCATGATAATGTGAGTGAAGGGGAATCTAGGCCATTTCATGAGAGATAATAATGGTGCAAAGAGAAATATATTCATAGTATCAAGAGATTTCAGAAGGGGTTCATCACAAAAAAACTTTACTGTGAGATTGGGATATCAATCTTTTCATTATGGTGATACCCTATCTATGTACTAGTGTTAATTTGACCAAGATATCTCAGGGAATAATAATTTACTAAATTCTTGACTTGGGGTTGATAAAACACCCTTTACAGAGAGAACATGTTCTTGGACTAAGAGAATCTTCCTTGAATCTTGGTTGAATCCTTGTGATTTTTTTTTTGATATATTGAGTGAGACACTATGGTTCTTACTTCTTAGGAGTATTTGATAAACCTCCTTAATATTGAAACCCTCCTCTTGGTTACCTGTTTAACTAAATATTTTTATGAATACCCTTAAGCACTTAACTCCTTAGATTCTGAATATGAAATGAAGGTGGTCAGTTGCAAGAAATATTGTAGTGTAGCTACCCTATGGCTAGGTGTAGAGTGGAAGTACCTCCTTCAGTTGCTAGGTAAATGATTATATTCATATAAGTATTCTTGGTTATGCATGCTATCCTACAAGATATGTTATGCCTGACTGTTCTTATGACTAATGATGAAGCCTGTGTCATTTATGTAAGAATTTTTTATTTATTATTTAATCATGTTTATCCAACTAACTTGTATATCTATGGTGATTATGAGTTTCTTGAGTTATGAGGTCACAAAATTCTTAGTGATTTGCATGATTTTTCGATATGTCCCTAAATGGTGATATTAAATAACTCAAGGCTAACTATGATATCTTAAGTATTAATTATATTTATATCTTTCTAAATTTGTGTAGCTCACTATTGTGACTAGGTGTGTCAGCAATTTCATTTGTAATTCAATATATGTGATAGCCCTAGTGTTTGGTGGAAGAAATTTTCTTTTGATACAGAGCAACAAATCTGACTCTCACATAAATTGTCAATCCACTAGGTTTTGTTATTTCAAGGCTATCACACAAAGTGTATGCAAAGAAAAAATATGCCTACTTCTAATGAATCCCAAACTCAATCATTGTAATAACATGCTCAACAATCTAACACTCTGGTTGTTACACTCTCAAACCTTGTTCACGCTTTCTGTAAATAAACTCACAATGCATAATAAAACCACTCCATCACAAAGTCACTCTTATTCAGAAAGAAAAAAACACTTCTATAAACCACTCATTCAAACAAATGTTGAAAACACATTCAAATGAAATAAACACACCATAAATCTATAACAAGAATTAAATAATTATCACATTAACAAAAGGGACCAGTCTAAAACCTATGTTGTTACACAATATAGAGGTTAGAATTCTACAGTCATTAATGCATGAACAAGATTAATAATGATAATAAAAAAAATCATATATGAATCATAACTTAGAGGAAATAACTAAAATATCTACAATATTTTCCTAACCAATGATCCTTGATAAGAAGGAGGAACCTTCCTTCCTAACATGGGCTAGTATACTACGCAAAACACAAGATAGTCAGCAGAAAGGTATAACGCCATGAATGACTAAGATTTTCATTAATGAAACATACAAGAATACATTTTTGGTGCTCTCCCCCTCAATCATTTTCTATGTATGTCTATATGTCTATCTCCCCCACAAGGGAAGAGAGAACACCCCTTTATAATTTCAGGTTAACATGATAAGATCATCAAAAGAATCTCTCCATTATCATGTGATCTAAATAAAGAACACATATTAATAGTTTGACAACAATTTATAAGGTTAGGACAAAGTTGTAGCAACTTTTTCAAATTATAATAATTTATTTATGGAAAATCCTAACTATTTCATCTATGTTATCCATAAACATCTCCTTTGATAGTTTAACTGATATTGACCAAATAATTTTCCATATCATTCTAATTAAAGGAGCTTATCATGTCTAGAATAAGTATCACGTGTAATAGCAATGCTCAGTGAGTCCTTGTCCTATCCTTAGCAAAGAAAAACTAGAAAGTGTAATCCTACAACAACATTTCAATATACCACAAACCCTGTAACAACCCAGTTTTCAGTTAAATGATAAAAATAGCCTAAAGTAGTAGTTCTCATGTCAAATTATAAGTAAAATTATATCATAGATATGACATCTAAAGAAAGACATAGTGAGATTGATAGTGGTTGTTATAGTGATAGAGTATGGTATTGAGAGTCAAAAATAGCAAAGAAAAGGTAGGAAAATTGATGAAAAAATATGGCAATTCCATGTTCCAACATCTCCCTCCAACTTAAGAATCCTTGTGTCCTCCTGCAAACCTTTATAAATGGTTTCTAATATGATGAGAGTGGAATTATGAAAAATTGTAGGCTCCTACAATATTGTCTTAAGCTACTTTGTAGTCTCTAGAAAGAACCAACTGCATTTCCCATATTTTATGAGTGAGATGATATGGATGTTATATCGATAAGAAATGAACCAAATAAGAGGAAATTTGAACCTAATTCCAAGCCAACCAGATCTACTTCTCTTGATGCATTCCACATACTATGAAACCCTAGAAAGTGCCTATATAAAATTCATAAAATAATAAGGGCCATCGTCTCTTAACTCGTTCCTGCAAGAATATGATTTGAACCTACTCCCATCTAATGCATCATGTTTCATCCCTCTAATACTTATGAGAGAATTCTCCAAATCCATGTTCTTCAATTCCATTAGCATCCTCTTAGTGTCCAAATATCGCCATATCCTATTATAGACCATAAAAACCTTTTTAGCAAGCTTGTCTTCATTTTGGATAAACAATTTCACCTTTCCTTCATTATCTATTAAAATATCATAGGTAGCCTTCCAAATAACTTGATTTTTCAAAAACTACATGAAATCTCTCAATTGAACATCTCCAACATATGGTGTAATGTTAAGGGTTCTTTCACCAAAATAGACATAGTCATGCAGATAGAGTTTACACAGTAAATGTTGTTTGGGAAAAATGGCCTATCAGAGAGTTTCCAAAAAGTATTGAGCCTCCATCACGTCATATGGTAATTTATACTTGAGGGCTATTAATCAAAAAAAGAATAACTTTTATTGTATAAACAGGGGAGAGGAAGGAGGAGTTCTACAACTTAGAATACTATGAACAAGTTCATACATAGACCCCTTTTCCTATTGTAATCGAAATACTTTCCCTTGTGATTCTTCTACATGTAACAAATCTTGCTTCCTTTGTTTTTGAATCCTCACTAAGTCCTCAACTTCCTGTTTTTTAGCCCATGTACTCTTTATATCATCAACAACTTTCTTATGATTTTTCATAGGAATAAATTCATATTTAAATGAGATTTCTAATTTCATCCATTTCTCTAGTTCCTCAATTAAAAGTGTTTAATTCAATGGATCCTCAGGATCTAAATGTGTTATTTCTATTATCGTTACAGTGACAGTTTCAAAAACTTCCTAAAACATATCTTCGTTCCCTTTATCCTCTTGTTGTACTATCTCAACTATTAGTTCTTGTGTAACATCAACATTGTCGATAGGTTCTTGTGGAGACGTGGTCAAATTTATTTTAGTTTTATCTATTTTAGTTGCTCATTCTTGTGTAATAGTTGCATCGTAAATAGGTTCTTGTGGAATAGAATATTGTTTTTCTCCATTACACTCTTTTTAAATTTGTTAGTTCTTGTGTAACAACAACATCTTTAGTAGGTTCTTTTGGAATAGCAATTTGGAATTCTTCATCTTCCTCTCCAACCTGGATTCCAACCAAAATAGTGGTTGGCTTTTCACAATTTGCTTCTTCCAACACATGCTTTCACCTATTAGGTTATCTCATTGTTCTATCATCAAGTGACATTACATTTTCCACTTCTACTAGGGGTTCTAATCCATTTTTTTTTCTAAACTAAAGTTGTCCCTCAACCATGCCAATTTGTTTTCTTAAATTTTCATTTTCATCCTTCAATTTATTAATTTGCTAAATAAGGAGGTCAATTCCAAGTTTACTTGGTAAGGAGACATCTTCTTGTGCATTTGTAATCTCTTCCTTTTTTTGTTGTTACTTGAGTTTGTTTGATTTATGTCAAACAACATGGACCTTGGGTGTTTGGGTATTTTATTTCACAAATTATTCTTCTTTTTATTCATTTTTTTTGTCCCCCAAACTCCTTTGGCTCTATTATATCAGTGCACTCGTCAAATATTGGGGTAGATGATGGTGTAATAGTTATCCAAACTCTCTTCTTGGGATTATTTCCACCCAATGGCTAATTCAATGGCCTATTTTTCACCCCATTTTGTACAAGAGTATGTTTCTTAGATGTTTTGTTATGAAACCAGCTCAAGAAAAGATAGAAAAGATAGGTCAATGCCTTAGAATTCAGCCTCTTCGAGGGGGAAACCTCCTTTACATTACATAAATGAACAATTCTTGGATGATTCAAATGACAAAACCTCCTTTCTATATATAGGAGTCTAAGGAGTCACAATATAATCCAGCCGACCTAACAATAATAATATAAAGCCACAAAAATAACAATAGAGGGATTCTATGGGGCACAGTAATAACAATATGGGGGCAATAGGGGCACAACAATATTAATAAGGGGTATAACTACAATAGTAATGGGGTAATCACTAGTATTATGGGGACCCAACATGCCCCTCGCCTTCAAAAAAGTGTTGTCCTCAATGCTTGAGTAGTTCTAGATACTTCTGCATAAAATTCTCATCCTCCCCGTGGAATCTTCAGCGGATAAGTTCTTCCACTTGATAAGATACTCTGAAATTGATTGATTTCTTAGCTGTCGAATTCTTGTTTCTATGACTGCTTCCGGTTCCAATATAATTTTTCCTTCCTCGTCAAGTTCTGGCAATATTGTTTGAGCAGGGAGCTTGTCGCCTATAACCTTCTTTAAACATGAAACATGGAAAACTGGATGCAATCGAGAAGCTGCAGGAAGCTCCAATTTGTATGCCATAGTACCAATCTTTTGCAGCACCTTGTACGGACCATAATACTTTGGTGATAATTTATTATCCTTCTTAGCTTGCTTAAGGGACATTTTCTTATATGGTTGTAGCCTTAGGAATACCCAATCACCTACGTCAAAGCTTCTTTCACTGTGATGTTGATCTGCCTGTTGTTTCATTCTATTTTGTGCCAACACGAGGTTATCCTTTAAGAGTTGGAGGACTTGTTGTTGATGTTCAATGTGATGTTCCACTGCCTGAACCTTAGAATTTTCTCTTAAATATGATGTGATGGATGGTGGTTGATACCCATAAAGTGCCATAAATGGGGTCATTTTTGTTGTTGTATGGAAGGAAGTATTATACCACCATTCAGCCAGAGGCAACCATTTGACCCATTGTGTTTGTTTATGAGATACAAAGCAACGAAGATATCCTTCCAAACATTTGTTTACTATCTCAGTTTTCCCATCAGATTGAGGATGATAAGATGAGCTATGAGCTAACTGAGTACCAAGACAAGAAAATAATTCTGTCCAAAAATTTCCAGTGAAAATGGGATCTCTGTCACTTACAATAATATTTGGGTTTCCATGTAGCTTTTGAATTGTTTCCATAAATGCAGTAGAAACTGTACTGGCTTTAAATGGATGTGATAATGCACAAAAGTGTGCATACTTGGTAATTCTGTGAACTACCACCATGATGACACTCTTTCCCTTAGACTTGGGTAAACCTGTGATAAAATCCATTGAAACCTCCTCCCAACGTTGGCTTGGAATGGATAAAGGTTGTAATAGACCCGGTGTCTTAATTGTTTCAACTTTATTTTGTTGGCAAACCAAACATTCCGCCACAAACTTTTGAATATCTGATTTAAGGCCATCCCAAAAAAATTCCTTCTTAACCCTGTGATAAGTTTTTAGAAATCCTGAGTGCCCTCCTAAGGGAGAAGTGTGCAATTCCATAAGAATCTTTTGTTTTAGCTGGGAATTCTTACAGAGGTATAAGCAATCTTTGTACCATAACGAATCATTTTTCCAGCTAAATGTATCAGACATACTGGAATCTTGTTGTAGCTTTCGAATAAGTGCCCACACTTCTTCGTCATTCTTCCATTCCTCCCTTGCTTCGTTTATCTAATCTGGTTGGATAATAGAAATGGCGCACAACAATGCTTCCACATCCTTATCCTTTCTTGAGAGTGCATCTGCCACCACATTTTTCTTCCCTTTTTTGTAGATGATTTCAAAGTCATAACCCAACATCTTTGTGACCCACTTTTGTTGCTCTTCAGAGGATAATCTTTGTTCTAAAAAGTATTTAAGGCTATCATGATCCATTTTTACCTTGAAGTGTCTTCCCATTAGGTAGGGTCACCATTTCTTAAGTGCATGGAGTATTGCCAACATTTCCTTCTCATAAATAGCTTTGCTTAAAAACTTTCCCTTGATTGGATTACTTTCAAAAGCAATGGGGCTTTCATCTTGCATTAGAACAGCACCAATTCCATTTCCCGAAGCATCACATTCCACAATAAAGGTTTTTGTGAAGTCTGGTGTAGCTAAGACGGTGCTTGGCACATTGCCTCTTTAAGATGTTCAAAGGCCTTTGTTGCTTCTGGAGTCCATGAAAATGCATCTTTCTTCAATAATGTTGTTAGTGGTGCTGCTATTCTCCCATAATTCTTAACAAACTTGCGATAATACCCTGTCAACCCAAGAAATCCTCGCAGATGCTTTATGGATGTGGGGATTTTCCATTCCTTAATGGATTTAATTTTTCTAGGGTCTACCTTAACTCCATGAGATACAATATGACCCAAATATTCCACCTCCTGGACTCCAAAGAAACATTTGGAACTTTTTGCATATAATTGTTTCTCCTCCAATAGTTGTAGCACCCTGTCAACATGTTCAACATGATCCTTCCAAGACTTGCTGTAGATTAGTATATCATCAAAAAATACTAACACAAATTTTCTAAGGAATGGTTTCAAAATTGAATTCTTCAAACCTTGAAATGTTGAAGGTGCATTGGTAAGGCCAAAAGGCATGACCAAAAATTCATAATGACCCTCATGAGTTCTAAATGTTGTTTTCGAAATGTCTTCAATCTTCATTCTGATTTGATGATATCCTGAACGAAGATCCAACTTGGTGAAGTAAATTGATCCATGCAATTCATCCAGTAATTCATCAATGACAGGAATGGGGAACTTATCTTTAATAGTGAGCTTGTTGAGCTCCCTATAATTCGGACACATGTGCCATGATCCATCCTTCTTGTGCACCAATACTACTGGAGCAGAGAAAGAACTTTGACTCGGTTGAATTATACTAGCCTCTAGCATTTCTGCAACCATACGTTCAATTTCACTCTTTTGGACATAGGTATATCTGTACGGCATGATGTTTGGAGGAACACTTCCTGGAATCAAATGAATAGCATGATCATGATCACTCATAGGTGGGAGACCTTTGGGAGTCTCAAATACCTTGGAATGATTTTCCAGGACTTTTTGGAGATCTGGAGAAATAGATGATTCCGATGTGGAAACATCTAGCGAACATAATTGTGTAATTACACCTCTTTGCTCCTTTTTTAGAAGCTTTGTCATACCATTAGAGCTGATTATCTTTCCTGGTTTCCCTGCAATACCCCTTAATTCAACTTCCTTTCCTTCCGTAGAAAATTTGATGAAAAGTTCTTGAAAATTAAAAGCTATTGTACCCAAGGATTGTAGCCATTGGACTCCTAGTACAACATCAACACCTCCCATTGGAATGGAAAGCATTGGGCTAGTCAATACATATTCTCCTATGGATAGCTTGATATTATGGCACTTTCCAGAGCAATTTATTGTTCCTCCATTTGCAATCATCACTTAACACTTTGGTGCTAGATATAGGAAGCAATTCAATTCTTTTGCTACCCTACAATGAATAAAATTGTGGGTGCTTCCTGAATCAATCAACACTATTACCTTTTTCTTCTTGATTTGTCCTTCTATCTTGATGGTTTGAGGAGTGGTAAATTCCCGCCAATGCATTACAAGATATGATCGGATTTATTTGTTCTTCATCTAGGCTTTGTTCCTAGATTATATCCTCTTTTGTTGACCTTTCTTTCTCCTTTTCTTCTTCCTCTTCACAATTTATGTAGAATAATTTCTTCTCAGCACACTTATGACCTTTAGTGTATTTGCTATCACAACTGTAACAAAGCCCTTTTGCTCTTTTTTCTTCCAATTTTTGTGGTGTAAACCTTATATGTTGTGGAAGACTAGGGGCAAAAACTCTTCCATCTTTATAGTTGTGAGTGGTATGCTTCCTGGTTGCCATAATTTTGCTTTCCATTTTTCTTGCTAACCTGATTGCCTTCTCTAATGAATCAGGTTCCCAAAGGCGAACATCATGTTGGATATTATCCTTTAAAGACCCTATGAACACATCAATCCTATGCTCCTCTGGAATATCTTTTACCCTTATGTTCAATTTTTGGAACTACTTAATGTGCTCCATTATTGAACCCTTTTGTTTGAGACTTATCAATTGGCTAAAAAAGGTGTTGCTTTTTGTATCCTCATAATGTGCTATCAATTCTTCCATAAAAATTTCCCAAGTGATAAATTGTTTACGAGAGAAAAGCCATTGATACCATACAAACTGATTTGGTTCCAAATATAAAGTTTCCATATGTACCTTTTGTGTGTTTTGCACATTATTGAGATCGAAGAACTGCTCCATCTGTAATATCCATGTGGCGGGATCCTTGCCATCAAACTTCCTCATATCGATTTTTGGAATATGGTGAGTCTTCAATCCAACATTAGAGTCTATGATATCATGATTAACATTTATTTTGTTCGTATCATGAGTTTCCTTTACTACCTTTTCACCATTAGTAAGTATTTCTTGTAGAAAATTTGTCAAATCTGTCTTCATATCTGTCATGCCTGTCTTCAAGTTTGTGTTCAAATCTATCTTCAATTCTTCCATGTTTGTCTTCAAATCTGTCTTCCAATCATCCATCTTAGCTTCCACGCCCTTTATCCTAGATTCCATGCCATTTATCTTAGCTTCTGTTAGCTTTTGTGAGCGTGACATTTGTTACACTTGTTCTTGTAATTTTGATATATCATGTAGCATTTCTTCCTCTTCTTCATGAGTCATGCTAGAGCTTCCAGGTTCCTTACTAGGTGTTTGCATTTTCTTTCCTCTGGGCATCAATTACTGATAATAATTCCTTCAAAATAATTTTCAAACCGGTCTTAAGCAAAAATTTAAGAAAATCTACACACCTTTTTTCACTTTGTAAGAGCTCGATATTGCCTCTGATGTATCTCTGTACTTTTCGATCATCTAGTTTTGAATTTGTGATCTGAAGTAGCCCTCTGTGTCCTCTTTCCAATGCCACAAGTCTGACCCAAATTGGATTCTCCACAGAAGAGTTATGTGAAATCTCCCACAGTGACTTGATTATAGACTAGTTCAGTAGAGCGAACTTGTACGACATGGCATGAGTCACTGTTTCGACCTTTAGATCTAAAAAATGCATACAAGAAACTAGAGTCCATCCTCTTTCTGTACCTTCTTATGAAATTTCAATCCGATCCCCAGAGAGAAAGTTATGGCGATTTTCTCCAGGTCACCTGTTTGGAATGTAATTCAGGAGTCTGCAAAAAGACCAACTTCCTCAGATCATATTTCTGCAAATATAGTGCAAAAAGCTCTGAAATTTGGACCCGAGGTTCAGCGTGATTTTTTCTCAAATAGGTTTTTTTTTCAACTTCTGAAACATCGTAGAAAAAAGGTTATAGCGAAAATGCCACGATGACCTGTTTGGAGCAGCGAAACCCTAGAATCCAAAGCTCTGAAACCAAATGTTATGAAACCAGCTCAAGAAAAGATAGAAAAGATAGATCAACGCCTTAGAATTCAGCCTCTTCGAGGGGAAACCTCCTTTACATTACATAAATGAACAATTCTTGGATGATTCAAATGACAAAACCTCCTTTCTATATATAGGAGTCTAAGGAGTCACAATATAATCCGGCCGACCTAACAATAATAATATAAAGCCACAAAAATAACAATAGAAGGATTCTATGGGGCACAGTAATAACAATATGGGGGCAATAGGGGCACAACAATATTAGTAAGGGGTATAAATACAATAGTAATGGGGTAATCACTAGTATTATGGGGACCTAACATGTTTCCTTGGATTTCCTCCCCATTTCTATTTCAGAAACTCTTAGTTCAGCTGATGTTGTTTCACATTCCCTTGTTTCAGTAGTTTCTTCCACAAGCTCTTCTTCCGCAATAAGGAATCCATAATTACTACTCTCATATTGTCCATTGTATATATCCACAAGTTCTTTAATGTGTGCCCTTTTTCCACAAAACATTTTTCCAGCACATGTTCTTATGGAATTCCATCTTTCAAAGTTTCTGTAATAGGCTTATGAAGTGAAGTCATTCTACTTTTTCTGTGAGGTGTAACTGCCCCATTTTGTCTACGAGATGTAACTCCTCTATTTTTTGGTGTTGTTTTGGCACTTTCCTCTTATTATTCACCTTCACTTTATGCTATTTAAGGGGTTGGTACATCTGACCCTACTAGAAAACCAATCCATGTGCTTCCATGTTGTTGTAATTATGATCAGCTTAATTAGTGTGTAGTTTGTTAAGCAAGCCTTTGGATGCTTTTCCACATGCACCACATTTTTCATATGTTGTAAAGACTTCAATACATAATAGGGAAAATTTATCAACTATCCATTACGAAGATGTGCCAATAACTAGAAATGATAATTGAATAGTTTCCCAAAACACCCCTCACAAGTAATGAACTTATGAATACACAAATCCACATCATCCCATGGATGAGGAGGGGATTTTTTATCAATACCCCCCCGCTTTACTCCTTTCTTCCTCTCTTGGACGTAAAAATGTTTCCCTGGTTATCAGGACTCCTATTTTCCTGGAAAAACAGTGGGTATCTTCCTGAGGTAAACCTATCACCCTAGCAATTATGTCATCCGTAACAAAAATTATGAATCCTATTATTTTTAAATGCTACTCTTGCAGAGCCTATGAAAATTCAAGGGTAATATATTTATTGAAACTTTGCACCATCTCAAAGTAAACTAACCACCTTACACTGTGAAATATTTGTAGGTTTTTGGATGGTGAAGGAGTGCATCAATGGAGTCACGTTCATGATGCACTTCTACTCCTCGCATGGCTTCTTAAGGGACTATTACTACTAAAAAATTATTCATAAATATTTATAGGGCTACACCTGGAACATGCAATCCCATGTTGCGGTAGAGAGTATCAATCAAAGAGAATTTGGAAATAGGTAAAAAATATTTATGTTACCCCTTTTTCATTGAATTTAGGATTTTCACGATAAATCAAAACTACCAAGAATTATTTCAAGTAGTCACATAGATTTTCAATATTGACAGTAGGATTAATGGCAAAAATGAGTGATTACTAAATTAATATAAAGTGTATATCCATAAGTCAAGTTGTAATTACCTAATTGGGGTGAATTTATAGTGTATCGTACTATAGATATTGTACACCCCCCCCCCCCCCCCCCAACCCCCCCACCCCCCCCAAAAAAAAATTTAATTATAAAATTCATACTTGGAATGTGTGTTATAAAAGGTCATATCATCTGTTAAATCCAAACCATACAAGTAAATGAAAATCAAATAGATCGGATGTTGGCTTACCATTATGATGATGTAGGGTTGTACAAGGAAAGTGACTTAATCAACGATGTACGATGTCTCATGTGTGGCACATTCCAAATGATGAAATTGAAATAATTTGCTGAAGAACTTATGTGACGTTAGGATTAAGTGTATCAGTTTTAGGACTATGTTGTCAAATATAAAGGTACAGGAGTAAGTTTGAAAGCTTGTGATGGAAACCAAGTAAAAATATCCTTAATTTGTATCAGCAGTAGCAATATGAAAGTATGGAGATAACTTGTCCATGTAATTAGTTGTGTCATCATGATCTTGAGGAACTGTAACACTTAAATATGATACATGGGAACTTATGATGAGTTTCAGAATGAAGTTTGTAACAACAAAAGATTTAAGTAGTAATTCAATTACAACCAAGAATAGGTATTAAAGTGTTGTTATAGAGAAATGGAAAAGTTGCATTGACTGTCAGAAAGCTGGTTTTTAGTCACAATATGCATCTAATAGTGCCCCAAAGGGGTTTTCACCATTAGACGAAGTTATTTTCTTTACTATTTCATCTAATGGAACCCTGTAAGGGTTTTCACCATTGGATATTTTACTATTGTTTTCTCCTTTTTTATATATTTTTTATTTTATTTTATCGATAAAACTAAGTGGCTATCAACAAAGGAAAAGTTTCCCCTACACTAACAACTTCAAGATTTGAATTTCGATTTGAGACAATGTTGAAAAATTAATCCCTAGAGGTAGGTTTATGATACAACCTGATACAGTGTCTATTAAAAAGAAACAATGTTTGGGAATCATCAATGATTGTCAATTTTATGATCTCATTGTCAAAGATTTCTTCCTATATCATAAGGAATTAACCACCTAGTGCACAAATTGCCCTTGAAATATTTAAATTTGGAATCATATAGCATGTCCCAATAACAAACCAAAAACAACTTCTTCTTAATAATTTTTTCATGCCACTTGGCATGTTGTTGCTAAATTATATATGTCCATTACACAACATCCAATCGCCTCTCATCCAATTCATTTAGTTATTCTGGCTGATGTCTCTTAGTTATAGTCAATTTTAAATCCACTTCCATGGTAGTTCTAAGTGTTTTGACTTAAAATTAAATGGGAAATATATGATTCTTACCAAATACTAGTTCATAATGAGAGAATCCTATAGTATTTCTTCAAGTAGTATTGTAATCCCATAATACTTTAGAAAACCTCTCCACCCAGTCCCTTTGATGGCCTATGAAAGTCTTCATGTGAATAGCTTCATGTACCTTATTGGTGCTTTCCACTTACCCAATCACATGTGGATGGTAAGGTGAAATCAATTTGTGATGAATCATATACTTTCTAACAAGGTCCTATATTGTTCAAGAGGTGAATTGTGCTCCTCTATCTGTAATTGTCTCTTTCGGTACTCCATACTGAGCAAAAAAAAATTCTAACAAAACATCTGAAACATCATGTTTAGTTAGCTTGGTGAGTGATATGACTTCCACCCACTTAGTGACATAATCTATGAACATTATAATATAGGTATTTTTTTGAAATGGGGGATTAATTGGTCCCAAGAAATCTAAATCCCATCTCCCAAAAGGTTCCCCCAGTAGTTAAGGTTGTAATGGAATCTCATATGATTAAGTAGGATGACCCATCCTCGGATAGTTATAACATCCTTGCACATATTTTTTTGCATCTCATAACATAATAGGCCAAAAATTACCCATCTGTAACACCTTCTAACATTATCTCCTATCTTCAAAATTCCTTCCACATGGTGGATCATGACAGACTTTAAGGATGTCATGAACCTCATCATTCTTCACACATATGGTAATCTAATGATCAAAACCAGCTTGAATAAGGTTCCCATCCAACTAGAAATACCATTCACTTTGATGGACAATATTTTATCTTCACTGGGAGAAATATGATGAGGAATCTTCCCTACAACAAGGTAATTTGCAATGTATGCTTACCAAGGTGAGTAAGTGGATACTGCAAAGAGACACTCCTTTGGTAAAATAATCTTTAATATGAAGATCATCAATAACATGAGTTAATCTAGAAAGAAAACATGCAACAACATTATCATCCCCAGGTTTATCAATAATGGTGATATCAAATTCTTTGAGTAACAACAAGCACCTAGTAACCCTAGAATTTGTAATTGGATTGTTCATTAAGAAACATATAGTTGAATGGTTAGTATGCACAAAATTTTGATAACCAATGACATAGTGCCTAAATTTATTGATAGCATGAATAAAAACAAGAAACTCATTTTTTGTTATTGTATAATTTATCTCTGTGGGATCCAAGTTCTTATGGATGTAATAGATGTCACATGGATTGTTTCCCTCTTGTTATCCAAGCACAACTCTAATGGCTCTATCGGAATCATCAGTAGAGATGTGCAATGACAAATTCCAATTGGGTCCTCCCAAAACAAGTGTTGTTGTTACACATCTCTTCAATTATACAAAAGCATCGTTACACGTGTTAGTCCATTCAAACTCCTTATCTTTTGTTAGTAGGGAAAATAATGGTATTGAAATTTTGGGATTTTGTTATATAAACTACCTACAATAACATGCACGACTCAAAAAATATGTACCTCTATCTATGTTTTAGGAGTAGGAATTTCTAGAATTACCTCTACCTTTGCGATATAAACCTGAATACTTGTAGTAGACAGATAGTGACCTAAAACAATGCTTTTCAGTCATCATCATATAGCATTATTTAGTGTTGAGACAAAGGTGGGTCTGTATACAATGCTCAAATGATTTTCAAGGATGTGTAAGGCTTCATCAAAATCATCCTACTAGGGCGTAAAATCATCAATAAAGATCCCAAAGATTCATTTACCATGTTGGAAGAAGGTGCTAACACTACTTGCTAGAATGTTGCAGGTACATTTCAAAGTCCAAAAGGTAGGACCCTATAAGCAAATCTACCCTAGGGGCAAGTGACATTATTTTTTCCCGATCCTTAGGATCATTTTGTATCTGATTATATCCACTAAATCCATCAAATAAAGAGAAGACTTTCCTACTAGACAAAGAGTCTAGGATCTGATCAATAAAGGGTAATTGGAAATGGTCTTTTTGAGTGGCTTTATTCAGCTCACTATAATATACACAAATTATCCACTTTCCATTTTTCTTATGTACAATAACAAGTGGAGATATCCACTGATCGTTAGAAATAGGATAGATGAAATTTTCATCTAAGAGTTTCTAAAGCTCTTCCTTGACAATGCTTTTTAATGTTGGGTTAATTATTCCTTGAGGTTATTGGAAGTTCGAGATCCTTCCTTAAAATAAATTTGATGAGTACACAAAGTAGGATGGATACCCTTCACGTCTTTATACTCCAACACAAAGGCTTATTTATTATATATCGGTAATAGCGTTATTTTTCTCTTTGCTCAAGGGATAAATTAGGGTTGATAGTTATGGTTTTCCCAAGCTAAATTTCTATTTGTACACCCTTAAGGCTAGGAGTAGATGGTATTCCCTATGTAACAGAGTCATCAAGATTTTATTTCTTGTCGGATTTGTCTATAACAGAACTCAACAACCAAGATGTGGGTGGTTTAATAACAGAAGGATCATTGTTAAATCTACTAATGACATTATCTTCAATCTCATTTTCAATATACAAAGCCTTTTCTATAGTGATTAATGGGTGTGCATCAACTTCTTCCTAGTTGGGTCAGACCATGAAGGACTCTCAAATTTAGAACTTGGTTTAGCTGGGGGTAAAGAACAAGGTCCCATTAGAGAAATTGTGAGGTAAAAAATGGGTCTCAAAACAAAAATATACAACAAAAAAAAAAAATTAATAGTAACAAATACAATTCAATATGATGATGTCAACCATGGGGAGTGATTCACCAAATTCGAAGTAAAAAAGTAAAAGGATAAAAAATAGAAACATAGAAAAACTACTTTTTCAAAACATGTTTTCAACTTATGTCCCTATGATTTTTCTGAGTTTTTTAGCAGGAGCACTCATTGGATGCATAATTTAATTTTTCATCCAAGGAGTATGCATGTTGCATACTTTTGATGGACCCTACTATTGAAAAAATGTGAAATATCAAGTATGCAACATATCAAGTATGCAACATGGGTACTCTTTGGATTCAAAATTAAGTTTTGCATCCAATAAGTTCTCCCACTCAAAATTTGAGTAAAATCATAGTGAGATACTTGAAAATATGAGCTGAAAAAAAGTAGTTTTTGATTTTTTTTCCCTCCAAAACTTGATGAGGTAATCTAATATTACTTTATTATTTTCACTCTTATTTTATAATATTCCTGAGGGCAATTTTATACCTCAATTTTTTTTTTATTTTTGGTAGTTTGACCATCAAAGAGAATGATATAGCCAGACCTACATCCAATAAAGGCACCAACAATAGCCAACAATGGTCTACCTAGAATTAAAGGATGTCCACCTAAGCATGTTTGACACTAAGGCACCATGAAATCTACTAGGTATTGCTAGTAATCTATTTAAATAATGACATTCTCCAATATTCCTTCTAGGTAGATTCTAGACCGATTTACTAGTTCCAAAACAATATGGTTCAGTCTCATATTGGTAAGCCTAAGTAGATCTACAACTTCTTTGGTTATTATGTTGATTTCTATGCCTAGATCAATCAAGGTGTTCTAGAGAGTTTTTCCACCAATGTGAACAACTACAATTGGGTTCTCGGGATTGTCATATTTGGAAGGTGAATTATTCCCCAATATCAATTCTGATAATTTCTCAATAACATGCATAGTAGGGGGATCTCAAGGTTTCCTACCAAGTTTTTTAACACACAGCTCCTTTAATATTTTGGCATAAATCATGACATCTTGTATTGCTTGAAGTAAAGGGATCCAAACATATAAGTTCTTTAACTCCTTTAGGAAGTCAAACTCAACTTGAGGGGTATCCTTGACCTCAATTAATATTCTAGGGTAACGATGGCGCCAAGAAGTATCATTTCTAGTTGTTGTTACAAATTTCGTAGTTGATGTAATTTTTTTATCATAGTTGTACTAGTTTTTTGAGACAAGTTGAATTTTGATGTTATTATCGCTGAAAAATCATCTCAAGATATTTGATATGGATCACAGAAGCCTTAATTCAATTAGTAGTACTAGTTGTTAGAGTAGTATTGGTATTAGTTCCAACTGTTACAACTTCATCAACTATTTTAGTACCAATAGTAACATCAGTTGTTACAGTCTGCTTTTTTTCTAAAGATCCTTAAGCTAATTTTTGTTCCCTCCATAGGTTTTCTTCCTCATTTTCTATTATAAAAGGGGAAATAGTGGGGGTCACTAGCCTTCCTAAACGTATTTGAATCTCATTACATTCCACTGGATAATTGCAATAGGTAGGGAGAATTAGATTTTTAACCTATTGTATTACCTTATTATTAGGGTTAGGGTTGGGTTGTACATGTAGTTGAGGACTGCTCATAGGTACATTATATGGAAGATGTAACTTTTGTTGTTGCATTGGGATTTGTAGAAGCATCTGGATAAGGGGAACTGGCCCTCGCCACGGCTAAGGCCATGAAAGGATATGTCACCATGGTGAGGCTATAGGGTATTGAACCAAAGGATGGTTGAGAGGCCACCATTGAGCTACTAAATATTTCAATTGTTGGGGTATATCTACTGAATTATACATACCATATCAAGAATTGAGAGAAGATGAGGGTTCTTGCACCATACTTGATGAACTCGGTTGTCGACAATTTTTAGTACCAATAAATTATTTTTCTTCAACATCCCCTCCTACTTCCTTGTATATTTCCTTAAGTCTAGGGAATGAGGAGAATTGTTCTATAGAGTGGTACCTATAACATATGGTACAATTATTAAGTGTGCATTCCCTCAAAGGGTGTTTCTTCCTCCAACGAGAGTATAAAATGGAAAATCTTTCTCTACCTCCATCTAATTTCTCTTTTCTTGAAATACATGGAACTGAGAAAACTTCCAGCTCATGATATAAGTTTTATAATTCTCTAGCAAATTCCTAATATCATGTCTTGTTGCTCCATTGTTACCTAACTTTAGAATCCTGGTAGAGGCATGATGTGCCAAGGTCTAATTTTGAGTACAGGGTGTAGGTAGTAAGAGAATTACCTGTATCTTTGCTAGATCTACCTATATCCCTGCTGCAGAAATGTAATGTCTTAGGATTATGCATTATGTCATCATCATGTGACACTTCATATTGCTTAAACACAGCCTGGTAGCGATGCATCATTCGAAAACCTTTTCTAATGTTTGTAGTGCTTGATCAAAGTCATCCCCATACAGGGTAAAGTCATCCATGTAAACTTCAAGTCCTTCATTTATCATATCAACAAAAATGTTGAGTATAACTCTTTAAAATGTAGCTGGGGCATTGCATAAGCTAAATGGTAACACTCTATAAGAAAATGTACCCCACAGATAGGAAAAGGTTGTCTTGTCTTGGTCTTCAAGGGTGATTTGAATCTGATTGTAGCCGTTGAAGTCATCTAAAAAGGAAAGGAATTGCTTCCCTACCAGAGTATGAAGGAAGGACTTGACCAATAAATGGAAAAGGGAAGTGATCTTTCTATGTTGCCTTGTTCAATTCCCGAGAATCCACACAGATACAATACTTCCCATTTTTCTTGGGGACAACTACCAATGGAGAGACCCATTTGCTATCAGAAATGTGATAAATGAAATTCACATGCAGCAGCTTCTGTAGCTCTTCTTTTACAATGTCCTTGAGATGCAGATTTGACCTCTGCTGAGGCTAAAGGGTAGGATGAGCATCCTTTTCAGTGTAGATATGATGCATACATAATTGTGGGTCTATGCCCTTCATATCAAGATAGTCCCAGGGAAAAGCCCCTTTATATTTTTGCGGGACTTGAATGAATTTTTGTTGTTGGTCACTATCTAAGCTATCATTAATATTTAAAACCTTGCCTGGTTCAATTTCAATAGACTTGCTATTATGAAGAGTAGTTGTTTGGATATGCTGATCATCAGTATCTTTCAAAGGGTCTTCCAAGGCTTCATTGTCAAGAATTGCTTTTAACATTTGACATTTTACATTATTCACATTAGCTAGCTGATTGATAAAGTTGTTGATAACATCATCTTCAGTCTGATCCTTGAATTCAAGTGCCTTTGCTACTGCAAGAGGTGAACGAATGTTTTCTTCCAGGTAAGCAGTTGGTTGTTTATGTATTTTTACAATGGGCAGACTTGGTTTGGTAGGAGGATATAAAACAAGATTTTTTACAGCATCCACTTTAGCAATGGTCATGTTTCCTTCTCAGCAGCCTATGTAAGCATCAGTTGTTTCCAACCAAGGTCTGCCCGAGGGTGCCCATCCAATCAACTCTTTGGGTTTAGAATGAGAAAATCTACTAGATACTCCCATGAATCAACAAAAACTGTAATATCCTATAAAGTTCCCTCTGGCCTTACCACAAAAATGATCAACAAGTTCTAGCATAGTGGTCGTTGGTTCTAGAGCTGTAATACCAAGTGTCTGACAGGTTTCTGTAGTTAAGATGTTAATCACTACACCCAGATCAACTAGTGTGTTTGGAAAGGAGTGGCCATATATTTGAACTGTAACTATGGGATTCCCAAGGTCTTCATACTTTACTAGAGTTTACCCTCCCAAGAGCAAATCAAACAAGGTCCCTACGACATGAGTAGTGGGTGAAGCTTTTGATTTCCACACAGGCTTCTTCACACATAACTCATTAATCATTTTAGCATAAATAGGAATATCTTGGATGGTCTGGAGGAGATGAATTTTAATACAAAGATTTTTTAGTTCCCCATCAAGATCAAATTCTGAATAAACAAATAGTTTAGGCATTGTTAACCTTTTGGGGAATGGGGTAGAAGTAACTATGAGTTTTTCAAGGTCTTTATGTTCATATGTATCTTCTCCTTGTTTTATTTCTGTGTCAGTCACAGTTGATGGTGTATGTATAGGTGGGTTTCTAACTCAATTAATGGTTGGTCTTTGTTTTACCCAAGGGTGATGATGCATCCTTACCTCAATCTAAGTTCATTACATTCTTTTTGTTCAATGTCATAGTTTGAGCTTTCAACAATTTCCACCAGCTGAACCAGTCAGTTATTAGGATTCAGATTCAGTTGAGATGGCAATTGAGGACATAGAAGCAGCTGAGGAATTTTCTATAATGGATATGGAGTTGATAATGTAGGTTGAGGTTGAGGACCTATCCCCATAGGTGTATTGGATATCCATAAAGGTTGCTTCCAATTCAGAGACCAGTTCAGATTTTGAGAAGTAGAGGTAGGGCACTAGGATGGATATGGATTACCTTGTCAAACAGGAGTAAAAGGAGAATTTGGCCAGCCATTACCTAGAAAGGAATGAGTTGGAAAAGGTGTCATAGTAAATGGTTGGGATTACCAATTCGAGTAAGGTGATTGGCATTGCCATGCTGCCTCGAGGTTTTGTTGTTGATGAAATGATGAAGAAGGAAAGAACTGGGATGTGTCTTGTGACATAACTGTGGGTTTGGCCTGCCACTGTCAATGTTGCTTCATTAAGTATACGAGCTCTGTCTCTTCTTTTGATTCTTTGAAAACTATTTTCAGTCCTGGAAGTGATGGACATTGTTCAGTGGTGTGGTCCATGGTGTAGATGGCGCATGTCTGGACCATGTCCAATGGCCACTCTTGTTGGCTGTGCTCCTTCCGAGAGTGTGGGTAGAAAACGACCAAGTTTTGTTTTGCTAAGGCTTGTTTTTGTTTAGCCTGCAAGATGTCCAGCTGTGTTGTAAGGGTGCCCAGGATATCCATCTTGAAGTCTTCCAGGAGGTTACTGATTTCCATTCTTGCTACGCCTCCACTGTGTGGTTTTCTTCCTCTAGTCATAAGATATTAGATTCCTGATTTGGTGTGTGTGCTACCTCATGAACACCTGATATACAAGTGAACGATTTCATCATAATCTTCTTGTGAAATATCTCCTTTCCCCATCAAATTTGTAGTTTCTATACATTCTTATTTCATTCCCTTAATTAAGATAGCTCTTAGGACTTATTTTGGTAAAGTGGTGCGAGGGGATCTTTGCAGATTATAGTGAAATAATTTGACATATTCCTCTAGAGTTTCATTATCCTTTGCAGCCATCTTAAATATTTCATATTTTAATTCCCTAGTCTTGCAGAAGTCTTGGTACCTTGTGAGGAAAGAAGCTTTCATGTCATCCCAAGAGTTAATAGTATGTCTACGTAAACCCATGAACCATCTCAAAGCTACTCCTTTTAGATTAGAAGGGAACAATTATAATTTTTGAGCGTCGGTGGTACAATCATACCCTCTGTAGAGGACATCAGACTCGAATAAGAAGGCATCTAGATCCTCTCTTATCATCCCATGAAAAGTTGGGATGTTTTGCAATGGAATAGCTTTCATCGGGGCGTTGGCCACTTGATCGATTATGGGGTATTCCAATGTCGAGGTCTGACCTTGAGGTGGTAGATTCACCATTTGGTAAAAAATATACCAACATCCCTCAGGGATTTCAAAGGGTGGTATTTGAGTAAGCAGAGGATTCCCAATACAAGTTGGTTTTGCAACACTACCTAGATCTGGGATCACAGGAGATCCTTGTTCAGAAAAATGTGGTCCCGTCTTAGCAGTTCCACTGGTTTCTCCCTCTCCTTCTCTTAAGTTGCACAATTTTCCCTCTTGTAGAGGATTAGAATGTAAAGTTGTTGTAACCTGAAAACTCTGTTAAGATCCCCCAATTTGGCTATGTATCTCAGCGTAAGCTGTAGATGGTCAGCCCGCTGCCTGAGGGATTACAGTGGGGCTTTTCCCAAATACAGTTCGGAATCCTACTGATGCTTGAGACTCTTCTTTTCTTACGATTTTGTCTATAAAATTTTTTCTCCCAAGGCTCATCGATCCCTTGGGTTTTTTGGATTTAGGTGGGGGGTTCTGATCTTTTTCTATGTTTTTATTCCTAGTCATTCATAAAAAATCTATTCCTATTTAACCTCTATGCAATTGCTGAAAAGAGGGTTGAGGAGAAAGCACTTTACTTGCTGGTTATGTAGGTTCTTACCTCTCATTTTTAAAACCCAGCTCTTTTACAGCAAGCTAAAATAAATCACTTTGAAACACTCTCCCTAGCAACGACGCCAAAATGTTTGTGCACTAAGATGTCTTATTACAAGCAATCTTAATACCTACATTAATCATCAACCCAGGGCAAGTCTTTTTATTTCAAGAGTGTTAACACTATATATGCAGCGAGTTCAGAGGTCAATTCATAATGAAATAAGTTGGAAGCACTGCAATTTCTAATGTATATCTCTTTAAATTCAATCCAAACAATTCTGAAAGAAATTCATAACACACTTTCAAGGCTACTTAATCTATTCTGTAAGAAACTGAATCAGAATGCAAATAGAAAGAACCACTCTCAGCAATCTAACTGGTATTGAAACTAATTCATTTATCATGAAGGAAAGCTATAACAATTGAACAACAAATAACCATATAAACATTTCATGGAAAGCAATCAACTCTAGCTTTGAAATCTATGATAGTGTTACTTTAGAATGAACATCGATCTAATACTAAAATTAACATAACCAATTCAATAAAGAGTATCATGCATATATAACACACAACTAAATCTAGAATCTTGACTGAACAACAAATGCAAATCAGAATCATCAATCCTCATAGTAATCAGAATGATGCTAACTTTACAAACTAACAATAATAAACAGTTATGGGAATAAACAGAAATAATTATAACACAATTGAAGCAGAAGATCTCCTATTGACTAGGCCCAAAGTCTCTAGAAGTCCCCGCTGTTAGATATTCAGAATACGATTATGGATGAAACACAATATTCTTCATTAAAATTAATAACAGAGTTACAACATCATCGTGATAAAAGTATTATATTTCCAAAAATAATAGTTACAATCTATGAATTCCTA
Organism: Pinus tabuliformis; assembly: GCA_031772625.1. NCBI lineage: Eukaryota > Viridiplantae > Streptophyta > Pinopsida > Pinales > Pinaceae > Pinus > Pinus tabuliformis. Next base: position 393,840,225 of record CM062810.1, read on the forward strand.
ACTAGTTGTTCAGTTCGCCTTGCGACTTTATATAACTTTTGGAAAAGTAAATGGATAGAAGTCAATCCTCAAGATCAGGGGATCCTGAGGATTTCACAACACTTGATCTGATTTCATCATAGATTAGCATTAGTCATCCTCACCTTACGTTGTCTTCCATAATCAAGACGTTGTCTCTTTTCCTTTAGTGGTTGTTGTTGTTCTGTCGATTGAAAAACAATCGTCCAATCTGCGTCCCTACATATAAAGATAGTGGAAGTCAGTTTTTTATGCCCAAATTTATCTAATTTGTTACTAATCGATTTTACCCAACTTCTACTATTTTTTCCTCTATTTTATCCATAAAACGGAGATAAACATGTGAAGATAAATGCTTAATTAAGCTATTTACAAGGAGAAAACATACCTTTTCCTTGGCCCAACAACAATAATCATCATCCTTTATCCATATTAATATAAATGAACAATAAAGAGCCTAGATCCATCATAACCACTACCTAGATCCATCTTAAATAGAAATAAACATCAAAAAGCAATTTGATAAAAGAAAGATGCAAGAAACTACTACCAATGATGCATTGATTTTAGTGTATATGTTTATTCCTAATTCTATTTGATTAGTGGCACTTGACGCATTGATTTTATTGTATGTATATGTTAGTTCAAGACCTGATGTACATCTAAATGGGTAATGTGCATTGTTGTCAAAGTAACTAGATTAATAATTTGTATAGATTTCAATGTATGACAAACTAATTATTGATGGCGTGCATTGATTTGTACGTTACAGTAATCATTGTCCTAAATCCATATTAAATAGAAATGGACAACAAAGAGCTTAGATCCATCTTAATCATAAACCTAAATCAATTTTAAAAAGAAATGAACAACAAAGAGAAAATAAAAAAAGGCACAAGAATGACAAATGATGATGCATTGATTTTAATGTAGATGTTGATTTCTAATTCTATTTGATTGTTTGCACTAAATGCATTGATTTTAGTATATATGTTAATTTTTTATCTGATGTAACTAGATGGATGATGCACATTGTTTTCAAAAGTAATTAGATTAATAAAGTGGATAGATTTCAATGTATGACAAAGTAATTCTTGACAACGTGTATTAATTTTTGTGTTATAGTAATCATTAGCCTAGATCCATATTAAATAGAAATGAATGACAAGATGCTAGATTCATCTTAATCATCAAACTAAATATGTCTCAAATAGAAATGGAAAACAAAAAGAAAGTTGGTAGAGAAAGACATGAGAAATGACTACTAATGAATGTCAGCGAGAAAGAGGGAAGCAAAGAGCATATCAACAAAGATAGTCAAAACAAATAATAATAAAAACAACAAGAATAGATGATAGGAAAAATTGAATAAAAAAATTATATCAAAGAGAATATCAACACAAAAAGGCACAACAATTTGAAATTAAAGAGAGTCTAGAGAAAATAATACATTTTCAACATTAGGTCCATATAAACTCCAGATATATCAAGTAATAAGTATCTATCTAATATTTTCTTAGAAAGGGATCAAATCTCTAAATGGGTGATGCATTTGATGAGATGGATCCTCTCTAAAATCAAAAATTAAATAATTAAATATGGCATGGAACTTAACATTAGTATATATCGCATAAATCCTGGAAGGAAGATGTAGATTTAGTATAACTATCATGATTTAATATTAAATATAGTTATATTGAGATGGACATTTATATGGAGATTTAATAAAGATCATGATTTAATATTAAATATATTTATATGGGGATGGATCATGTTGGATGGATTTAATTATATGGATCCTCCCGAAATCTAGAGAAAATGTTCTTTTGGATAGAAATAGTTGAGATGGATCCCTTCTAAGAGGGCAAGATGGATCTATGGATTAGAGGGATCATATGTTGAGTTAATTGTTTGCTATGCATCTGTGTTTAATGAATTGTTGCTTCCTAATTCTTGTTTATCTTTCAATTGCTCACTAGAATATATTAGTTTCATTTATACATATAGATAGTTGTAGCTTCAAATCTGCATCCCCCCTTAGCTATGATGATCATTCATATTAAATTTTTTTATTAAAAGCAATAATGGTTTTTGGGTTAGTATCTAAATGGGTCACCTACCCAAATTGTGTGAGGACTAATCAGGACCTCATACTGGAGAGAACCCCTTAATAATTTTTGTTGTCTCATTTCTCATTGTCAACACACCGACGGATTGGATTTTAATAAAATGTATATCATTAGAAATATTTGGACGAGTATGATATGATGGTGGTCTTAGAAAGGTGTTTTAATGTGAGTGAAATAAAGAAAATTTTATAACCCAACCTTGTTAATGTGACTTGGTAGGGTTGGGTATGTTGCAACTGTGTTGAGTTGAATCATATAAAGATTTTTATAGAAATTTTTCTTATCCCATTATTACTATAAACCCGATTCCCAATAATGAGAAAACCTATATAAGGTTGAGTCACAAAACTAAGGCTAAAGGAACATATTCACAACAACATCATATAACATTGTAAATGAAGAATTGGAGAAACTTTATTATGACAAAATTTACTTCCTTGTATATCATTGTTCAATAAGAAAATAATTTCCATTTATGATTATGTGATATAATTCTTTATAATCGTAAAACACATTTATTTCAAATGTAATCCTTACATTCTAAAAACACATCATATGGATTATAGTATTCAAAGAAAAACATACAAACTAAAGATAAAACATACTTAGTAAAAAATAATAAATCAAAACTAGACATTATTTAGAAGATTCTTATTTGAAAATTTTTCTTCAACCATGTATAGCTCCATCATCCTACCTTGTAACACCCGCAAAAGGTTTTTTTAAGATCCTAAATTCCACCTCCTTGAAATCATAAAGTACATATGTCCCAAATTAGTGGACAACCATCAATGTTGTGTTATTATGTCATGTTCCATCTAGATTTCTTATGACTATTTAAAGTGTATAATTCTTATTATTCACAAAATATTAAAATATATAGCCAACTATACATCTTGATTTGTATCTACATTAGATCCCTTCCAATATGCAAATTATGGGATTCTTAAAATGAATGAAGTTCTCTTTATTTAGTAATATCATCTCTAGTTTAGATATTTAATTAATCTTCAACAATAGTTTCATTAGATACATGTGATTTTTCTTTGACTCTTTTCCCTTGAGAATGCCATTACCTAAAAATTTACAATTCGAAAATATGTGATCTATTTTCTTGTAGAAATTGATTTTCCAAAATTTTTGCTTTAGTGAAATGTCATATCAAGTTGAGCAACAAATTCTTCTAGATCTACAAATATGGCCATCAACATATGAAAGAATATAATTAATCCTATAAAATCCTCTAAAGTGATCATGGCTTTGAATGACCCAAAGCCCTTTTGTCTCTTTGATGTTTCACATTAGCGATCACTTTATTTTTCCATGTCAACACCAAATACCTAGGTATTCATGCTCAAAAAGACTTTGTGGCAATCTAACTGTGGAAGTTGCAAAGTGGAAACCTCATCTTTAAAAGGTACAAGACTCTTGATAACAATTTATGTGGCTCTTAGACTACTCATATCTTAAGAGAAAACGACATTTTTCAAAGGCCAAGGACTCTTAAAGGTCCATGACTCTAGATACAAATTTAGACTTGTAGACCTTTCCCTACTCTAATACCAAATGAACTATATCACCAAAAGAGGAAATCCTAGATAAGGTTGAGTCACCTAACCAATCCTAAAGTAATATGATCACAATTACACCATATTAGATTCTTAATGAGTAATAAGTGCATTTATTACAAGAGTTTACATCCTTATATATCATTCTTCTCTAAATAAAAATCATTTCCACCATGAATGTGCAGTAGAGTTCCTTAAAAAAAATTAACAATACATATCCTAAAGTTATAAAATGAATTTATTGTGGATATTAGCCTTATATCCAAAAATAATGATCGACACATTATTTTGTGTTTCCAAATTAGTTTCAGGTAGAGTTGTATATTTCCCTTTCATCATGAAATATCAGTATGCATGTAAGTGGGGAAAGAAGAATTTTACTTACTTGGTTGAAAATTAGTGGGAATATCTTTGTTATCACTTACCATAGAAATTTGGATTCATGAAAATATTCAAGTATTATTAGAGCTTAAGGTGCTAAAATACTTTGAGGGAAACAATAACGGTCATAGCCAACCCAGTCATAATCAATCATCCCTTTCATTTTAATAAGACTAAGAAGTTCTCCTTTCCAAGAAAATGGTAATATCATCAAAATAAATGTATTATGATTTATTTTTGTAACTTCTGAGTTTCATCAAATATCCTTTCATACACATGGCATGAAAGTTAATCATGGGTAGAATAAAGCCATGGTTCCATCCCAAACCCTATTCTTTCCATGGTAATAATCTTATCAATTTATTTAAAGAAGGTATAAGTTAAAATCCATGGTATAGAAACTCATAGAAATCCCATATTATTAATCACAATGTTACTATCTTAAGGCTGTATACTTATAGCTGACATAAACTTTCATTCAAAGAATGGCTTTTGTTGACATTAATTCCCCATGACCATGTTTAAACAATAAAAAATGAGGTTTTTAGTTATTATTGGACTTGATGAAATATAAAAAAATACGAGATAATGAAAACCAATATATGCGTACATGATTTCTACACCACTCCATGAGAGATATTCACACTTATTGTTGTTCCAACAATTTCCTTTTTCACACTAATCAAATTAAACTGCATGCTCCACTACTTATTGGTCCCTTTCAACCCCTTTGAGTTTTAGTCTTGTGAAAATACTCCTTAGGTGGAGTGTTTCATGTATTAGTTTGGGCCCTAATCCTTGTAAGTATTAAAATCATGAACAAACACGAATTGTCTCTCTGGCTTGATCGTTTATCTATATATAGTGTAGAAACCAAGGGGGGGCACTCTTCATTACTTTAACCCTTAGTATCTATAGGATTACCAACCAAATCATTGTGACCACCAATTGATCATAGACTAATCTTATTTAGCAAGAATACCATGGGTGAACATTGATCACTTATTGGATGGATTGCCAAGATATCCAACCTAATGTTCTCCCCATGCTTTCATGCCCTAGAATAAATCTAGATTCAAAGAGTTTCCTTCATCAATAGAATTAACTTTTGTGTCCTATTCTTTTATTGACTCACATAAAATTATACTCTCCCCATCCCACTTGAGTGAAACAATCCTGAAAGAACCTTACTAGTGGTTTGGAAAGTTTGGCATTCCACCTTCTTCATCGCCTATAGGCATTTGTACCTAGTCACTCTTAAATACACTTACCATTTTCCCATATTAATATCATTTATGGCATAAAGTTAGTTGGGGCTTTAGTTTCCTCAAGGTTGTTCATGATTAAAACATAATAAAGTGATTTACAAGTGCCAATTCATGTCTTCACCAATGCAATATTATTGGATTAGGCCTGTAATCCCCTAAACATAACCTTCATCATATATATATATAGATAGATAGATAGATAGATAGATAGATATGAATTACTAAATTGTGTATTATTTATGTTATTTCTCTATTTTTTTGATAACATTTGCATTGAAGTGGATGCTCCTTCATTTTCATCCCCAAAAAGGTCATCTTACCCATTTTTCTCTAACATCTTTTGGATTATTTTCATTGAGAGTTGGGTATCTTTTAGGGGAAAATATTCCAATTAGTTATTTTTCAAAAAATAGATTCTTGAATTGGTCATTTTCCATTTTAAAAAATAACTTTCTTTACATAAAATATGATTAAATTTATAATATTCATCAAATTTAAATGTTTTAATAGAAAATTATATTTTTTAATGAATATGCACCATTATATATATATAATCCAAAATATTTCCCTAGAATGCTATACTAAGGTATAGTAGCTAAATACTTAAAATATGCCTTGACACAGAGAAATTTTGAATGTTGATAGAGGAAATAACAATATATATTGGGTAAAATCTTTAAAATCGAGCTTGCTATAGTTTTTGTGATACATGTGCTAGTTATTGATTTTTACCAGTCTTCAAACTAGGCTTAAACATGTTGTTTTGGTAAAATAATAATATATACTGGTGGCATTAGATAGAAGGTTATCCTACATTTATGGGTCCAAATTTAATATATTTCAGGGAAATATTGGTGAAGATCAATATATGTTTTTTTTCATTAGATAAGGAAAAATCAATAGGTTTTGGTAATCCTCCATAAATTTATCTTATAAGGATAAACTTGTATGGTGTTAATCGTATTATTTAGAGAAACTATTAGTGTATATATTTTATAAATTTCATAAATACAACACTATATTTGGAAATATTGTTAAAAGTTCAAGGTCAACTAGTAGAACTATATCATGCAACAGTCTAAGCCCATCATGTCTAAACAATAAATAAAATTTGATTCCTATAAAGGCTTTGAAATAATCATGATTGACACCATAAGAGAATGAAGAGGTGGAATTCAAGGCATTCAAGTTGGTAGAGAGAATAGAGAATATGGAATCTATAATGGAAAGGTTGGCTTCCTAAATATCATAGATAAAAATAATTCCAAAGTTTTAAGGATGACATCATGTCAAACGTACAAAAGAAAATGTGATCTCAAATAGAAGAATAAAAAACATGATTTCAAATACATGGAATAAGAAATGGCTAGCAAAGATAGAAAATATGATCTCAAAGTGTTAGGATACTTCGACACATAGGAAATAGTTAAGTATAACTTGGTCCAGTGCATAATTAGGTAAAGTGTGTTTCTTTACTATGTACTTTTGTAAATTACAATATGATAGTCACAATATGTTCTAGACATGAAGTGATCCAATGGTTCATTTTCTCCTTGGTATTACTGACACTTGACCTGTGGCTTCACACCCGATTGGTCCATGATCTCTATTTAAAGAGCATGGAGGGTCATATGTAAGGTGACCGTTCATGAGAGAAGCTTATGTAAATTTTATTTCTTTTACAATAATAAATTTCCTGAAGTGGCCATGTTGGCTCAGGCCGTGGACTGTTTCCCTCTTTGAAGGTTTTAACCAAGTCAACAACACTGATGTTGCGATGAAACCAGCTCAAGAAAAGATAGAAAGTGTAGGGGCCTAACAGATGTATTAATCTGTGATCTATTTGTGAGCGATGTCCTTTGGTGCTCTATCTGTAAAGGTTTTTGGTAGCCCTAGCTACATCATTTTTAAGATCTGGAGGTATACATTCTTTATTTTTAGTTTTAGTTATTCATCTCTCTATTTATTTCGGTTTATTTAGCTCTTTTTTTTTTTATTACCAGATCTATACCTTTCATTTCTATGTATACTCGTTGCCCCACAACTCTATATGATTTAGGAAAATCAAAAACAGAAAGAAAGGATTTTTCTCATGTGTATTCTTTTTTCCGTTGTGCCTTAGTATGATCTCAGCAAATGAGAAACATTGAGTAAAATATCTAGTTTTCGGAGAAAGATAACTTCAAGCCATAAGGTTTGGTTTTCTTTGCATATCCATGTTGGGTTGTGTGTTTCTTGTTGTGTAGGAAAAAAGGGTTTTTTCAAGGAAGCACACACTCCAAAGCTTCAGTGGCTAAAAAAAACAAAAACAAAAAACAAAAAACCCCCTTTCCTCTTTTCAAAATATTACTAACCTTTTAAACTAGCTCACTTGGTCCAAAGTTACTTTATGAGAATAGAAGTCTTGGGTTCAAGTTTTCTTTTTGTTGAGTTAATTTTTCAAAAATCACATGTAACTTATGTTTTAAGGTTACTTTATGTAAAAGTGTTCTCACCCATTATAAAAAGTGAGTCACTTATAATTCTAAAGTCTCTTTATCTTTTATTTAAGTTACGATTTAGTGGGTGGCTCATAAAATACCATTGTAAAAGTGACTTTCACTTATTTATAAAAGTGGGTCACATATTTTTTTTTTATAAGTGAGCTAATTAGATTAAGTTTGGAAAGAAGGAGGATTTTTTTTTCAAATATAATATTATCATTCACTTCCACACATTCACATATTTCGTTGTCATCTTCAACAAATTTTCTTTAAAAATCCATAACTTCTTCATCCGGAAGCCATTTTCAGAGTCATTTTTTTAATTAGCCTAATTTTTCGAGATCTTTCCATTGGAATAGTTAGTTTCAGCATCTGGAGCTGCAGTTTCTATTAAAATGGAAATTCCATGCCAAGTTATTCTTGACAACACCAACTACTTCCAATGGGTGTCCTACATGGAGGATTTACTTAGAACTAAAGGTGTGATGCAGGAAAGTGTTCCCTCTGCGGACAGAGGTAAACCCTCTAGCCCTAGAGTGGATCTAGTCACAAACAAGGACAAATCAACAACAATTTTCCTTAAATAGTTCAAGTTGGAGGCCTACCTCAACCGGTGGTCGATGGAGTTCCATTGCACTTCTCTAGCTTCTTCTTCCTTCTCTTAATGAGTGATTAAACTGAAACAAAGCAAAGGAAATACAACAAAGCATGTAACCGGATACAACAATAATCTATTTACTCACAAAGTCAAGAAGTCATGAGCTATCTAGTACATCACATACAAGACATAGGAAAACAACATTGATTGCATTAGTTATGAAATAGAGTAAGCTTACAACCGGAGTCTTGACGTCACAAGCCTTCTCAGGAGGGTCCAGCCAACATGTTCCTCAAGCATTCACTCTTAGAGGTGGATCTACCAAATTAAAAGTCTCTCTCACTCACAAGTTTCACACAAGATCAAAGGCACTTCACAACCTTCCTCAAGCTCTCAAACAATCCCACACTTGTCACACTCACACCAGCTATCTAACAAGCTCACAATACTATCAGCAACACTCCAAAGACTAAGAATTTCAAAACTAGCAGCTCATAGCAATGGTGAGATCTTAAATAGGAGAAGGAGTCTCCATGAATGGTGGGAAGATGAGCTTATCTCCAAGGAAGGTAGCACAAATGATGGAACAGCCACGCCAGAGAAAGGAGGGCGACATAAACAAGGCCAACAACCAGGTCTGGAGTCATCTGGAAGGCCAATTGTTGGAACAAATTCGCCCAATCTGGATCATCGCGGGCACATAACCGGTCTGTCACGCTAACATCGCTATTGCATAACGGAGCTAGTCATGTCATCGTGGGAAAATACAAGATACAGTTGCACTGGCACATGAAATTCAACCATCGCGGGAATCACGTGTACTTCCGCAATGACAGTGCTTCTGGACTATTTTGGAGTGCCCATCAGCGTGTTTATTTGGCAAACAGACGCGATGATGTAGAAACCTTTGGAAAAGTGGGTCATTTGGCAACATCAGAGAGCACTTGTCTAACATGAGCATGTATGACTTGGACACATGACACAGTAGGGAGACTGGAGTGAAGATAGTGACAAATTACCGTGTAACAGATGCCCCCTAAAGTATGAAGCTCGAGAGAGTGGGAGGGGTGAAATGCTTTACGAAACTGACTAAACTAGAACACCATCTAGAAGAACCTGCACGCAAGTACAACTGATATCTCTGATAATGAAGTACATGTAGTCTGGGCATGGGCGCAGCCATCCAAAAGACATACGAAATAGGTCTGTGGTATGGATGTATACATCTAGCTAATGAGACCATGATGATGATAAAGGTATGGTCGCAGCCATCCATGAAGACTCAGGTATGGTCGCAGCCATCCATCAATGAGTCATGTAATCATAAAACCAATCCACACAGCCCAAACATGTGTAAGCTGAGTTCGGGGTCTTGAACCCATCCGATCATAGTACAAATCCGAACATGCGAATAGATGTGCCGATGTGGAGCATGATAGAACATCGCTTGATTACCGGTCAATGATGAAAATCGTTAACAAGTGCGAGAGAGACCACCAATAATGCCAATGGTTCTCAAGGTACTGTCCAGCACAATCCACGAAGTGTGAAAAAGGAGTTGGAGTCGAATACTCGTGGAATCACCCAATCGATGACCAATGATGAAAGTTGACCGTCAGGTGCGAAGAACTTGCCATTGAGGCATGCAAGCTCTAAGGTACCAAAAGGGATCTCTATGTCAAACTCCTGGATAATGAGCTGAAGTCAACAGGAGACGACTCGTCGCAAGAGGGCCATAATGTTTCCCCCATCAATGACATGAGATAAGGAACAAGTGGTAGATGGAAAAATAGAGTACCATAGGAGAAGGCAAGGGTGTAAACTGTAGAAGGATTATACTCTTGAACATATTGGCGACACGACTCCGGAGGGGGTGTGGTAGCATTCAGGCACCAAGGGATGAGAGGCTCGATGGAGACGGCATGAATCGAATGAAACAAGGCTAGAATAATAACCCAAACCCGTGGAAGGCCAAATGACAATGTATGGATGTCCCAACCCAACAAGAAGCAAAAGTGTCGATGTTCAAGAGTGACTAGCTGCCATAGACAATCAATGATAAACCTGTTGTTGAATCCAACCTAGTAATAGTTTAACGAGCCCTAGGAAGGAGAAGCTCGAGTCTCATCATGGTGACGAGTCCAATGTCGTCAGGGTTTAACGAGTCCGACATGGGTAAAACTTGGAGTCTTTTTCATGTTTAGAGAGTTTGAAAAAGACATGGAAAATAAAACTCTAGGGGGGTCCTTTTTCGTAGAGTTGTGTCTCTTGAGCCCGAAAAAGTATAAAACAATACTCGAAAGAACCGCCCGACCATTACAATTGAGGAGTTTTTTCGTAAGTAGTAAATTTGACCCGAAAAAGTAAAAAAGCGGTCAGAAGCACGTCATTTCACAACTAATAACGAGCCTAAAACGACAAACGCCCGACGATCTTTTTGTGTTTAAATGGTCAGAAAAAGAGCTTAAAGGCGACCACCTCTCGTTTCTTTTAACGATTCAAGAGGAAAACTCGGCCATATTTTCATGTTTCAAGTCGGAAAAGAGCTTAAAGACGAATTTTCGGGATCAAGTGTATATTAAACTGTCATAATTCCACTACCTGAAGCTCTGCACAAAAACACGTCACACGTAACTCCATTCGATATAAAATGAACAATATTCATAAAAACATAGTTAAAAAACATATTTTGACTCTGCATATGGTAAAACTATGAGAAAAAACCCACATTTATAAAATGTAACTTTTTAATTTGCAAAAATCACTATAAAAAGGAATTAACCCATTCATTTTTACCATAGCACTGTTCAATTCACCGTGGAGCAACTTGGAGCACTGAAGTTGGCGAGCGAAATTCGGCCCCGTCCGTGCATCATTCGTCCCGAAACTCGTTCCAGGTAGACACACGTTTCCCTGCGCTTCAATTTGATGCTTTTTTCATGCATTTTGAACGTTCCAAGTGGTAGTTTAGGTAGGTTTTAAAACCGTGTTCCACCGCTCGGTCATCGTGGGTTTACCCTATCGGGTCCACGATGGCCAAAAAATTTTTACACTTGGAATGCTCCGATCATCATGGAAAAGTGATGTACTTCCGCGATGATCGCGAAAATCTTGAACTAGCTAGATCGCGTCATCGCGTATGTTTTTAAAACAGACGCGATGACGTCGCGAACTTATGATTTTATGAAAATTCTGTGTCGAAATTTCTAAAAGAAGTGTTAATTCTAATTCTCTCATCCTGCAGGCTATAATGGTATTCATCTGGCAAGAACGTGTGCATGATAACAATGATATAGAAGCTTTTGCCGATGCGGGGTGCCGAAACGCATTACGGGCATGCAGATTGCTCAAATTCTTCCTAACTCCACACCTGCGGGCACAACCTGACTTGCTGGAGCTACTGATCAGGGCCTGGAATCCCACAGATGGGAAATTTATCATCTGAGGCCGGGATATCAAGTTCGATTCTACAGACATCTATTTTTTGACCGGGTTGTCTCGTCGAGGTGAGAGGCCCATTCTGGAAGGGCAGCGACCCGGGGGTGATACCTTAGATATGTTGATGGCTCAAGTGTGCCCACAGGCACGCAAGTCAAGGAGTGGGAAGGTGGCAATCCCAACAGTAGAGGAAATAATCCTTCATGCTATGCTTTTTAGGGTGACACGGGCAGCGGGCTCCCAAGCCCAACATGAGGCTTGTAAGACCCATCTCCGGCTGGCTCTCGAGTGTCTCAATCCTACCATGTTTAACTGGGAAGAGGCAGTAGCAGCAAACATGAAGAGGCAACTCACCAACTGTCGTAGAGGAGAGACAAAGAAGTTTGGTTATGGATCCATCTTAGTCCCGCTCATGCTGGAGTGGGTGTCAGCACTGCAGTTGCAAGACATGAATTTGGACTTACCTAGGCCATGTGATACGAGGGCCATGTGATGGGCTCACGTCATGCCACGAGGAGGTGGCGGATGACAAGTGGCGTGGGGAACATTTTTCCGAGAGTGGCTGGAGTGACAGACGATCTTCGTGGAGGATTGGCCATATGCCGGCATGGACTTCCGCCGAGATCCTGACATGCAGCTGCCTGCTGGAGAGCAGTGGGATGATGGTGGTAAGACACTTGATCACATTTTTTGATTTTTATTTTTTCATGTACATGTTCTAATGACGGATGCTATGGGTATGCAGATGTAGGACCAGTGAGACCCCTCGGACTAGCTCCAGAGGCACAGAGGGATGCGCAGGGCATTGGAGCACTAGCCCTGGCTCCTCTGAAAGATAATACGATGGAGACAGTGATCCAGAACCTTGAGGGACTGCTAGCAAGGATTCCAGATTACATGGGGATCGAGGAGGTCCCTAGAGCGTCCCAAATCCTCACAGTAGGAGTGGAACCCAGGATGCACCACCTGTTGAGGCGGGTGGCACGAGCAACAGTGCACTATAGGGAGCACAACCCACCATAGTAGACACCTAGGTTTTTATTTCCTGTTGGTGATTTTTGAGAGACGTGGAAAAGAAAACTTCATGAGACCATGATGATGATAAAGGTATGGTCACAGCCATCCATGAAGACTCAGGTATGGTCGCAGCCATCCGTCAATGAGTCATGTAATCATAAAACCAATCCATGTAGCCCGAACATGTGTAAGCTGAGTTTGGGGTCTTGAACCCATCCGATCATAGTACAAATCCTAACATGCAAATAGATGTACCGAGGTCGAGCATGATAGAACATCGCTTGATTACCAGTCAATGATGAAAACCGTTAACAAGCGCGAGAGAGACCACCAATAATGCCAATGGTTCTCAAGGTACTGTCCAACACAATCCACGAAGTGTGAAAAAGGAGTTAGAGTCAAACACTCGTGGAATCACCCAATCAACGACCAATGATGAAAGTTGACCGTCAGGTGCGAAGAATTTGCCATTGAGGCATGCAAGCTCTAAGGTACCAAAAGGGATCTCTAGGTCAAACTCCTGGATAATGAGCTGAAGTCGACAAGAGACGACCCATCGCAGGATGGCCATAATGTTTCCCCCATCAATGACACGAGATAAGGAACAAGTGGTAGATGGAAAATCATAGTACTAGAGGAGAAGGCGAGGGTGTAAACTGCAGAAGGATTATACTCTTGAACATATCGGCGACACAACTCCGGAGGGGCTGTGGCAGCATTCAGGCACCAAGGAATCAGAGGCTCGATGGAGATGGCGTGAATCGAATGAAACGAGGCTAGAATGATAACCAAAACCCGCGGAAGGCCAAATGACGATGTATGGATGTCCCAACCCGACAAGAAGCAAAAGTGTCGATGCTCAAGAGCGACTAGCTGCCATAGACAATCAATGATAAACTTGTTGTTGAATCCAACCTAGTAATAGTTTAACGAGCCCTAGGAAGGAGAAGCTTGAGTCTCGTCATGGTGACGAGTCCAATGTCGTCAGGGTTTAATGAGTCCGACATGGGTAAAACTCGGAGTCTTTTTCATGTTTAGAGAGTTTGAAAAAGACACGGAAAAGAAAACTCCAGGGGGGTCCTTTTTCATAGAGTTGTGTCTCTCGAGCCCGAAAAAGTATAAATCAATACTCAAAAGAACCACCCGACCATTACGATCGAGGAATACTTTTCGTAAGTAGTAACTTCGACCCAAAAAAGTAAAAAAGCGGTGAGAAGCACGTCATTTCACATCCAATAACGAGCCTAAAACGACAAAAGCCCGCCAATCTTTTTGTGTTTAAACAGTCAGAAAAAGAGCTTAAAGGCGACCGCCTCTCATTTTTTTAATGAGTCAAGAGGAAAACTCGGCCATCTTTTCATGTTTCGAGTTGGAAAAGAGCTTAAAGACGACTTTTCTGGATCAAGTGTATATGAAACTGTCATAATTCCACCACCTGAAGCTCTGCACAAAAACACGTCACACGTAACTCCATTCGATATAAAATGAACAATATTTATAAAAGCATAGTTAAAAAACATATTTTGACTCTGCATATGGTAAAACTATGAGAAAAAACCCACAAATGTAACTGTTTAATTTGCAAAAATCACTATAAAAAGGAGTTAACCCATTCATTTTTACCATAGCACTATTCAATTCACCATGGAGCAACTTGGAGCACTGAAGTTGGCGAGCAAAATTCAGCCCCGTCTGTGCATCATTCGTCCCAAAACTCATTCCAGGTAGACACACATTGCCCTGCGCTTCAATTTTATGCTTTTTTCATGTGTTTTGAACGTTCCAAGTGGTAGTTTAGGCGGGTTTTAAACCGTGTTCCGCCGCTCGATCATCGCGGGTTTACCCTATCGGGTCTGCGATGGCCGAAATTTTTTTACACTGGGCATGCTCCGATCATCGTGGAAAAGTGATGTACTTCCACGATGATTGCAAAAAACCTGAACTAGCTACATCGCGTCATCGCGTATGTTTTTAGAACAGTCGCGATGACACTGCAAACTTATGATTTTATGCAAATTCTGCGTCGAAATTTCTAAAAGAAGTGCTAATTCATTTTCTCTCATCCTCCAGGCTATAATGGCATTTTTCTGGCAAGAACGTGTGCATGATAACAACAATATAGAAGCTTTTGTCGATGCGGGGTGCCAAAACGCAGTATGGGCATGCAGATTGCTCAAATTCTTCCTAACTCCACACCTGCGGGCACAACCTGACTTTCTGGAGCTACTTATCAGGGCCTGGAATCCCACAAATGGGAAATTTATCATCCGAGGCCAGGATATCGAGTTTGATTCTATAGACATCTATTTTTTGACCAGGCTGTCTCGTCGAGGTGAGAGGCCCATTCTGGAAGGGCAGCGACCCGGGGGTGATACCTTAGATATGTTTATGGCTCAAGTGTGCCCATAGGCACGCAACTCAAGGAGTGGGAAGGTGGAAATCCCAACAGTGGAGGACGTAATCCTTCGTGCTATGCTTTTCATGGTGACATGGGCAGCGGGCTCCCAAGCCCAGCATGAGGCTTCTAAGACCCATCTTCGGCTGGCTCTCGAGTGTCTCAATCCTACCATGTTTAACTGGGCAGAGGCAGTAGCGGCAAACATGAAGAGGCAACTCACCAACTATCGTCGAGGAGAGACGAAGTAGTTTGGTTATAGATCCATCTTAGTCCCACTCGTGCTGGAGCGGGTGCCGTTACTGCAGTTGCAAGACATGGATTTGGACTTACCGAGGTCACATGAGATGAGGGCCACGCGATGGGCTCACATCGTGCCACGAGGAGGTGGCGGGCGACCAGTGGCATGGGGAACATTTTTCCAAGAGTGGCTGGAGCGACAGACGATCTTTGTGGAGGATTGGCCATATGTCGGCATCGACTTCCGTGGAGATCCTAACATGCAGCTGCCCAGTGGAGAGCAGTGGGATGACGGTGGTAAGACACTTGATCACATTTTTTTATTTTGATTTATTCATGTACATGTTCTAATGACGGACGCTATGGGTATGCAGATGTAGGACCAGTGAGACCCCTCGGACTAGCTCCAAAGGCACGGAGGGACGTGCAGGGCATTGGAGCACTAGCCCTGGCTCCTCCGGAAGATGATACGATGGAGACAGTGATCCAGAACCTTGAGGGCATGCTAGCAGGGATTCCAGATTACATGGGGATCGAGGAGGTCCCCAGAGCGTCCCAGATCCACACAGTAGGAGTGGAACCCAGGATGCACCGCCTGTTGAGGCGAGTGGCATGAGCAGCTGTGCACTATAGGGAGCATAACCCACCACAGTAGACACCTAGGTTTTTATTTCTTGCTGGTGATTTTTGAGAGACATGTGTCTCAGATGTACAGAGAACACAGACTCTATTTGGACATGTACACTTTTTTTAGCGCCTCAGTGTGCCACACGATATATATATATATATATATATATATATATATATATATATATATATATATATATATATATATATATATACATATATATATAGATATACATATAGATATAGATATATAGATATATAGATATATAGATATATATATATCTATATATCTATATCTATATGTATATCTATATATATATGTATATATATATATATCTATATATATATATATATATATATATATATATATATATATATATATATATATATATATATATATATACGTATTCCTATGGTCTATTATTGTGCTTTATATGATTTCTTGTACGATACATAATTAGCCAATGCATCAGTTAACATGTTTTATCGTCGTGGAATATGTTGATACGTAATGAAATCAAAATTCGTTTCTAACAATTTAACACGTAAATACAACCTTAAAATGTGATGGTCTCTGATGGAATATCACCCATTGAACTAGTGGACGACAAGTTGAGAGTCTAGGTTCACAACCAATGCACAAATACCGAGATTAATTTCCTCAGCCAGTAATTCAATCACAGCACTATATTCAGCGACATTGTTTGTGGTACAACCTAAACACACACCTTGAAGATATATCAACTCACCATGAGGATCGTAGGTAACCCACGCCGCAAAGGACAAGTTGCAGGTACTGCGGCAGGCACCATCAGCGAAACCAACATAAGGTGCACTAGACATCTGCACAAGAAGCAAAAAACACAATAAGCGACAATCACACCTTCACACCAAGCCAAAAACATGAAAACACACACACACAACACACCTGCTAAAACACACGTATGTACAAACCAAAGTGCATGGGATTCACGCATAGTACTTTTTCAAGTACAGCCCGTTTCGGGGCTTATCCCGTTGTGCCGCTGTATGATCGTCCTAGATAATGTAGGCGTCATCTCAGCCCATTGTGTAAAATAATCAATGGTACCGATGATATGCCCATGCCCCCCGGCCGAGTGAGGGTTATAGGCTATATAATCAATGCCCCATTTAACAAAAGGGCTGATCGTATCAACAGGGTGCAAGGGAGAATCAAAAGCAAAGGGCTCAAGACAAGGAAGCATTTCCTGGTGGGTAGGGAGGAACGAGGAACGATGGTGATAATCGGACCAAGGAGGTCCCTCGAGAGACATGGTCTTGATAATGGCTTCATCGGAAGGAAATATTTCCTTTAAAGGATCCGAAGAAGCATCATCTCCAAGCCAAGGGGAATGAGCGTACGAGTCGGGAGCCCTGCTTGAAGGATTAGGTTCAGAAGGGGGAGCCGATGCAGAAACAATTTCGACATAGTTGAGCTCGGCAGGACTCAACGGTATCTCATCACCCCAAGATTCCACCTGATCAGTGGGGGGAAGAACCCACGGATCAGAGCGAACAGAAATCATATTAATAGGAGCGACGTTAAGAGGCGGGAGTGAAAACACACCCATGAGGGTAGGATCTTTAAAAAGTCCAGCACCCACACTCTCATAT
This sequence comes from Pinus tabuliformis, assembly GCA_031772625.1. Lineage (NCBI taxonomy): Eukaryota > Viridiplantae > Streptophyta > Pinopsida > Pinales > Pinaceae > Pinus > Pinus tabuliformis. Next base: position 393,858,022 of record CM062810.1, read on the forward strand.
GGTTTGGAGGTATGCTCCACAAAAGGCACGTTGCCTTCGGAAGAGGAGGCGAAGAAGGACAGCTAGTCTACGGTGACAATCTTCCCCTGATGAGGGAAACGAATGACACGAAATAAATATGAAGCCACGGCTCGCATGGCATATGTCCAGCTACATCCCAGAAGGAGGTTGTAGGTAAGATTAGCATCAACAACTTCAACTTCCACTTCGACCGTCTTCCCTTCCAAAGTAATGGGCAAACATTGGAGTATACCATAAGGGCGAGACTCTCTCCCATCAAAGGCTTCCAAGGTTGTAGGAGACTGGCTCAGCGTCAGAGAACCAATAGCCTTCCAACAGGCAATAGACATGATGCAAGTTGAAGCGCCTTCATCAATGACTGTACGATGAATCGTTTTGGAATTGATAATGACCTTTATGAGGAAGGTGATTTGGTGAGGCAGTCTCGGTATATGGCTTTGAAGGTCAAAAGTAATCAGGTCTGAGTCAGCCGAGTCTATGCCACTGATGGCCGATAGCAAGGACTTCCTCTGAGAGGGGCAGCTCTGGAGTACTTCTAAGGCAGACATAGCTGACGAATCCTAGGCTAAGTCCTCAACGATGCTGTAGTGATGGGCAGCACGAGAATTAGGGTTGTAAGAATATTTCCAGAGTACACCTTTCGGAGGGGGTCGGACGAGTGTCTGAATGTTAGGTCTCTCGATATGGAGTGGACCAGAACTGGACGGAGGAGCGCTAGAGGGGACCTCAGGCTCTTTCCCGGAAGGAAATGGATACTCTTTTTCCTGAGTACTGATGTGGACAGGAATCGTCCCAGCCATAAATACTTGAGAACCAAAGGAACAAGAGGGTTGAGATGGATCAGCCACCATTTGCGTTTGTTGTGAGGGAAAAGGTTCTTTGAGCACAACAGGAGTCCCAGGAGCACCTTTCAACAAACGACTAACTTCAGACCACCTTGGGCAGTCTTTGGTATAGTGATCCTCGTCATAGATAAGACAAGGGTACTTGGGCTTGCGTTTGGTACCTTCCTCAGGTGAAGGTTTAGGGGAATCCTGCTTAGGTTGATTCGCTTTATTCTTTCCTTTTCCCTTCTATCCTTTCGAGGCTTTGTCCACTATGGTGGATAGGACGGCGCTAACCTCGGAATTATTACCAAAATTGGATATAGCCTAAGAAGTATTTTCATTTGGAGCATTCGACTTTTGCTTCCCAGGGTTCGCGGAAGTTTTCTTTGAGGGCGGATTAACGGAACCATTGATACCGTCAACAGATGGTGTTGGCGGGGCTTTGGAAGTTCCTGGTCTTAGGGCATCAGGCAAATCATCATATAACGTACCAGACTGGGAGTAAACCAAGTCAAGGTTTTGAGCGCGTGCAATAGCTTGCTCTTCAGTTACACATGCCCCCATAACAATGTCCCATGCTATCAGACCGACGAATGAAGTCATGAACCAGTCCGTGAGAAGCTGATTGGGAATCCAAAACTTAATCAAACGACGATGCCGTCTCCATTCATGGATATGATCAGAGATATGTGTAGCCTTTGTCTGTTTTAAGGATGTTAGGAGGTGTGTGCCCGTTTCATATTGAATCGGCAACTGAAAATGAGTTCAAAATGCCATAGCCAATGAGTTAAAATCCTAAAAAGGTCCGCGAGATAACTCAATATACCATTTAGTAGCAGAGCTAGTGAGAGTCCTTTGAAAAAGGTGGAGCTGAATCAAATCATCAAGCCACGAATTCGATGAACACCATAAATGATAAGTCATGACGTGAGCTTGGGGATCTTCTCCAGCTTTACCATTGAATTTGGGACAATCACCGGGAATCTTAGTTGGAACCGGTGGCTAATACGGATTATGAAGAATAGTATCATTGGTCAGTTTGGACACATCTGGTAATTCCAACGTTGTTAAAAAGGGTAATTGAGGGTTAACGGACATCTGGGGCTATAGATAGGAAGGAGTACCAAAGTTCCAGCCAGCTGGTGGTTGCCCCCATTGATTTTGTCCAGACGGATTTGGCCCCGGAGGGTTTTTTCTGTAGGGATTTTGTCCATAGGGGTTATAGGATGGCTGACCCTGGATTTTCCCCCAAGCATTCCATTGATTACCAACTTTGCCTGTAGGAGAAACATAAGGTTGCTGGTAATTCTGATAAGGACTCACCTGCAGTTGTTGATAATTTTGATACAGGGAAAATTGAGTTTGCCCTTGGGATTGCTGGAAACCATAAGGCGGCTGGGTTCCAAACTGAGCCTGAGAGGCAGGTTGCATTTGATAGGCCAGTTGGGATTGAAATCCAACCTGCATTTGAAGACCGGATTGGGTCTGGGGCCCAACCTGGGGCTGAAAACCGGGTTGAGCTTGAGAAGCAACAATCAGTTGAGTGCCCGGTTGTGCAGGCCCAGAAGGATGTCCTTGAGAAAACTGAGGCTGAGCGATCCGGCTAGAAGGTTGACCTAGTTGAGGTTGAGATTGGCCCATCTACCCAGAAGGTTGAACTTGCTGGGCACTGGGCTGTCCTTGCACAACTGAGGGTTGTGCTGATAGACCGGATGGCTGAGCGAACTGGACAGTTGGTTGACCTGATTGGATTTGAGGCTGACCGACTTGTCGAGACATTTGACCATACTGGACAGTGGGTTGGCCTCGCTGAACATAAGGTTGACCGACTTGCCCAGAATGATAACCTTGCTGGACACTAGGTTGACCTTGTTGCATGTAAGGTTGTCCCAGATTACCAGAAGGTTGCGTAAAATAGGTAAAAGACGGACCACAAGAGGCCGAAGGTTGTCCCTAAAAGGGTTGTCCTTGTGGGCCTCCAGGTTGCCCTGGATAAGACTGCCCATAATACTGTTGTCCTTGAGAGGTTTGCACGTAAGATGGTTGGCCTTGATTAGGTGGTCCTTGAAGATGTGCAGGCGATACTTGGCCACCGCCATAACGAGTGGGGGTCCAAGCAACGGATAACGGGACCGTGACCTCAACCGCAGGCTGAGGTGGCAGAGGTCCGCGGTAATAAATATGAGCTCCTCTAGAATCATAATAATGAAAATGATTTTGAGGATCCGCATTCTGAAGAGCATGCAAATATTCATCATATGCCCCCCTGCTAGGATAGAACCAGAAGAAGGTGGGGCACCTAGTGTAGGGTCAACAACTCTGGGTACGGATGTCGATGGGCCACTATAAGCTGACCCTGAAGAAGGTCCAGCAGTAGCGGTCACAACTGAGGATGCAGTAACGACACCGACAACAGGGGTTGAAGAAGCCACACAAACAGTTGGAATAGTCAGGACGGAAGTGACAGGCACATTGTGAATTTGAGGAATATAGGACTCCAAGGTCAGAGTGATGGTGTGCGACCATATAGAACTCATAGAGGGAGTCCTAGAAGACATAACATCCCTCAACGCCTTATAGCGTAAAGGCAGTGTAACACCAAGAGAGGTGATACGAAAAGGTGTAGTTTTCGTTGAGGTGGGAATTTCACCGCTCGTCGCAATGAATTCTTCACTTGTGACAAGGGATGTGTCCTCCATATCAGAAGAAGACATTGGAACTGAAACACCAGGAGGAGTAGGAGGGATATCTTCTTCAGAAGGCTCCCAAACGAGGTTCCAGTGAAGCTCGTAAGTCTCGTCCTCTAGAGCGCGAGAGTTAATCAGTTGGATACTCGGAATAACAAGGAGAGTATCACTCACAACCGGTACCTCGGGAGCAATAGAGGAAGGAGACCCTTGGTCACTTGGAACGGGAGACGGGATCAGTGATTCTGCCAGGATGACAACTTTAAAAGATCCTAGGAAAACTAATGAGAAAGGACCCTACTCAATCTAACACAAACAAGATCTAACCTGGTAAATGTGAATTGTGGCCGAATAAATTTTAAGACACAGGAACAGAACTTGACCTTTTCATTTTTAAAGAGTCAAGAAAAGGACAAAGATGACTCTAGTCGCCTTCGGATATTTAATGAGCCTGAAGTGACAAGTGCTCAGATGGACCTTTTCTTTTAGGGAGTCCGAAAAGGAACGAAAGTGACTACTCTGGAGAACTAGGCAAAAGGTTTACCATACAAATCCGTAAAACTGCATATACACCTTGGCAGTCATATGAAAACCAAGGGCTTTCTGTACGACAGTCAATCTTCCCGAATGCTGTGTTTGGTGCGTTACAGCTTGTAAGGCAGCAGACACGACTTCCTATGGATAAAGGATGATAACCTAGTGGGGTCTCCTCATATACTCGACGGTACGTGGGAGCACAAATCCATGCTAGACCACTATTGAGTCACAAAAGGAGGAATCACCCAACCTTGAGTGGAAACAACAATGACTAGGTTTAACGACGCCGGAGCACGTCTCTAGCCTAGACCTCTAAATGTGTGCATTATGTTCCAATGCATTTTTAGATTTATTCAGTTAATTTTAAAGTTGATCTTGGATTATGTTTCAATTTTCAGGCCTTACCCTATGTATATAACAAAAGCCTAGGATGCAGCTAAAATGAATGAAATATCCTTTTCTTCGATGAACACCTACCTATGGGAGGGTAGAGAGATCATTCCCAAACCAAGAAAACCAAGGCAACAAACAGTCACTCAATGCAAACAGACATCAATTCCTAAAGTGCACGGGTACTACTAATAATAGATCTAATCATTCGCTTTTCAATATGCAACTTGAAATGCAAATTCACTTTCACTTTCGCATGCTAAATGAAATGCAATCTTTTTTATTTTGATGCCTTTAATTTAAAAGAAACCAATAAACAACAAACAAATGTGGGAAAAATAGTTGATCCAAACAATTGTAATCTATGTCTGGGTAGTGAAGAGAAACTGAATCAATGCCGAGATTGGTTCAATAACAATCGCTAAACAATCAACCAAAAGGAAGCCAAGGGAAGGCTCAATCAAACCAACAGCAAGCAGCAAACGAAACCTTTCAAACAAGCAACCAAGAAAAACTGATCCAAAGGACTTGAAACAATAAAACTAGGTCACAAAGAAAAAAGGCAAGATTCGCTCAACAAAGATCACAAGAGAGTGCCTCAAGCTCTAAACGGTGAAAAACAAGTCATCAAACAAGTGAGAACAGCAAAGGACTAGCAAGACTGACGGATTCAAGAGGCAGAATTGAAAAAATTCAATTCTACAATAATCAGTGCGGGAAATATACTAGCAATAAAGCGCTGATAAAGAACAACACGCAGCAACAAAGCGATGACAGTGCGGAAGTACACGCCTTTTCCACGATGGTCCGATTTATAGAACTGTCCCGACTGTTAGGTGTAATAACGCGATGGACAGGAAATTACAAAAAGGGTGATGCGATGACAATGCGACTGTTAAGTTAAAAAACGCGATGATGTTCAAAAACAACAACAGGCAAACCAAAAGCTCCCAAATCAAAAACAATCAATCTTTACGCAAATAAAGCATTTCCCAGACCAGGCCAGGAAACTCAAAAGAAAAATAACTAATCCCTAAAAACTTGAGAAGAGACCAAAACAAAAACTCAAGGCAAGAGTGAACAAGAAAAGAACAAAGGCCAGCTCCCCAGCAGAGTCGCCAATTTGTGATGCAGGAAAGTGTTCCCTCTACGGACAGAGGCAACCCCTCTAGCCCTAGAGTGGGTCTAGTCACAAACAAGGACAAATCAACAACAATTTTCCTTAAATAGTTCAAGTTGGAGGCCTACCTCAACTGGTGGTCGATGGAGTTTTGTTGCACTGCTCCAGCTTTCGCTTCCTTCTCCTAATGAGTGATTAACCTGAAACAAAGCAAAGGAAATACAACAAAGCACGTAACTGGATACAACAATAATCTATTTACTCATAAAGTCAAGAAGTCATGAGCTATCTAGTACATCACATACAAGACATAGGAAAACATCATTGATTGCATTAGTTATGAAATAGAGTAAGCATACAACCGAAGTCTTGACGTCACAAGCCTTCTCAGGAGGGTCCAGCCAACATGTTCCTCAAGCATTCACTCTTAGAGATGGATCTCCCAAATTACAAGTCTCTCTCACTCACAAGTTTCACACAAGATCAAAGGCACTTCACAACCTTCCTCAAGCTCTCAAACAATCCCACACTTGTCACACTCACACCAGCTATCTAACAAGCTCACAATACTATCAGCAACACTCCAAAGACTAAGAATTCCAAAACTAGCAGCTCATAGCAATGGTGAGAGCTTAAATAGGAGGAGTCTCCATGAATGGTGGGAGGATGAGCTTATCTCCAAGGAAGGTAGCACAAATGACGGAACAGCCACGCCAAAGAAAGGAGGGTGACATAAACAAGGCCAACAACTAGGTCTGGAGTCATCTGGAAGGCCGACTGTTGGAACAAATTCGCCTAATTTGGATCATCACGAGCACATAACTGGTCCGCCACGCTGACATCGCTATTGCATAACGGAGCTAGTCATGTCATCGCGGGAAACTACAAGATACAGTTGAGCTGGCACATTAAATTCGATCATCACGGGAATCACGCATACTTCAGCGATGGCAGCGCTTCTCCACTATTTTGGAGCGCCCATCAGCGCATTTATTTGGAAAACAGACGCGATGATGCAGAAACCTTTGGAAAAGTGGGTCATTTGGCAACATCAGAGAGCACTTGTCTAACATGAGCATGTATGACTTGGACACATGACACAGTAGGGAGACTAGAGTGAAGACAGTGACAAATTACCGTGTAACAAAAGGTCTTTTTAGAATAACCTCAGGCTAAGAGTCTAAACCTAAAGATGAAGATAAGGAAATCAAATGGGAAAATAAGCAAGATCAAGCACATAGTTTGATAGGGATTTCTATTTCTCTAGACCTTAGATTCCATATCGTAGAACTTGATACCCCTAATGAAGAAATGAAATAACTCAATAAAGTTTTTGGAACTAAAAGTGAAATTAGAGCCCATCAACTCAAAAATGAGTTGCTTACTTTGGACCCCAATAATTTTTCTTCCATTGAATATTTTTTGTCCGAGTTCAAGATCCTCAGACTTCTCGCGGAAGGTGTTAAGGTTAAGAAAGGAGATAGTAGCCTTATCTATTCCATTCTTACTAAGTTAGCACCAGCCTACTCTGTGTTTGTTTCCACCTTGCATTCTACTAGAGAAGTCTTTACTTCTCAAGGGCAAGCCTACAAGTCCCCCTCTTTTGATGCCTTTTGTGATTCTTTAATAAGAGAACAAGAAAAAATCTTACATCTTGGTCTTCTTAATCTTGGAAACTCTTCTAAGAAAGCCTTAGGGACTCAGGAACAACCAAATTCAAAGAATCCTAAGAAGTAACATCTTAAAAGGAATGGTCCTAAACCAACCAAGGGTCCTAAGCACTTTTAGTCTCAAAATGAAAAATCAATTCAATAAAATGATAAGGAAAATAAAAACAAAGGGAAGAAGATTGATAGACATTGAAACTTTTGTAATCAAGATGGCCACTTAGAATCCAAATGATTTAAGAAGTTGGAAGCCTTGGAAGCAACAAAGAAGAAGCATAACGTCCATTTGGAGCACTCTTCAACTTCCACTTCATCTTCAGGAATAACACTTTTTGCATGTGGTTGTCAAGCATCTTGGTCAAGTTATGCACTAAATGTATCTTCTTCTTCTCATTATCATGAGTGGCTCATTGATTCTAGAGCTTCTTATCACATGTCCAAAAACAAAGCCATCTTTTCTTCTTTAAATGATTGTAACACCAAAAATATATATGTTGGTGATGATAGATCTCTTAGTGTTGTAGGGACTGGAATTATTCATCTAGAAAATGGTCAATTTAATGATGTATTATGTGTTCCAACCTTATCCTATGACCTTCTATCTTTATGTCAGATAACTCATTCAAGTGAAGGTAAAATCGTTGAATTTTCACCTCATGATGTTGTAATTAAGGACCTAAGAGGTCCTAGTAATATTTTAGCTACTGGCATCATTAATGATTCTACAAGGTTGTATAAGTTTAACAACTTTGGGTCATCAAATATTCCCTCGGTATTTGTTGCTCATAATGATGAAGTGAGAAAACTTTAGCATGAGCGATTTGGTCACTTAAACTATCGCTCCCTTCAAAATCTATGTAAAGAAAATATGGTGACAGGTCTTCCTATGGTATCTTGCAGAGATGGTGGTTTTCTCTGGATGTGTATTTGAAAAACATCATTGAGATAGTTTTGAAAAATGTGCCTCTTGGAACGCCTCAACCCCTTTACAACTTGTGCATAGTGATTTATGTGGTCCACTTCAAGTTGTTTCACTCTCTAGCTACAAATATTTCTTAATATTCATTGATTATTTCTCCAGACGCACTTGGGTATACTTCTTAAAACTCAAAAGTGAAGTATTTAACATGTTCTTGGCCTTTAAGGACTTTGTTGAGAAACAATCTGGACATCAAATTCTTAAGCTAAGATTTGATAATGGCGGAGAATATGTTAACAATAAATTCATAAAATTTTGCACTAAGCATGGAATTCAAATGCATCATACTATTCCATATACTCCACAACAAAATGGTGTATCTGAAAGGAAGAATCACACCTTAAAGGAAATGGCTAATTGTATGCTTCAATCTAAAGGACTTTGTCTTAATTTTTGGGCAGAAGCAATTAACTATGAAAATCACATAGTAAATGGCATTCCTACTAAGGTTTTAAAGAATATCACTCCAAAAGAAGCATGGAGCTCAATTAAACTAGATGTAAGTCACTTTTGTTTTTTTGGAAGTGAAGCATGGGCCCATATTCACGATGAGAAACATAAAGCCTTAGAACCTAAGAGTGAGAAATATTTTTTTGTTGGATATTCTAAAGATGTCAAAGGATATAGACTTCTTTAACCTAAATCCAAAAAAGTTATCAACAGAAGAGATGCAAAGTTTGCTGAAAATATATCGACCTACGAGCCTAGTTTGGCGGATGTGCCACCTCTCATTATCCCTTCTACTTCTGAAAATATTTCTTCTACAGATGATGACGACAAGGATGACAATCCTCCCCCACCTTCTTTGGATCCTCCTTCGGCTACTCATCTTCAAAAATAGGTATGTGCTACTTGGGATGCTGCAAGTTCTCTTTCAGGTGATCCTACAGATCAACGACGTACACGTTCACAGTTCGATAGAGCCTCCTCTTTACTGGCTCAAGCTTCAGCAAATTATGATCATGACACGTTTGCAGAATCTTTAGGCCATCTATATTGGGACGCAACTATGAATGAAGAATATCATTCATTATTGGAAAATGATACGTGGGATCTTGTTCATCTTCCAAAGGGAAGAAAACTTGTTAGATGTAAAAGGGTTTACATTGGACCAGATGAAAAAGTTGATAAACATAAAGCTCGTCTTGTTGCTAAGGGATTTTCACAAGTTGAAGGCATTAACTATACTGAAACCTTCTCCCCTGTTACCAAAATGAACTCTATCCACCTTGTTCATTCCCTTGCTGCCTCTTTCAAATGGGAAGTCCAACACGTGGATGTTAAATATGCCTTCTTGCATGGGGACTTGCATGAAGAAATCTATATGGAACAACCTCCTAGCTTTATACAAACAGATTCCAGCCTTCTATGTTGTCTCAAGAAATCCCTTTTATTTAAGTTGCAATTTAATGGGCAGCTCATAAAGTACAATTGTAAAAGTGACTTTCACTTATTTATAAAAGTGGATCACATATATTTTTTTTTAAAGTGAGCTAATTAGATTAAGTTTAGAAAGAGGGGGGATTTTCTTTTTAAATATAACATTATCATTTACTTCCGCACATTCACATACTTCATCTACATCTTCAACAACTTTTCTTAAAAAATCCATAACTTCTTCATCCTGGGGCCCTTTTTTTTAATCGGCCTAATTTTTCGAGATCTTTCCATTGCAACCTTCTATCTATATATCAGATAACTCGTTCAGGTGAAGGTAAAATTGTTGAATTTTCACCTCACGATGTTGTAATTAAGGACCTAAGAGATACTAGAGAGATTTTAGCTACTGGCAATGCTGATGATTCTAGAAGGTTGTATAAGTTTAACAAATTTGGAACATGAACTCTTCCCTCGGTATTTGTTGCTCATAATGATGAAGTGAGCAAACTTTCGCATTAGCGATTTGGTCACTTAATCTATCGCTCCCTTCAAAATCTATGTAAAGAAAATATGGTGACATGTCTTCCTACGGTATCTTGCAGAGATGGTGTTTCTTATGGATGTGTACTCGGAAAACATTATCGGGATAGTTTTGAAAAACGTTCCTCTTGGCATGCCTCAGCCCCTTTACAGCTTGTGCATAGTTGTTAAGTTATGGTATGTTCTATGCTTATAACAGTTTACTTCTTTTTCTTATTATATTCCACCGATTAGCAATCGCATGTACATAAAGTAAAGTGCAGATAGAACATTAAACGATCAACAGAAAGCAAGCCAATACAAGAGACACAAGATGTGGCGGCTAGCCAGGGACAAACCCCACAATATGTGGGGAAACCCTTTGATCAAATCTTCTTTTATCTTCAATAATTCAGCAGAGAGAAATAGTACAATAAATCTGATTCATATCAGCAGTAGCAAACCCTAGATCAGTAGCATCAGCATTAGCGGCTTCATTATCAAACTAGGGCAAACCATATCTCACAAACCGACAGTCGGATTGACTTCATTCCACCACCAAACGTTTCGGCTTTCAAAGGAGGTTCAGATGAACCTACAGTGCAGTTCCAAATAGGAGATCTTCTAGGCCACGCAAGTCAATCTTTACTTCTGCAGTTGCAGCTTCAGTTTCAGCAGTTTCTGGCTTCAAAATAGGGCAGTTGATATCTTGCAAACCGTTCGTCGGATTGACTTCATTCCACCACCAAAAGTTGCGGCTTTCAAAGGACGTTCAGATGAACCTACAGTGCAGTTCCAAAGAGGAGATCTTCTAGGCCATGCAAGTCAATCTTTACTTCTGCAGTTGCAGCTTCAAATTCAACAGCTTCCGACTTCACATGTGAGAGAGAGAGAGACCCATTTCAGCGCAGTAGAGAAGAGACTCATATCTGCGCAGTAGAGAGAGAGAGATGTGATGATATGAGTGAGTCCAAATGAGGAAAGTCCTCTTATATTTATACACAACATTGGTGGGTGAATAGATGCGACTGTTGGGCTTCTGAGCCTACATGAGTTGTAGGTCGACTTGATAATAATTCCATAATCAAAATAAATTCATATCTCCATGAATACTTATCGGAATTGGATGATCTTTATATCAATCCTACACCTCTCGATGAGAGGAATCTAATAAAAATATTATTAGCCATGAATAAGATGACTCACATGAAGTTTTGCCCTAGTTGCCAATTTTAACACTCCCTCTCAACCATGGGGAACTTCATCTGCAATCTGTCTATCGGTCGTTACTATTCATCCATCAAATGCACTGCCTTGTACAGCCTAACTCTTGCCCTGCTCTGCCCTATTTTTCATGTTCTGCTTTGTCTTGTTCTGCCCTGCACTGATCTGTACTGTTTTTTTCTGTTCTGCTCTGCTCTTGCATTGTTCTGTTCTACTCTGCTTTTGTCCGAATTATGAATAAGAAGAAATGATCGAGGATGTATCATACTAACTCAAAGTCAGTCTTAGAGTATGTACCACTAGTCCCAGACCGGTCTCAACCAACCCAAAGTCAGTGTCATAGTGAGTACAACTCCATTGGTCCTAGACCAGTATCATCCTCCACTGACTCAAAGTCAGTCTCAGAGTGTGTACCACTGGTCCCAGACCAGTCTCAGCCGACCCGAAGTCAGCTTCATAGTAAGTACCACTCCTACCACTGGTCCCAGACCAGTATCATTGATCCCAGATCAATGGAGGTCATCCTAGCGTAGGGAGTATGGTAGTTACAACGATGCGTCCATCGGTACTACTATGGTCCCTAACTTCATTTCCCTGCTCATTGATCAGATGAGAGGTACTTCCCATGAGTCCCATACTGCATGGGTAGGATGCCTCGACAAGAGAACTAATCAATCCTGTCCTCACATGAGAACACATCAATCCTGCTACAATTGCCATGGAGAACACATCAATCCAGGCCTCACAGGAGAACACATCAATCCTACTACAATTGCCATGGAGAACACATCAATCCAGGCCTCACAGGAGAACACATCAATCCTGCTACAATTGCCATGGAGAACACATCAATCCAGGCTGCCATGGAGAACACATCAATCCAGGCCTCACAGGAGAACACATCAATCTTGCTACACAGGAGAGCGAATCATCCTGTTCCACAAGAGAGCGAATCATCTTGTCCCACAAGAGAGCGAATCATCTTGTTCCAGTGTGCACCACCAGGGGAGGGTGAGCCACCCTGTGGTCATATGTTGCTCTAGTAGGAACCGCAAGCCCTAAGAGCTCCCAGAGCTCAATGTATGCAACATGCAGGACCCTTGTACAAGGGTTTCTTGTCGACTCCAAGTCGTTTGGGAAAATCACAGATTAGATCTTTCCTCGGGGCTTTGACAAGGTGTATCAACCTGTACATCATCTTAATGTGATGGAGCTTCCATGCTCATCGACTTACCATATCCCAGATGATGTCTATCTGCTGGAGCAATTGACGAATACGGGATTCCTCAATAATCGAATCCCACCTCTGGTTGTTACAGAGAATCACAGTGGTATCCAATGTAAATCCAAACAGCTCACTGAAGAGCTTTCGCAACCAGACTGCTTCACACGAGGTTATGCTAGCAACAATATATCCTGCTTCGGCGGTGCTCAAAGCCACCGACTTCTGCTTCCTGCTCATCCAAGATATCGAAGCAGAACCCAAGGTGAAACCGTACCCGAAAGTGCTCTTACGGTCCACCACACTGCCTGCCCAATCAACATCAGTATATCCAAGTAGTCTCACATCTCCGGTAGTGTATCTTAATCCATGAGAGATTGTGTCCTGAAGACATCTTAGAAGCTTCCCGGCATCAATCCAGTGAGGCTCAACCAAATATGAGCTCACAATGCTAACTGCAAAACATATGTTCGGACGGAGGTTCACCAAGAACATCAATGCGAATGAGTTTTTGAAACTCAGAGGCATTTCCCAAGTCTAGTCTGACATCACTACCATATAACTTCTAAAAGTTAAGATCCTCGAGGTAGTCACAGGCTTGCAGTCCATCATACCGAATCTTTCCAATATATTTACCACATATTTTCCTTGAGATAGGAAAATTTCCCTTGGCTTCGCCACACTTCAATTCCTTGGTCCTTCATTTCAAATTCAGAAGCCATCTCCCTCTTACATTTGTGAATGAGAGGGTCTGCACCTGTTAGAAAGAGGTCATCCACATACAACACCAGTATGAGAGGCTTGTCATCTTCAACCTTAAAGTAAAGGTTAGGATCAGCTTCACTCCTAGTGAATCCCAGCTTCGTCAAGTAGCTATCGATCCTCTCATACCATGCTCGAGGTGCTTGCTTCAGCCCATAGAGAGCCTTCTTCAACTTGCATACATGATATTTTCAATCATAAATCTCAAATCCTTTGGGTTGCTCCACGTAGACCTCTTCTTTGATCAAACCGTGCAAGAACACAGTCTTGACATCCATCTGATGTAGGTTCCATCCTTGTGAAGCGGCAAGGGCTATGATCGAGCTGATGGTTGTATATCTAGCAACAGGTGCAAATATCTCATCATAGTCTATACCTTCCTCGAGCCTTATACTTTTCCGTGCTTCCATCTGCTGCATGCTTTATCTTGTAAAGCCATTTGGAACTAACAACAGTATTGTCCTGGGGTCTGGGAACTACTTCCCAAACATCATTCTTTATGATAGACTCATATTCTTCGGTCATAGCATCATTCCATACTTGATGCTTGACGACATCTGAGAATGATGAAGGCTCATTTTGTATGATCGTGCTCATGATGGTCAGGTATCCTTGATACCTATTAGGTTTCTTACTTTCACGAAAGGTTCCTCGGGGTGCAGCATGTCCTTCAGCATCATCAAGTAACCTCTTAAGCCATGAAGGCCTCTTCCTAGAAGAGGAAGGCTCATATGGAGGAGGATCAATTGGATCCATGGGTTCTTCTACATCAGGCATTGATTCATCATACTTTTCTTTCGGTTCCCTAGTATCGGCTTCTTGAGAGCTCCTCAAAGTCGTAAGATTGATCACCTTGCTGAGAGCCATATCTTCATCAAAGGTGACATCATGACTAATTATGACTTCCCTTTGACCGGCTACATAGATTCTATAGCCTTTAGTATTTTCACCATAGCCCACGAAAATTCCCTTCTTTCCAGATGCTCCCAATTTATTTCTTTTCTCTTTCGGCACATGAAAGTATACAGGGCTTCCAAAAATTTTAAAATGAGAAACATTAGGTTTCTAACCGGTGAATTTTTCTTCAGGAGTCTTGGAACCCAATGCTTGATGAGGGCATCAATTTTGTACATATACGGCAGTGATTGTAGTTTCAGCCCATAGAAACTTCAGAAGTCTTTGATCATGTAGCATGGCCCAGACAGCTTCCATCATCGTGCAATTCTTCCTTCCCACCACACCATTCTGCTCAGGAGTATGTGGTGTAGTAGTCTCCCTCTTAATGCCAACCTCAGGTATGCCTGAGTGAACCAACTGTAATATATCGGAGGTCTTGCATTGGCTTGAGGGGAATGGTCCCCTTTTGAGCTTTCCTTCGGCACATCCCGGACATACACCTTCTTTCTCTACTTGGAATTCGGGCATCCCTGTTACCATCTGTCTTACATCGGGTAGAGCTTTGTAATGAAGGTGGGAAAACCTTCGATGCGAAAGTTCGGACTGAAGTGTTGTGTCACAAGACATGACACCTAGCGGACTTCCACCGACTTGATATAAAGAATCAACTCGAAACCCAAGAGTGAAAGATCTTTAACATTATTTTTCCATATGCGTACCTTACCATCGCTGAAGGTTACCTTATAGCCTTTGCCTTCCATTGCCGAGACGGATACCAGGTTCTTTTTGAGATCAGGTACATATAATACATCTTGTAAGTGAATCGTATTACCTTGATTCAGTTTAAGAGAAACATTACCTACACCTTTCACTAGGTATTTCATGTCATCTCCAAGGACAATTTCCAAGTTAGATTCTTTCTCTACTAGATCATAGAGTACTTATTTGTAACCAGTGAAGTGTCTTGAGGCACCACTATCAATGAGCCAAATTCCCATTGAGTTCGAAGGAGCGGAGGTAGATAGAGCAACTGGTAGATAATATTCAGCCTGCTTATCGTCAATAGTGTTAGATTCATACCTGGAATTTCTAGCCTTCTTGAATGCTTGTCCTCTTCCTTGATTCCCAGCTTTCCTCTTACCTTTGTTGTTGAATTTTTCATTCCTTTGATTGCCATCAGAGGGATTTTGATCATCATCCAAGTGTGAGTACTTTCTATCAGGGCACTTCCTTGCATAGTGACCTGCTTCATCGCAGATGAAACATCGTCCTTTTCTTCCACCCTTAGATCCATCCTTTCCTTTTGATTTAGACCCAGAATTATTTCTTCTCTTAGCATGAGAAGAAAAAGCAGCAGGAGGACCTTTAGGCATGGGCATTTCTTGCTCTTCTTCCCTTGTTTCTTCTTGAATGCATCTAGCCATTAATTCCTCGAAACTAGGAATTACATTATAGTTCAAAAGAGTAGTCCTGAACACATACAATTCAGATGGTAATCCTCGAAGAGTTGTGAGTGCCATTTCTCTCAGTAATAGTTTCCTCAATAGATAGGAGATCGTTCTTGATCTCGGTGATTCTTAAGAAGTATGCTTGCATACTTTCATCTTTACCCTTCTTGATTTCCCTCAGCTTATTTCTAAGAAACAAAACTTGATTTGCATCATTAACTTTAAATAAACTCACCAATCTGTTGTAGATTTCCTTGGAGGTGTCTAGATCAGAGATGTAGGCCACCAAGCGCTTGTCAATAGAGTCCCGGATGATCTTCTTTGTTTTGAATTCTCCATTTTTCCATTTGTTCTAGGCGGCAGCAGATGCATTTGATGAAGGCTCAACAATATTGCCTCTTACATGGTCCAGCACTCCTTGATCTTCAAGGGTTAGATCAATAGACATCTTCCATCTGTGATAGTCAGCTTTCTCACGGAGCTTGTCTTCGGCAGGAAAGAGTGTTGAGGACCCCATAGTTCTTTTAGGATAGCCTTGCCAATCTTCTCTTCAATGATTGCTCTTGCTCTTGCTCGGGCTTTGTCTTCACCTCAGCTCTGATACCATGTTAAGTTATGGTATGTTCTATTCTTATAACAGTTTACTTCTTTTTCTTATTATATTCCACCGATTAGCAATCACATGTAGATAAAGTAAAGTGCAGATAGAACATTAAACGATCGACAGAAAACAAGCAGAGACAAGAGACACAAGATGTGGCGGCTAGCCAGGGACAAACCCCACAATGTGTGGGGAAACCCTTTGATCAAATCTTCTTTTATCTTCAATAATTCAGCAGAGAGAAATAGTACAATAAATCTGATTCATATCAGCAGTAGCAAACCCTAGATCAATAGCATTAGCATTAGCAGCTTCGTTATCAAACTAGGGCAAACCATATCTCACAAACCGACAGTCGGATTGACTTCATTCCACCACCAAAAGTTTTGGCTTTCAAAGGAGGTTCAGATGAACCTACAACGCAGTTCCAAAGAGGAGATCTTCTAGGCCACGCAAGTAAATATTTACTTCTGCAGTTGCAGCTTCAGTTTCAGCAGTTTCCGGCTTCAAACTAGGGCAGTCGATATCTTGCAAACCGTTCATCGGATTGACTTCATTCCACCACCAAAAGTTGTGGCTTTCAAAGGAGGTTCAGATGAACCTACAGTGCAGTTCCAAAGAGGATATCTTCTAGGCCACGCAAGTCAATATTTACTTCTGCAGTTGCAGCTTCAAATTCAACAGCTTCCGGCTTCACATTTGTGAGAGAGAGACCCATTTCAGCGCAGTAGAGAAGAGACTCATATCTGCGCAGTAAAGAGAGAGAGATGTGATGATATGAGTGAGTCCAAATGAGGAAAAGTCCTCTTATATTTATACACAACGTTGGTGGGTGAATAGATGCAACTGTTGGGCTTCTGAGCCTACATGAGTTGTAGGTCGGCTTGATAATAATTCCATAATCAAAATAAATTCATATCTCCATGAATACTTATCGGAATTGGATGATATTTATATCAATCCTACACCTCTCGATGAGAGGAGTCTAATAAAAATATTATTAGCCATGAATAAGATGACCCACATGAAGTTTTACCCTGGTTGCCAATTTTAACAATAGTGATTTATGTGGTCCACCTCCAGTTGTTTCATTCCTTGGCTACAAGTATTTATTAACTTTCATTGATGATTTCTCCGGATCCACTTGGGTATACTTCTTAAAAACAAAAAGTGAAGTATTTAACATGTTCTTCGCCTTTAAGGCCTTTGTTGAGAAACAATATGGACATCAAATTGTTAAGCTAAGATATGATAATAGCGGAGCATATGTTAACAACAAATTCATCAACTTTTGTACTAAGCATGGATTTCAAATGCAACATATTGTTCCATATACTCCATAACGAAATGGTGTAGATGAAAGGAAGAATCGCACCTTAAAGGAAATGGCTAATTGTATGCTTCAATCTAAAGGACCTAGTCTTAATTTTTGGGTAGAAGCAATTAACTATGCAAATTAGATAGTAAATTTCACTCCTACTAAGGTGTTAAAGAATGTCACTCCAGATGAACCATGGAACCCATTTTAAACTAGATGTAAGTCACTTTCGTGTTTTTGGAAGTGAAGCATGGGCCCATATTCCCCATGAGAAACATAAAGCCTTAGAACCTAAGAGTGAAAAATGTATTTTCATTGGATGTTCTGAAGTTGTCAAAGGATATAGACTTCTTTCACCTAAATCCAAAAACGTTATCATTAGAAGAGATGTAAATTTTTTTGAAAATATATCGGCCTACGAGCCTAGTTCGATGGATGAGAGCAAGGATGAAAATCCTCCCACACCTTCTCAGGATCCTCCTTGCTACTTGGGATGCAGCAGGTTCTCTTGCAGGTGATCCTACATATCGGTGACATACATGTTCTCAGTTCGACAAAGACTCTTCTTTACTAGCTCAAGCTTCAACAAATTATGATCCTAACACCTTAGTTGAAGCTTCAAGCCATCTAGATTGGGAGGAAACTATGAATGAAGAATATCATTCATTATTTGCAAATGATACATGGGATCTTGTTCCTCTTCCAAAGGGAAGAAAACTTGTTAGATGTAAATGGGTTTACAGAACCAAGTTTGGATGAGTTGGAAAAGTTGATAAACATAAATCTCGTCTTGTTGCTAAGGGATTTTCACAAGTTGAAGGCATTGACTATACTAAAACCTTCTCCCCTTTTTCCAAAATTAACTCTATCCGCCTTGTTCTTTCCTTTGCTTCCTCTTTCAAATGCGAAGTCCATAATATGGATGTTAAATCCACCTTCTTGCATGGGGACTTGCATGAAGAAATCTATATGGAGCAACCTACTGGCTTTATACAAATAGAATCCAACCCTGTATGTCGTCGTAAGAAATCCCTTTATGGTCTCAAGCAAGCCCCTCAGGCTTCATATGCCAAAATAGATATCTTTCTTTTAGATATTGGCTTTTCTAGGTGTCATTCTGACTATACTATTTGCACCAAGACAGTGGGTAAGTCTCTTATCATTCTTGTTCTTTATGTCAATGATCTTATCCTTACTGGTAGTGATCCCATCCTTATAAAACTTGTGAAGTCGAACCTTAAAAAGTATTTTGAAATGACATACTTAGGACACTTGCATTATTTTCTTGGTATTCAAGTCTTGCAATCCAAGGAAGGTATTTCCCTTTCCTAGTCCACGTATGCCTGTGATATTCTACACCACTTTCACATTGAAGAATGTAAGCCAACCCCTTCTCCATTTCAGTCTAGAGCCAAAATTTCAGTCACTTGTACTTCCCCTGAAGTTGATGCAACCTTATACCATCAGCTTGTAGGAAAACTTTTGTATCTAACCCATACCTGTCATGACCTTTCCTTTGTCATTGGCCTTATTGCTCAGTTTATGAAAAACCCACATGAAAGTTATTCGAAAGAAGATAATAGAATACTTCATTATATTCGAGGTACATTTTAGTTTGGGATTCATTATAGTGGATAAGAATCTCCTCTATTGGATGGTTTCACTAATTTCGATTGGTCTGGTGACCATGATGATTAGAAGTCTACTATAGGTTATGTCTTCACTCTTGGTTCTGGACCTATTACATGGGCTTGCAAGAAACAAAGTCTCATTTCTCTTTATTCAGCAGAAGTAGAGAATCGTGGCACCATATAAGCTAGTAAGGAATCCATGTGGCTTTGTCAGATCCTGTCAGAGTTTGGCTTTTAGTAGCAACATTTGACTACACTTTGGTGTGATAATAAAAATGCCATTCAACTATGCAAAGATCCAGTCCAACATTAGTACAGAAAACACATTGAACTACACATGCACTTCATTAGAAAGCTCATTCATGACCATTTTCTTAAAGTGAAATATTGTTCAACCAATGATCAAGTTACAGACATCTTTACAAAGGCTCTCACAGAGGCGAAGTTTACTAAACTTCGATTTATGGTTTGACTTCAGGAAGTTGTCACTAAGGGGGGATAGGATCTAATGCCTCCTTCCTTCTCATATTGTGTCATATTTGTACATCCTGCAATCCTATCCCAAGTTGTTCTTAAGGGGGGATGTTAGGATATTCTGACACATAGGAAATAGTTAAGTATAACTTGGTCTAGTGTAGAGTTAGGTAAAGTGTGTTTCTTTACTATGAGCTTTTGTAACTTACAATCCAATGGTCATGATATGTTCTAGACATGATGTGATCTGACGATCCATTCTCTCCTCGGTATTACTGATGCCTATCTGTGGCTTAACACCTGATTGGTCCATGATCTCTATTTAAAGAGTATGTAGGGTCATTTGTAAGGTGACCGTTCATGGGAGAATCTTATGTAAATTTTCTTTCTTTTACATTAATAAATTGGCTGAAGTGGCCGTGTTGGCTCAGGGCGTGGATTGTTTCCATCCTTGAGGGTTTTAACCACATCAAGAATACTGGTGTATTGATCTGTGATCTATTTGTGAGTGGTGTCCTTTGATGTTCTATCTGAGGAACTTACCTTGTAAATTCCTACACAAGGACATGAATTGAGATCTTATGGATTTAAACATATCCTCAATTTATATTCTCTCATCAAGGAGAGGATAAGTAAAATATAGAATTTAGTCCCAATCACATAATAGGAAATTTTAACACATTTAGAGAATAGGTAGACTAATTCCTAGACACATGAATGGTCATCACTCCAAGATCCATCGTAGTGTGGTTTCAATTTTAGATCCAAGGAATTACCTTAAACCCAAGATTGATCCTTAGAGAAGAATTTCATTCTATAAAGTGTTGCAATTAAAAATATGGCTATAATAAGGGTTTTTAATAACACCTATAGAGACGGCAATGTTCTCCCTCCTAATTTCATTCAACCCACATGGATGATACTTCTAAAAATGGATGAAAGAAGAGAAAACTTATTGCATTTTAATCGTGAAAATAAGTATAGTAAGGGGCATAAATGTGGTGAGAATAAATTATTACAGATAGATTGTGAAGAGGAAAAACAATAAAAGTTGGAACCTTCTCAAGATCTAAAACAAGAAGAGAGTGGTATAGTCATATCTTGTAGCGACTTAACTAGCATTAATTACTCCCAAAATTCTTGAGAGACAAGTATATATCAAGAGAAAAAAGGTATTAATGATTCTTAAATCTAGTATAACCCATAGCTTAAGCAAATACAACTTAGGTATAATTCTCAACTACTTTATATATCCAACACCATAGTTTCAAGCAATGATTGTGGTTGGAGGTACCATAAATTGTTCAGGGATTCAAGGTGCCAAATTATTAATCTCATTATATTGTATTATTTCATAGATAGACTAATGACTATAATCCAAATGTATCATATTGTTGTGCTATTATAAGTTTAGTCATTAGAACCATTATGAATATTGGCCCTTTTAAGTTTTAGGAACTTTTCTTGAGATTTTCCTTGAAGGACAAGGAAATTGAACTTAGAGTTGAAGAGAAACTATATAAAGTAATTTATCTCTAATAAGACTAAAAATGTGTTAGAAAATGTGAACTTGGGAGTAATTCGACAATTGTGCTCACTAAATGTTCAAGCAATAAACATTGTGTTCCCTTGGATCTCCACAGTGCTATCACCAGTCATTCAAAAGTTATTATTGACATGGCCAAAGATGTGGCTCTGGATACTACATGAACATTCCATTTGGTTGAATACAAGGAACCTTCATCCTACCATGTGTCCTTAGAAATGCCATTATGCCTAGAAAATAGATATTCCGTGCATGGTTCAAGAAATGTTAGAGGATAAGATCACTTGACCTAGAAAAAGTGATTTCTCTTTATTAGTAGTGATTATTGTCAAAAAGGATGATTCATGGTCTAACTATTGTGATTATATATATTTTAGCAATAGAATCATTAAAGGTACGCTTCCTATTCCTATAATTGATGATTTATACATGAATTTTGAGGATATATTTTCTTTACTAATGAGATTTGTTCATTATATCATCATATTAGAATGAGGGATGAAGACATCCCCATAATAGACTTTAGAACACATGAAATCCATTATGAGTTTATAGTGGTGTCTTTTGGCTTTAATAATTCACTTTAAACATTGAAAATATTAATTAATTGTATTTAATCCCATCCTTAGAAGATCAATGTTGTTAATTCTTGATGGTAGACTAATTTACAACAAACCTTGGGAAGAGCATGTAAAACATGTTGACATGCTCTTAAAACTATTAGAGATGTGACAACTATATGAAAATCGTATCGTAGTATGCATTTGGGTTCTAAGAAATGTAATATTTGGGTCTCAATATATCTTAAGATGATATTAAAGTGGACCCTAACAAAGTTAAACAAATCACAGAATGGCCAATTCCCAAAATCTCAAAGAATCTTTAGGGGTTCCTATGATTAATTAGTTATTACTTCAAGTTTTTTCAAGACCTTATTGAAAAAACCACATATTTATCATCAACAACATAGTTTGACCTGGTAATAGGTCCAAGTTAGAGATTTATCCATTTGAAATGGTGAATCCATGATCTATACTTTGACCATCATAACGTTTTTATGAGTTCAATGAAATGTACCTGTAGATGAAAATGAAAAATGAAATTTATCAAATAAGTAATATAATCATAGGAAGAAGTTTGTAAAACGTATTTATGTGAAACAAAAAGACAAATATTAATAATGGGGGAATATTCTAGGAATTAAAACTTACACAATCCAAAATAAACTCTAAGAAATCAAGGATTCTATACATCATCAAGAGATACTAGCATACATTATATTGTTAACACCACATATGATAAATAAGAATAGACATTACAAGAATGAGAATATTCTATAAAACATAATGTATGTGTCCATAAATTTAAAGAAAATTGTGAATAGCGATAATGGTCGATAAGTGCTAACATCATGAAAGACTATAAAATACAAGATGATAGTCTCTCTTATTAATATATGATAATATATTATAATGAAAAAAGGAGAACCTTTTACAGGGATGTGATGATTCTATTTACTAAATTTGTCAATGAATCTTTAGCCTTTTATTTTTCTAATCCTTCTTCTTTCCTACTAGGATTTCTAGTGATACCTAATTTTTGTCTCATCCTGAAAGATGAGGATAACAAATTTATTTGAATCAATGTAACAACCTAGGGTTAAATTTCATGTAAGAAATATTAATGAAGGCGATCTAATACCTATGTCATGGGGACACATATTCCAAGTTCAATGTTGGGAAAAACACTATAATGGGCATTACCTTTCATTCATTAATGGCTATGGAAATAGGAAAAGTCATTAGCAAAGGAAGAAAGGAAATAATTGACATTTATTTATGCAAATAAAAGAAAATAGGGCAAAAGGGAGGTGAAGAGACAAATATTTGCATGCTAAGGAAATTAGAAGGAAAATGAACAAAATAAGATGTCAATAATAAAAAGGAATCAAAAAATCAATTCACAGTTTTTTCTGGTTTAGCTTTTGTTAGTTTTTCAACTTAGGTCAATTTGTAAAGAGAGAGAGAGCTTGAAGAGGAGAAAGAAAGAAAGAAATCAAAGGAACGAAAGGGAAAGCAAATGAGAGCCAAGGAAAGAAAAGGAAAGCAAGGAGAAGGTTGGATCAATAGCTTCATTAGGAAGGTTTTGGAAGTAAGAGGTTGCATGTATGATTTCCTAGCTAAGGTGTGAATGCATGGTACATGCATGTGTTTATATAGTTCATTTATTGTTATTGACACATGTTTTGTCAGGTCTGACATTGGTCTTATCCTTACATTGCCATTTATTGGATAGACATGGTGTGATGGGATTCACTCATTAGAGGAAATTTTAGCCTAAAAGTGCCCATGAAATGTTCACGTAATTCCCATGTCATAATATGTAAACAATAAAAATATTTTAAATTTAAAAAGGGGTACATGTAAAAAATTTTGAGGAAAAATACGAAAAACTAGTTTTTTAATTGTATTTTTGCCTTATCTCCTTATAGGTGTACTCAAATTTCAAGTGTAGACACTCATTCATTGTGGAATTATATTTTGCATCCAAAGAGTACCCACTATGAATACTTTTGAGAAGACCCACATTGATAAAAAAATGAAGATACATTAGAAAAAGTGTGTTCAAAATGCATTTTTAGTGTATCTTCAATTTTTATCAATGTAGGTCTTCTCAAACGTATGCATAATGGGTACTCATTGGATGCATAATTTAATTCCCCATCCAACGAGTGTCTGCACTTGAAATTTGAGTAAACCTATAAGGGGATAAGACAAAAATACAATTAAAAAAGTAGTTTTCTTCCTTTCCCTCCAAAATTCATAACTCTTATTTTATTATTTTAACTATTATTTTATTATTTTTCCTTAGGAGGCCAGTTTTAGGCCAAAATTTCCTCTAATGTCTTGGTTGAGTTTTGGATTGTCAGGATTTCTTAGAACCGGGTGAGGTGCTATCAGGAAAACTCCCAAGGGGGTGGAGACAGGAAGATTCCTCAAGTCATGTTGAATGAATTCTGAGGCATCCAAGCAAGGTTTTTTTCTTTGTTCTCAGGACTGGTTTAGGTGAGATCACGGTAGTTTGAGGGTGGTGGTGGTTTAACCTCTGGAGTCCCTATTTGATCATGTCTTGGTTTATCCCATGAGATACCACATTCATCCTTGGAATATGTCATGGGAGTGATTGGATGAAAGAAAGATTTGGTTTAGCTCAATCTATGGTTGGGTGGTACGTGGAAGTCCCTAACTTGGTTGGATCTTCCATAAGTTAATAAGAGATATTGTCTTATTGTGATTTATGAAAACTAGTACTTATTATTATTTTTCTTTGATGGTTGTTCTATCATGGTTAATGTCATGGTTTTATGTTGGTAATAAAAGCAGTTGTATGATGTGCTCTAGTTATGGACCTTGTTTAATATTTGATAAGTATTTAAATGGTTCATGAATGCATGGGCTAACAAGTTTTTTTGTAGCTAATTCAGATGGCATTAGACATTCTCGGTGATTTTTAGATGAAGCTAAGCGATTTATGATCAAATATGCATTCATGACCTGTAACTCACATGTTTACCATATGTTTGACAAAATTTATAGTTTGTTATAGGTTGTCTAGGTCAAGTTCTGGGTTCATGTTTGAATTGTTAGCATTTTCATTATGAGAAATATGATTCTCGAAAGTTACGGGAAGTTTTAGGTAGTGGTATGGAGGCTATCCTAGAAAGGTGGCTCCAAAAAACTAGAGACCTGAGGTCATAACCACATGGACAAGTCTTGTCAGTGTGGTTAGAGCCTCACAACCGCATGTGGGCATCGTCAAGGGTGCGGCTATAGGTCTAGGTTAGAGAAAGTGGGTTCCAGCTTAGGGATTGGTCACATGGATTGGTTATTTAGCCTTTGAGTAATCTATGGTTCTTGAGGAAGGCCAGTAATTATCAATTGTAGGCCCCACTTCCTTAACTATAACTAGGAGGTCAAGTCATGTCATAGTAGCACTTTGCTTCACATTTACTAGAAGGGCTTGTAAAAGTAGGTAAATGTGGGGATGGGTGTGTTACATATTGGTATGAGAGGTTCTAGGTTCAAACACTTAGACTGAATGGGCAAGGTGTGATTTTTATGCATGCAAGTCAGTCATATGCATCATTGTAGTGGCTATAGTTGTCATGTATATCGTAAGTGTTACAGTTTGAGTTAGCATGCATGATGATTGAGATGATGTCAATAGGTTTATATCTTGGTGTCATGATATATATATATATATATATATATGCATCTATATCGTGCTAATCTGGATTGATTTGTGACATTGTTTGTTTGTAGGAAGAATAAGATCAAA
The DNA here is from genome assembly GCA_031772625.1 of Pinus tabuliformis. Lineage (NCBI taxonomy): Eukaryota > Viridiplantae > Streptophyta > Pinopsida > Pinales > Pinaceae > Pinus > Pinus tabuliformis. The sequence goes on from CM062810.1 coordinate 393,883,610, forward strand.
GATGAGAAGAATAATGGTGGATTATAGTTCACGTGACTCCCCTTATAGGTTAGTTGAGAAACAAGGAGATGAGTACTTTCCTAACATAGCAGATACATTGAGAAGTATGAAGGAAAAAATAAAGGGTTGCAAGGTGGATAATGATAGGATAATTCAGTCACAGGAAAGGATTTCTAGAGCTCGGGAAAATAAACATGAGGTCAACACAGGGATCCTTCAAAGATTATCATATTTACATAGATAGGTACAACCATGGATTAGTTATGGATAGGAGGAAAGGACTAATGGGGCATATGGTAACAAGTCTTGATCAGGGCATAGTTTGGATAGGGATGAAGCGGTCAAAGGTGGCAGAGGGTTGGATACACCGGATAGGAGAGGTAGTGGTTATGGATTCTATTCTAGTTTTGGTTCATATATAAATCATGGTCATCATCACTATCATCCTTACAAGAGGAGTGAGAGGGGGTACTTTCCAGATGAGTTCAATAAATAAAATCCTACTACGTTTGATGGAGAGCTAAAGAAACTAGAAGATGCAAAAGCATGACTTCTTTGGATGAAGAAGTTTTTCGATTTGCATGATTATTCAAATAATATGAAATCCATGATAGTTATTTTTAGTCTCAAGGGAAAAGAATATATTTGGTGGGAAGATGTGAAACATGCCAGAGGAATTAAGATAGAGAAGTTGAATTGGCATGAGTTCAAAAGATTCTTCAGGAAGAAGTACTTGTTTGAGAGATATTATGATGGGAAGGCTAAGGCATTATATGATATGAAGATAGGGTTTATGATAGATGAAGAGTACACAACTAAGCTTCTAAAGTTGTTGAGGTATCTGCCATATCTCAAGGCTGAGAAGATGAAGTTTCAAATATTCATCAGTGGACTGCCATTAGCATTCAACGGTTGGATTGAGTATGATGAGCCTTAGTCAATGGAGGAAATCATTGGGAAGTTGAAGCATTTTTATGAGTAGTCAAAGTACAATACTGAGCCTAAGTGTGATTACAAAGGTAATTAGAAGACTAAAGGAAAATAGCCTCTAAAGTGGGAAAGGCCTCAACATGCAGGTGAGAAAGAAATTGTAGCTCCTTAAAAGAAGTTCAGTGCAGCTGAGAAGGAACATGGATCTCAACCTAGATAGCAACAAAATAAAGGTCATGGAATGGAATTGTTGTAGTGTTGGATTTGTGGAAAATATCATCGCAAGAGGGATTTTTCATTTTACCATGGTGGAAAACCTCACATTTACAGTTCTCAAGAGGCGTAGATAGTTGTGGATGTTGGGAAGAGAATTGCTCGGATTTATGCAACATTTTATAACAAGCAAGAGAATCATCAAGCATCCATTATAGAGATGAAAGGTAAGCTCTATGATTGAGTTTTTTCCATTTTGATTGATCTCAAATATAATTATAGTTATGTTAATCCTAACCTAGTGGATAAGTGTGGCTTGAGTAAAGAAGTGCATGCAGAGTCTTGATTGGTGCAATTGGCTACAAAGACCAAGAAGAGAGTTCATCATTGGGTGAGAGCTTGTGCATTTGAGCGTAATGGTATGCCTACATGAAAACATCTAAATGTGTTTCCTTTGGGTTAATACAATATGTTGTTGTGAATAGATTGGTTGTAGCTTCACAGGACTAAGGTAGATTGTTATGAGATGGATATTAAGTGCTTGGATGATGATGGAGAGAAAAGAATCTTTCAAGGAAAGAAGAAGCCTACATCGGTGAGGATGGTTGCAACTATGTAGGCATAGCGTAGTTACAAGAAAGGATGATCATTATTTGTAGTTTATATTTCTGGTGACAAGGGGAAGGATGTTAAGGATGATGAAGTCTTGAAGAAGTATCTAGTTTTGTAGCAATTTTAGGACATGTTTCCAACATACTTTTATGAGTTACCGCTTCATAGGGAAGTGAACTTTTCTATTGTGTTGGTACTAGGAGCAACACTAGCATCAAAGGCACCTTACAATATGAGCACTCCAGAGTTAGTGGAATTGACGTTGTAACTTAACGAAATGCTTGACAAGGGATACATTAGGCTATGTGTGTCACCTTGTGGTTCTCCAATATTTTTTGTAAAGATAAAGGATGGTACTCTCTAGTTGTGCATTGATTATAAGCATTTGAACATGGTGACGATAAATAACAAATACCCTTTGCCACATATTGATGATTTGTTTCATCATTTGAATGGAGCAATAGTGTTTTCGAAGATTAATTTGAGATCAAGATATCATCAGGTGTGCATCAAAGAATAAGATATTTACAAGACTACATTTAGTACCAAGTATGAGGAATATGAGTTTGTAGTAGTTTTGTTTGGTCTTACTAACTCTCCAGCTACTTGCTGTGTTGTACAACAACCCCCATTTGATAGAATCCTTTAGATAACAAATGGGGACCCTTTAGAAAATAATTTTATTTAAAATTCATTAAAATCTAAACAAAAATCCAAAACCCTGCTCCAAACATTAAATCGCATTTCACAAAATCATTGTGTGTAGTATTTAATGTTACCAATTAAAAAATCATCGATTTCTGATATGCGCAGAATATAAGAATATTCCTTTCTGGTCAAATCAGGTCAGACTTTTCACATCGCAAAAAAGCAATAAAACATGTTAAACCTTCTTTTACATATTGTGATATCATGATGGACCTCACAAATGAATTAATTGTAATATTGAAATATGTTCACATTCGTCATATCTCAATCTCACAAATCACATAATCGCAAAATGGAAATCAAACATATCATGTGACATTGCGAATAACTGATTTGCGATGAAATACGGACCTAGCGACACATCATTAAAGTTATATTTCACGTATTGAGGGTGGTATGTTAATAGGTTTTAATGACCTGCTTCGAAAATATCATTACCATAATGTGAGTTAATTCAAATCTTATGCCGATATCATTTCATATTATGGATCTTTATGATTCTATGGCTCAAGAAATTCAATTTCTTCTCACCATTACGGATGCATTTAAGTGTTTTCAGTTTCATTAATTTGAATAAGCTTTTCGTATTTGCATGTCGTTATACTCATATTTCTCATTCTCTGCAATATCACTCTCTCCTTCTTTGTGGTGACAGGACTGTAACAGAAGCTTGATTACTCGATTGGATGATCAAGATGAATAAGGGAAAGGGAACACAATCCCTGGCTAAAGATGTACTAGAACCATCACCTTTGTTTTCTGATACAACTTGTATACAAGAGTGTGGTACCGGCTCCTCGGAAAACGTTTATGGCCTATTCAAGAGGGAAATATAGAAGGAAGCCATGATATATGATATGCAATCTTCAGACGCTTTTTATCCTAAAGTTGCATGCTCTTTCTTGCATAAGGTAGCAACTAGACCAAAATTATTACCCTATGTTGATATGGTCTAATGAATGACTGGGATGATCTATTCTCTTTCGAGAACAAGCAACTAAATCATCCAAGTATGCTTCGATGACATGCTTGAAGTCGTGGAAAGCATAAGACATGGCCTGTTAAAATGTAGCTCCAACATTTTTAAGACCAAAAGGCATCTTTTTGTATGCAAAGGTACCCTAGGGACAAATGAAAGTTGTCTTATGCTGGTCTTCTGGACAAATAGATATTTGATTATAATCTGAGAATCTGTCCATGAATGAGAAAATTTCATTACCCACACATTCATCAACTATTTGATCAATAAACGGTGTGGGGTAATTATCTTTCAGACAAGCTTTGTTCAAATCCCTAAATTCAATGCACACTCAGATTGTTCCTTATTTTTTATCAATTGGGACTGGATTAGAAACCCAGTCCGTGAGAGGAATGGGGTATATGAAACTGCCTTGAGCAGCTTTTCTACTTCAGCTTGAATAGTTGTTGCTTTCCTAGGATTGACCGGTTGAAGCTTCTAACGAATCGGCTTGGCGTTTTCATACGTCTTGATCTCATGTTGAACGATGGATGGATCAATACCAGGCATTTCTTCATAAGACCATGCGAATACATCCCGAAACTCTTTAAAGAGGTCAGTGTAAATTTGAATCTCTTTAGGGGAACAGTCGACTCCGATGAAGACATTTTCTATCACATTAGGGTACTAGAGATGTTTATTGGTATGGTTTTTGAAATGACTCACATATTACCTTCGGCACGTATGTGTGCTGGAGCCAAATGGTTTTAAAATTTACAAACATCACTAGTAAGAAAATTGGAGAACCTGGATTCGACTTCCTGTAATGGGGGAAGAAAATATGAACGATGGTGTAAATCTTCCCATGGTTGATATACACCTATCATCGCTTCTAAAATCGCTTCCTCAGATGGTAAAACTGTATCTAAGAAATCCATAGAATAAGTAGAGTCAAGGGTCCAAGCTGGAGCCACATCACCATCTAACTCCTCTGAGAAAGGAGTAGGATGGGAGTCTGAAAAGTTAACAATAGATTGATATCTAAGCCCTGCTACAGACTTAGGGAATGCCATTCCACCGACCTGACCCTAATCTAATGTGATTGTAGGCGAAGGTAAGGTACAAGGGTCTGAAAAATAATGAGTTCCAAAGAACTCTTCCCACGAAGACTCCTTGGAGGACGAAATGGCATTGATTCTGGATATAGGAGTGGGAAGATCAAATATACCCATCAATGAAGAGTACATCCTGACTCCTAAATTCTTGATAGGTTGGTGGGGGTTATTGACCAATGGAACCATAGAATACAAAGTTTCCCAAGGATCACCTGGAGAATAATCCAATTGATCAACTTTAACAATTCTCCCCTCATGAGGGAAACAAAGGATGCAGAATAAAGATGACACTATGGCATCCATTTCATAAATCCAATTCCTCCCTAAGAAGAGATTGTAATCCTAGTTGGCATCAACGATTTCTACTTTAATATTAATGACCTTTCCTCCAACACATATTGGAAAAGCCGGGATAATCCCATGTGGCCTTTGAGAATGTCCATCAAAAGCTGTCAAGAGAGTGGGTGAAGGAATAACCGAAGGCAATCCAATGGCCTTCCAACATGACATAGAAATTACACATGTGGAAGTTCCCTCATCTATAACTGTTCGAAAAATATTAATTTTCCAGTAAGTAGACTTTATTTGAAAATCCATTTGATGAGGAAGTCGCTTTTTGACATTGAGCATATCAAAAGTGAGCACTAAAGAATTTTTTGGATCTATTGCTCCGATCACTGAAAGCAAAGCACTTTGTTGAGCTGGACATGACTGGAGTACCTCTAACGCATACATAGCGTAAGGACTCTGAGCCAGGTCTTCTACAATCGAGTAGTTATGGGCTACCCAAGCATTAGGGTTTATAGTAGTGCACTTGGCAAAACCTTTCAGTATTCGAGGTATAGACTCAACAGAGGGTCACTCAATATGAAGTGGGTCCATAGTTTCGGGCACAGATTTATCCTTGGATGTTTCTTCTTCACCATATTCACATGACCCTGTAGCCACATTGACATGAGAACTCATCATGAAAACATTTGAGAAATTATCTCCTTCCTAGTTTCCCCCTGCAGAGGTACCAGGGTTTGAGTTTGTGCCAGCAAGAAACTGCTACCCTTGGGGGAAAGCATTAGTTAAGACAATTTGGGAGCTAGAAGACCCTTGCTGCCCTAACAAGCGCTGAGCATCTTGAATTTTCAGGTAGAGATGAGTCAAATGATCTGCACTGCATAACTTGCATGGAAATTTAACCTTCTTCTTAGACTCTTTTCTACCCTCATTGGCACCATTGTCGTGCTTATTTGCATTACCCTTCCCTTCTTGATTCTTCTTTTTACCTTGTCCCTTATTCTTCCCATCAGATTGTTAATTTCCTTTGGGGTTAGAGGCCTGGACGACATTTATGGAAGAAGGTTGGGAAGGTGAAGGATTGGACGTTGCAACCTGATTGGAAGAAGTAGTTTGTAAAGACAATTGTTGCAATTGGTTCAAGAGGTTCACCGTATTGGCATCAACTGATCCAACTATACCATTAGCGTGAGGGCTTGGCTTTAGTTTGGCTACATCAACTATGGATCTAGGAGCATCAGGCAAGATTTTCTGAAGAGTCCCAGACTGAGAATATATCAGTTCTAACTGCTGGGCGCGAAAGATAGCCTGCTCTTCTGAATAGACACTTGACATAGAAACATCCTTGGAGATCTTGGGTTGTAATGATTTTAAAAACCATTCGAGACAGAATTCAGGTGGAATTTCGGCTTTGATGAGCCTCTTTCTCCATCTCCATTCCTGGATATGATCTGAAATGTGAGTAGTCGTGTCCTGATGAAAATTGGCCAGAAGTTCAGTTCCAGCTTCATAACGGACAAGCAACTGAAAATGGTTTAAGAAAATGTTAGCCAAATCGGAAAAAGAAGTAAAAGTGCCCCCTGGAAACTCTATATACCACTTAGCTACATTTCTTGTTAAGTTGCATTGAATTAACCTCAACCTGATAAAATCATTGATCAGGGAGTTTGATGAGCACCATAAATGGAATGTGGTTACATGGTCACCTGGGTCTTCACCATTCTTCCCTTCGAATTTTAAAATATCCGATGGAAGGTTGGTTGGGAATAGAGGCCAAGCCGGATTGTATCTGAATGGATCGTTTGTCAACTTAGTCAAGTCTAGAAGATTAAGTGTGGCCAGAAACAGAAGTTGTGGAGGACCATGGGGATTCCACCCAGATGGGGTGGGGTTCCCAAAAGTATGAAAATAATGACCTGGGTTTTGAAAGGCACTAGGTTTCTTGAAGTAACTGGTAGAACCTACTGGACCAAAAGGTGACCCTTGTGGTCCAGTAAAACTCAGAGTTTGACCAACTCCAGCTGTAAATCCTCCGTAACCGGTAAAGATTCCCCCTAATGAAGTATTGTAAGGAGTTGACAACCTCTAGTAAGGATTCCAAGCGTTAGCTAAGGGGGAAAACTTTGAAATGAATTAACCAAGGAGTACAACACATTCCCTTGTTGGCCAAAAAACAGATTCCCAGCTCCTATCCCACTAACCACAGGGTTTGTCCAACTCTGAAAGGGATTGTTGACTTGACTTGTGAAAGGAAAAGGCATAAACCCGACCGTCAAATTGGAATGTGGTATATGACCACTTCCAAATGGGAAACCCTGAAAAGAGGCCGATCCACTTATCATGGATGTGGAGGCAGTTGATGGTACGTTCAATGGAACTAAAGGAATACCTTGATAGGGTATTCCAAAAGGGAAAAATCCAAAACTAGATGCATTAGCTTGGGAGCTTCCACTCGTCAATGGAATGGAAGTAGACCCAAACAAGGATGTGCTGGTAGTAGACCCAAATAAGGATGTAGAAGGGATGGAAATAGTTCCTCCCCCTTGCACTAATATGGGAGTCTGCATACTCGTAGCACTCATGGTGGATGCCATGCTTCCAGCAATGGTCATTGAAGGGATAAGTGTGTGTGGACCTGGGCTTGAAGGCCTATGAGTCGGAGTTCCAACGTATAGAAATACGTCTGGATGATCAGGAGGGAGAGGAGAATTCAGAGCCACAACCGACTCTGAAAGCTCTTCCACTTCAATATTATCTTCTGACTAGAAGAGTACTCGAGAAAGAACTGGTGTGTTCCTCTCTAACTCTATAGTAGTATCATGTTTATCTTGCGAACTAACGGCCCCAAGCAGAGGATCAATCTCTGATGCGACTGCTGCCACTGGTTGAAAACCACTAGCAGAATCACTCCTATGCCTTCTAGGAGAGGCTCTGGACTCGCAGGAGAAAGCCCACGAAGTCTACGGGACCGTCGAGGTGGTCGGTCAGCCACTTTGAATTATTTTTATAATATCTAATCGAAGACTCAAGAAAATTAAAAGCTATGCCAACTAGGAGCACAAAACACACACTAAAAATGTCCCTAAAGAGATTAGCAATCAAACAACTTCCAAGTATTTCCACTCCGGATGATTAGGACCAGTCACCAAAATACAAGCAAGTTAATAATAACAGGCTTCCGAAAATAGACTGGGGTAATTACGCCCCAGGTCTACTAGCGAAGGTATCAGAGGTAGTTACGCTGACCTTCAAACAACAGCCTTTGCTGGTACAAACCCCCATGCTTTGCAAGGGTGCCCTCCAGAAGTACTACTGAACGTGATGCAACATCAACCTCAGGTGCCACAAGATTTCCCTCTTCAGCCACTTGTGTAGATCCCTAGGATTGGCAACTAAAGACACCAACTCGTATTAGAAGCCGGGTAGAATAGTTGTGAGGTAAGATCTGACAAGTAAGAGGGGGGTATCTCTCGTCCTTATCTTCACAAACCCTCGTGATTAACTCCCAGTCACAGAGCTTTCCCAGTCTCCCTAATGCTATTGGATTTTACTCTTTAATCAAACTTCTATATTTTACAATTTAGAGTGGCCTTGGAGAGTTTACTCTCCTCTCGCCTAATCCAAGGCCCTAAATAAGCCTAAACTTGTTGGTGTATTCTGATGACAATATAAAAAGTTCTATTTTATTTTATTAAGAACTTGATTTTAAGTGGTTGTTGTTTTTAAGTCAAAGGGACAATATGGAAATGAAACCAATGGTGTTTGTATGATGCAAAAGAAATTAATGAAAAACTAACTTATATGAAATGCACTTGTTTGTTCTTCGATGAAAAGCAACTTCTAATTGTGTTCTAAGAAACTTCTATAAAGCAAAAAAATTTTCCTTTTCTTTTCTTATAGCAAACTTCACACTCACAAAAACTTAAAAAGTACTATTGATGCTTTAATAATGCAAAACTACCCTAATGCAAGGTGTACATGATAATGTAAGATTCTAGATTACTCTAAAAACAAATGAAAGCAATTGTTTATAAGCCAACTTAAGTGTTTGAAAGGAATATGAATTTTGAATACAAAATATTTCCCAAACAAGAAGGACTAATAAAAAAGATCACAAATCACTCTCAAAAAACCAAAAGAAAACCAAAAGCAAACTTGGCAAAAGAAATAAAAAACAATTGTTTTTATGAAATTTTGTTTTTCAAGGAACAATGAAAACAACTTTTCAAAAGCACTCAAAATGCCACTAAAGACTCAAAGACCGAAAGCAAAGAACAAGGAAACCTTGTAAGTTACCAATTCAAGATAAATGAAAACTTGAACAAAAAGGACTTCAACTTGCACTAAATGATCCAAAAGTAGCAAAAGAGATTTGAGAAACTGACTGAGAAGTCAGGAAAGACACACTTTCAAATTCATCAAAAATAAACTTTCAAAAAGCGAAAAAAGATGCAAGGCCACAAAATGACGGAAAGCAAAGCGAGTAGACCAATAATCAAGTTTGACACAAAGATTGAGAACAATCTGCTATTCCAGAAGACCAGAAAAACCAAGAACCTCGACAAGAAGCCTCGTGTGTTCAAACACAAATCATAAAACTCACTCAAAAGCAAACCTAGGCCAAAAAATTTTCAAAGCAGGAGAGAATTCAAAACAGTAAGCTCACTGAATAATTAAAATCTAAAGATAGAAACTGATCACTTAGAAACCAAATAGACCAAGAAACAAATCTTTCTCCGTAGAAAGTTTTGAAAAAAGCATGCAAAAAATGGTATACACGACTGTGTCCCTACACAAGTGCATGTACACATGCTTCTGACAAAAGAAACTCGCATATAGGTTGTTTCAGTTCACAGAAACAAGCGTGTGTACGCTTCTGTAAACAGACAAAGATGCATATACTAATTTTTACAAGAAAAATAAAAAAAAAGGCTTGATAAAAAAGATCAAACTTGAGGTCTGAGTTCCTACAGGAGTAGGCAATACTGACACAACAAGAAATCCAAGAACTAAGCCCTGATAGACACTGAACAACCCAAACTAGGAATAACAAGATTGTTATCCCCAGTATGGTCGCCAATTCTGTTACGGCAATAAATCCCCTAGGGCTTTGGGTCAGAACCTCAACAAAGCAAGAGTAATCTACAGTAAGAAACATGCATACAACTCAGGCAACATGCTTAAATAAACAAACTAGGTGAGGATGAACATACCTGGATGTCCTTCATTTGGGTAGTTCCAGCTAGGGTTCAAACCCTCTGCAACTCCTAATGATCTCCGAATCTACAAATCAACCAATTCGAATACACATAGCAGCATATAGATAAAGCATTTTAATGAAATCACCTTTATATCATATAAGTAAATGGTTAGTTATACATCAAAGTAATCATTCATACATGAACCATAACAATAACATCTGATGCATAAAAAAAGTCGAATTCAGGAACAAGTCAGCGTTTCTTTTTATTGTAGAAAACTATAACAAACATGGAAAGAGTTCACCTGAGTCTTCCTATTCCGGCTCCAAGCGGAACCGTCCTCCAGGTTTGTCCAATCCCAGTCTTCAACAACCTCCTTCCATAACCAATACCATGATACCTCAAATAAGTGGGAGGATATCAACACTCAAGGAAACAAGGGTTTCCTAAACTTGGGGAAGTGCTTGAAGCACAGGGATGCTTCAAACTTGATCAAGGGATAATCTCAGTATAGTAATTCTATCTCCTCTCTCCTCCTTAACACCTTCACATAGAAGTCTTTTTATACTTCTCCCAAATTAGTTTTTTAGTTGGGAAACAGTTGGGAATAGTTGGGCCATGAACATTAGGAGGTAATCAACAGGTAATGTCAAACGAGGAGGTAACTCCTCAAATCAATTCATTGATATTCATTCAGGTTGGTCTTTATTATATACATGAGGGAGAGACTGTTCATTTCATCTCCCAGTGACTATTCATATTTTCTATTATTTATTTACATCAATTTCAGTTATTCACCCAATCCTGATGATTAGGTGTCAACATTCCCCCCCTTAATTTGAAGGGATGTTGGTGAGTCCAAGCATCATTCTAAATCTTTCAAGCTTTTCTCTTCCAAGTGCTTTGGTGAAGATGTCTGCAATTTGCTGGTTAGTGGAACAATGGCGGAGATGGATTGTTTTGGCCTCAACATGATGTCGAATCAGATGATATTTAGTATTGATGTGTTTTGTTCGATCATGGAACTTTGGGTTCTTGGCCAACTTTATTGTTGAGGTATTTTCAATCATGAGTGGAGTCGATTGTACTTGTTTTACCTGCAAATCTTTAAGAATTTTCCTAAGCCACATAATTTCTTTTGTTGCCTTAGCTGCTGCCACATATTCCGCTTCTGTTGTGGAATCTGTTGGAACTGATTTTTTACGTGATCTCCAGGAGATAGCTCCTGATCCAAGACTCATAGCATAACCTAAAGTAGATAACCCCATTTCTTTGTCTCCATCAAACTTTGAATCAGAGTATCCAATCAAGATGAAGTCATCCACTTGTGTATACTTGATTCCAAATTCTTGAGTTCCCTTCAAGTACCTTAGAACTCTTTTGGTAGCAGACCAATGTCCCTCACAACGCTTTTGCATAAACCTGGAGAGGATTCCAACAAGAGATGAAATGTCTGGTCTGGTAGTAGTTAGGTAGTTGAGACTTCCTACAAGCTGTCTATACTTTGTTGCATCCTCAAATTCTTTTCCTTCAATGGATGTGAGCTTTAAGTTTTGTTCCATTGGAGTAGTAAGAGGATTGCATTCTGTCATGCCAAACCTATTCAACAGATCTCCAATGTACTTCTCATGAGAAAGGAATATAGACTTCGGATGTTGAGTTACATCAATACCAAGATAGTAATGAACATAGCACAAATCAATCATTTCAAAACCTTTCCTCAATTCCTTCTTTATGGATACAATGTAGCTTTCATTATTCCTTGTCATCAAAAGATCATTTAGATACACCACAAGATATACAACTGTTTTTCCAACTTTCTTGACAAATAAAGTTGCATCATCAAGATCATAATGTTTGAAATTGAGTTTCAGAAGATGCTCAGTTACTTTTTCATACCAGGCTTGCGGTGCTTGTTTGAGGCCATACAAGGATTTCACCAGTTTTCATACTTTATGTTCATGTCCTTTCACAGCAAATCCTTCAGGCTGGGACATAAAAACATTCTCTTTTAGATCTCCATTCAAGAAAGTAGTTTTTACATCCATTTGATGGAATTTCCAACCATTCTGAGCTGCTAGGGCAAAGAGTGTTCAGATGGTAGCCCATTTTGTTGTGGGGGCAAAAGTCTACTCATAATCGACCCCTTCCTTCTATGCAAAACCTTTTGCCACAAGCCTGGCTTTGTGCTTATCAAGTGAGCCATCAGTTTTATACTTTTTCTTGTCGACCCACTTGCAACCAATTGGTTTGGTTCCTAATGGAGGATAAACCAGCTTCCAAGTGTCATTCTTTATCGGTGCATCATACTCCTTTTGCATTACTTCTTTCCATTCATCATGAGAAGCAGCTTCTTTGAAGGAAGTTGGTTTGAAATCTATAGACAAATTCAATTCACAATCATAAGAAACATCCATATCAACAGGTGAATCAGAGTCATCTACATCACCTCCATTTTTCCGGTTTGAATTTCTAGTTCTTGTCTTTCCAACCTCATTAGGATGAACACTTTCAACTGTCTTTGTCAGCCACTTTGGGGGACCTTTCTCGGATGGTCCAGGTTTCTCCGTTGATTGAGTTGGGACTGAATCAAGATTGAGTCTCCCAATTCTATCAATCACATCACTTAAAGTATCATCCATTGTTGGAGTTTCATGCAGGGGAGAGAGTGCTTCAGAAGAAGATTCCATAGGTTGATCTAGTATAGGAATCCCCCCTTCAAGATGTGGAATCTGATTATCAAATTCTTGAAATGATTTTGCATTTGCGAATCTATCCAAGCGATCAAGTTGCCGCTCAACAACATTGTCGGTTTTGGATGATTCAAGAAATATTACATCTCTAGATACAACAAACTTTTTATTGACTTCATCATAGAGATGGTATGCTTTGGAGGTGTTTAAATACCCCAGGAAGATACGCTTACGAATTCTTGCACCAAGTTTGTTTCTATGTACCTTTGGTATCAAGGCATAACAGGTGGAACCAAAGACCCTGTTGATGCCTCGAAAATCGCTGCAACAACATTGGGGGATAACCACCCGGTCCGGACCTTAAAAGAAACTCCTTTTCCGTTTGGTGTGGTAGCTCCGACTGTTCATCTAGGTCCAGTTACCTTCTCCCTATTGCTATTGGTTTATAATGTATCTTTAGCTACCAATAGACAGGGACATCAGATCACTTCTTCTTGCTGATCAGGCAAGAGAATGACCCTTAAGCTGATTTGGGTTCAGCCAAGCCACAACTAAAGTTTTGCCTCTTTGAGGAGAGGACTTAAAAGAATGTAAAATTTACTCTAAATGCAAGCTTATTCTATGATGCAAGCAAAATAAACTAATCTAAATCCTATCTTAATTAGGCAGATATAGATCTAACCCAACTAAGAGCAAGATAATTAAAGTATTGGGATTTAGATATGTCTTGTTTATAATGAATACCAAGTTAATGAAGTAGTTCAATTAACTGATATTATGGATATCAAAACAGATCCTATTGAGACCTCTTAACTGAAATAATAAATCAACAACACTTAGGAAGTAGTTCACATAAATTATATTGATTATCAAATCAGCAAATCCAATAACTAAACAATAATATGTGGAAATAGTTCACAACATATTACCACTCAATAAATCAGTTTTAATAAGGCAGATTTCTGAGTAAATAGTTACTCAGAAATCAGAAATTAATTCATAAGAACAGAGACACATGATAACAACATTGAGACAAACTACCCATATCGACAATAATGCACAAGCATGAATAAAATGAAACATTCCTGTTACCATAAAAATGAAACTGATATTTAAAACAGTAGTATTAGAAATACCAATCTATTGCATCCATTTCTCTGTCCTTGGTCTCCAACAGCCCTTTACATTGCTTGAATTTCTGCCTTCAAAACTAGAGCCACAATAGTGCAAGCTTTGTTCTTCATGCATAATTCAATATACAAAGGGAAAATCCTCAATAATCCCCAGATCTGAGATTTTTCACTCCTCCCTCCTACAACTCTAAATTCCTATTATAGTAGTGCTTTTAGAAGTTCTAAAATTGCAGAGGAGAGCAGCCCCTTTTTACATTCCGCAATTTGTTATTTATAATATTGGCCAAGGAATTGTTGAGAGAAGAGTTTGTTGAAGAGAAATCTGCTAAATCCAATTTTACTTGCTCCTAATTCTGATCTTCAATTGCTGGAGCCTTCTCATTGATTGAGATTCTTTTTCCATATTTCTTCCACTGTTTTCCTGCAAAAGAAATCAATATTAATTAAAATGCAATCAAAATATCATTTCTGACAATTAAATCAAACCCAATCAAATTCTATTTAAATAAATAATTAAAAACAAAATATAAGCTCTGTATTGATGCTTGGAATAGTTTGATTGGTAAATGATATTATTGACCAATGGATCTGCAATTAGAAGAGGCTTTGGACAAATGAAATTGAAAATAATAACTTAGAAAATTGATTTTGTTTTCAAAATTCGGAGCCTGATCTTCTGCCTGATTTTTGGCCCAATAAATGATCAAATCTGTTGGTGAATCCTCCTTCAAAATGTTCTCCTTGATTTTCTCTTTCCAATGAGCCATCTTGGGCCTCATTTGGCCAAGTATAACTCAATTTATGAGCTTCCAAAGTTGATGGGTCAAATCTGATGTAAATCTGGAAATTCTGTTGCTGGGCTAAAAATGAGAATTTGAATTAAAAATTAAATCCTAAATTAGTCCCTAATTAATCCTAATTTAATTGCTAATTATAAACTAAACTATTTATAAGCAAATTAAATCTAATTAAAAACTAATTAATATTAATCTAAACGATATTTAAATTTAAATTAATCAAATTAATTAACTGTTATAAATTAATTAATATGATTAGTTTAAAATTTATTAATTAAATAACACATATTAATTTAAATAATATAATATATTACATATTATATATTAATATATATACTAACTAATATTACCATATCTAATATATAAAACATTAAAGCTAACTATATTATCCTACGTACCTGATTCACTCAACATATAAACTAATATTAAAGACATATGCTAACCTACACTATTCCTAACTTTCTATTACCATACTCCACTCATTAATTCCACTCATACGCATGAGTGTTTTTGAAAATTACATTAACTCAAAACTAAACTAGTTAATGCCTTTTAACTTTTTCACAATCAGCATTTCGGCGTGGAGGATGCTTGTCGGCATATCGGCGTGGAGAAGGCTTTCGGCACTTCGCATCGGGAGGGAAATGAATATCGGGGTTCTTTAATTTGTAACATATGAAAATCCCCGATGCGATATCGCATAAACTCCCGATGCGATATATATATATATATATATATATATATATATATATATATATTTTATTTTTTTTTATATTAAATTTTAATTTAATTAAATTAATATTCAATATTATTTTTTATTTGTTTTAAATTTTAATTTAATTAAATTAATTATATAATATATTAATTAATTTAATTAATTTAAAATTTAATTTTAAACTTAATTTTTCATTTTTTTGTTTTATTTTTATGAACATAAGTTTCTAAACTATAGCTAAAAATAAAACTACAGCCACTTAGAAAATAAATGAAAAATAATAAAAATAAACTACAGCCACTTGAATGTTTGGTTTTTCGAGATTAAGATTTGATTAGAAAAATTGGAGTGAATTTCTTAAGTCCCGATGCTTAATTATTTGGCTGCATAATGAAAAATGTTAGTAAAACCCTCTACAAGTTAATATTTAAACTGAATGCGTTATTGGACAAATTTATTTACAAAATGCGATATTGTACATTTTATGCATTTTTAACCCAGGCTAGATAAATGATGAGATTTCAAAGGAGTGCCATTTTCAAACCAGTTGACCAAATGAGGTGAAACAAGCGTAAATGTGAAGCTTATAAAAAATCGATTCTAACAAAGCAATCAAAACAAGAATCCAAAGAAAACTAAAAATTAACGAAAGCGTAGGGCAATCAATTAAAATAAAAATCAAAAAGGTGCTTAGCCAAAATTTTTATAGAAAGGGTCCCCATTATTCGAAGCGGACGCATCAATAATGGGGGGTGTTGTATTTTTACCACAACAATTGGCGACACACGGGAGAAGAACCAGTTATCTCTGTTATGAATGAGATTTTCCTAAAATTAAAGAAAAAATAATTAAAGAAGAGAAGATTATGCTTGAAATGCTTGACTTAGTTCATTAGTCTGAATAAAAACCAGAATCATCTAACTGTAATTTTTCTTAAAATTCCTCATAAATTAAAATATTTCAAAACTCTATATCAGTCCTTAATTAGTTGTAGAGATAAAGCAGGGGTCACTTTACAGCTTAGCTTTCAAAATATACTCGTTTGTCACAGGTAGAGCCACTGCTGCCAGCAAACGTCTATAGTTTCGACAGGGTTACCTTTTAATCATCAATGATTCAGAATTCCATCTGTTTAAGAATTATTGATCGAGAGATAAATCCATTTATATATGTTTATTTTTTTTTTATTTTTTTTATTTTTTTTTTTTATTTTTTTTATTAAATCTTAAAAGCCATTGTTCTAGTATGGTAGCCAGATAGTTGACAATGCCATTCACTAGTTAAAATTGGACTGAACAAGATGGCTCGTGATGAGACCCCTTGTCTTATAATTGTTTGCAATCATAAGCCATTACCCTGGTTTGTTTAGCAGTGTTGGTAATGTCAGCCTATTTTCCCCTATGATCATGGTAAGCAGGCTCATGATGAGACCTCTTATCTTTTAAGTTTAAATATATTTCTGGATTATACTCTAGAAAAATAAGACTTGTTGAGACAGGGATAATCATTGACTCCTTAAGAGTTAAGAATGACAATTTCAGAGTTAAAGGTGCTTTGCTGTAAAGTGTCTTTACTTGGTTATAAATAACTTTTCTTGACTGATAATAAAACTTTGAAAGATCTTAATAAAATTTTGAAATCTCAAAATGATTACAATTTTGATGAAAAATGAATTTTTGCAGATTTTATGATACTTTGCCAACTTCTCTTGATTGATAATCTCTTCCTTAAGTATATCTACTTTAATAATAAGAAAATCAAACTTTACTAAGAGATTTTAAGAAAAAGCTAATAGGTGACTATTAACAATTTTTCTCCACGTATCCTGACCATTGTTAGGTAACCAATAGGCCTTCCATATAAATAATGGCAAAGTCACCAAAATCAAAACTGAAAACCAAAGAAAAATAATTCTTATGCTAAAATGGGAAAAGAAATCAGCGAGCAAAAATCAAAACCAAGAAATCTCTAAAAATGGAAAGGAAAATCCAATTCTCGCAAGATAAGCTCAAACAAGAATGTTTATACCAATGTCTCCAACAATATGAAGAAAGAGAAAATAAGCATGTAATCATTCCTTCTTATTTTGAGATTTAGAAAAACATACCTTGCAGAGTTATGAATGCTTTAGGCTTTTAGATAACAGTGATCGTAAAATTCAGCCACCATGAAAACTTTCTGTCTGATATTAATATTCTTGTTTGAAAGCATCATCTTGATCATTTTCTAATAAAAGGAATGCTTAAAGAAACAAACTAAAGGTTTAAAAACTTCCTGGTGTGGCTGTTTCAATGGGGATTATCGCTGCTTCTTGAAATAAAGCCAGGAGAAGAGTATGGACTTCGAAAATATGATCTGGCTGAGAATCAGAAACTTCAAATGGAGAACTGCAAAACAGAGTTTTATATCAGCATAATTTAACAACAAGAATGAAACTAGAGTGATGAAATGGAAATTAATGAAAGTGGGCACATGAATATTACCATTGGATAATTGCTTTTGATCTTACCTGAAAGGTATCAATTTCTCCAAACTAGCTTACTCCTTATTTTAATTATCATTAAAAACATGAAGAAGTCACACTAACCAAAATCTTGTAACCCAAAATCATTATTTATTTTATTTACACTAAAGCAAGCAGTAAAACGTAAAAATGAAATGCCTAGTGTTCAAGGGAGTTCAAATTAAAGCAAATGCATCAAAAATGAGAATGAGAATTTGTAGCAATGAATGTTTCTCAAAATATCACAAGTTTTATATAAATTCCATGATTTTATAAATTGTCCAGAATCAAGACCAATTCTATGATAATAAAAATTTAAATATGAAGATAGAGGTCTTGAACTCCATTTTTAATTATGGAATTATATATTTAAACTAAAATGTATGAGAAATTGAAATAATTTGGATATGCTGCAAATTGGTCATTAACTGCTTTCTTACCATAGTGGTTACCCAAGCTTGCTTTTAAAATAACACATTGCCGTATCGGATGATTCACATAACATGTTTCTTCACCATGTTTCAAATTTAATCTGCAGAACTTCACCTTTATTGCTATGCCATATATCGATTAAAAGTTAATGGCTCAAAGGCATGCATTGGAAGCTATCACATCAGAGATTGCAATGGCAAATTGCTGATAAGAACATGTGCAATGAAATGAAGCGATCACATTATTAAAGAAACATTATATCGGGGATCAGAGAATAAATTGCATCGTGCTTCCCATATTGCAAAATACACATTGTAGATTCAGAGAGATGATGTGAGCGTAAGAATGTGATGAAATGATTGCAATATCGGCGATGCGATGGATGTCGTAGTTAATCGGCAATCGGCAACTTTGGGTACCCGATGTAACACATTATATTTTTTTGCGATGCCGATATGCGATAAAGAGCGGACCCGATAACTTTTATGATGGGATTTCAATAATCAAATCGGATCCGAGATATCGGCCATAAATAAAATTGCAAGGAAGCGATTGCGATATCGGCGATGCGATGGATGACATAAATCGGCGATCGGCAATCTTAAGCACCCGATGTAACACAATATGATTGTTGCGATGCCGATATGCGATGAATGACGTGGCTAATCGGCGATCGCGATCGGCAATCTTAAGTGCATGATATAACAATTTTCAATATGCCGATATGTGATGAAGAGTGGACCCGATAATTTTATGATGAAAATTTGATAACATATCGGATCCGAGACATCGGCCCTTTAAAAGTTATGCTCTTACCATTATTGCGATTAAATGGACGCGATAATTTTATAACTTTGATTTGAATTTCGTATCGGATCCGGAATTGGTCATCGCAATATCGGCAAAGTTGATTGTTATAGATTGACGATTCACGATAATGATAGTATACTTCAACTGCAAAGCTCCAATATGCGAAATGCAATATGGCATATGAGTAAGATAATACATCGGAGGTATTTTATGAACAATTTTTTATCAAAAGAAATGCTAAGAACTACTTCCGATGAAATTTTATGATGCGAATGGTCTTATGATATTCCTTGGAATTTCAATTGGGTTTTCTAAGTGAATAAAAGCAAAATTAGAAATGCTTAAATTCTAATGCATCACAAATAAAATTTCCCTGAACCTATTGCAAATTTGAATTGGGTTTGCTGCTTACTTCAAGTTTTGAAAACAAATGAAAACCTGCAAATAAAACAAAACACAAATCAAAAATAAACTAAGGAAAATATGAAATAATAATGGATGAGAATAAACTTGTAAATGCGTACCTGAAAGGAATTTGTCTGTAAATTTTACCTTATGAATCTTCAAATTCTTCCTTCGATTTATCAAAATTTTGACTTTGTTCAAAATCATCTCATCATTTATTCTAAATCTAAGTGTGCAATCAGCCTAAATAAAATCTGTTTATTCATGTTCAGGAAATATAAATTTATCAGAAATAAATATTAAGCTATGCTTCCCTTTCGAAGTGAAACAACAATTTATTACCTCTGCTCATTCCGAATTAATCTTGAGAAAAATCTGTATTGTTATAGTGACTGTTCAATAATGCCTTCAGTAAATAAAGATGATGCATTTTACAGCATCAGATAATAAACTAAAGATTAGAATGAGATTAAGCCACTAATTGTAGAAAAATATCAAAATAGATTTGAATGTGTGCACTTGGCAAAATGGACATCCTTAAAATCAGCTTTTGGCAAATTCCGAGGAAGATAATATGAACTTCATATGATTACCGTGAAAGGTTAGACTGACTAATAATGATTGAATTAGAATTAGGCTTATCATAGTCAATCACACATCTCATGGGATAATGGGGTCATGAAGCTTTTTTATCCTCAAATCCTTACCATATAAATTTCAAGAGAAAATCTTAGAAGGAAATCCCGAAATGAAGAAAAGTGGCTTTGAGGCAATTGATACCAAGTGCAACTATAATTGAATTTAATCAAGAGATTATTCAGAATAGGCAGAGTAGAGGTATTGCTGTAAGAAATTAGAAAAATGAAAGCAAGAATTAAAATTTTCTGATAGAGAAAAATGTTTTCACTGAACATGTGTGAGAATGGTTGATTGCTTTGTTTTATTTTTAATCTACAGAACTGTTGAAAATAAATTAACTACATAAAACAAACTAACTAAATTAATTCTACTCCTATTCTAACCATATACATGAAAATGACTAGGTATAGTCATATTTCCAGTGTAACCATTCTCTCATTTTTATTCCCGCGTTTATGTACAGTTCAAATGTTAGCAATAAGAATAAAAATCTAACTAAACTAAGGAAAATAAATCTGAAATAAGAATGTACAGTTATTGTTAGCAACTTAATTAAAATCTCTTTCTCCTGAAATTTCCTTTCCAATTGACTACCAATTGGATCATAAAAATCTGGATGGATTTCTATTAAGGATTGAGAAATGTTCAAAGGAAGAGATAACAGGCCAGATTGTGAAGATGAGCTTTTAAATTCAAAGGCCTGGAAAAAATTGTTAGTGTTATGTACAAATGTTAAATCATTGTCAATTTTACTTGAAGGAAAAATTTCCAAACAATTTTCAAACGAGTCAATGAAAAATGGATGGAAGCCTTTCAAATAAAATGGCAATTTATTAATTGAATTGAATTGCTGGCTAGATTGCAAAAATACATTCTCTTGTTGACATTGCCTTTGAAAAGATAGAAGCTTTTGATGAAACATTAGCATTGATATAAATTGAAATATTGATATCTTTTGATGCTCATGATTATAATATGAAACTTCAATTTTCCAATCGGGCAAGGCATCAATTGAGTGTTTGATAGTAAGGTGTTCAATATGCCAGCGAAAAGTGTGAAAATTCTGCAAAATAAAATCAGAAAATAAATCTAAGTTTAAACAAAATAGCTGTGAAAGAAAAACTAAAATGAAATCAATATTTGTACAACTAATGTTACAGCACATTTGGGATCGTTTTGAAATGATTTCATTTTCACAAGGAATGTCCAGAATTATGGAATTTGAATAATTTTGAATTCTAACTTGTGAAATAGAAAACGAACTATGATTATGAATAAGAATGAGAGTTTGATCCTCATAATATGAATCATAAATTGGAATGTTTTCTTGAATAATGAAATCATGAAAATAATTTGCTACTCTAAAATGAGGATTAGTTGGGATAATTCCAAAATTGAAGCGTTTCTCATTTTCAGATGTTATTTGAATTTTCTCATGAGGATTCTCTTGAGAGGAATAGAAATCAACATCCTCAATGTCAGAGTAATTATCATAAATGACTTCACAAGAGTTTCTACAATTCCCTTCTATCTCATCCAATATATCAAAACAAGGAGGAACAAGAATTTCATGTTCATTAATGGCAAAAGAATGATCGATTATTATTTATTTATCTTGATAAAAATTTAATGGTAATTCATTTAAATCATCCTCTTTAATTTCTGAAATATCATTAATACCAGGAGGAAAAATATTACCATTATTGAAAATATCAGGATAAAGGGAAAAATGTGAACCTGAAACAATGCATTTAAAACTGTCTCTGTTTGAGAACTCTTGTGCATTATGCTCATTGTAAATTTCAGATTGCAGATCATTCATTTGCGTGCATATGCTTTCTTGAAGAAGGCTGCTTTGCTGTTGCGATTTCGGCATTTGCTCATCATGGAGAAATTTAGAAATTTGTACAGCAGTTTGCATTTTATTTACTTTGATTGCTGCTTGTACTTGCTGATTTGCGATTTGATTTTCCGAATTTACTTCAAAGTAGCTTTCAGATTACAAGGCGGCTTTTTCCCCAAAATTGCTATTGTTGTCTTCTTGCACTTGAATGGAAATATTTTCCAAGCTTTGTGAAACCACTTCATCACCATTTATTCGCACATCCAAATTGGGATTCTCATTTGTATTGGAAGGGGATGGAACAAAGCTTGAATCAATTTCAAATGGATTGGGAATGGTTGGAAGAGAACAAATATATTTAAACCAATCTAATGATTCTTCTTCCGTAGGTTTATCTTCGTCTTTAAATCTTAAGCAATTCAAGTGAAATCGAATATGAAAATCATTAACAGACTCATTTTTAAACCTTCGTAGATATTCAATTTCTTCACATACTTGTTCATAATCGTAGCCGTCAAATTTACAAATGAAAATTGTAACAAATTGATCCCAGCTATGGATTGAGGCAACTGGAAGAGTTTTGCACCAGTTTCTGGCTTTTGCCGCAAATGTAAGAGTAAAAATTCTGCATAAGATGCCTTCATCAATTCCTTGAAAATCATAATTAGAAATGTTTTGAATAAATTTAAAGACATGGTTAAAAGCAGAAGAATTTCCCTTACCATTGAGCTTTACCTGAGACAAGAGTCTTACCACTTCGGGTGGAGTATTGGAGGATGCACGTCCATGGATACAACTCCATATTGGAAGTTTAAGAGGAGCCATCACAATAAATAAAGAATTAAAATTGAAAAGACTCCAACAGACAAAAATCTCAGGCCCTCCTTCTAGCGCCAAAAATGTTGATGCCTCGAAAATCGCTGCAACAACATTGGGGGATAACCACCCGGTCCGGACCTTAAAAGCAGCTCCTTTTCTGTTTGGTGTGGTGGCTCCGACTGTTCATCTAGGTCCAGTTACCTTCTCCCTATTGCTATTGGTTTATAATGTATCTTTAACTACCAATAGACAGGGACATCAGATCACTTCTTCTTGCTGATCAGGCAAGAGAATGACCCTTAAGCTGATTTGGGTTCATCCAAGCCACAACTAAAGTTTTGCCTCTGTGAGGAGAGGACTTAAAAGAATGTAAAATTTACTCTAAATGCAAGCTTATTCTATGATGCAAGCAAAATAAACTAATCTAAATCCTATCTTAATTAGGCAGATATAGATCTAACCCAACTAAGAGCAAGATAATTAAAGTATTGGGATTTAGATATGTCTTGTTTATAATGAATACCAAGTTAATGAAGTAGTTCAATTAACTGATATTATGGATATCAAAACAGATCCTATTGAGACCTCTTAACTGAAATAATAAATCAACAACACTCAGGAAGTAGTTCACATAAATGATATTGATTATCAAATCAGCAAATCCAATAACTAAACAATAATATGTGGAAATAGTTCACAAGATATTACCACTCAATAAATCAGTTTTAATAAGGCAGATTTCTGAGTAAATAGTTACTCAGAAATCAGAAATTAATTCATAAGAACAGAGATACATGATAACAACATTGAGACAAACTACCCATATCGACAATAATGCACAAGCATGAATAAAATGAAACATTCCTGTTACCATAAAAATGAAACTGATATTTAAAACAGTAGTATTAGAAATACCAATCTATTGCATCCATTTCTCTGTCCTTGGTCTCCAATAGCCCTTTACATTGCTTGAATTTCTGCCTTCAAAACTAGAGCCACAATAGTGCAAGCTTTGTTCTTTATGCATAATTCAATATACAAAGGGAAAATCCTCAATAATCCCCAGATCTGAGATTTTTCACTCCTCCCTCCTACAACTCTAAATTCCTATTACAGTAGTGCTTTTAGAAGTTCTAAAATTGCAGAGGAGAGCAGCCCCTTTTTACATTCTGCAATTTGTTATTTATAATATTGGCCAAGGAATTGTTGAGAGAAGAGTTTGTTGAAGAGAAATCTGCTAAATCCAATTTTACTTGCTCCTAATTCTGATCTTCAATTGCTGGAGCCTTCTCATTGATTGAGATTCTTTTTCCATATTTCTTCCACTGTTTTCCTGCAAAAGAAATCAAAATAAATTAAAATGCAATCAAAATATCATTTCTGGCAATTAAATCAAACCCAATCAAATTCTATTTAAATAAATAATTAAAAACAAAATATAAGCTCTGTATTGATGCTTGGAATGGTTTGATTGGTAAATGATATTATTGACCAATGGATCTGCAATTAGAAGAGGCTTTGGACAAATGAAATTGAAAATAATAACTTAGAAAATTGATTTTGTTTTCAAAATTCGGAGCCTGATCTTCTGCCTGATTTTTGGCCCAATAAATGATCAAATCTGTTGGTGAAACCTCCTTCAAAATGTTCTCCTTGATTTTCTCTTTCCAATGAGCCGTCCTGGGCCTCATTTGGCCAAGTATAACTCAATTTATGAGCTTCCAAAGTTGATGGGTCAAATCTGATGTAAATCTGGAAATTCTGTTGCTGGGCTAAAAATGAGAATTTGAATTAAAAATTAAATCCTAAATTAGTCCCTAATTAATCCTAATTTAATTGCTAATTATAAACTAAACTATTTATTAATTTAACTAATTAATATCTAATTAACTATTTATAAGCAAATTAAATCTAATTAAAAACTAATTAATATTAATCTAAACGATATTTAAATTTAAATTAATCAAATTAATTAACTGTTATAAATTAATTAATATGATTAGTTTAAAATTTATTAATTAAATAATACATATTAATTTAAATAATATAATATATTACATATTATATATTAATATATATACTAACTAATATTACCATATCTAATATATAAAACATTAAAACTAACTATATTACCCTACGTACCTGATTCACTCAACATATAAACTAATATTAAAGACATATGCTAACCTACACTATTCCTAACTTTCTATTACCATACTCCACTCCTTATTAATTCCACTCATACGCATGAGTGTTTTTGAAAATTACATTAACTCAAAACTAAACTAGTTAATGCCTTTTAACTTTTTCACAATCGGCATTTCGGCGTGGAGGATGCTTGTCGGCATATCGGCGTGGAGAAGCTTGTCGGCATATCGGCGTGGAGAAGGCTTTCGGCACTTCGCATCGGGAGGGAAATGAATATCGGGGTTCTTTAATTTGTAACATATGAAAATCCCCGATGCGATATCGCATAAACTCCCGATGCGATATATATTATTTTTATTTTTTATTTTTTATATTAAATTTTAATTTAATTAAATTAATTAAACTTAATTAAATTAATATTCAATATTATTTTTTATTTGTTTTAAATTTTAATTTAATTAAATTAATTATATAATATATTAATTAATTTAATTAATTTAAATTTAATTTTAAACTTAAATTTTCATTTTTTTGTTTTATTTTTATGAACATAAGTTTCTAAACTATAGCTAAAAATAAAACTACAGCCACTTAGAAAATAAATGAAAAATAATAAAAATAAACTACAGCCACATGAATGTTTGGTTTTTCGAGATTAAGATTTGATTAGAAAAATTGGAGTGAATTTCTTAAGTCCCGATGCTTAATTATTTGGCTGCATAATGAAAAATGTTAGTAAAACCCTCTACAAGTTAATATTTAAACTGAATGCGTTATTGGACAAATTTATTTACAAAATGCGATATTGTACATTTTATGCATTTTTAACCCAGGCTAGATAAATGATGAGATTTCAAAGGAGTGCCATTTTCAAACCAGTTGACCAAATGAGGTGAAACAAGCGTCAATGTGAAGCTTATAAAAAATCGATTCTAACAAAGCAATCAAAACAAGAATCCAAAGAAAACTAAAAATTAACGAAAGCGTAGGGCAATTAATTAAAATAAAAATCAAAAAGGTGCTTAGCCAAAATTTTTATAGAAAGGGTCCCCATTATTCGAAGCGGACGCATCAATAATGGGGGGTGTTGTATTTTTACCACAACAGACCCTGAGATGGTTTACTGAAGGAACGTGCCCATACCACATTTCATAGGGAGTCTTGTTTCTGATGGCATTAGATGTACATCAATTCTGTATATATATAGCACATAGAACTACATCAGCCCAAAACATCAATTTTACATTTTTGAAAAATATCATGGAGCGCAACATATTTAAGATTTTCCTATTCATTCTTTCAGCAACACCATTCTGTTGGGGATTATAAACCACAGTTGTTTGATGTTTGATCCCATGTTGGCGAAGATAATTTTCAAATTCATTTGAAGTGTATTCTTTTCCATTATCAATGTGAATAGAACCAATATGAGATTGTGCATCATTTTTGATCCATGTATGAAAGTTCTTGAATGTTTAAAAAGCATCAGATTTGTTCTTCAATAAATAAACCCAACACATTCTGGTGTAGTCATCAATAAATGTCATCATATATTTATTTCCATTTGCAGAAGGAACAAGCATTGGACCACATAAATCTGACTGAATGAGTTCAAGTTTTCTATGTGCTCTTGAACGTGAACATGAAAACATTGTTTTCTATGCTTTCCTAGAATGCAAGCATCACATTGCTTAAGTTTCCTAGGAATTGTAGGAAAACCAATAACACCATTTTTCTTCAACAAGCAGAGGTTGTCATAGTTCAAATGTCCAAATCTAGCATGCCATAATAAACTTGATGGAAGTGTACCTTCTTCATAATGAGAATTGTATGAGAAATGTTGTGCACAAGTAGAGGTACCCTGCAGCTTGAGAAGCCTTTCTTCTTCTATCCCCCTCATGACAAGTGAATGGTCAGATGATTTGCTCACCTCAAGCTTACCATCAAACATATGAATGGAGTGACCTTGCTGGCATATGTGCAGCAAGGATAACAAGTTTCTTTTCAGTTGTGGGAGATATAGAACTTGATGCAGAAGGAATTTTGGAAGACCAGGCAATTTAAGCCTATTTGTGCCAAGCCTTGATGGCTTGAGTTTTGATTGGTTTGCAAAGTATACTACTCCATCAACATTGTCAATAAATTCTTCAAAAAAATCTTTTCTATGAGTCATGTGGCAAGTTTCTCCTGAATCAAGCAACCAATCTTTTGTCCAAGAAGCAAGTGAAGCATTAAATAAATCTTCATTTACTCCAATATTACATTGTACCACAACATAATGAGTGGATTCAAGTACTTTACCTTTTTCTATGTCATTATTTTTACCTTTGGGTTGGTTTCTTTACTGCTCAATTTTGTCCCAAGGTAACTTGCATGTGGAGGCATCATGTGATCCATTTCTTTTGCAGCATATGTAGTGCAAATCTAACTTTTCTCCTTAAGAGTGTCTACCCACCCCCTCCCCCCCCCCCCCCCCCCCCCCCCCCCCCACCTCTGAAATATCTTCCTCTTCCTCTTCGACCACCTATTCCTCTAGAAGAATGTTGGGCAAGATTCTTTTCTTTATGAACAAGGCACACAGCCTCTTCAGAAGATTCAGGGGTTGTCTTATTTCCAAAAGCTTTCTCTCTTTCAACAAATTTTCTCACAAGAGAGTCAAAGCTAATATCTTTTAGATTTCCATTTGCTTGCAATGACTCAAGATAATTGGAGTAAGTAGGATAAAGTGCCTTGAGAAAAGAAATCAGAGGAATATCCAATTCAACCTTAGTGGCTTTGATATAATGCATTATAGATTTTACTCCGGATGCAAGAGCAAGAGGATCATTATTTAGTAATTCAAGAGTGAAGAGTTTAATCATGAGTAGAACAACTTCAAGTGCAGACTGTGAGTCATAGAGTTCTTTTAGCTTTTGTAAGGCTTCGAAAGCATTTGAAAATGGCGAAATATGGCAACTCACCTCTTCACTTACAGATGCTGCAATTAATGCATAAGCTTTTCTGTTCTTATTTTCCCAAATGGTGAACTCCTTGTCTGAGTTAGGCTTTTCTGGCTCTTTGTCTATGTCTCCAACACTCACTCATTTCCACAACGTATTGAAAATGAGGGTGTGTTTTATCTTTCGAGACCACTCAAGGTAAGTGAGAACTACTCCCATAATAGATATGATTGAATGCATTGTAAAATCTATGTACTGTGGGAAAAAAAATTGCTCTTCTACTGGTAAAATAATTTGCACTTACTGTGTCAAAGAAAAAAAAATCGTTGTATATATCAGAGGTACCATAATGGTAACAACGTATGGAGGAGGGAAATATATGATAATGGCAGAGTCTTCAAAACAATTTACTTTACTATGGAGGAGGGCAATATATATCAGTGTGATACCCACTTCTATGTGACCATATAATCGAAAAGATTAATTGAAATACAAAATGACGCTATCTAGTAAGGAATTGTCGGGAATGCCACCCTTGCCTTCACCATGCATGTACAGGGAATGCGTGCCCAGTCCCATACCTAGCTTTGGCCAGAGAAAATTAAAAAATAAAAT
Source organism: Pinus tabuliformis (assembly GCA_031772625.1). NCBI lineage: Eukaryota > Viridiplantae > Streptophyta > Pinopsida > Pinales > Pinaceae > Pinus > Pinus tabuliformis. Next base: position 393,912,126 of record CM062810.1, read on the forward strand.
GAGCAAGCCTAGGATCGAAGCGGAAACCTGGATTTCTGGTAGGTGGAGCAACCTAAAACCGTCCGAGATTGATGATGCCTCAATGTCTTAGGAACCCATTCCTCACTGTCAATTTGTTCCATTTAGTGCTTTCCAACCTTGTTGTTTGCTGCCATGGGTGTGCCACTCTGAACGAGATTGAAAGTTGTCAAAAAATTATTGGAGAACCCACAAATTGAGTTGTGGACTATGCACATAGCCGACGGTTTTTTTGTATTGACAGTTGTATTACACATGGAATATCTGGAGTGTGGTGAGGAGCGTTCAGAAAACAACGTGGAGACAAAATATATTATAACATCGTGGTATTATACTGTGTAATGAACAATAGCAGAAGTGAGGAAATATGAGTTACTAGTGTTATCAATAATGTTGTGTTTGTGGTGCGTGGGATGGAGACCCGAGGCTGCGAGATTGAATACAATGGTGGTAAGACCAGAGAATAATGCTATCAATGTATTGAATACAATGGCAGTAAGATCAGATTGAATGCAATAGCATTATCAATGTATTGAATACAATGGCAGTAAGATCAGATTGAATGCATTTTGGGAAAAGAATGAGGCAACCGGTGGGGAGAGCGTAGAAAGCACCATGAGCATATGCAGGTGGAGTAGCGTAGCAAAGAATAATAGAGAATAATGAGTTCAGGCAAGTGGAAGCGTCAAAGCTGCCAGGCTAGCCAGTCTACATAGGATTCAGAATAGCATAGGCAAAATAAGGAGTTACAAAGCAGAGGGAAGCCAAAAATGGCGGTGGCTCTAATACCATGTCAAACTAGGAGGTAAATCCTCAAATCAATTCATTGATATTCATTCAAGTTGGTCTTTATTATATACATGAGGGAGAGACTGTTCATTTCATCTCCCGGTGACTATTCATATTTTCTATTATTTATTTACATCAATTTCAGTTATTCAACCAATCCTGATGATTAGGTGTCAACAAGTAAAACCCATGAACTCCTCCCATAGTTAAGGAAATTTAATTTTTTTAAGGGTTTTAACACATATACGTGGGTTGGGTATTGACTAACCTGCATGTACAACTTTTATCATAGGGAAAAGTAGCATATAGGGAGTAAAACACTGTTTTTTTTAATATTTGGATCAAGTCTGGAAGGAGGGGTTGTTTTAGGGCATAAACCAAGCATCACAAATACCAAGGATGATATTTGGATCTATAACAATAAGGTAGCAGCTAGACCAAAATTATTACCCTATGTTGATATGGTCTAATGGATTATTGAAAATGTGAATATTGAGGACAGAGAATTCGTGACCTCAAGGAAAGTGGTCATCGACTCCTTTAAACCAGAGGATATCATAAGAATGTATCATTTACCTCTGTCGCGCAATGTTTATGATAAAGCATTTGTGGAGAAATTTGCTGCTGAAAATGAAGAACCCTCCAAAGTTATAAAACAATGGAGGGAAAATTTGAGCAAGCATAAGATGGATAGAAATGGTATGTATTCAATAGCCTCTCTCGTTGCTCCTTATTTATACATTTCCATAATTCTATGTAGGTTATTTGGGTATGCAGATGCTACCAAGTTTTCAGTGGAATGGGTGCCTCTCATTGATGCCGCTTCTAATTATATAGTCATGGATTGGGCCACAATTTTGTCAAATAACTTAGCCCGCCATATCATAGAATATAGAAGGAATCATTATGTTACTACAAGAACCATTCCTCCATTTTATATGTCTTCCTATGTCATGGATGTTGTATGTTTCATTTTTCCTTTTCCAATTATGGGATGGAAGTGGACTCCTCAAGATCCCACGCCAATCCATGTGTATCATAAAGCTCTTTGGAAATATTGTTTCAATGAACATTTCTATCAGATTTGTCAGGGGCTTATGCTCCATATTTATCAGACTGTCTTTGACAAGAAAGCCCCAAGGTTATCAGAAGAAGCCAAGGCTAATATTCAACCTGTGGTGAGATGGTTTGGAGGATAATTGTTGGCATATATCAGAGTTTTTGGAAGCACCACTCCACCACATGTACTTCTGTGGTATGTACCAGATAAATTGTTAGCCATAGAAATTGCATACCAGACAATTACCAAGGGCGTAACCAAATCTCTCAAAGAGTCTAAAAAATATATCTGGCCCACTTTTCCACTTCAGTGTGGTGTTTATTGCTTAAATGACTTCAAATATGCACAATTCGAAGTTAAACACATTCACAGTTTGAATTTAGTTGAGTTTCAAGAAAGACAATACGACCCTATAAAGCTCGTGTATGATTTTACCACGACTATCAAGGTTAAGGTATTTATTCATAAGGATGATTGTTTTGACGATCTTTTTGTAGCAGCCAAACAATTTTCACAGATACAGAGTTTAGCTTCCCTCTGACTAAATCCAGATGAATTAGCAGAATTTGAGTACAAACATCAAAGTTTAACCCATGTGCCTTTGAATCTACTTAATATAATCCCACAAGAATCTCAGGAAGAAAGGTTATCTACTAATGTCTCAGAAGAGGATGCAAATAAAGGATCCAATGATGTTGAATCACAAAAAGAGTCTGCTATAGAGAAAGACATAGAAGAACCTTCCAACAATAAGAGTACTGAGAAAGGACTTGATCAGGATCAAATGCATAAAGAATGGGGGCAGTTTGAACAAATCATCAATGAATCAAAGGGTGGTACGAGTCAAGCACAAACTTTGCCCAAAACACCAAAACATCCTGAGAAATCTTTAGAAAAAGCTATCACTACCTCAAAGGATATTGAGGTAATTCCTACTTTTACTTCTTTACAAATTCTTTTCAAAGAAGAGAAAATTCCTCCTTTGGATATTTTTTATAGTCCCAAACATCAAGCAATAATGGAGAGGTAAAGGAAAAAAAGAAAAATTAACCATGCTGCTATTAGCCTGTCATGCAACGAACCAATGGATGTTGTCTAGAAGGATACACCTATAGATCCATCTGAAAATTTGACCAAATTATCCTAGTTTGTAGGAGCTTATGCTTCTGCAACAATTGACAAAGTGGAAGAAGAAAGAAATTTGATCAAAGAAAAAGAGGAAAGAATAAAGTAGTTGGAAGATCAACTCACAAATGAAAAGGAGAATACACATGAATAAATTAAATAACAGCTTGAACAAATGCAACAGAGTTTTGATAGCATAAGACTTTAGAGCCAAGCAGAATTAAATGCTAAAGATACTGAAATCGCATAGCTATGATTTACTGCAGACCAAATAAAGGATTGCCCAAAAGTTGATGAATTCATCAAAGAAGCTTTAGAAATCAATTCATTGCTATCAAAGCAACAATCAATCTTTTGTAAGCATTTAATAGATATTAGTCCATTGTGCCAAGAAGCTGATACACTAGTAGGTCAATTCAATCACGCTAAAATCAATTTTGAAGAAATAGATGAGAAAATTTCAAATTTGATCACATGGCAGGATAATTCAAAAGGAAATACAACAGTTTCCAAAGGTCAAAGAATCTCACAAGGACATTCTCTTCACTGATTGGGAAATCCAAATAAAACAAGTTGAAAGAGCAGTTCAAGTGCAAGTGAAACATCAAACAATATAATTTTAATGATAATCTTTGGTATGCAGGCTTCCTCCAAAGATGTTCACCAAGAAATCTGCCCGAGATTGATGATGTGAAATTATTTTGGCATGAAAGTCTTGCAACAAAAGAACAATGAATCATACAACTATTGAATTTGAATTGGGATGCTTATTGGTCATGTTTGGTAAAACCGCATAGTAAGTTGATGGCCCTACGATGCTTAACCAATTCAAGCATCCATATGACGCCATCGCTATCAGATAAAATTTTTGTGGGACAAGTAAAGATAAGCATTAGGTAGCCTTCAGACATTCAAGCTATGATGGATGTCTATGAGCAGTGGAAGAAAATGAGGAGCCAACACCAATCATGATCATATTTTTTAAGTTTTAAATCAATTTTAGTTTTGCATTTTTGACACTGATTTTAAGGAGAGTCATTTCACTCTTCAGGATTTACTGCTTAGCTATTTTTGTAATATTTTTTATATTTAAATACCTTTCATGTGTTTAGAATGGGATCTAACAATTTTATTTGATACTCTTTAAAAAACATACACTTTTGTACTTTTTAAAGTTTTTCTTTAATTTTGAAAGATCTAGTCCATGAAATTTTATCTGAGAAAGTTTGTTAAGAAATGCACTTTTGTTTTCGAGTGATCAATCTTGGATGGATTACAGCCTTATTGTCTATGGATAAATCATCTCGCATCAAGTACTTTTATCATTGAGTAGTAATTATTTTATGAATGATTAAGTTGTTTATTTTATATGTACATTGTTTGTCAATTATATTTCAATACAAAATGTTATGCCTTCGCTTTTGAATTATAGTTGATTTGCCATCCTTTTTAATTTTCATAAGAAAAATTTTGTTAGATATTTGATGCGATACATTTTACAGTCAACCATTTCGATTAACTATTTAATCGAAATAGTTGTTTTATGAATGTTTTATTCTTCTTGTATGAATAATATTCATTATCATTCAAGGTAGTCATTTATCTAGATTGCACAAATATTGATTTAAGCTCGGGTAAATAGTAAATATAGATAGTTTGATTTTTTTTGTTGAAACTGCCCTCATCTACGAAATCATATTTAACAATCAAATGCATACCCCATCCTACCATCTTTTTCAAAGATTGGGAATATGGTCCCATAAATCCTGTCGGAGCCACTAACCCAAATGGATAAGGGATGATATTCAAGTCCCCAACCAGGTGGTTATCCCCCATGTTTTCGCAGTGAATTTCAAGGCTTCAACACTACTTTCACCTCTTTGATAAATAGTGTGTTGCATCCTTATCTGGACAAGTTTTTGAATGTGTTCATTGATGACATATTGATATGTTCTAAGAATGAGGAAGAGTGTGTAGAGAATCTGGAAGAAGTATTAAGATTGTTGAGCGAGCATCATTTGTATTCCAAGCTTAGAAAGTGAAATTTATTTCATATTGGATTTCATTACTTGGGACATATTGTTTGTAAGGACGGTATAGCAGTGGACCCAGAAAAGATTAGAGATATCATGGAATGGGTGGCTCCTAGGAGTGTGGATGAGGTCATACCATTCATGGGATTAGTAGGTTATTACAGGAGGTTCATCAAGAACTTCTCACTGATTTCCTATCCTATTAAGTTATTCAAAGGAAAGAAAATAAGTTTTAATGGATAGAGGAGTGTGCAATTAGCTTTGAGCAGCTGAAGCATTTTCTTACAAATGCTCCAATATTGAAGATTGGAGATGTAGCTAAAGAGTTCATGGTATGTATAGATGTTTGGAAGAGAGGAATTGTTGGAGTCCCGATGTAAGAAGGATAGGTGTTAGGCTATGAGTTAATGAATTTGAATGAGCATGAGAAAAACTATGTGACTCATGATCTTGAGTTGGAAGCTATCATTCATGCCATGAAGATGTAGAGAAATTATCTTCTTGGTGTGAGGTTCATTATAATGAGTGATCATAGTGGACTAAGGTACTTGTTTTACCAACCCAAACTAAATTCCATGAAAGCTAGATGGTTGGTTACTCTCAATGAGTTTGATTTCGAGATCACATACATCAATGGCAAGGAGAATAGGTTTGCAGATGCTCTAAGTAGGAGATTGCACGTAAATCATATTTCAGTTGTGATTTCTTATGGGATAGATTTGCAAGAGCACATTTTTCAGGCGTGACAACATGATGACAGGTATCAACAGTTGAGGCACAATTTACAATAGCAGGGTGCCGGTGATGGGGATGAAGATTATCATCTCACAACAGATGACTTAGTCAAATTCTGGAACAAGATTTATGTGTCAGAGGACAGTGAGCTCAAGAAGCTTATCTGGAGGGAGTTTCATTTCAAGTCATATTCAGATCACCTAGGATATCAAAATAAATTGACAACAGTTATGAAATTCTTTCATTGGCTGAACTTGAAGAAATAGGTGGTTGAGTTTGTTGTGAGATGTTTTGACTGTCAGTGGGTGAAAACATAGTGTAAGCATCTAGGTGGTTTATTACAGCCAATTCTAATTCCAAAGTGGAAATGGGAGGTCATTTCCATGGCTTTCATTATAGGTTTGTCAAGGACATTGAAGCAGCACAACTCCATCATGGTTGTGGTTGACAGGTTAAGATAGGTCACTTCATTGTTGTAAAGTCTACTAAGTCAATTAGTGAGGTAATTCTGATCATTATCAAGGAGATAGTGAGGCTACATGGTGTTCCTAAGAAGATTATATCAGACAAAGATTCCAAGTTCACTTCTGGGTTCTAGAACGATTTGTTTGCAGGCTTGGGGACAATGTTTAATTTCAATACAATTTATCATTCATAGAGAAATGGACATACAAAGAGGGTTAACATGATTCTTAAGGACATGTTGAATATGTACATTATGCATCAACATCAAAAGTGGGAAGAGTATCTTCCACTCATGGAGTTTGCATATAACAATGGGTATCAAGATTATTTGAAGATGATTATATTTGAGATTATTTATGGGCGGAGTTGTAATACTCTTATAAGCTAGAGTGATCCAGTGAACAGGGTGTTAATCACATCATATATGTTGGCAGAGATGGAACATGACATGTAGGTTATTAAGAGGAATTTGAATAAAACACTTGACAGACATATGAGTTATGCATATCACCATAGAGCATTCAAGGGGTTTCATGTTTGGAGCCATGTGTACTTGTTCATCAATCCCAAGAAGAGATCCTTGAGGATTGGATCATGTGCCAAGATGGCACCTTGATATTGTGGGCCTTCTGAGATCCTTGAGAGGATTGGACCAGTGGCCTACATACTTACACAAATGCCAACAATGAAAGTCCATGATTTTTTCCATGTTTCATTAATTTAAAGATATGTGCAGGATGGTAATCATGTGATGGACTAGTCTTTATTACAGGCGGAACCAGAGGGATAATTCTAGCAAGAACCACAATGCATATTGCAGCAGAAACCATTCATTCTCTAGAAAAGAGCAATCGAAAAAGTGCAGTGGAAGCACTTTGAGCCCAATGAAGTTATATGGGAGATGGCTAATGAGTTTAGATATACATATATTAATACACACACACACACACACACACACACACACACATATGGTTTTAAATATCACAATGAGATGGTTTATAAATCTCCATAGGAAGTATGTTTTGTTTTCAGCGGTTTGTCGGTTATAGGTGTCATAGAACAATGAGGACGACGTTCCCCCAAGGGGGAGGGGTTTGTAACAACCTCGGGTTAAGGTTCATGTAATAAATATTAATAAAGGAAAAATAAGACCAAGTTCATGGGACATATTCCTAGCTTAATGTTAAGGAAAACACTATAGTGGACATCGCCTTTGGTTTACTAATGGCTATCAGAAATTGGCAAAGGAAAAGAGCCAATAATTAGCATTTATTTATGAAAATAAAGGAAAATAGGAGGAAAGGGAGGTGAAGAGACACAAATTTTCATGCCAAGGAAATTAGAAGGAAAATAAATAAAATGGGACATCAATAATAAAAAGGAATCAAAGAATCAGTTCACATATTTTTTTGGCTTGGCTTTTGTTATTTTTTTAGCTTGGGTCAAGTGAGAAAGAGGGAGAGATCCAAGAGGATAAAACAAAGAAGCAATAAAAGGAAGGAAAAGGAAAGAAAAGGAGAGCCAAGGAAAGTGAAGGAAAGCAAGGAGAAGGTTGCACCAATAGCTTTAGCATGAAAGTTTTGTAGATAACACATTCCATCTTTGATATCCTAGATAAGGTGTGAATGCATTGTACATGCATGTGTTTATTCATTTCATTTGTTGTCATTGGCATGGCTTATGTTAGTTTTTATAGTTTTTTCACCCTTGCCTTTCCATTTTCTAGATAACCATCATGTAATGGGATTAACTTTTTGGTTGAGCTTTGGATTTCCGGAAGGTTTTGAAACCGAGTGAGGCGGTATCAAGAAAATTCCCAAGGGTTAGGGGTGGATATGGTTTGGTTTTGTGATCTCAAGACTAGTTTTGGTGAGATAACGGTAGTTTGATGGTTGAGGTTGTTTAACCTCCGGAGTGTCTGGTTAATTATGTCTTGGTTTCGCCCATGAGATCCAATGTTCATGGTTGAAATATGGCACATGGGGGATTGGATAACATAAATATTTGGTTCAACTTAATCTATGGTCGGGTGGTACGTGGAAGTCCCTAACTTGGTTGGATTTTGAATATGTTAATAAGAGTTGTTTTCCTATTGTGATTTATAAGCATTTTTACTTGTTATTATGTTTCTTTGATGGTTGTTCAATCATGGTTAATGTTCTAGTTTTATGTTGGTTATAAGAATGGTTCATTGATGTGCTCTAGCTATGGCCCTTGTCCATGATTTGATAAGTATTTGAATGGTTTATAAATGCATGTGCTAACAAATGTTGTTCCAACTAATTGAGAGGGAATTAGAACTTCTCTGTGATTTTGAGATGACATTCAAATATTTACAATTACATTCATGACCTGTAACTCACATGTTTACCATATGATTAACAAAATGTCTAGTGTGTTCTAGGCTATATATGTCAATTTGTGGCTTCAAGTTTGAATTATCAGCATTTTTTATGAGAAATATGATTTTGGAAAGTTACACGAAGTTCTGGGTAGTGGTCTACCTGCTAGCTTGGAAAAGTGACTTAGATCGTGGGACCATAGGCACAAAACTGGAGATCTAAGGTCATAATCGCATGCAATAAGCCTTGTCAGTGTGATCATAGCCTCACAACCGCATGCAAGCAATGTCAAGGGTGTGATTATAGGTATAGGTCTGAGAAAAATGGTTCCAGCTCAGGGATTGGTCACATGGGGTGGTTGTTCATCCTCTGAGTGATTTGTGGTTCCTAAGGAAGGTAAATAAACCTTAGTTGTAGGCCCCACTTCCTTAAATGGAACTAGGAGGTTGGGTCATGTCATAGTAGCACTCTGCCTCACATTAACCCGAAGGGATTGTTAAAGCAGATAAATGTGGGGAGGGGCATGTTAAAATCAAATTTTTAATATTACATAATCTCTTCCTCAATTCACATAAAATATCAAACTAAATCATTTTTATTCTTTTGACTTCATGAAACAAAAAGTTATATTACTTTTGGAAGTTATCCAACTTGCTTACATTTTGGCTCAAGATTTTGGACCCATGCCTTTCTTCTTTATCTAATTTGTGACTTTATTTGAGCTTGCAACAAGTTTTTGATCCATTTTATTTATTTAGTTCATCAAATGAAAGTTATTATATTTTCACCCTTGTTAGATATCATGAAAAGTACTGGGATAATGAAACTTTACATGCCATTCCTCATTCTTAATTAATATAACATAGGTATCATCCTTTGGTGTAATTCGTACATATAAAATACTTTATTAAATATGTTATCACCATTGCTAAACAAATATATAAAAATGGATAAATTTCTCACCTATTAAAATTAAGAATAAACCCATATTCATGGATACAAAGTACTTTGATTCACTTGTGAAACATTGTTAAATAAATGAAAAATATTAAACAACAATTTTGATTTTAGAATAGAATGTGTTTATGCATTCAATCTTATTCATACAATAATTTGTTTAACATGTTTTAAAACCGTGTTGAGATAACTCCGTCATCATGATGATGGGATTAAGTATACCAACCTCATCATTTTAATAGTGATATATATTGTCATAAGGATAATTAAACCATTCACTTTCTTGGTGCCATTGACATTTGTGTTATGGATCAACAAATTTTTTACTATCATCATGGTTGTGAGTTGAAGCAGTATGCAACTTGCTACATCACCTTGGCCATGAATGGAAATAAGAGGAATCCACATGTTTGACAATGATAATGAACTACTTTATAAATATTGTAAATAGTGTAAACAAACAAATTCCAACTAAACCTTTCATAACCTTCTATCCTAACAAAAAATGCTCAACCCATGATAGATTAATAAGAGATAACTTAATGACACTTGTGGTTTTGATTTCCATCTTGAATGATGAATACGGTAACCTCTTCATAGATGAAAAATAATGATCTCTTATGACACTTGATAATGGCTGTGAATTTGAATGATGAAGAGACCCAACTTCATTCATTGATTGGGGAAAAAACACTTAAATCATATGCAACCTATAAGCTTAGTTACAATCATAAATCAAAGGTTCCATTCACCAACACAATCACAAGTAGTAATACTAGGGGTCCATATATATTTTAGTCACTCAAGTAAAAATATAACTCTTCCTCCTTACAATCACAATCTCAAAGTCAAGCACACATGCCATTTTCTAGGGTTATAATGGATCACATACAAATCCCCCCTAGCACTCAAACCTAAAGGTGAATTATCTTCTCCCTTTATAATTTTAAAGATAATGGAATTCAAAGAATTACCTTTCATATATTTTATAACACTTAAAATAAAATTACTTGATTGTCAATATCATTTCTTTGAATCCATGGGTGGTATTCCTTTGTAATATTAGGATCAGCGAGCTAGTCCTTGAGACTTTTAGGAATAAATTACCTTTATGCTCAACCAAATCGATGCCATAATAAATCTACCCTTTTGTGAATATGATATGGATCATATTTAGACTTTACTTGCTAGCAGTCACTAGCTCAACAGTTATATGACCCTTTCTGTGGGAAGAGTGTGACAATACATAGTGAGTAAAGGATGCTCAATTCCTTATTTGAAGTTACATAAAATCAAGTGAAAGAAATCGTGTAATAAATGAATTTTGATTTCTTCATGGAAGTTAGTGCTAATATTGAAGGATTCTCATGAATTTTTAAAATGAAAGGTAATTGCCTTTAATTGCATTCACAAAAAACTCTATGCACTATTAATGATGACTCATTCAAAATTGGGTAGCGAATTTAGATGTTAGCTATATCAATAATTCATCTTTTTATGAACTTCATGGTGATTATGGCTTCAATAAAATACATGACCAAGGAAAGGTATTGTCATTCCATGGAAATATAATTTCTTTTGTAATTATACTTTAAAAAGGAGGTTATAGGGAATGTTACACAATATTTTGTCACGCCTACTGCACTTCCCTGTGACATACCTTGAAGTGATTGAAACATGAACATTATACAATATACTCATCCAAGTATACAACTTAGATCCCCCCTCACTTTTATTGGAAAATTCCTTGAGATTTTCCTAAAGAAATAGCTCTTAAAACCCTAAAATCAGGATCATCGCTCTTATAAGGCTTAAAACAATGATGGTTGCCTACTGCACTATACTTGACCAGCGATGGCATCACTCTATTCCCTTGCATACCTGCGATGATCCAAAAAAGGTAATTTTCCTAAAGAAGATGAGAACCTTCATGATCTAGAAGCTTCTAGAGCGGCGAGTTGGAGGTTTTTCAGACAGACGAGGTCGAATTCTCCCAACTTGGCCTATTTGTCTTACCCCTATTGTTACTAGGAAATCTAATGTCTATTCAGAGCTACTAGTCCAACTAAGATGGGTAGCTATCTTAGAAACAAACAGATTAAAGTCACTTGTTTTTCCTTTACGAGAGAGATGGGAAAGAAGAAAAGAGTACCAACCTCAGTCTTCCGCTTGGCTCCTTGCTTGTTTCCCTTCCCCTTTGACAGAATCTCACCACTACTTCCTTACTTGTCCAGCTTCAAGGAGCACCTGTAGATTCACAACATCAAAGCATAGAGATATTTCATTGTGAACAATATAGGATCAGATATATATTGACCATATAAATGCATATAACAACACAATATTAAGAGATACACAAGAATATGGAGGAAAACTCAAATAGCTTTATTAGTAAAAGTCGTAGAAGAGAGCATTACAACCACTTCGTCTGACCCAATGCCATCCTCCCAGCTTGAAATCCCTCTTCACCTTACACAAAGCAAGATCACCCAATAATGTCTTCAAAGAGAAACCAACAACACTTCTTTGCAAATTACCAAATTCCAACCTTTGGATCTCTTGGATGAGGGATCCATTTATAGATATTTGTAGGGGAGTGAGTCAGCTTCTGGGATTTTGATTAGTGTCATCTCTCTGATAGTTCTTAGTTCCACATGGATATTTTAGATCTCTTACTCATCCCTGGGTGAACTCCGGGAGGCAAGTGTCAAATGAGCAACTTCTAGAGGATTCTCAGGTCTTCCACTTAGCAAACTGCTTGTGCCATTTGTCTGTTCTCGCTCATCGCACCGTACAAAATGGCTTTCCAGTATGCATCGCACTTTTTGCATGTGGCAGGTGAGATGCATCACACCTTTTGCACTGGGCAGTCTGTATGGTCTTGCTTTGACCAGTTCTGAGTAGTTTTTCATATAAAACTTCTGGGAGATGATGTAATCAACTGACCTTGCTCCTTTAGGGTATGAAATAACACTTTTAGGGGCCTAGAAGCCCTTGGTTTATGGACATATGTGATTGGGTTTGCAACACCCAAATATGTTTATAACAGTTGCCCCCTAAAGCATGAGGTCGTAAATCTTCTGATGTCGGGTGAAATGCTTTATAATGAAATCCGAGGTTTTTCGCACTGGAAGGTGACAGTAATAAGATACAATACAATACATTATCTTCATAATACTTTCATGATCTAGCTGAGGCAGGCATTCCCATGCTCAGCTTTGATAAATTCATTTTCATGTACATAGGACAGACAACCGTCTGTGTGCACACTAATGATTCTAGTAGAGCCATCATCCCTTAGTTTGGATGATTATCTGTGAAACAATGATGTACATTTGATGTCTTTATTTTCCTGATTATATCGTAGCCTGGATGGATGAAACTAGATCCAGGGTCTTCAAAACTCGTTCAATATTCGCCAGAAAGTACAAGTCGATCCATGTGAAAAGATGTTCTGATTTCGAACATGAAAGGACATCGCCTGATTACCAGCCAATGATGTAAGCTGTTAACAGACGCGAGAGGGATCACTGATGATGATGATGAACCTCAAGGTACTGCAATATAATTCACATGGTGTGAATACATGAGTTGATGTTGAACACCACAAAAAATCTTTTGGTCGAAGGCCATTAGTGTAAACCTGTCGCTGGAAGTGAGAAACTTGCCATTAAGGCATGCAAGCTTCAAAGTACTGGAAGGGTTGTCCCTAGGTCTACTTCTTGGATAATGAGCTGATGTCGACAAGAAGTGACCCGTCATAGGAGGGCATTAATGGATCCCACATCTACGACACGGAACGGAGCAAATGATCTTGTAGAGGTGAAAACGATTTGATGATACAAGGTTCAGGATGGCGGTCATGAAAGAATGAATCGTGAAGGCATTGTAGCGGATGAGACACAAGCTGGGTAGGTGAATTCTTTGAGCGACTTCTCTTGAACATATCGGTAACACTGAAATGGATTGGTAGCATTAACCCCAAAAGTGGATGGTACGGTGGACCAATGGTGATATGACCGGTGAACGGAATAACCAAACCCGACTCAATCATGGTGATGGAGTGAAAGTGTCATGTTCAAGAGCAACTTGCTACCAATAAAGTTTCTTCAAGTTTTCTTCCCAATTTTCCCCAGTCATTTCTGACTAGTACCTCTTTATTTTTGTCAAGCTTGAGGAGGATAACATATGCTTGTTCTATAATTTTCCCTTCAGGCAAACCTGTTTCTATGTTTTAACGAGCCTAGTAACAGTGAAACTCACTCTTTTCTGAATGGACAAGTTTGTCGCTATTGTTTTAATGAGTTTAACAACAAGGATAACTTGGTCCTTTTCAATTTTAGAGAGTCTGAAAAGAGACAAAAAGAAGACTCCAATATTCTTTTTTCGTAGTATGATCCCTTAAGTCCAAAAAAGTATAAAACAATATGAAAGGGATGACTTTTCGATAGTTTTAACGAGCCGAACAAGACAAACACTTGATCTTTTTGTGTAATAATCACTTAGGTCCAAAAAGATTAAAATCTAGAGGAGGGATAACACTTCCAATCACTTTAACGAGCTGGAGAGGCCAATCGCTCGGCAATCTTTTCATATTTTATGAGTCAGATGAAAAGAGCTTAAAGGAGACTCGTTTTTTGAGGAACGAGTGATGTTTTCAGATAGCAGCTGGTTCCAGGTAAGGTTTGGAACTTTCCAATCACGGCAGTGTAAAAAGGTGGCTAATAGGATCACTCATCGCAGCTGTTCCTCAAAAGGGGTAAACAATCAAATGGAGGTGAATGATCGGCAACAACAGAGTGGAGGTGATGGTAAGAACACGACCAAGGCTCAAAATCTGATGATAATGCATTCACAATGGTTATTTACCAGAGATGGGTTCACTTTTTAATGAGCTTAAACTCTGGTGGAACATATGCTCATTGCTAGGTTTAATTTTAACGAGCTTGAATTGCGCGTAAAACTGCTCGTGATAATGGTCATTGATATTTGATTCACCATTGACACTATGTTCTTTTGACGGTCATACTTCAATTGCTCCATCAAACTGATTAGAAATGAGGAAATATGCTTGAAAAATGAGTTAAAAATCTAATACCCTACTTAAATTACGTGAAAAGTAACTTAAAAATAGTTTTTTACCCCTCATTTTACCATTTCATTCAAAGTTGTGACTGTTGGAGCTCTAGAGGTGTTTTCCCCTTTGATTTTCACTAGCTGATTCCGGGAGATTCTGTGGATGATTTTCGGCACCGTCTATTCCAGGTAGGAGCTAATCCTGAGCTCTTCAATTGCATTCTTTCCTTTTTGAATTCTGAGCATGTTTTCCTGCTTTTCTGGGCCCCTGTGGTTTGAACATTTTGTTCTGACCCCATCACACTTAGTGTATATCGAAAGGTGCGATGCATCTTAAGCTATCCACTAGCCAGAATGTATGCATCACACTGTGTACCTAGCCAGGGTGTGATGGGCGCAAGGAGGAAAACTTTTGCACTGATTTTTCATGGAAATTTTGCCTGTTTTTTGCCAAATCAAGACCCTAATTCTTCTCTTGTTTGTTTTTCAGAGATTCATCGGAGAAAAATGGTCATTACATGGCATGAAAGAAAGCATGAGGAAGAGGACATGGTTTCCCTACACGATCTGGGTACGGTAACTGCATTGCGGAACTGTGGCTTGCTCAAGTTCTTCCGCATTTCTAGCATGAGGCAACAAATCAATTTGTTGCAATATTTCCTTGTTGCAATATTTCCTACCAACCAAGTGTTACAGATAAGAGGAAAATCCATCCCCATGACTGTTGAGGACATCTACTTTTTGACCGGTTTATCAAGGCGTGGTGCCCCTCTCTCACTTTCAGGTTCTACCGGTGGGGGTGAATCCGTGAGGGATTATATTCGCCATACTATAGGGAAGGATCTCAGCCAAGCAGGGACAGTAAGATCAGCATCCGAGATGTCACTAACTGGCCTTTGAGGACTATTTTATTCACCTTTGCTAGATTAGCTGGAAACGCGGCCCTTCACTTGGCCAACAGGTCCTATATGCAATACGCCTTGGAATGCCTCGAACCCAAGGTATTCAACTGGTGTGATGCAGTACTTCCAGTTATCAAAGCACAACTCACCAAGGTAAAAAACGCAAGACCCAAGAACTTTGGTTAGGGTTCTATTCTAACTACTTTTGCCTTGGAGAAGATCCCAGTGATGCAGCCACAGTACATTTCACTTGGCCTCCCACCACCGGCTAAGCCACGGATGTAGAGATGGGTCGACCTTATGGCTAGACATGCTGTTCAACCACAGGTTTCATTCTATGATGCCTTCTTTGAGTGGTTCAACCATCAGTAGATGGTTTATGCCGAGTATCCATATGTTGGGATGGATTTCCGGGGTGACCCAGATTTGGTGCTGCCGGCTGGCGAGCAGTGGGGTGTCATAGGTAAAAATTTCTGACCATATCTCTGTTTATTGTTCTCATAATGTTCTTGTGCTTTTTAAATGTTTATCAAGACTAATCAAAACTCATGTGATTATGCAGATATTGGGCCAGTGTGACCAGCAGCGCGTCTGAGAGAAGCAGCTGCCGTTCCAGCAGGAGAGGATGTAGGGAGGGCCATTCTTCGCGACCTAGATGTATCTGAGACCCTTGCAGTGTTGCAGGAGCAGATCGAGGGTCTCACCCTTGGTATTCTGAATTTGAGGACCAATGAGCTTCCTCTGAGATTACAGTGCCATACCACTGGCGTGCCAAGATGATGGACCAGGCTCTTATGCATGATTTCACAGGCGGTGACTAGTTATCACGAGCACCATTAGATTAGGGTGCCCCCTTGCATTTTGATTTTTTGGGTCATGTGACCGATTTTGTCCTGGACACAGAACACTATGTACAAACTATAAATAGTTATATATATATATATATATTTTTTATTTTCGGAGCTTTATTTTGGTTAAGTTATATTATCCTGATGCAGTTTATTGATAAAATGCATTTCTTTCACAAATGTTGCAAATGTCTATCTAACATATAATTTGCTAATGAATCGGTTAATGTGTTTACGTTTCTGGAAATATGTTGATATTGAATAGAATCAAACTTCCTTTCCAAAATCTTGACCCTTAGGAACATACAATAGATGGATGGATTCCAAACGGAATAGATGCCTGTAAGCTGTAGAATGACAAGCTGTGAATCTAGCCTAATGACAAGTCGGCGTATGCCACGCGCAATGGCATCAGAGAGGAGTTCTATCAACGCGTTATATTCAACGATTTTGTTCATTGATTAACCAATACACACCCCTCTGAAACTCACTAACTCGCTTCTTGGATCAAAGATGGCCCAAGTTGCAAAAGATAGGTTCCACCTACTACGAATTGCCCCGTCGGCATATCCAACAAATGATTCCAATGGGTTCGACATCTGCAACAAAATGCAAAATTGGATTACCTAACCAAAACGATCACTCTTAACGAAAACAAAAATGTAACAAAAGCACATGAAGAGGTTACCATGCTGAGTCAAGCATAGTAACGCTTAAGGTACAACCCGTTTCGGGGTTGCGACAATGGAATTCCATCATAATCTACTAGCTCGTATGCTCCTTTTGCTAATACACGCTTAACAATATAGGGACCCATCCACAAACACTGGAACTTACCTGCTCCCAATTTATCGGATTCCTGATCATAGAGCAAGACCAGGTCACCTTGTGAGAAAATGCGGGGTTTGACATTCTTGTCAAATTGCGCTTCGTTAGCCAAGGCGGTGTCACGACGAGTTTCATCCAGTTGGATTAATTCTAAGAAATGAGATTCTTCCTCTAAACTTTTGGGGAGGAGGTCAACTGCGAGCTTGAGAGACAAAATCTCACAATGAACTAGCAAGATCGCTTCCAAGCCATACACCAACTGAAAGGGTGTAAACCCGGTCGCATTTCTCACCGATGTCCGGTATGCCCACAAGGCTGAGTACAGGATTAGGTGCCAACTCCGTTTATGGACTCCAATCATCCTTTGCAACATGCGTTTCAGGACTTTGTTGATCGCTTCAACTTGCCCGTTCGCTTGTGGATAATATGGAGTAGAGCTGTCATGGGACAGTCCTAATTTGGCGGCCAATTCAACCATCATGTGATTATAGAAATGTGATCCATGATCTGTGACTATAGCTTGCGGGACACCGAACCTGGCGACTACATGATTGAAAAAGAAAAGAGCATTCGTTTCGCTGCTATTGTTTAATGTAGGCAGTGCCTCGGCCCATTCCGTAAAATAGCCAACTGCGACTATGATATACTCATGGCCCCCGGCCAAGGTGGGGTTACATTGCATGAAATATATGCCCCATTTGGCGAATGGCTCAACAGCAACTATTGGCTGCAGAGGTGCAGGTGGTATTCTGGTTTTGCGGTCGAAAATTTGACAAGCATGGCAACTTCTGATTGCAGTTATGCAATATTTGAACATTGTTGGCCAGAAGTATCCTACTCGTAAACTCTTTTGGGCCGTAGCATAACCATATTGGTGCCCCCCACACGTGCTTGAATGATAATCATTCACGACCTTTTCGACCTCCTCATGGATGAGGCACCTTCGCAGAACAATATCAACACCATGATGGTATAGTGTATCACCGTGATCATGTAGTCTTTTGCTTGGTATCGAGTACGTCGCTGTTCTGAGCGAGAGGTATTAGACCTATATGTTTGGGTTTGGAGATAAATGATTATATCTCCATACCATGGATCACTTGAAGATATCAGAAACAAAGATTCATCCACAATTGTTGCTTTGGATGTTGAATCATTGGACGATGATGGGAAATCACATAGTAACTCTGCAAATACTAAAGCTTTCTTTGATTCGGATTTTACAAATTCCAAATCAAACTCTTGCAAAATTGCTATCCATTTTGAGTATTTGCCCCCAAGCAATTGTCGCGACAAGATGTAAGTCATGCGGTTGCAATCTGACAAAACGATATTTTTTTGAAAGAGAACATAGTATTGAAATCTTTATATCACTTGAATAGCTGCGAGAGCTAGCTTTTCAACATCTGAGTATTTTCTTTCTGTATCATTTAAGTTTCTACTTAAGTAATAAATAGGATGTTTGATTCCATTGTCTTCTTGAACTAAAACCATTGCGATGGTTGTATCTGTTGTAGCCAGATACAGGTTAAAGTCTCTTTGATAATCAGGAGCGTACATTAATGATGCTTTTATTAGGGATTCCTTTAGAGCATCAAAGGAAGCTTGCACGACCTGATCCCAGATGAAGGGTACTTCTTTTTTCAAGAGACATGCATAACCTTTAGCAAGTTCAGCATAATTTGGAATGAACCTCCTTCAAAAGTTTGCTTTCCCTTGGAGTTTCTGAATCTCAAGCAAATTTGAAGGTGGAGGAAAATCGATGATTGCCTGAACCTTGCACGGGTCGAGACAAATTTTGTCCTTTGAAACTACAAAGCCAAGTAAACGACTAGAACCGACGAAAAACACACACTTGTGCAGATTGAGTCTTATTTTGTAGTGTCGGCAACGTAGAAATATTGCTCTCAAATGCTGCAGATGATCAGTCCGCTTTCGTGAGTGAGCCGGAAGATCATCGAGGTATGGTTGAACGATGTTCTTGATTTCATGGAAGGCATAATTCATTGCCCTCTGAAAAGTTTCCCTTGCATTCTTTAAACCGGAAGGTAGCTTACAATACGCGAATGTGCCCCACGGACAAATAAATGCAGTCTTTGACTGGTCCTGTGGGCGGATATTTATTTGATTATACCAAGAAAATCCATCCATAAATGAAAAGATTTCACATCCGACGCATTCATCAATTATTTGATCGATGAAGGGTGTAGGGTAGTTATCCTTTAGACAAGCTTGATTTACATCCTTGTAATCGACACACACAAAAATTGTTCCTTGCTTCTTCATCACAGGAACAATGTTCGATACCCAATCAGTTAAAGGAACCGGGTAAATAAAACCAGCATGGAGAAGTTTTTCAACTTCTGCCTTGATGGCTGTTACACTAAAAAATGTCACCATGACCACTTACAGTTAGTATGGCTCAAATCAACAGTCATGCTACCCTCTTAGGCAAGTCTTATGCCTCTGCTATCCATCTCAAACTCAAAGAAGAGAGAAAGTCTTGTCAAAAATATGTTTATCTCTGGGGTCGCAGGTTCTCTCTAGCCTTACCTGCGGGGACGCTGATCATGTTCACAAAAGGTGCGTCCTTGGACGCTCTGTATGTTAAGGGACAGGTGCGTCCTTCTGTAAAAGGCAAAATGCGCGAGTTTCATCTTAAAAAAGTTACTTGTGGTTACTTCTAGAACTTTCTAGAGGTCGGTTTGATGAATTGGATGCGCCTCCAGTTGGTTCATGTATCTCTATTAAGGGGGAACTTATCCCATCAATAAGGGAGCTATCCCACCCAAAGAGGGGGATTATCCCATTGATGGTGGACCTGAATAACCTCTTTACAGCACTATAAATAAAGACATTGAGCCAGAGGGAGGAGAGGTTGGAGCTATACATTTTCTTTGGGTAAATGCTGCAGGAATTAGGACTCCCATTTAGAACCTTGTGAGGAGAGATTGTCTTTGCTTGATTCTACTTGGAAGTGGGTGAGTTTTGTCAAAGTAGAGGAAAACCCTTGATGGACCCTGGGAGGAACTTGCACAACACCAAGGCCAGGTTGTAAGAGTTTCTTTGTTTCGTTATTAATACAAACTGGTTTATTTTTCTCAATAGCTTGTGTTAATGAGTTATTTCATGTGTTCCTTGGTTTGCATGTTAAATATATGTTTTATTATATGAAATGCAAGTGCTTGGTAATTGCTTGATTGTTTGTGGTTGCAGGAATTGACTTGAAGGAGGAGCTCATCCGGATTGGCAAGGACGGACTACAACAACCGCGTTTTGGAATAAGGTAAGCCTAAACACTTGTAGTTTTCATGTTTTAAAAGGTATATTTAGAGACAGATCACTCCATTTTGTCTTGTTTGTCGCTAGAGAGTTTAGACTCCTAGGGAGGTCAGTTGTGTCCGCACAAACGACTTTTTCCGCCACGACAAATTGGCGACTCCGCTGGGGAATCCATTAATGAGAGAGTCTTTTCCTTTGTGTGAACTTTGCTCTGTGAAAATCACTTTTATTTTCTGGTTTTTGACTGTGAGAATTAGTATTTGGGTGGCTTAGCTTTAGATTTAGTTAGATTTGGTTTTTCTCAACTTTTCCAGAAGGACGCACCCTCTGAGTACTGCACAGTGCGTCTTTGGACGCGCTGTTGCCGTTTGCACAGAGCGGGCCCGCACCTGTTATAACGGGTTGCCTGCGTCTTCCTGTAAAATTTAGGAAAAGTCCATTTTTTGCTTTAATTGCTTTTAGATTTTGATTTTTCTTAGTGTTTTCTACCCAGATCCTTTAGTACCCTGTCAAGAATTTTCACCTGAACTTGTTTTGTGAGCTTTGAGTGTTTTAGTGGATTTCAACGAAGTTTAGGCCTAGGGTTTGATTTTTCAATAGGTCCTGTAGTGACTTTGACGGTAGAAAGTTGTCCAGCCTTAGATCTCTCTGGTTAGTCAGCCTTCTTAGAAGTCGGGCCTGTCGTAAAGTCTCCTTGTGTGAGCAGCTTGCCATTTAAGTTGTTTTGGGTCAAATTTCGAATTACTTGTTTTTAAAGTGTTGATTTCCATTTTACAAAAGAACAAAAAGATTAGAGTTTTGTTTTGACTAGTTTTTGGTTCTGCAATAAGCTAGTCCTTGATTTGATTGTGATCAAGTAAAACACCTTAGAATAATCATTGTTGGTTTTGACCTCATTAAGATTGCTTAGAGTAAATTTACCTTTTAGTTTGCTTATGAGTGCATTTTCTTAGATTTTAATAGTTGTTAAGATTGATTTTTGGTTATATTAGATTTATTTGCTTTATTAAAAGAAAAATACAAAAACATCTTCTTTAAAAGTCTTGTTTCAAGTAGCTTTTTGTTTTTGAAAGAGAAAAAGAGTTTTTTCGTGCATGTAAAGAGCGGTCATGTTTTTTATGCTTGGAAAAGACAAACGAATTGTTTCTTTGATTGTCTTCAATTAAGAAGTTGCTTTTATAAAGATTGCATTCTCTCAACTTTTTAGTTAAGCAATTCATCGAAAAAGTAAAGTAGTGGGTAAATCATCCTAGGTGCATTTTGTAGTGGTTTCGAGTCGAGTCAACACACCACTGGTTTCACTTCCATCACCTTTTGACTTAAGAAACAACCTTAAAAGTAACGCTTAAATTAAAATCAATCTAGTAATTTTTTATTTTTCTAGGGCTCTGAAACACCAACATAGCTTAGGCTAGGGTCTTGGAGTAGGTGAGTACTTAACTCTCCAAGACTACAAAACCAAACAGATAGTTTATCTTGAGTAGATTAAATCCAATTGTTTCAGTTATACTCTGGGAAAGCTCCTCTTAAAGGAGAAGCACGAGCTCGTGTCCGAACCAGTGAGGGGATCATTCCTCCCTCGTTGGGAACGACGCCAGACAGTACGTATTACAAACGGTAAACCTCGGATTAACCATTGTCGAGGAGCCAGGGGTCACTTATCGGTAAACCTTGGATTATTGTCAAGGAGCCGGTAAGGGGATTGAGCTTGTTACTCTGCCCTTGCGTGCTGTCGGAGTTTAGACTGTTCCCCCAGGTGTAATTGTTGTGATTGGTAACTTTAGTGACCATAATCTTTAGGGTTCTACCGAGGTGACGGTGGAGGGAAGGTCCCACTGTACCTGGAGCAGACGTCGGTTATACTCACTTGGATTTTCCGGGGGGTTCACTTCACTTCGAGACGGTTAAAGTGGAGGAACTTGTGCCGGTCTATTCATTAAGCAGGTTGCCGGGGTAACTGTTCCACCCGCCATTTCTGTACTGAATCCTGCGAGGTTGGGCCTAATCACCAACTAGCGCTTTTGGTCCGGAAGACTACTGTTTGTGTGTGGTTTGACGCTCTAGATTATTTAGGCGTGTGCTTCAAATTTGTTTGCTTCTTTAGAAGACTTTAGGTGGTTTGATTTGAAATTTTTACTTTGTTTTCGTGTGTTGTAGTTAAAAATCTTTAATTGTGGTGGAATTACCGAGACAGTCCCGTAGACTTCGGGGCCAGTCTCCTGAAGTTGTTTCTGTGGCCGAATTGTTGAGAAGATCCCGTAGACTTAGGGGATCCCCTCCTCGAGACGACCCGGGTAATTTAGAAGGGTTAAAGGTCCTTGTAACTCCTCCTAGTGACAGTAGAGTAGGTTCACCTGAAGAAGGAGAATCTTCCTTGGTAGTCCATCCAGATTACCAAAGTTTAGAAACAGGTTACAATCCCGAAACTGTTACAGTTTCTGAGCTTGCTGGTAGTTTTTCATCTGCCAGTGAAACAGGCGAAGAACCTGAAATTTCCGAACCTGTTACTCCAACTTCTAGTGTCCCTGATTCACCGAGAATAGAAAGAATTATCACCGAAAATCTACCTTCTGGTTTGATTGCTATAGAAGAACTTGCTCCAGAAGAAGATATAGGTGTCTCTCACCTTGAAGGTCAACTTACTATTGATCTAAGGGAGCGTGAATCCATCTTTTACAGTCCTCCTAGAAATACTTCTTGGTACCTTGCGTTAACCAATTTTTAGACAGCTCAGTCGGTTTTTCCACACCTCGTACTCCTTTTCCACCCGGAGGTATTCATACTCCTGTAAATATGTCTGGTCAGTCGTCCGTGTTTACACAAAGTCCTGAATCTTTTTTACACGGCGGTCCTTCTGTTCCCACTGGGTATCAGTCACTTTCTGGTACCTTTGCGGGGGCATCTCCTCAACCCATTGATCATGGGTTATTTGCTGGAAACAGTGGTAATATACCATTGGGTGTAGGAGACATTTACATGATGTCAGGTTCAGTTCCCGTTTCCCAACCTCAAGGTGGCCAATTACCGCCTGGGGGGCAACCGCAGTTAACGCCTGGGGGGCAACCTCAAGGTACACAAATCGTGTCTGGGGGGCAACCTCAAAGTCAGTATGTACCTATGGTGCAATACTTACCTCAAGGTCAACCTCAGCCTCAATATGTACCCCAAGGTCAACCTCAGTATCAATATCAACCTCAAGGATGGCAACCTCAAGGATGGCAACCTCAAGGGTATCAACCCCAAAGTTATCAACCTCAAGGATACCAACCTCAAGGTCAAGGTCAACCCCAGTATCAGTATTTACCTCAAGGTTATCAACCTCAAGGTCAATACTCAAGTCAAGGTTATCAACCGCCTCAAGGTCAGTCATATGTTCCAAGTATGGGAACTGCACCTTACAATTATCAATCCTACCCTCAATCTGGTTATGGATCTCAGTACCCTCAACCTGTTACGGGTCAGTACCCTGGAATGTTAGTGTGGGATCCCTCACAGGGTCAACAGGTGTTGCAGCCAAGTGTACAGATGCTTCCTCAAGCTGGACAACCCGTAGTTTCTGGTCCAACCCAGCAACCGCAACCTGTCCAGCCAAATGTTCAAACTTCTGTAGCTTCGGTAGTTACTCAGCCGTCAATTGCACCTAGTACTCCATCTCAAACGGCTGCTGCAACTATCGCTACATCTACCATACTTACTTCTGGAGTATCGACGGCTCCAGTTTCTACTATCCCTGTTACCACACCTCAGACATCTTTACCGTTGTCTGGATCTACGATTCAAACCACGGTCCAGATGCCTGTAGGTCAGCCTGGTATAAGTACGGTTGTGACTACTCAACCTCAATTTGTTCAACCTCCGTACCAGGGACAGTACCAACCTGGGCAAGCTGTCCAACAACCGGTTTACCAGTATCAACCGTATCCTGGGTACACTTATCAACAACCTCAACAACCCCAGTACGGTCCGGTTAATCCTGGTTTTCCAGGAGGATATAATATCCCAAATGCGACTCCTGTTCCTAGTTATCCTGGATATCCTCCTCCTGGGGCTGGTATTGTGACCCAGAGTTTTAGAGATCCTAACCGGCAGTTACCGTTTATTGCAACTTTAGATTTACCCGACTTGACGCGCCTAACGAACGATCCAATTCAATATCTTCAGTTCTGG
Source organism: Pinus tabuliformis (assembly GCA_031772625.1). Lineage (NCBI taxonomy): Eukaryota > Viridiplantae > Streptophyta > Pinopsida > Pinales > Pinaceae > Pinus > Pinus tabuliformis. The sequence continues at coordinate 393,936,753 of CM062810.1, forward strand.
CCGCCAATGCCAAATAAGTTGCCCAGTGATATACCCAAGTTCGAAGGTAAGTCTGGAGAGGATCCGTCCAATCATGTGATGACTTACCACCTCTGGTGTGCTTCGAATTCTATCTCAGATGATTCCATCCGCTTACGTCTTTTCCAGCGTACACTCATTGGTCTCGCGGCCAAGTGGTACATTGAGTTACCACGGGCCTCTTTTTACAACTTTAGCCAGTTAGCTACCTCGTTCTTAACTCACTTTCAGTTGCCGGTCAGATACGATAACGGCACGGAGTTATTAACTTCACTAAAACAATCGACGTCCACGTATATTTCTGATCACATTCATGAGTGGAGACGTCGAAGGAGATTAGTGAAAGTTTTTATCCCGGACCAAATCTTAGCTGAATGGTTTGTCAAATCATTATTACCGAAGATTACTGAAGATGTCGCTAAGGCCGGAGTAGTTACTGAGGAGCAAGTCATTGCTCAGGCACAATACCTTGACTTAGTTTACACTCAGTCGGGTACGTTACACGAGAAGATTCCGGATCTTCCAAAGTCGAATCAAATCGCTGCTGCTCCTTCGGGATCTCATGCCGCTGATGGTATGATTGGTATCGTGACTACGAAGAGTAAGAAGAAGTCTTCCAAGGCCTCCAATACTCCAATAATCACTTTGCCTGATTCTCCGACAGGAGAGTCTTCTCCTCCTGAACTTACCGCCGACATTCACGCTGTAGAGTCATCTACGGCCAAATCAAAAAACGGTGGAAAGAAGAAAGGAAAGAAGAAGGCTAAAGCAGACAAGGCTCCAAAGGAGAAAACTGAAAAGTCGGAAACCAATGACGAAAAACGCAAACCTCGATATCCTTGTCTTATTTGTGAAGAGGATCATTTTACGAGAGATTGCCCTCATCGGGCCGAGGTTGTAAAAATAGTCAAAGGTTCTCCCACTCCTGCTGTGTTAAAGAATCCATTTCCAGAGCAGGAGAATAAGATGATAGGTTCTTCTTCGAATGCCAGTGAAGAACCCATTTTGATGATGTCTCATGTGAGGATTGCGACTCGATCGCAAGATTATGGTAGTAAGGCTCCTGTTGATGGCAAGGAAGCAGAATCTTCTCACTCTAACCCATCAACCTCAGCTCCTGGTTCCGATCCACTACAGATCGAAAAACCTAACCCAGACTTAGTGATTAAGCCGCCCGCCAAGGGTGTACTTCGAAGGTCTGCTTTCAATCCACATGCGAGAGCAGCCCAGAATTACAACATTGTTGAGGACTTAGCTGTTTCACCTTCAGCAATGTCGGCACTCGAAGTGCTGCAATCATGCCCAGCACAACGGAAATTGCTTTTGTCGGCTATCGGAGCTGTCGATGTTCAGGACCCGAACCTAATGATCTTTGATCTAGAAAATAGTACACCACGTCTCCCCCATCAAATGGCTTTCCAAATTCCAGTGATAGTCAAAAACAGGCCTATTCATCGGACTGTGATTGATGAGGGAGCTTCTACGTGTATTATGTCGATTCAATGTTGGAGATCGCTTGGTTCTCCTTCGTTGAACCAATCCCCCACCATCCTTAAGGCCTTTGATGGCCGTGGGTTCCGTCCGTTTGGTATTCTACAAGAATTGCCTATAGGGGTTGAAGGTAAAACCGTTAGTCTGGATGTGGAAGTGGTTGATGCCCCTCTAGACTACAACCTTCTTTTGGGTCGAAGTTGGTCATATGCTATGACAGCGGTCGTTTCATCGGTCTTCAGAGTAATTAAGTTTCCACATAACGGTAAGATCGTGACTATTGATCAGCTGACATACTTTTCATCCGACCCAGCCTCTTCAGAGAGTATCCAGCATGTTGGTAAAACGACAATCCCTTATAGGGATGTTGGTGTAGGTTTAGTTAAGGATTCCGGTTTACTGGGAACTTTTCCTCTCCCTCCACTCAGCGCAGATCCTTCGTTTGCAACCATTCATATGATTACATCAGAAAACATTATTTATGATGATCCTTGGTTCGTCCCATCTGACTCTGAGATAGACTCACTCGGTGATGTTATGCCTTTGAGTCCATATGAAATTGCTTATGAAGCTCTCATGTCTTTTACTGACTTTCATTCAACCGAAGTCGACCAAATGAATGTGGTCAGTGAAGAGTCACTTTTCACCTCACCCTTAGAACGGATAACGTTTCCCGAAGTCGTGTCATCTGACGAACAACTTCGCGAAATCCTAAGTGTAGACGATCTACCATGGGAAGATCTCCATCACAGATCTTCGTTTTTACCTAAGGATGATGCATTTGAAAATGATTTTTCATCTATCTTTACCGCTGAATATGTCAAAGACGCTCAGGATCCAACGAAACATTCTGATTCAGAGTTGAATTTAGGGAATATTTCTCGTACTATTCCCATTGATATTTCAGTGAAGCCCGGAATCGAGGAAAACATTCATATAGGTGCCGCATGTACTGAAGAAGAAATCCAAACTTACAAGGCCCTATTCCAAGAATTCCGCGACGTGTTTGCCTGGTCTTACGAGGAAATGCCGGGAATTGATCCTGCCATTGTTATTCATGAAATAAAGACCTACCCGGATGCTAAACCCGTCCGGCAACGGTTGCGTCAAATTCACCCTCGAAAAGCGGCTGCGATTAAAGCAGAAGTCGAAAAGCTGTTGAAAGCAGGTTTCATTTATCCGATCCCGTTAACGGATTGGGTATCGAATATTGTTCCGGTCAACAAGAAAAAAGGAACAATAAGAATCTGTATCGACTATAGGGATATAAATCGAGCTTGTCCAAAAGACAACTATCCTACGCCTTATATCGATCAAATTATTGATGATTGTGCCGGAAGTGAAATGTTTTCCTTCATGGATGGTTTTTCTGGCTATAATCAAATCAATATTCTACCTGCCGACCAACCAAAAACGGCATTCATTTGTCCATGGGGGACATTTGCTTATTGCAAGTTACCTTTTGGGCTTAAGAATGCCGGGGCCACTTTTCAACGGGCGATGTCTTATGCATTTCATGATATCAAGCACATTGTGCAACCCTATCTCGATGATTTGCCTGCTCATTCTTTACATCGAGCTGATCACCTTGTCCACCTACGAGCAATCTTTATGAGGTGTAGGCATTATCGAATTCGGTTGAATCCCCACAAGTGTGTTTTCTGTATAGAAACAGGTCGATTGCTGGGATTTGTTGTTTCAAAAGCCGGCATTCGCGTCGATCCCTCGAAAGTCGAGGCTATCATCAAATTGCCTCCTCCTTCGAGTTTGCGCCAACTCCAAAGTTTGCAAGGGAAAGCGAACTTTTTACGCCGATTCATCCCAAACTACGCCGAGGTCACTAAAGGTTTTACACGGTTGTTGAAACAGAATGCACAATTCTTTTGGGACGAGATTGCCCAACAATCTTTTGATGCACTTAAACACGCGTTGACCCATGCACCGTTATTGCATCCTCCCAACTACAACCAAGACTACTTCTTATACCTCGCAGCTTCGCATTCCACCATTGGAATGGTGTTAGTTCAAGAAGATGAATTCGGAGCAGAGCATGTGATATATTATCTTAGTAGGACCTTGAATCCAACTGAGCTAAAATATTCGCATGTGGAGAAATTGGCCCTGGCAGCCGTTCAAGCTGTCCAGCGTTTCCGTCACTACATTCTTCTCCGCAAAACTACAGTTATTTCGGATTGCAACCCTATGATTTATATTTTGACAAAACAACTGCTAGGGGGCAAGTACTCTAAATGGATTGTTATCCTGCAAGAGTTCGACTTGGAGTTCGAGAAGTCCAAGTCTAAGAAATCCTTAGTTTTTGCGGAATTGATGTGTGATTTCCCGAGTGCTGACACAGAGACTGTGGCAGAGGAGTCCATTGCGGACGAATCTTTGTTTCTTATCAGTACTGTAGATCCGTGGTACGGGGATATAATCATTTATCTCCAAACCCAAACCTTTCGGCCTGAAGCTTCCAAAGTGGAACGTCGAAAAATTCGGTTTCAATCCCAGTCATACAAAATTATTGGAGATACACTTTATCGCCGGGGGGCAGACTTAGTTTTTCGACGTTGTTTAACTCACGAAGAGGCTGAGAGGGTTTTGAATGACTGTCACTCTGGAGCATGTGGCGGTCATATGTCTGGGTATGCCACAGCAAGATGCGCGCTCCACCTGCTCCTCTCCACCCTATAATTGCCGTTGGTCCATTCGCCAAATGGGGTATCGACTTTATTACTTGTAACCCTCACTCGGCCGGGGGGCATGCGTATATCATCCTTGCGGTTGATTATTTTACTAAGTGGGCCGAGGCGATGCCTACATTCGACGCAAGCGGCAAAACAGCTGCAGTTTTCGTATTCAATCATATCATAACTAGGTTTGGTGTCCCACAAGCAATCATTACTGACCATGGGAGCCATTTTCGAAATGTCATGATGACTGAGCTTACAAGCCAGCTTGGTTTGCGCCACGATAGCTCTACTCCTTATTATCCGCAAGCCAACGGTTTGGTTGAGTCTATCAACAAAGTTCTAGTTACCATGATCCGACGAACCATTGGTGTTCATCGGTCGAATTGGCACAACATGTTATTTTCAGCGCTATGGGCATACCGAACCTCAGTGAAAAATTCAACAGGGTTCACTCCTTTCCAGCTAGTTTATGGCTTAGAAGCTGTGTTACCCATTGAATGCGAAATCCCATCACTTCAAATGGCTGTCGAATTACTTCCAGCTACTTCCGAAGAGGAGACACGTTTATTGTACTTGGCTAAATTAGATGAGACTCGACGTGACGCTACATTGGCAATCGAGACTCACGCGAAACGAATGAAAGCTCAGTATGATAGAAATGTAACCCCTCGAAGTTTTTCGGAAGGAGACCTAGTACTATTATATGATCAAGCTAACGATAAGCTAGGTGCCGGAAAATTCGTTCCCATGTGGCATGGGCCCTACATTGTAAAGCGAAAGCTAGCAAAAGGGGCTTATGAGCTAGTTGACTTTGATGGGGACTCTTTGGGTAAACCCAGAAATGGACTTTACCTAAAGAGGTATTATGCTTAAATGAGGGGAATGGAGAAATTTTTAGATAGGTTAGATTTTCTTTCTAGCTAGCAAGTGTGTTAGTTTAGTCAGTGTGCTTAGCTTAGAGAGTGTGGTTTTTCGTCGTTATTCTGGCTTATCTTGGTTTTACTCTTGATATTGCAGATGTCGACGCCTCTCCAAACATATATTGGATTTGCTGATGGTGCTTGTCGTAGTACACGGAACATCTCTTCCGCAGCTTGGGTTATCTATTCGCCCTCTGACGAGTTAGTTTCTATGCATGGGGTAAGCCTCGGTCAAACAACGAACAACATTGCAGAATACAGTGCAGTGATTGAATTATTATCCGAATCTATTTCATTTGGAATTCGACGTTTGACAGTGAGGTTAGATTCTGAACTTGTTGTATTACAGCTTAATAGAGTTTATGCCATTAGGAATCCTGTGTTATTAAGGTTGTTTTTGAGAGTGCGTCTCTTGGAACGTGAATTTGATTACATTGAATATCAACATATTCCAAGGTCTTTGAATACATTAGCAGATGCAATTGCTTCTCGAATGTTGGACAGACATTTACGATAATCATGCAAGTAAATTTAAAAACATTTCATCACATATGTTAAACAAGATAAGCCGGTAATAGTGATATATATAGATAGAAGTGTGTCAAAAAATATATACATCGTCTTCGATCATAGGTTGAAAACACCTTATGATCGGCAAAATGATAGTACAAAAAGTCAAAATGTCACATGTGACTACAAAAGTGACTAGTCAATCACTGGTGGTGCTCTCTGTATGACACCACTGCGCGGGCTACCTTACGCAAAAATCTCCTAAACGGTCCAGGGACCGCGACTACAAAACGCTGAAGCCTGATAGGAATATCGTCCATAGTAGTCTCAGGTATGTCTGCCGTGAGACGCTCTAGATCATGCTCCAACTCAGCTAGTACGTCTGCAGCCGCGTCCTGTGGGACCGGTACCGGTGCAGCTGGATGTAGTCTATCAAAAGGCCGGAGGTTGGCTGGACGCTGTGGACCAACATCTGCATTTTGAAAAATTTTACTGTTAGTTTTGAGACGATATATATGAAAAATAAAAAATACATAATTAGAAAACTTGTGAAAATAAAAGTACCTCTGTCATCCCATTGTTCTCCCTGTGGAAGAACCATGTCCGGATCACCTCTGAAATCCATTCCGGCATACGGAAAGTCCTGTATCGAAAAAACCTGGTCCTCTAACCAGTGAAAGTAACTATCTGAGAATCGAACCACTGTCGCGCCCTCGTCAGGATGCCGGGCCATCACCGCAACCCATCGTATCAGCTTTGGCTCCCGAGGACCCAAGATATCAACAGTGAGTTGCTGAGGGATCAACATTGGAACTCTCTCCAAGGCAAAGCTCACGACTATAGGCCCATATCCAAAAGTCTTTAGTCGTCCGTTCTTTGCCTTGGTCAGTTGGCTCTTCATATGAGCCGACACAGCTTCACACCAGTTGAAAATGGTGCCTTGGTAACAGTCAATTGCCATCCGCATTTGGGATCCGGAAGCAATGTGTAAAGCGGCCGCGCCGCAAATTCTGGTAACCGTGAACGCTATGACTTTGAGTTCCGGTAGAGTGATGTGTTTTATCTCTATGCCTTTTGAATGGTGAGCCCCACGTGTGCACCAATCCTCGCGGAGACTATCAAGGGATTGGCCACCCGGCCTAGTCCCCGCAAGACTGAGTTGCTCACCTCTGTTCGGCAAGCCAGTGAGAAAGTATACATCCGAGGGCTCTATCTCGAGCTGGTGCCCTCCTATGTAAAAGCATTGTTCTTGAACGTTCCATCGCTCAACCAGCCATTCCAAGAATCTTACCTGGCCCCTCATGCCCGGTATGGTCCAATATTTGTATAATCCGCATGCTCTTAGGGCATCCAGAGAAGGTTGGTGATTTATTGCAGCTTCATCTTCCTCTACATGCTCTCTTTCTCTCCAGTCTAACATGATTAATGCCCTGCATATCAAAAATAGCAATTAGAAATTGATTTGAGGATTTTTGGTAGGTTTTTGAGGGAGTTGGGGTTTTGAAATGCGCACTTCTCGGAAGACGCACCCCGGCTTTGTAGCACAGGGCGCCCGGACGCAGCTGGCCTGAAGGCGGGCTGCGTCTTCCGACCGTTTTCCTGTATGAGAAAAAGTCGGGGGACGCAGGTCACCCGAAGGGCACCCGCGTCCGCCGAGAGGCGCATTCCAAAACCAAAACCCCCCCAAAAAATGAAACTAAGACCTAAAAATTGATTCTAAACGGATAGAAATGCAGAGTAGGATGTGTAAAATACCTGGATGAGACGGCGTTCGATTCCGACGGTCAGATTTTCCGCAGCAACCACGGGAAGTTTCTTGTCAAAAGCTCCTTTTTCAACCTCCAAAGTCAAACGGTAAAAATGACATGGTAAAAGGTCTTTTTATAGGTTTTTTGGATGAATTAGTTCATTTTTTACCATGAAAAGATGTTTTTCGATGTATTTTTGCCTATTTTAAACAGGTATGAGTAATGTGTCACTTTTGTGCAGGACAAAGGGATTTCGAGGGAAATTGTAATTTTTTCACAAATAAAATATCAAAGTCATCTTTTAAGCCCTTTTCTGACTCCTAAAAAATGAAAAGATCGCCGAGCGTTTCTTTTACACTCGTTAAAACGGAATTAAAAGACGGTCCCCTTTTAGCTCTTTTCTGACCGTAAAATCAGGAAAAGATTGCCGGGTTTTTGTCGTTTCAAACTCGATAAGGAAATAAAACGACGTGTCCTTGATCGCTTTTTACTTTTCAGGTCGACGACACTATTATGAAAGTACTCCTTGGTCGCAAGATCAAGCGGTTCCCCCAGGTATTATTTTATACTTTTTCGGGCTTGAGGGACACAAATATACGAAAAAGTTCAACGTGGAGTCTCCTTTTGTTTTTTCAGACTCTCTAAAAATGAAAAACGCCGAGTTTCTCCTATACTGGGCTCGTTAAACTTTTACAGTAAAGGACCTGTTCAATTACAAACAGGAACGAACCACTCCTTCCTAGGGTTCGAATTTAAACTAGGTTGGACTCGTCCGAAGGATGAGCTTATAATCAAGCATATGTTATCCTCCTCAAGCTTGTTAAAAATAAAGAGGTACTTGCCAGAAATGGTGGGGGAAAAGAGAGAAGAATGAACCTGTTTGTTACCTTTTGTCTCAAAAGAAACTTTATTACCACTCTTGAACACGACACTTTTCATTCACCTGGGTTGGGAAATCTTTTACCTCACAGTTGACCAAACCACTTTGAAAGTATTTAACCGGGTTTTGGGGATTAACTTTGAGTTATTCGTCACCAAGCCATCTGTCGTGTCGTTATGTGTTCAAGAGGTCTGCAAGCAAAAACTTTCATCTGCAAAATACTTGTCATCCATTTGACCATCCCTGAGTCAGTCCTTACAGCAACATTTCTTCAACTTGAACAATGATTTCGTGTTGCGGGCTTGCCTGCAACGGGTCGCTTTCTATCGACATCGACACATTATCTAGAAAGATGACTTAGGAATCGACAGCACCTTGAAGTCTGCATGCATCAATGGCAGGTTTCCCGCCTTTGACGTCAGTTTACATCATTGACTTTCGATCAAAGGATTCCGTGAAGTGTTCGACATCAAAACATCTATTCACATTTCACGGGTTGGGCTTGGTACTTTGAGAACCATTGACATTACTGGTGGTTTCTCTCACGCTTGTTAACAGTTTACATCATCGACTGGTAATCAAGTGGTTTCTAACATGTTCGACATCGAATCATTTAATCACATGGCTAGAATCGTACCAATTCGGGAAGTAGAAGTGAAGACCCTGGATCTAGTTTCTACCATCCAGGCTGCGAGGAGTTTTGTATTCATTATCTATGTAGACTAATCATAAACAGATGGTTGCGTCCATACTGTGTCTACAAAAGTCTATAAAAAATGATGTACTGCAAGATCATTCCTGTATCAGAATAGTTAGTCCATTAGTTAAAGTTTTGAATCTGAGTATGGGAATGCCTACCTCAGTGATGATATAATCTTATCCATGTATTTTGTGTTGAAAATTGCAGGTTCCAACCGGGTCATCCACAAGACAATCCTTGAAATGATAAAGCGCTTCACCCTTCCTAGAATTACAAAACAGTCATGACCACTTACAGTTAGTATGGCTCAAATCAACAGTCATGCTACCCTCTTAGGCAAGTCTTATGCCTCTGCTATCCATCTCAAACTCAAAGAAGAGAGAAAGTCTTGTCAAAAATATGTTTATCTCTGGGGTCGCAGGTTCTCTCTAGCCTTACCTGCGGGGACGCTGATCATGTTCACAAAAGGTGCGTCCTTGGACGCTCTGTATGTTAAGGGACAGGTGCGTCCTTCTGTAAAAGGCAAAATGCGCGAGTTTCATCTTAAAAAAGTTACTTGTGGTTACTTCTAGAACTTTCTAGAGGTCGGTTTGATGAATTGGATGCGCCTCCAGTTGGTTCATGTATCTCTATTAAGGGGGAACTTATCCCATCAATAAGGGAGCTATCCCACCCAAAGAGGGGGATTATCCCATTGATGGTGGACCTGAATAACCTCTTTACAGCACTATAAATAAAGACATTGAGCCAGAGGGAGGAGAGGTTGGAGCTATACATTTTCTTTGGGTAAATGCTGCAGGAATTAGGACTCCCATTTAGAACCTTGTGAGGAGAGATTGTCTTTGCTTGATTCTACTTGGAAGTGGGTGAGTTTTGTCAAAGTAGAGGAAAACCCTTGATGGACCCTGGGAGGAACTTGCACAACACCAAGGCCAGGTTGTAAGAGTTTCTTTGTTTCGTTATTAATACAAACTGGCTTATTTTTCTCAATAGCTTGTGTTAATGAGTTATTTCATGTGTTCCTTGGTCTGCATGTTAAATATATGTTTTATTATATGAAATGCAAGTGCTTGGTAAGTGTTTGATTGTTTGTGGTTGCAGGAATTGACTTGAAGGAGGAGCTCATCCGGATTGGCAAGGACGGACTACAACAACCGCGTTTTGGAATAAGGTAAGCCTAAACACTTATAGTTTTCATGTTTTAAAAGGTATATTTAGAGAAAGATCACTCCATTTTGTCTTGTTTGTCGCTAGAGAGTTTAGACTCCTAGGGAGGTCAGTTGTGTCCACACAAACGACTTTTTCCGCCACGACAATGGCAATGGATTTCTTTGGGTGCACCTGTCGAAGCCATTGTCTTACTGGTTCGACATCTGGATACATCTTAATTTCGTGTTCAACTATGCTCGATTATATGCCTTGAATTTCTTCATATGACCATGCAAAGACATCTCTGAACTCGTGAAAGAGAGCATAATATATTTCAAGTTCTGAAGAAGAACAAGATTTGCCAACATGAATATTTTCTACAACATCTGGTTTAGTCGATATATTTATAGCGATAGTTTCTTCAATATTGGACAGATTTCGCTCAGAATCGACCATGTTTACAGTATTTGATAGAAAATCGAAAACTAATGGATGATTAAGGTCACTGGAGTAATCTTCGTTGTAATCCGGAAGATGGGAACGATGGTGGTAATCTTCCAATGGTGCCCCCTATATGTTCATTGGCTGAACAATTCCTTCGTCTGTAGAATGTACATGTGACCAAGGATCTGAAGAGGTACCATACACCTTAGACCTATCTACCCAAACGCTTGATAAGCGTTCCTTGGGGTTTGCCTCCCATGCCGAGAACATTGATTTCTACAATATTTCTATTGGGCTTGGATGCAAAACTTGGTGACGATCCATGCTAATATCATTTTCGGACATCTTTTGAATGGAAGATACCATATTGCAGGTTCTCACCATTGCAACTTTCGCCAAGTCGTTTGGAGGTGGTAGTGCGAAAGTACCCATCAATGTAGGGTCTTTTAGTAGGCCTACTCTGATATTTTGAAGCGATTGAGAGCTTCCGTGGATCATCGAGATGCTTCCCGTAACTTGCGAACTATTAGGGAGGAATGTCTGTTGGTCAACGATCGTAATTCCCCCTTGGAAGTGGAATGCAATCTTCCTGAAGTATGTCGACACAACAACAACCATAGAATAAATCCAGGGTCTTCCCAATAAGATGTTGTAATCGAGGTTTCCATCGATAACTTCCACATCAATCTCTACTGTTTTTACCCCAGTTCGACTTGCAAGTTACTTAAAATCCCATATGGAGTGTATGTTCGTCCATCAAATGCTTTTAACGTCATTGACGATCGCGACAAGGGTAGTGAGCCTAAAGTTTTCCAGCAGCTCATTGACATAATGCATGTAGATGCCCCCTCATCAATAATTGTTCAATGAACAGTTTTGTTGAGGGCTTTCACTTGAATGAGGAAAGCGAGCTAAGCTAGTAACTACGAGTCATATCGTTTATGATTAAAGGCCACAAGATTGGAATCCACTAGGTCAATCCCACCTATTGCTGATAATAAAGCTTGCTTTTGGGAGGGGAAATTTTGTAGTACCTCAAGTGTTGACATAGCGGACGGTGATTAGGCCAGGTCCTCTACTATATTATAATTCTGTGTCGCTCTGGCACAAGGATTAAATGTCGATTTGTGTACAACTCCCTTTGGTGGCTTTATAGTTAGCTCAGGAATGATGGGTGGCACAACTTCAGTCGAAGTTGTTGTCGAACTACTAGGTTGATCAGTACCCTTGTTGTTCGACAGTTATGGATTCCTGTAATCTTTATTTCTTGTCGATATCAAAGCATCATTTTTCTATTTTGAAATGGACAGCATAAGGACTTGGGATGGGGAAGCGTTGTCACTAGCAACCAGATTGGTTCCTGGGTTTTGAAACGGGTCAGTCAATACTGTTGAGGTTTTTGAATTCTTAAAGAATTTCTTAACTTCAGCTTTATATGGACAATCTCTCGTCTAATGATCCTCATCGCATATGAGGCATGGCTGAGTAGGTTTCTTTCACCCAAAATGGTTTGCAGAATATTTTTCAGGAGATGTATCATCATGTTTCTTCTTTTTGCTTTTCCCTTTCTTCTTGCCTCCTGGTTGCTTCAGTTCTTTGCCTTTGTCGGTTGACATAGCATTAACCTTCGAGGTGAGAATTTCTTCATTTGCATTTTCATCAAAAATCTTATGGGCTTTCTTAGATGTAGCCTTTGTCGATTTCGTTCCCGTCGTACCTATCACACCGTTGCCAGTGTGAGAGTCTTTGTTTGATTTAGGAGGAGGAGGAAAGGAAATCTTCGGTCGAGGAGCATCAGGGATTTTGTCATAGAGCATTCCAAACTGAGTATAGATCAAGTCTAGATATTGCGCACAAGAAATAGCCTACTCTTCAGTGATGACCCCTCCCTTTACCACATCTTATGTAATAGAAGGTAACAATGAATTAGTAAACCATTCAGCTAGCAACTAATCAGGAACATATGTTTTCACCATTTTACGATGATGTCACCATTCATGAATATGATCGGATATGTGAGTGGCCGTCATGTGCTTGAAATTGGTAAGAAGTTCTGTTCCTATTTCATACCTTATTGGTAATTGAAAATGGGTTAAAAAGGTTGTGGCAAGGGCGCTGAAGTTATTGAATGAAGCTCTAGGCAACTCGATATACCATTTTGCTGCCGGACCAGTTAACGTTCGTTGAAAAAGGCGAAGCCGAATCGAATCATCATTGAGAGTGTTGGACGAACACCACAGATGAAAGGTCATCACATGATTCGACGGGTCTTTACCTGGATTTCCATTAAATTTAGGAATATTTGACGGAATTTTATGAGGAATTGCCAACCACCAAGGGGCATAATCGATTGGATCGTTCGTTAGCCGATTTAGATCTGGTAGCTCTAGATTCGCCACGAAGGGAAACTGTTGATTCAGGTTCGGTGAAGCATACCCAGGATAAGATGGGATCGCTTGAGTAGTGGGTCTTTGCATACCAACATAATGCATTTGATGTTGATAACTTTGATAAGGTGGTTGGGCATAACCAATTTGAGACCATTGGTTCTAACCATTTTGAATATGCGGCTGCCCATTACCTGCAAAGTTTTGTTGCTCAGGTCCTTGGTAAGCTTGTTGGAATTGTGGTTGTTGATATTGCACCATTCATGGTTGTGAAACCATTTTCTATTGCCCAATACTAGACATTTGACCAAGATGAGGGGTAATAGTACCCGTTTGAGCCTGAGTCGCTCCACTTAAGGAGCCACTAACTTTCGATTGTGGTTGTGTCATGGAGACAAGAGGTTTTTGTACAACAACCTGAGAAACTTGAGGTTGGCATATAACAGGCAATGCTTGTACTTGCGACACCATCACAATAGCTGGTGTAGTGGGGATGCTCGACACAGGGAGACTCGGTTGCATTGAGTATACAAATCTTGGTTTTTGAGGCGGTATTGGCACCCAACTGCTGGATGTGATTCCAATTTGACCTGAATTCGGTTGTGAACTCTCATATGACGGCAATTCAGTGCTCAAGGGAATGATTGGCCTTTGGAGACTACACTGCCCAAATTGATGTTGTGAAGGATCAATTTCTTGAGATTCAACATAAGAGATTCCAAATACTATTCCGGATGAACAAACAGAAACAGACCATACTGTCAAAATAGTCCTTGGGTGGACTCCTTCTAGCGATTGAGAGCTAGTTGGGATAGATGGTATACCAGCGAACATCATCGGAGTGGTGGTAGGAGGTTCTGCTACCGCTGTATCGGACAAGACAGTCCTAGATGTTGATGGTTGTCCAGACATATCGAATCTATCCAAAAGACTTCCCAGTGCTTCTACAAGAACTTGTGATGAAGGGGTATTAACTTCTGAAGTAGAAGGATATAGGTGGATCTCAGTCCCAAAACACGATGGAGTACTGGATGGAAGATCCTCCGTAATCTCTTCTATAGCAATCAATCCAGGTGGAAGAGGCAGACCATCAGGTCCGTAAAATATTTCTGGTGCCGAAGAAGGTATAGATTCTACAGTGACAGATGTTGGAGGGGTAACACCTTCTGAATCAACCCTGGATGGAGTTGGTTCAGGAATAGAAGATTACACTAGGATCAGTTCTAATGTCCTCTTATAACTGTGGAACTTCTTCTGTAGAGGCAGTGATACCAGAAATGGTTGGAGTAACTAGAGTCTCAGAGGATGTTGAAACACAAGTTTCAAACCAACCAGGAGACTTTGACCCAGTTAAATGAGTTTTATTGACCTGGAATGGTTTGGTTTCTGGAGTCAAAGACGATTGACTCGTCAGTCTCCGCGAACGATGGGGTTTTGATTGACTTTCTTCCACGATTGTGGATTTATTTGATCAACTCAAAATAAGAGGGGAAAATGTTATTCCGTATTAAATGAATTTTATACACCTTGACACAACTTGCTTTTTCAATTTTTAAGAGTTGAGAAAAAGCTAAAGATGACTCTATTTGCCTTCGATTTTTAATGAGATTGAAGTGACAAGCACTCAGATGGACCTTTTCCTTTAAGGAGTCTGAAAAGGAACGAAAGAGACTACTCTAGAAATCCAGACAGAGGAATTACCAAACCAATCGCAAAACTGCAGAATACTTTTTATGGTACGGCAGTCAATCTTCCCGAATGCTGTGTTCAGTGCATTGCGATCGATAAGGCGGCAGACACGGCTTCCTAAGGATAAAGGATAGAGCCTATTGTGGTCTCCCAATATATACTCGACAGTACGTGGGATCACAAGTCCGTACTGGCACTTATCGTCTCAAAGAGGAGGAATCACCCAACCTACAATGAAAGCAATAGTTAACAAGCTTTACGATGTCGGAATACGTCTCTAGCCTAGACTTCTAGATGTTGTGTGTTAGGTTCCAAAGCATTTTTATGTTCATTGAATCTATTTTATAGTTGATCTTTCTTAAGAATTTTACCTTTCAGGTTCGCCGCATGATGTAGATATACAATTCCTAAAATGAAACCTAAGATGATAAACAGTCGTTTAATCTTATTTTTGCAATGAAAATCCTAGCTACTAAGGAAAAGAGAAATGAAATCTTTCCAACATAGAGCAGAGAGCACACGCTAGATGTACTGTCCTAAATAAAAATCAACAAGCAGTCTAAATGTGAATGCACATGCATGTATTTGTTTTCCGCTTTCTTAATGTGTGAATGATAAAAAGAATGCTAAATGCAAATCTGAATTATCTCTTCTTTCAAAGCGACAGTACTAATGATTTTATTTTCAAAAAATGACAGGAAGGCAAGACGACACTTTGCAATTTTGAATTGAAAACTGCTTTCGACACTTGAAATACTACTAATTCAGGTCAAATACAAGAGTAACAGTGTAATCGACTATCAAAAAGAAAAGTATTCTTTTCTTTGACTGAAACTGACACTTGCGACACTTCCAAATCAAAAGACGAAAGTTTGATTAAGCTACTATTTTGTAAAAGAGAACTGTAAATGGCGCACAATACATAGAAACATTCACAATTCTTTGTACAATGGAGGTTGGATGATGCAAAGAAAGGGGGTTTCTACAATGTTCTACTGATCATAGATAACAAAACTCCTGAATAAAACTGAAGACAGTGAAGAAGAAACCAAAATTTGAAGGCAGATCTAGTCTTGTCTAGTCATTGCACCTGTAACACAGGGAAATAGGGATACATCCAACCTACTACACACGGGAGTTGCGATGCATCTAGATTGCCAAGAAGACAGGATGCGATGGTCCAGGGACGAGACTTTAACTTGGTTTTTGGTCACAGTTTGTAGTTTAGTCCAGGGATTTAGACCAAGCAAATGATAGTCAGTAATTACAAAGTATAGGGCTGATCTAATGAGGTTACTCAAGCTACCTCTAGGGCACTTAGGATGTTTGCAAGTCAATTGTTCAGTTCATAAACAAACTCAGAGATTGACTGAAGTAGTGTTGATCTACTTTGCACTTGCATAACAAATGCAGTTTGAAGGCTAGATGGCTTAACTTTAGGCTCCATCTATGGTTTATGAATCAAACAAATAGAGACAAGCAATCAAACTAATCGCTCCCCAGTGGAGTCGCCATTTTGTTACCGGGAAATATAGTGTCTATTTAGAGCTGCTAGTCCCACTAAGATGGGTAGCTATCTTAGAAACAAATAGATTAAATTCACTTGTTTTTCCTTTACGAGAGAGAGATGGGAAAGAAGCAGAGAGTACCAACCTCAGTCATCCGCTTGGCTCCTTTCTTGTTTCCTTTCCCCTTTGACAGAATCTCGCCACTACTTCCTTACTTGTCCAGCTTCAAGGAGCACCTGTAGATTCACAGCAGCATAATACCATCAAAGCATAGAGATCTTTCACTATAAACAATATAGGATCAGATATATATTGACCATATAAATGCATATAACAACACAATATTCAGAGACACACAAGAATATGGAGGAAAACTCAAATAGCTTTATTAGTAAAAGTCGTAGAAGAGAGGATTACAACCACCTGGTCTGACCCAACGCCATCCTCCCAGCTTGAAAGCCCTCTTCACCTCACACAAAGCAAGATCACCCAACAATGTCTTCCAAGAGAAACCAACAACACTTCTTTGCAAATTACCAAATTCCAACCTTTGGATCTCTTGGATGAGGGATCCATTTATAGATATTTGCAGGGGGGTGAGTCAGCTTCTGGGATTTTGATTAGTGTCATCTCTCTGATAGTTCTTAGTTCCACATGGAGATTTTAGATCTCTTACTCATCGCTTGGAGAACTCAGGGAGGCAAGTGTCAAATGAGCAGCTTCTAGAAGATTCTCAGGTCTTCCACTTAGCAAATTTCTTGTGCCATTTGTCTGCTCTCGCTCATCGCACCCTACAAAAGGGCTTTCTAGTATGCATCACTTTTTGCATGTGGCAGGTGAGATGCATCGCACCCTTTGCACTGGGCAGTTTGTATGGTCCTGCTTTGACCAATTCTGAGTAGCTTTTTATGGAAAACTTCTGGGAGATGATGTAATCAGCTGACCTTGCTCCTTTAGGGTATGAAACAACACTTTTATGGGCCTAGAAGCCCTTGGTTTATGGACATATATGATTGGGGTTGCAGCGCCCAAATATGTCTATAACACTTATTAGCTACCTCCTTTAGACGAGGGACTAATCCTATCATTATAGAAGTCCTAACTCCCTTTCCCAGTCTATAAATTCATCCTCTCCCATTTCCAAATGGTTGGTCTATGTCTATTTTCACCCTTATGTTGAGGTTTTGCCTAAGGCTATTCATTTGACTTGGAGAAGGAGTGCTTGGAGAGCTCTTGGCTTGAACTTGGATTACTGCTCAAGTATAGCCTTTCAACATCAAGGCTTTGGTTGTAAGATTCCCTTTATTTCTTAATAATATATAACTGTTGGTTCATCTTCCCAAAATCCATATGTTAAGGTATCATTTAGCTTGAAATTCCTTGATAAGTTAAGTAGGTTGCTATTGGATTTTCTATTTGTTTTGGAATACCTTGTTGTGTCTTGATCACTTGTGTAGGTGCATAAATGCTGAGAGAAATAGGAACAAGCACGTGATCCAAGCGGTTCAAGGTCTTCAACAAAGGAGACTGAAATAGCATCAAAATGAGGTAGGCCATCTCCTTCGTTCTTGTTTTCAATTGTAATCGTTCTTCTTCATTTTTCTCTCCCATCGCAGGTTTGCCTCTCACAGTCACAATGACATCACCGATGTTTTTATTATAGTCGTGATTATTGTTGCTTTTTTCTATGACAGGTGCGATGATCCTAGTGTATAAGAGAAAATAGGGGTTTTCTTCTTGTTTTCAGTTTTTGTGTCCTCTATAAATGATTTTCGAGGGTGTCTGTGGTGTTTTTGATTGATTTTCTTGATTAGTTTGCAAAATTTGTCTCATTGTCTTTGAAGTGAAAACTGATTGAGTTCTAGGGTTTCTAGTTAATTGGTCATCACTTGGTGCTTGTTGGTGTCGTTGAGATACTTGTTTTGCTGATTTATTGAATGCTGTTTCTGTGGAAATCATTGAAAACATCATTTTGCATTTGTTTTAGCTTGTATTTTGAAATTTACTTTTCTTTAAAATGAATTAGATTAGTTTCATTGAAAAGTTATTTTTTGAGCTTCATCATTGAGAATAGATAACATTTTTCAGTGATTGAAAGCTAAGAACTATATTACGTGCATCAAGTCATTCAAAATGGAAAGAAAATCATAATTCATCTAAGTGCATCTTTGTAAAGTAAAACCATTTTACTTTTAGAAAAGTTGCATTTAGGAGAGTGAAAAGTGAAAATATTTTTTACTTTTGGCATTGCATTTGGAAGATGAAAGTGAAAGTTAGTGGAAAGCATTTTTCATGATGCATTTTGTTTGATGCATTATTGATTGTAATTTCTTCCCCTGGTTAGTCCATCTTTCATAGAAACGAAAGTTTTATTTTTCTCATATAATTGCATCTTAAATGTTCAAGTGACATCATGTTGAGCCTTAAAAGTGAAACATAATTTCAAGATCAACTTTAAAATCTATCAATTAATCTAAGGAGCATTTGAAACACTAACATTCATACTTAGTGGTCTAGGCTAGAGAAGTGTTCTGGTGTCTTTAAAACTTAGCAGTTTTCGTTTGCTTCAGCATTAGACAACGCTAGCATAGACTTGTGCTCCCTGTACCATTAGGTATATAAAGGGAGACCCCCATAGGTTTCAAACCTTTATCCATAGGAAGCCGAGTCTACTGCCCTATAGATGTGATACACTGAACACAACATTCAAGGAGATTTCATGCACGTATGTCAAGTCCTTGGTAAATTTATTTGCTGAGGTGTATATTGCAGTTCAAGGTTACTTGGTAATCCTTTTTGCCTAGAGTATCCTGAGTAGTCATTTTGATATTTTCTGACTCCTTAAATTTGAAAATATCATCGAGCACTTGTCCTTTCGAGCTCTCTCAACCAATAAAACCGACTAGAGTCACCTTTTGATCCTTTTCTCAACTCTTGAAAAATGAAAAGGCTGAGTTTTTGTTTCAAATTCTAAAATAAATTAATTGACTATGGAACAACATACTTCATGTGGAAATACTCCTTAGTAGATCTTAAATTGGTATTGATGACAACATTTCCTGAGTTTACGAGTCCAGGAAACCACTTTGATGGGAATCCTTGTCCTTTTCCTTCTTTTGGAAATGTTGATGCTCCTTATATGGCAACGTTGTCCCTTCCCAGATTGACCATTGATCTTCCAGTTTGGTTATTTTCAACCTCGATGATTCCGAGTGTCGAAACAACTTTTCAACCAAGTTCTCCTCCATCTGAACAACATCAACCCCATGTTGATACTAAAGTTGACCCCTTGCCTTCTTCACCTATTTCTTCACCTTTTTCTTCCTCTTCGCATGGTGAAAGTGTGGATTCTAGTATTTAGGAAGCTAAGGAGAAGAAGAAGAGGATGAAGAAAAATAAGAAAAATAAACAAGGGGGAAACCAAAAAACTATTGTTACCGATGCAACTAATGAAGAAAAATCTTCCAAGCAACCTCAGAAAGTAAAATTCCCTTGCATGTTATGTAAGGGTGGCCACCTTCTTCAGAATTGTCCTGGTATTCCAAAGGTCTTAGAAGAGTGGTCCACAGGTTCACATCGACCTTTGTCATAAGTATCTAGTGATCATGATGGTGACAAACCCTCAACTAGTAATAGTAAAGCTCATGGGAAAATAGGGAAAAGTCAAATTTCCTTGTAAGTTGTGTGAAGGTAATCATCTCATTCACCTTTGTCCTTTAATGGATGAAGCTAAGTTGGAAAACCTTACAGCTTCTCAACCTCATCTTCTGACTGGGCATCGAAATATTTCCCCTTATCCTTCACTAGTTGATCCAGTGATTGATCAAAATTAATCTTTGGTCAACTCCACTCTCTCTGAAAGTGAGTCTCGTGAGTCCATTCTCGACCAACCATGGGTTGCAAAATCAATGGACTTGACTCCACCTTTAGTTAGCCGTACCTTTTTGGTAGAGTGTGAACCTCATACTGCTCAGGTTCTTTTGGTTTCTTCAATTTTGAATGAACTTGAGGTAAATCCTCATGTTACCGAGGTGCATGAGAGAATTTCTCTTGTTGTCATAGAGAAGGGAGGTTTCTCTCACGTTCCTACAACACCCCCTCTGAGTAATTTAGTCACTTCTTTTAATTGGAGTCGGCTGACAAGATATCGCCTTCCATATTATGTGCCTTTCCAGATTATGGTATAGGCTTACCATATGGACGTACCTAGCATAGTCATAAACAAGGGCACGTCTATTATTATCCTATCCTTAACTACTTAGCAAGCTTTAGTTCTCCTCAACTTGTCCCCGTCACCCAGAATTTGTTAGCTTTTAACAGAGGAACCAATCAATTGTTAGGGATCATTCTTAAGTTTCCTATTACTTTTGGAGGAAAGACTGTCTATATAGACGTGATGTTTGTCCAAGGCCCTTTATATTTTAATCTACTCCATGGACGTGACTATGTTTACATCATGGGAGTTTTTGTTTCTTCCCTCTTTTGAGTGATGTGTTTCCCATATGACTGAAACATCGTAATCATTGATCAACTTACATTCATTGGTCCTGAATCAACTCCCACTCAACCATCATCCCTAAATGGTTCTCATATGCAAGTGATATCACCCCCACCACAGGTTAATTACGTGGCCACCTGTTCCATGCCCGCATTTACTGATGATCTAGTCAGTGATGTAGTACACCATGTACTGGGGGCATTGGAGCTTGATTTTTCATTTGGATCCCTCGACATGTATCCCTTCCAAAATGTTATTCTCCCATCTTATGAGAAACTCTTGGAAGCCATGGCCTCTCTTGGTCTGTGATTAAAGGATCATGGAGCAGAGTTCCTTATCTTATGTCAAGCTCCTTAAAAAATCAAACAAGAGCTATGGAGAAGAGTTCCTTGTATTTTGTTGAGCTCCTTAAAAAATGAAACAAGGTCTCATGAGCATAGTTCTTTTCCTTTGTCAATCTCATTAAAAAATGAAACAAATCCCCTTCCAATTTGAGTATTTGATTAGATCTCGTAAAATCCCAGCCAAGTCTTTCACTTGAACTCGTAAGTGAACCTTCTTTCCATCCACTTAGGTGAATGAAATGAAGCTTCAGGGGGCATGTATCTCAAATTGAGTCATTATGCTGGGAGCATGCAAACTTATCTCAAGCATAGCTTATCTTTGTTTCAATCTTGTGTAAAAATGAAACCAATCCCAAGCATAGTTTGTTTCCGTTTCAAGCTTGTGTAAAAATGAAACCAAATCCAAGCACAGTTTTTCTCATGTTTCAAGCTTTTGAAAAATGAAACCATATTCAAGGATACTCAAGCATAGTTTTCAATGTTTCAAGATTGTGTAAAAATGAAACCATTCTTGGTCTACATCTCGTGATTGTCGTTTCTATCAGCATGTTTTCTACATGAGCCTTGGTTTTGTCCATTCCATCGCCACCATCTCTTTGGTCGGTCATTCGCTTTCGCTTGGTTGTTTTACCCTTTCCCGAGGAACATCTGTGATGAGTGGTCTTATTAGCCAAGCTCTTGACCATTACATGTTTTGAGCAGTTTTATCATTACCAGAACCGGTTGCTATCATTTTTAACCACTCGTTCCTCTGGAAGGATTCATCTTTCATCTCTTTTCAGACTCCAAAAATATGAAAATATTACCGAGTACTTATCATTTCAAGCTCATTAAACTAAATGAATTGGCGTCTACTCAGTATAAGTTTAACCCTTTTCCAGAGTAAGATAGACTATTGTATGAAAAAGGAACACCTTAGTCGAACATGGCTAGGAGGTTCTCTAGAATATTTTTTTCTACCTCTTTGGATTTGAGAGAAAAATTACAAAAAGGGACATGATGGAGTTTTATTTTTCATCTCTTTTTCAAACTCTCTAAATGTGAAAAAGATACCGAGTTATTCTTACATTGGACACGTTAAAATTTTACGACGAAAGACTCATCACCATGATGAGACCGAGCTTCTCCTTCCTAGGAATCGTAAAACATACTAGGATGGATTCATGCGAAGGGGGAACTTATATGAAAAGAGTATAGTATCCTCTTCAAGATTGTGTAAAAATAAAGAGATACTCGCTAGAAATAGTGGGGGAAAAGTGAATATGAAACATCCTTTGCATTGGTAGCATGTCTCTCTTGAACATGACACTCATATGTTTCTCGTGTCGGGTTTGGGATATCCTCACTTAGTCACTTGTCCTTCCAGGTTTGGGTGATCCATTTTTCCTCTCATTTGACTATTCCACCTCGTCATTATGACCCTTGGTCCTATGTTGAGTCTAATGCTACCACACTCCAAATTCATGTCGCTAATATGTTCAAGAGAAGTCTAATCTACACTTATTTACCTATGCACTGTTTGAGTCATTGTTACAGTCTTGAAAATTATTCCACTTTATTGTTTCGTGTCAGTGATGAGGGAATCATTATGACCCTCCTTCGACTAGTCACTTCCTTTCAACTTCAGCTCATTATCCAGGAAGATTACTTAGAAACTCCATTTCAGTACCTTAGATCTTGCGTGCCTTAAATGGCAAGTTCTTCACATCTGACGACAAGTTTTCATCATTGGCCTTCGATTAGATGATTCCATGAGTGTTCTACTTCATCTTCACATTCACAGATTTTATTTTCATACCTTGAGAGCCATTTTCATTATGGGTGGTTCCTCTCGTGCCTATTAATGGTCTACATCAATGGCCAGTAATCAAGTGGTTTTCTAGCATGTTCAACCGAAAAACGTTCATTTGCATGTTAGAATTCATACTTTGATTAGGTTAGAATGGAGCACAATACCCTGAGCCTTGTCTGATATGACTCGGACTGCGTGGAGTTATATGTTATTCATGATTGTACACATGTTTCTGCTATACGGATGGCGATGACCATATTTTGGGACTTTACATTTATGATGATCCTTCTGTATTGGATCATTGCGTCCATACCTTGGATCTTAGATTTACAGATGATCCTTCTTATTTGGATGGCTACGCCCATGCCATGGATCATTTCATATAATTCTTATTATTTGTATGTCTGTGCCCATGCCGTAGGTTCATGTCTTTCTCTCATATATGTATATGTATATGCATCCTTGATTTGCAGGTCTCCTGACAATGTGTGTCTTAGTCCTTGCAAGAGCTCATAAAGCATCTCAGCCATCACTCCTCATTCTGCCTTCATGCTTTAGGGGGCTTCTGTTACACAATATTTTGTCACACCTCCTGCACTTCCTTGTGACATACCCTGAAGTGCTTGAAACATGACCATTATATAGTATACTCATCCATGTATACACCTCAGATCCCTCCTAAGACTTTGATTGGAAAATGCCTTGAGATTTCGTTGCAAAAATAGCTCCTAAAACCCTAAAATGAGGATCATCGCTCTTATAAGGCTTAAAACAGTGATGGTCGCTTATTGCACTGTACTTTACCAACGATGGCATCACTCTGTTCACTTGCATACCCTTGATGATCAAAAAATGGTAATTTTCCCAAAGAATATGAGAAGCTTCGTGATCCATAAGCTTCCAGAGCAGTGAGATGGAGGTTGAATTATCCCAACTTGGCCTCTTTGTCTTATCCCTATGAGCTACCTCCTTGAGATGAGGGCCTAATCTGTTAGAATATTATATATTATAGAGCAATGGAACACATAAAATAGTTCAGAAATATAAACACAGAAAATGCATAAAACAAGAGAGACATGGATATATGTGGTTCACCCAGTTTGGGCTACATCCATAGAGAAACAGCCAGTCCTTGTTTTATATTATCTAGCAAACTGAAGAGATACAACCTATAGCAGATCCGCTGTAACTCCCTCTTCGATCTCAATCTCCTCTCTCTTCCTCATTAAGAATACAGATCTACATAGATGCAATACAATTCCCTCATATATAGCGAGGGTTTGCCTTCTAGGGAAAAAAACCATAAATTAAACATAACTTCTACCGTCAGATCTCCACCTAATGAACGGCCAAGATTGACTACAAAATTACAACATTTTACAAGGCAATTCTATGTCTATTCTTGGTTTCGGGGGTGCTGCCCCCGAAACCCCCCACCAGGGGTGGGAGCTCCCAAAAGGTCATAGCCGCCCCCCACTGGACCCCCCCTGCAGCGAATATTTTACGGGCGGCATTGCCGCCCCATTACGTATTGGGGTCCAGTGCAGCAATACCTTTGAATACATAAGATAATTAGGCTCCACACCCAACAATCTCCCACTTGGAGACTGATTATAGCAACTCCACCGCTACTTCATTTGCTAGACAAAGACTCCACTTTGGACCTAGCTGTTTCTCATCTTCTTCATAGAACTTGAAGGCCAATTGAAACTGAGCAGATTCTCAGTTTCTCCCTGGTTACAACTTTTGTTAACATATCTATAGGATTCTGGCTAGTGTGTATCTTTTCTAGCTTCAACTATCCATCTTCCAATGTTGACCATATGAAATGGTACTTGAGCTGCATATGCTTAGTCTTGGAATGAAATGCAGAGTTCTTTGCAAGATATATGGCACTCTGGCTATCACTGTATAACCTTCCCAACTCCTGCTTCTTACCCAATTCATCCGGAAACCTTTGTAACCAAATCATTTCTTTACTAACCTCTGTAGCAGCAACATACTCTGCTTCTATTGTTGAAAGTGCAACAACACTTTGGATTTTTGAAACCCAACTGACAGTTGTTCCACCTACTGTAAATACATATCCTGTAGTGCTCCTCCTATTATCTCTGGCACCTGCCATATCTGCATCAACATATCCCTGTAGGGTAATGTTTGAACCACCAAAGCATAATGCTTGATTTGTGGTACCTCTCAAATACCTGAGAATCCACTTCACCATCATCCAATGTTCTTTTCCTGGATTGTTCATGTACCTGCTTACAATTCCCACTGCATGTGCAATATCAGGCCTTGTGCAGACCATTTCATACATTAAGCTTCCAATTGCTGATGCATATGGAACTTTAGACATATGAGCCATTTCTTCCTGAGACTTGGGACACGCCTCCTTACTTAATTTGAAATGGCTAGCCAAAAGGTATACTAACTTGTTTTCCATTCTGCATATTAAACCTTTTCAACACCTTTTCTATGTACTCACTTTGAGACAATGTTAATTTGTGATTCTTCCTGTCTCTAGTTATTCTCATACCAAGGATTTGTTTTGCAGTGCCCAAATCCTTCATTGCAAATGAGTTTTCCAATTTCCTTTTGAGCACATTTATTTCCTGCATGTTAGAACCTGCAATAAGCATGTCATCTACATACAATAACAATATAATATAACTGCCATCATTTTGCCTTTCGAGATAAACACAATGATCAGAGTGACACCTAGTATAACCTTGTTCAAACATAAACCTGTCAAATTTTATATACCACTGCCTTGGAGCCTATTTTAAGCCATACAAGCTCTTCTTCAACCTGCACACGAGTTTCTCTTTCCCTTTTACCTCATATCCTTGTGGATGCTGCATATATGTATCTCTTCCTCCAAATCCCCATGGAGAAAGGTTGTCTTTACATCTAACTGCTCAAGATGCAAATATTCAGCTACTACTAGACTTAGAATAGTTTTGATTGAATTCATTTTCACAACAGGAGAAAATATTTCATCAAAATCAATACCTTTCTTCTGTGCAAACTCCTTCACCACAAGTCTAGCTTTATACCTTTTTCTACCTCCATCTTCTTCCTTCAACTTGTAAACCCATTTATTTGCAATGTTGTTTTACCTACACGCAACCTGACTAAGTCCCAAGTCTGGTTATGTGCCAAGGATTCCATCTCTTCTTTCATGGCTTGCTCCCACTTCTTCGTGGTTTCTACCTGCACTGCTTCTTCATAACATTCTGGTTCACCAGAATCAGTCAACAATACATAATATAATGAAGGAGAGTATTGTTCAGGGGGTCTACTCATCCTGGTAGATCTTCTAACACCACTTTCAGGTGTTTGATGTGCTTGTTGTTGTTGTGGTTGTTGTTCTGGCTATTGATCATTATGATTTTCAAGCACCATCACTTTTTCTGTGATCTCATCAAGCATTGTGTATTCTCTATTTTCTTTTTCTTGTTTCTTTTCCTGTAGCTGATCCTTATACAAAACCTTTTCATTGAATATTACATCTCTGCTCCTAATGATTTTTTGTTTTTCATAATCATAAAAGTGATAACCAAAATCATTAACACCATATCCAATAAAGGTACATTTCTTTGATTTTACCTCAAGCTTTGTTCTATTTTCTTTATTAATGTGGACAAAGGCTTCACAACCAAAAGTCTTTACAAAGGAGTAGTTTACCTTTTTACCTGTCCATGCCTCCTCTAGAAGACCACCATCCAAGGAACTTGAAGGCCCTCTGTTTATTAGATAGAAAACAGTATCTACATCATTTTCCCAAAATTGTAAAGGCAAGCCTACATGCAATCTCATGCACCTTGCATGCTCCATGATTGTCCTATTCATCCTTTTTGACACACCATTTTGTTGTGGTGTTCCTGGATCTGTCTTCTCTCTACGAATTCCATTCTTTGAACAATACCTATCAAACTCTTTGCTGCAATATTCACCTGCATTATCTAATCTGAGACACTTCAACATTTGTCCTGTCTCATTTTCAACCAAAGCTTTCCATTTCTTGAAAGTATCAAATACATC
The DNA here is from genome assembly GCA_031772625.1 of Pinus tabuliformis. Classification (NCBI taxonomy): domain Eukaryota; kingdom Viridiplantae; phylum Streptophyta; class Pinopsida; order Pinales; family Pinaceae; genus Pinus; species Pinus tabuliformis. The sequence goes on from CM062810.1 coordinate 393,963,568, forward strand.
AGATTTATTTCGAATACAATAAATCCAGGTTTTTCTGGTTTCATCATCAATAAAAGTAACATAATAACGAGAGCCACCAAGAGATGATACCTGAGCAGGTCCCCATACATATGTATTCACAAGCTACTATTTTTTCGCTCTTCTTTTCTTTCCCAACTCTAGGGAGTCTGACTCTCTTCTGTTTTCCATAAATATAATTCTCACCGAATTTTAAATCAACATGCTTCAAACCTGGCAACAAATTTCTTGAGTGAAGAATCTACATCGCCTTCTCACTCCTGTGCCTGAGCCTATGATGCCACAATGTCATATCTTCTCCTGCGAAGGTTAAAGCATCAACAGAATTAGAAATACCATTACATAAATACAATGTACCAACCTTTTATCCTTTTTCTATTACCAGGGATCCTTTAGTGACCTTCCAGGTTTTATCTGTGAAAGTAGTTACGCAACCTTCACCTCCCAACTGCCCTGTTGAAATTAGATTCTTCTTCAGATCTAGAACATGCCTTACCTCCTTCAATAGCCACTGATTTCCATTTTGTTGTTTTATGAAAACTATACCCATTCTAATGATTTTACATAGTTTATCATCACCGAATCGAAACTGTCCAAAATCTCCTTGAACATAATCATGAAAATGTTTCCTATTAGGTGTGGCATGGAATGAGGCACCTGAATCTACCACCCAGGCATCAATAATATTTTCTAAAGAAAGAATCAAAGCATCTTGCAACACATCACCTGTCACATTCGCTTCATGATTGTTTTCTTGTTGTGCGTCTCCTTTTTTTTCCCTTCCGAGACTTGCAGTCTTTCTTCAGGTGTCCTTTCTTCCCACATTTCCAGCACACTATCCCCGATCTAGACTTGGATCTACATTTTCTTGACTTACTGCGGTATCCTGGGCTCTTTCCTCTTTCCATTTTTCTTCCCCTAGTCTCTACAGTCAAAGCATTACCTGATGTCTCACCGGAGCTTTTCTGTCGCATTTCCTCGCTAAGGATTGCACCAGCAACATCATAAAACATTAAAGTACTAGATCCAAAGACAGAGTTACTAATGGCCATAACAAAACCATTCCAACTTTCTGGCAATAAGCACAGAAATAACAGAGCCCTAACTTCATCATCAAAATTTACCCTTACAGAACTTAACTGACTTGTAACTGTATTAAAATCATTTAAATGATCAGCAACAAATCCACCTTCTCACATCTTCATATTAAATAAACGCTTCATAATAAATATCTTATTTGAGGCCGAGGGTTTTTCATATAGTTTTGCCAATGTCGACATTAAACTCTTTGTTGTCATTTCCTTTGAAATATTAAATGCTACCGACGCCGGTAAGCATAGCTGTATTATTCCAAGTGCCTTTCTGTCGAGAATATTCCATTCTGTGTCAGTCATACTCGTCAGCTTCTTTGTCTTTCCTCTCAATAGTAAGTACAGATCTCTCCGATATACATAATCTTCCATCTAAATCTTCCACAGCTGGTAGTTTTGGTCGTTGAATTTTTTGACCCTAAACCTACCATCTTTCGCCATTGCTCCCACTCGAACTAGGAACCCTTCTCTCCTACGAGTTTATCAGCCAAATATACCTTCAGCTTTGATACTAGTTGCTAGAAAATTATATATTACAGAGCAATGGAACACATAAAATATTTCAGAAATATAAACACAGAAAATGCATAAAACAAGAGAGACATAGATATACGTGATTCACCCAGTTTGTGCTATGCCCACAGAGAAACAGCCAGTCCTTCTTTTATATTATCCAGCAAATTGAAGAGATACAACCTATAGCAGATCCGCTGTAACTCCCTCTTTGATCTCAATCTCCTCTCTCTTCCTCACTCAGAATACAGATCTACATAGACGCAATACAATTCCCTCATATATAGCGAGGGGTTTCCTTCTAGGGAAAAAAACCATAAATTAAACATAACTTCTACCGTCAGATCTCCGCCTAATGAACGGCCAAGGTTGACTACGAAATTACAACATTTTATAAGGCAATTTTACATCTATTCTTAGCTTCGGGGGCACTGCCGCCGAAACCCCCCGCCAGGGGGGGGCTCCCAAAAGGTCGTAGCCACTGCCCCTGGACCCCCCCTGCAACGAATATTTTATGGGCAGCAACCATTATGAACCGGGGTCCAGTGCGACGATACCTTTGAATATAGAAGATAATTAGGCTCCACACCCGACATAATCCTATCTTTGGAGAAGTCCTAACTCCCGTTCCCAATCTATAAATTCATCCTCTCCCATTCCCAAATGGTTGGTCTATGTCTATTTGCACCCTTATGCAGAGATTGTGCCTAAGGTTATTCATTTGACTTGGAGAAGGAGTGCTTGGAGAGTTCTTGGCTTAGACTTAGATTACCAATCAAGGGGAGCCTTTCAACATCAAGGCTTTTGTTGTAATCTTCCCTTTATATCTTAATAATATACAACTGATAGTTCATCTTCCCAAAATGCATATGTTAAGATATCATTGAGCTTGACATTCCTTGATCAGTAAAGTAGGTTTCTATTGGATTTGCTATTTTTTCCGGCATGTCTTCTTGTGTCTTGATCACTTTTGTAAGTGCATAAACGCTAAGAGAAGAAGGAACAAGCCCGTGATACAAGCCGTTCAAGGTCTTCAACAACGAAGATCGAAATAGCATCAGAATGAGGTAGGCCATCTCCTTCGTTCTTCTTTTCAATTGTAATATAGGAAGATGCTTAGTTTATTGTCACTTTAGTTGTTAGACCCACTCATTGGGCTAGAGGGATCGTCTCTGTCCACCGAGAGGATTAACCTTGACAACAGGGAAACATACACCAATTGCACAAAATCACTCAAAAATACTATCAATTACTAATGACACACATGGAAGTAGGAATCGCATATGTTAAAGTAGATCATGGAAAAAATTATACTTCTACACCTAGGAAAGAGACCTTATGAAAAGTGAAATGACGTCAAGAAATTTAGTTAATCGAGTTAATAAGTTATAATAATTGTCAAATCAGGCATGAAATGAGAATGGAAACGTACTTAAGAAACAATCCAATCTCATATTGTAAGCTAATGTAAAGGAAACTATATTCATGTGGTAAAAATGGTTAAGCATATTCAACACTAAACATTCAACCAAGGAAATCATAAGTGTTAATAAATCATTAAAAAATAAACAAAGTATAAAGAAAAATTCATTTGTGAGTGTTTCTTAAAAAAGTTTGATGTTCTCCAAGTCTAAATATTAGGGGCTAGTTGAGGCCTCAACCAAATTGTGTTCAAAGAGCACACCTCTGACATGATTATTGAAAAATGATTCATTTTATTAAACTCAAGAAGCAACCTAATATTTTTATAAACTTAATATGACTTGTGAACAACTCCTATCTTAGCAACAATTGAATTTTCAAAATAACTTAGCATGGAATGTGGTTCCTTAGGATGGGACACTAATGTAGTTTTTGCAAGATGAAAGTTCTCTTACCTTTAAAAACTACTAAATTAGAGGGAAAAACTTAGTCAAACCCTGGGAAGTAAATGATGGTCGTATTACATGTAGTTAAGAAATTGTGCTGTTAGCTAATAGTACTTCATTTCAAGGTTAAATCAGATCATGATAGTCTAAAGTACTTCCTAAACACCAACTATGTTTGCAAGTAATACACAAATGGGTCATAGAGATGCTAGGTTATTGCTTTGAAATTACTCTAAGAAGGAAAGTAAAACGTGGCGTTGGAATCACTTTGAAAAAAAGAAGAATAAATTGAACCATTAATTCATATTATATAAACTCTACAAGTTAGGTGGGTGCAAGAAACAAGGATGAAACAAAAGTATGAATTCATGAAAACTCATTTGAAAACTACAACAAGGCATTTGTGCACCAGATAATTTTATCTGCAACAATGATTCTCTTTGGTAAAAGGATCACTATTATATTTTTTGTAATAATTACCAACCAAAACAAATGTACATGTTATGCCATAGGTTTACTAAGTAACCCCCCAATGCATTTGGTAGAAAGTTAGTACAACTCCTCTTTCCATCATTCAAAATTTACCAGTTTATGGAATTTTATGGGTATCACCCTCCATCTAACACAACCATTGATCGAAACTTGAGGCTCAAGAAATGAATGATCACATCAATCACTAGTAAGAGGTTCCTTAATTATTGAAGGACAACTTTGTATTAGCATAAAATAAAATGAAACAACAAGTAGATAAAAATCATAATGAAAGGCACTTTAACATGGGGATTATGTATTCTTACTACAATCATACTAATATATGTCGCCCTAGAAACAAAAAAGGCCAATAAATTAGCACCCATGTATTATGGGCCTTATAAGTTGTTGCGGAGGACTAGGAGTATGGGTTACATAATGGTGTTGTCTTCATATTGGCATGTACATCCAATATTTTATGTTTCTTATTTAAAGTTGGTAATGAATGACAACATATTATTTTAGATTATTTAATCAAAATTGGATGAGGATGAAAAATCTTACTAGAACCTAAAACAAACATTGAAACAAATATCAAGCAATGATAAAATAAAGAAATTATGGAGCACCTCATTATGTGGAACATCCTGTCAACTGAAGATGTAACATGGGAAGATGCATTCTACATACATAAGAATCCACAACTAATCAACATTGAGGGAAATTCTAGTTTAAAGAGGAGGGGTACATATAAAAATTCCTAATCATAACCATCATTTATTGTTTTACTTTAATCATAGTTATGTTATATTTGTATTACTACATTCTATCCCTCTGTGTTTTATATATACATCAAGGATATCATTTTGTTAATCACTTTATGTTGTTCATTTGATATATTATAAAGGGATATCCCTTCTTGAATATGATTCTTATCCATTCACCCTTTCACTTGATTTGAGCATGTCATTATTTCAGTATGTATTTTTTTTGTTTTTGGGTTATTTGGTCCAAGGAGTCTCAACTATGTCTTATCCCTGATGTTGTTGATCATCAAGAAAAACCAATTAAGGGTCATTTTATTGATCAACCTTGACCTAACCAATCACCTTACATTGCACAAGCTCGTAAATAATGTAAAATAGTTAAATGAATTGTAGGATATGGATATCTTAAACTATGTGATATATTTCAATGCATTACATATATTCATTCACAGGCATGTTGAGGGACTTTGAATGTGTGATATTTATAGGAGGGTGACATTCGCGTTTCCCTTAACCCTACATTGTTGGATGGGGAAGCAAGCATTGTTTGATTTTTAAATGTTGAGTGGACAACTAGTATTAATCTTAAGCCAACATCACTCTTTATTTTTTTATTATGATTATTTTTAGCCCCCATAAAATAATTTTATTTTTTATTGCATTTCAAATTCTCCCCGGACCGATCAATTAATGGGAATATATGGTATCCTATCTATCCTAAGTAAGAAATCCTCCTATTGTCACCCACAACCCCCCACCATATTGGTTGAGAGGAAAAAATATAAGAATCTTAAATGAGATAACTATCCTTATCTCATAATTAAGGAAGGAAACTATGTCCTAAAAGAAAGCAAATGACCTTACATTGATCTATGCTTAATGTTTGGATCACCTTAAAAAGTCAATGATCTTGGGATTTTCTGAACTCCCATGAGTGATTCTCTAAATGAAACACCGTTAGGGTTGGTGCCAATATGGTTTTACCTTACTCTAGCTATCTTGAAAGGTGATTTTAAGATCATCTTTCATTTCCTTATAAATGATTTTGATGAAGTGCTAAAACAACAAATAGTGATAAGTGCTTTAGGACCTCTTAACAATTTGAAAACAACTATAATTTCCTATACTCATGTTTTCATAGACTAAGCATAACTTAGTTTTGAAAACGGTTCACCAAAGTATCAAAGAAATTAAAAAAGGGAAAAAGGGAAAAAGGAAAAGAAGGAGTCTATGGTATTGATAGAAATTTTAAGAATTTATTCATTGAGAGAAGTAATGTGCACTTTACAACCCAACATTAAGGAAATTGTAACACCCATTCCCATATCATTAATGAAAAGAAGAAAAAACGTTTACTAAAAATTATATACCAAACATTACTATATGTTTATTATCCTATGGCTAGAAAGCCAAGGACAAAGAACTAAAGGCCATCTTGATTTTAAGAGATGTCATTCAACTGTCGACCACCTTGTTACATTTTGGATCATCATGGAGGAGCATTGGAATAAAAAACTAATCCTTTATGTTGTTTCATTGAGTTTAGAAAGGTTGTTGGCTTAAGGGGGCATCACCCAGGTTCAGAGTTGTTCGTGCCAACCTACAAAACCCTAACTGCTAGCCCTTTCGGCAACAACCTATGTAGCGTAGGTTGCAGTCTCACCTGAAGCATTTTTGGGGGATGCTAGAACCAGGTTTCTGCATCCAGGGACACATGATAAGTGGTTTTTAAGCTTTTTCAGTTCAGATCTTCCTTTGCATAGATCGGTATCCTTCTAGGGCTTGTCACTGTAACTAGGGTAAAATGGCTTCTATACCTTTGCGAAGGTCTACGATTAGTCTTTGCGAACCTTAAATAGACAGTTTATCCTCTTTCATGTATCAATGCATAAACCTAGATCTGACTTCTCACATATCTATCCAATTCATTAGAAACATAGTAGAAATAACTCTTATCTTCACAGAACTAGATAACTACTTAACTCGTGCATAAATAAGACAAATTCAATGGTTTCGCGTAGCATTCATTCATTATTCCATAGAAAACATATTATAGGTGACAATTAATAACATAACTAGAATTCAACATAAATACTTAGATTGCTCAATAATTCTTCAAAATCAGCCTTTATTGATCTTCAATGTTCAGATTACAGACTCTTCACGTTGCGCACTTAGCTACAGGGGTCCATGCACTTATCTGCAGACATACCAAGGCCTCCTACGCACTCAGCTATAGGAGCCTTCCCCTTCTCACCTAAGTATAGGAAGTAGAGCCTTCTTGCCTTAGCACTCACCCAAAGCAATTTCTATTTTGCCTTAACTTACTTAGTTCTAAGTTATCTCTAAGAATCACTATGACTCAACTATTTATAGCCTTCTTCTACACAATACCATGGTCCGCAGACCATGGGGGAGTCTCAAAACCAGCTTATCTACTTATCCCAAAAAGGGGCTAAGACCCCTTTGACTCCTATCTATCTGCATGCTCTGCATCCACATTTCACGGAGACTTTACATCTTTTACAATAACTTATACAAAATTTTGGCTAACTAACCCCAAAAATGACCCTAGGGACCCTATCCCAACAAGCTGCCAACACAAAGATCGTGACTCACCCTCGAGTCACTCAATTGGCACCTCGATCTTGTTGTGCAGACCACCCAACTCAACCTGCAACACTGCAACTCCACCAATGCTCTGCGTCACTACCTGTTGCACCTCTTCAACCAATTTATCTATTGTTGGCCCCTTCACTACTAGGCACATTGTCCTATGAGTCTTTTGGATTACCTTGAGCTTTTCTTGAAGTGATAGAGTAAGCTAACAAGCTTCCTCTAGCCACGGCTATAATCTGGCCTTTAGCAGGGCTTCTTTCCCCTGTAATTCTTCCACATGTGCTTGTAGCTGCTTCCCCTCCTGTAACTTCACAAGGTGTTATGCTAGTGCCAAAGTGCGCAAAGTCGCTCAAACTTCATCATAATGTCGTTGTGTCTCTCAAACATCGATGTTCAGCTTCTATAGGTTCGGGTCCTCCTGAAGATTTTTCCATAATTCCACAGTTGCGTTGAACATCGATGAGTAGTCAATGACTGCAGTATCCAATGTGTTCATACCATCCTTGATCGATGTTCAGCGTTGCTCCCTAACCTCTGGCAGAGTCATTGGCTGCAACTTCAACTACAGCTCTGCTATCTTCATCTGGAAGTCAAAGGTAACCCTGCCAACTTCCTATTTTGAGGCACATACCACAACAACCAATTTCCTTACTTTTTTCTAAGGATTCTACATCCTGTGGTATGCTTAATTCGGGTACTGACTTGCAAGCCTACTCGATCATGGTCTCTAGGCTCTGATGTCATGACTGCATCTCCTCATTTTCCTTCAGTGCCTGCGTTTTCTCTACAAACACTTGTTCGTTGTGAATCTTAAACTCACTTATGATAGTGATAATGCACTGCTCTCTAATCCTCAGTTCCTCTGAAAACCCCTGATGCAGTGCATGGAGGGACTAGAGTGGCAATGCAGCCAAATTCAACCCCATGTCCTTCACTGTGTTGATCATAGTGTGATCTTCATCTGACTCTGTGCGAATGGACTCTTCTGTCAATGGTATAACTCTGAGTTCTACGGTCCGTTCCAGCTCCGCCATTGTTCCACTTCCCTGTGTTAGGCTTGCTTGCACCCCGTTCGCTTGCTTGATGCCTGCTCGAATCATGTTAGCCTGAATCTACAACTCGTGAATATCCTTTTGGACACTCTCTAACATATGCATATACTATTGCTCGAACTGTTGCAACACCTCAGTCATTTTGTCTCTCACCTTGTCCCCAATCTCATCAAGATCGCCTTCTGTCAGCACCATTGGGTCGATGTGTGTCTGCTTATCAGACTTGTGCTTTTTACGCTGTCAACCCATTTGCTCCTACCGATACCTCTTCAAGGTGAAAGGAGTGCTCTGCTCCTCACCACTGCCTCTTTCCTTCTCTGACAGCTCTTGCTTATCAGTGTGCTGCGAAGTTGATTTGTCGCCTTCTTTTCTATCTTGTTGTTTCTTCTCAACCTTCTATTTGGCAGTGCACTCTTTCTCTGCCCATTCTTTCTGTGTAGTTGCCTTAGAAGTAGCTTGCTTCTTCTTCTATTGATCAGAATAACCTTCTGGAGTTGTTCCCACTATTAAGAACTAAATAATATCGACAAAATGATTGTCTACGAAGCGCACTACAAAGAGCTACGCGTCCAACGGTCCTTCCTCCAAACTACTTGGTTCTTCACCTATTTCAATCCTTGATAGATGGTCTGGACTTGCATTCAGCCTTCTAGCTTCACAATCACCTCAAAGTCATACTCCTGGAACAATAGCAATCATCGACAGATATTCCCCCCCAACATAGGCTTATTAACCAGGTATTTCAGCACAGAGTGAACTTTATGCATTTTAAAATTTCCACCTAACAAATAGTGTCTAAACTTCTACAGCACGTAGACCATCGTTAATCCTTTGCGCTCTATGGTGGAGTAATTCTTCTCGACTTTGGATAACTTTATGCTCACGAAATCTATCAAATGATCGATCTCTCCCTCACCTGCTTGTGTTAAGACTACTCCTAGCACAATATATGAGGCATCAACATGCACATGAAACTCCTTTTTCCAATCAAGAAACACCAAAATAGGCATTTTCACCATTCTCTCCTTCAAGAAATCTAGGTTGCATTGACAGCCTTCATCCCAGAAAAACATCACATCCTTCTTTAACAATTTTTCCATCAGCGTGGTTATCTAGGCACACGCCTTGATAAACTTCCTGTATTACCCACTGTGTCCCAATGTCATGCATAGTTGTTTCACATTCCTAGGAGGTTCCAAATTCACAATTATGATGATCTTCGCAGGGTCCACCATCCATCCTTGCTTATAGACAACATGGTCAAGCAAAATTCCAAAAGGCACATAGAATACATTTCTTTAAGTTTAGCACGGTTTGATACCTTCGACATGTATCCAGGATGAGACGCAAACTCGCAACATGTCACTTGACCAACCCAAACACAGTCTAGTCATCAAAATATACTTCCAGGAACTTATGAATAAATTCTTTGAATGCCGCAATCACTACTTGAGAAAAGATGGCTGGTGCATTCTTCAATTAGAATGGCATAACTGTATATTGGAAGCAACCCCACTCAGTCGCGAAGGTTTTTTTGCTTCAATCCTCCAGTGCTATCTTTATTTGATGATAACCTGAAAATCCATCAGTCAACGAATACACCTCCTGTCCACCAACATTTTCTAGCACTTCATCAATAAATGATGTTGGAAACGGATCATGCACAGAAGCATCATTCAACTTCTACATATCTACGGATATACGAATATCTCCCTTCTCTTTCTGTTCTTGGACCACCATTGGGTTTACCCAATATGATTCTTCTACAGGCTCAATGATACTAGCTTCCAGCATCTTATCCAACTCTAGGTGCACCTTCTCCTTATACTTTGGATTCAATTGGTAAGGTTGCTGCTTAATAGGCTTTGCATCAGGTTTCAATGTAATCTTCATAACTCCAAAATCACCAACAATTCCTTTCAAATCTGAAAACTTCATGGGGAATAAGTCCTCGTACTCACGCAACAACTCAACTACCTTATCAACTATATCTTCATCCCAATAATCTCTTACCTTCATGAACTTAGGTTCTTCCTCATATCCAATGTTTACCGGTCGAGTTTTCAAAGGCTCTGATATATCCAGGTTCACCACCTTCGGTCCTTCGACCTTGCATTGTCCTGCAGTTTCCTGAATGGTAATATTTTGTGGATCGTCCTCTTCTTCAGCAGTCACATTATAGTATTCCAATGTGTGGCATAGCTGTGTACTCCAATCTAGCTAAGTCCACTCTATTGGTCCTTTGGCATTCTGAATATAGCTGCTTTTATTTCTTGGAGCACTTCATAAATACTATCAAACCCATCCTGAAAGCTGAAGGTTAATAGAAAACTCTCCCTTAAAATGTCCCATTCTACAGTCCCATGGCAAAGCTCTATCTCCAAAAACCAATTCATTGGGATCATATCTAGCGTATGACAGAATATGTTCACCCATTCTAGTTGTGGTTATGTTCCGCAGGCCTTAGTCCATCGTTCTAAATTATTGCGCGGATCATCCTTCCCACTGTATTTTTCTGTCATTCTGGTATTATCATAGCCAAATGTTATCTTCATCATTCTTTTGTATTCTCTCCATCCCCCAAAGCATTCTTTGTGCATACACCACCAATGGGCAGGCGTAGTGCATAGCGCCAACTCCTGTGCCTCGAAGCGATGCTCTTCTGGTACTTCTCTTTCAAATTCATCCAGAAAAAGTTCCACATCAGTCAAACCATCATAATTTGAAATATTTCTTACCTTAGTCGAGACACACCTCAGCGACTTGGTCATCATATTGCATCGGAGCATAGATACTTCATGCATCAAATTCTGCCAATGTTCAAGCTCTTCGTCTAAAATTGAGGCACAGGAGCTATCCTTTGTTGGCATTATGATGCATGTGTTGTACTTGATGGCAAACAACTCATAGAAGATCAACTCACTTATATATATCTAGATGAATCTACGGAAGAGATATCAGATGACAATTCTCAGTATGACAAGTCCAAAGGGGGAGATTGTTGGCATTATGAGACAAGTGTTGTCCTTGAGGGCAAATCACACAAATGATAAATTATAATGCAGCAAATTTATTTGATAAATTATAGTGCAACAAAGTTTCCTTCATGTAGAGAAAAGTTCACCCACTTTTATGAAAAGTTTATTCCATGTAGAGAAAAGTTCACGCACTTTTATGCAGAGAAAAGTTTATTCCATGTAGAGAAAAGTTCACGCACTTTTATGCAGAGAAAAGTTTATTCCATGTAGAGAAAAGTTCACGCACTTTTATGCAGAGAAAGGTTTATTCCATGTAGAGAAAAGTTCACGCACTTTTATGCAGAGAAAAGTTTATTTCATGTAGAGAAAAGTTCATGCACTTTTATGTAGAGAAAAGTTTATTTCATGTAGAGAAAAGTTCACGCACTTTTATGCAGAGAAGAGTCTATTTCATGTAGAGAAATGTTCACGCACTTTCATGGAGAGAAAAGTTCCCTTCATGCAAGATAAAAGTTCACGCACTTTCATGGTTGGTTCATGGTATTAGTCCGACAGTTTTTGATCCTATGGTTTTGGCCCGTGGTATTGCATCCAAAAGTGTTGATCTCACGCACTTTCATGGTTGGTTCATGGTATTATTCCGACAGTTTTTGATCCTATGGTTTTGGTCCGTGGTATTGCATCCAAAATTATTGATCCCAAGTATTGGGCCCGTGGTATTGTGTTATTATGGTTTTGGACCGTGGTATTGTGAAAGGCCTAAGACTATAAAAGAGGAAGGAGATCATTTGGAAAAGCATCATCTGAATTATTGAATATCTAGATCTGGAATACTGTGATTGGGTTATGGTGCAGATCTGGATCTGAGCTAAAGAGGTATCTCACCGGTTGATGGAGAATAAGATCTAAGGATAGATCGGGATCAAATGGTTTGAAATTAACTATCTCTATATAGTTGATTATGCTTATTCTAGATCTGTATACTGATGCTTGTAATGATCTGAACTGGGTATAACTTAAGTTTGAAATCGCTGCAAGTCATGATTGAATATTTATAGATCTGTACGCGGGTTGGCTTTGGTGAAAGCACGTATGTACGCAGGTTTGGTTCATTGTAGTAGCATATACCATTTGAGCTATGATGTTTAAAGTTACAGGTGGTTTAGGTTGTTGATGTGTTCTGATGACTGTTTAATGGTGTCACTATTCTACATATTCAGTTTGATTGATTGTGTTGATGGATGAGATCTAGTAATGGATCTAATGGACTAGATCGGGTTGCTAACACTCATATTATCCTTGTATATGTATTGATCTGGTGATTGGGTGATTCAGAAGATTGATTGATTATGTGCTTCAATGATATTTATGGGTCCAGTATGAAAATTGGATGAAACGTGGCCTTTCAGATTATGTGTTGTGCTTCAGGTGTATCCAGTCTGAAAATGTATGAAACATGGTACCCGGAGGAGAGAAGATTGTAGGCCGGCACCTACGTACTAGTATCTTAGCTAGTACAAGAGCTACGGGGGCGGTAGCTCCCTTCCAGTAGCAGTTGAAAAATTTGGAGCATTGTAGCAGGTAGCAGCCTGCGTACTAGTAAATGGATCGGCTAGTACAAGAACTATGGGGGTTGTAGCTCTTTGCAGGTAGAAGCCTGCATACTGGTATAAGACTGCACCAGTACAGAAATATTGTAAAAGGATTTTCTTATTAAGAAGAAGATTGAGATGACTTGCAGCAGGTGGTTTTCTCCCACATTGGGTTTCCACCTTATATCATGGTGTTCATGTGTGTGGCTTATGTGTGATGATTTGTTCTATTTTACTGCACCTGTTTATTGTTAATATGGTTGATAATGTTCTAATGCACTCATTAAGGATCAACTAACTGAATCATAAGAAGTTGTGGAAGTAGCATATATGAATCTGAATATGGAAATGAAAAAGTTTTATTGATGTGATAATACTGATTCACCCCCCCTCTCAGTATTATTTCCAACATCCTTTTCCCACGCAATTTGTCCATTGGCTATAGGATTGACCCAATCCTCATCCGCAATGTTAACTTGTATATCTGATCTAAGTCATCGTCACTTTCTACATAGTTGTGCACTGGTTCAGTATAACGTGCTCCCTCCGCAGGGTCTAATGGCACTATAACCCTGAGCAACTTCTTCTCAAATGACATCCTCCGCTTCTTCAAATTGATTAGCTCATTTATATCAATAGCCCATTCGATTCCTAACAGTCCAAGGTATGGGTTACTATCATCCACTATCTCAATGACTTCAAAGTCAGCCAGCGCACTCGCACCCTCAATATCCACCGTTACACCATATAAACACCCCATTGGAATAACCTGCTGTTGATTTTCTATGTGCAACTGAATAGGAGACCACTGTAGTGCAGGTCTCCCCATCCTTTCCCATTTCTTCTTAGGAAAGATATTCGCATCAGACCCCAGATACAAGATGACCTAGTCCATTTCATATTCACCTATCTGTGCGGTTAGCCTCATCTCGCACCCTGTCGTGCCTTATGTTTACTAATATTTTTTACTATGCGCTACTCGGTAGGAGTATTTTCATTATTGGCACATTTGTCTATTAAGTGTTGCAATCCTTTAATTGATTTCTCATCACACACAAGATTCATACAAGTCTTCAAAAAGGTAGCAAGAATTGAAGGATCTAATTCTTGCGACGCATTAGTCTCTAGCATTTTCTCCTGACTTCATGAGGTGGAGGCCTCAGTAAAGTTCTTCTTTGCTTCCAAGAAAGTTTCTTTAGTGTGATTCATATGAAAGTCGACTTCCTTCTTAGTAGCCTTGTGTACCCATTTGTCTTCCTCAGGTTGCTTACTTGTACCCATTTATCTTCCTCAGGTTGCTTACCTATATCTGTTCCAGTTGTCATACCACTTCTCAACATAACATTTATGTTCTAATCTTCTTAGTGGGGCTCCTCCCTCATCATCTGAATGTTTTGCATAGGCTACTAGGGTTACACCTTCTTCTCTTGCATCTTTGCCATAAGGATTGGACATTGCTCTATGACATGGTGAAACTGTCGACAATACTGGCATGAGGGATGCATGGGATTTGGACAATCTTGCACAAAGTGTCATGCTTCATCGTAGTTATAGCAGATTACCTGCCCACACCCTCGCCTTGGTCCAACGCCTCTCCCTTAGCCTTGATCTTGGAATCCTCCATGCAATGCTACCATGCCTTCATCCCGAGGTCAGTTTTCTTCCTGCATTCTGTAGGTAGGGGTCATATCCATCATGAGTTCATAACTTCTACAATGGTGTTCATCATGTCCCACAAACTTACAGAAATTGCAAAATAACTACTGAGGGGTCTGTACAAACTTCTGCAATAGGTGGTAGTTATTAGTAGCATGTTGTCCTGTAATGTGACAAATAATGCACAATAGCGTAGCCCCCACGCTCGTCCCCACATTGTTTTCTAGTTTCAGGGGCACTGAACCTCCCCATATAATATAATTCTTAAAGACCGAGAAATGATCCTTATCATGTCCATGGCTCTTACATTTTAAACACCAAATCTCGGTGTGCACCTCTGGCTGAGCTTCCCTTCCTTTCTTCAAGCTCTGTAACTCTAAGTGCAGGCTTTCCAACTACAAATGAATTTGTTTCACTCCAAGGTTTGTATCCTGAACAAGCGATTCATCCAACCTCATCGCGATCTCCAAGGCTTCTCCTTGCATTACTATTTTCTGTTGTGATAGAGGTATTCTTAAATGTGGCAAGAGCGATGTTATAAACCAGTCACAATGTTGAGTATATGAGATTTTCATATTGGACTGCCTGATGAAGCATTTCAATCTCTGATCAAATTCCCACAGTGTCTCATCGACCTTCTATCAGATTTCCTTAACTTCAATTACCGACTGTGCCTCTAACTTAGGCTTAATGAACTCCTTGTTCAAAGCTAGCTAGGTATCTACCAATGACGCGTTGGGGTGATCAACGAAATACTTGATATACCATGTTAATTCACGGTTATGTAAGGTTGTAACCAACTACGCTTTCTTAATATTATCATCCATAATCTGTTGTGGTGTCCAAAGAGCATCTATGACAAACAAAAAGTGTTCCAGATCTCCGGTCCCCCTTCCTTTAAATATCAACATCTTCATCGCGTTCACTGTGTTGAATGGTGGAAATGGAGGTGGATGGGGTGAAGGTGTAGGTGTAGATGAATGAGGTGGAGGTGGACGTGGACGTGGATTGGATGGATGAGGTATCCTCAGAATACCCTGCATTATTAACTAAATGTCACTTCACGATGTAGTCAGCACTGCCCCTTCATCATCGCTTGAAGGGGCTTCAATGAGTGTACTATATTCTAGGTTGGATCCTCCGTTCCTTCTAAAGAGTCTCCTGCTCGTGGTCCTTTAAAGATCCTTTGCTGCACTTCACTATAGCTGATATTCCTATCAATCGTGAAATAAGTCACAAAACTACCCAACGTGCGATCAACCAAGTGATCCATAACCCACGCAGTATTGATTTCTGAAACTTCAAAAAAATATGGTGTGATAAAGTGTTAGAGGGAAAGATCAAATAAAGATATTATAAGGATGTAATAAAATGTGGATAAAACCTACTCTAGAAGATAAAGAAATATATCTCTATTATGATGAGTGTAAAGGAGAAAATAATAATTGCTAAATTAACAACCAATCTCATGAGCTCCACAGTGAAATTGGATGTTGGTCGATTTCCAAAATGCTTTGGGATGAAAGAGTCAACCACCTTTGTGACACTAAGAGGGATGAATATGAAAAGAACTTTCTCTTATAATATCCTACATATTATAAATTTTCAAATCTTTGTCACATGAATAACCTTCCTAACTTTGCAACTTTGCAAAACTATGGTGATGTTGGAATGCTTCTCTATGCTCTTCAAACACAAATATAACCTAAAAATTTCTCACTAATCCCTTATCCTTCTAATGTATGATAAATCGACTTGATATTGATATAAACGTATATTAATCATCATCATATAAACACACATTTAGAAAATAAATACAATAATACTTCAAGATAAATCCATCTTAATTCTTAATTTTTTAAACATACAAATATTTACCTCTCCCCAAAACAAACATGTTATGACATAAAAATACGTAATAAAATATTGAAAAGGTAAATAAAATTTAAAAATTTACTAGACACAATGAATACATTATTCACTAGGGGTTGGATCCAAATATCATCTTTCCCACGGAGAAATTTACATATTCCCCAATTTCTTGAAATTACATAGAGTGGTGTGACGAATAATATTTAAAACTATGTGTAGTGGTGTGGTTAATGATTTTTAGTTTTAGTTTTAGTTTTAGCTAAATAAAACACTAAGAAATAGAATAAATTCATTATATATTTTAAAAAGGTTTTTTTTATCAATATTAAAGTAATGCCAAAAATAGAATAACACTCGTGTGTATTAGAAGCATATCATATAAAATCGTACACTTGTAACATAATGCTACGTTCAGGTTTCCTCATCTATTTTGGAATTTCTCTAAGAAAATCTCCTTTCTCATGAAATATTATAATGATAGATTGAGAAGATTAATATTATCTACAAAGAAAAATGCATATGCATTCATCACTTTGAGTAATTTGTAAAAATCATTTGAGATTTTGGGAAAACAATTTTGATAATGTATGAAGTGAAGTTAGATGTGATCGATAATTTTACTTAGAAATTAGCGAATTGATAAATATAAGTTTAGATGGATTGATTTGAGAGATGGGATTTGAATGAAGTTAGTATGCCCATAAATAATTATAGTACCTTATTAGAGTGAAATTATGGCTATATTGTTTCATAGAAATATGTCTATCATGTCATAAGATTTTGATTCAAAGGTGCCTCCACTAGGTCCATGTAGAGGGTAGAACAATCGCAAAGATTCTACCACCACTAGTGTTATCCCATATAGCCGCAACAATACCCATTTCCATATTGGCATCAATTACCCTAGGTTGAGTTTCAAAATATATGAATAGATTTAGAATCCAAGTAGTAATATATTCACCATACTTGTTGTGAGGATATATGGGCAATATAATATTTGGTTCTAAGCATAGACAATCTAGAGCATCTAATGAAGGCCTCTTTAGCTCGGTTAGGGCTTGTATTATTCCTTCCATTGTGTTAGTAGAAATATAAAGGAATTATGGTGAAGAAACCTCTAAGCTAGGATGACAAGTAGATTTGTCCTTACTAGGTGCCATGTAGTATATGTGTCAAGATTCAGGTTCTTAAATTATGTTAGAAATTTGAGTATTCAACACAATACATTTCAAGTACTAAACGATGCTTTGAATTTGACTATATAGATTAAACATGTGGAAGTGGAGGAGTTCTTCTCCAACCAATTTACACTTAGAGTGACTTTAATGATAATTGTAAATCAAGCTTCGTGAATTGTAATATTTAAGCTACTCAAAAACATAACTTATGAGTAAGATAAGTCACTTTCCGTGAACTTTTCCCTAACTTTCATTTAATCATTACACTCTCTATAATTTATCAAAAGTCTTTTCTTTCTCATTAGTAAATTGAGACATAAGTGATATGAGTTTACTTATAAAAAACCAATCTATCCCATACTAACATATTATCACCAAAATGTATCATAAATTATAACCCTAAATCAAAGTTATATTATGAGTTATCCGTAGCCAACTAACCATACAATGATAGATGGTATATACAATTTAAAAATAATTCAAACCTAACCCTCCATGTAAACCGCCCTACATACATTAAATGCAATGTAGCATAGTAGATGCTATTATGGCCCGTGAATAAACATGGCCTATCTTATCTTGTAGGGGACGTGGAGTAATAGATAAGCATTGGCGTTTTTATGGTCAGGGAAAAGCTTTTACGAAAAGCTGAGACTCGTCACTTCATGTCTTGGTTATGCATTACATCATCGCTTGCCTCATGAAAAGTATGCGTATTAATAGATGAGCATTGGCCTTTTCTATCTCGGTTATGCATCACATCATTGCTTGCCTCATGAAAAGTATGCGTATTAATGATGATTGTCTGTCGATGCCTTACGCAATGCTGGTCTCATAAAAGGCGTGGAGATTATTCTAAGGTCTTCCGTTCGAATGAACGTATCCTACGGGCTTTCTTGAGTTCAAACCGTTTTTCTTAAAATTTGGTGATATAGGAATTTAAGGTGACTTTCAATTTATTTGGAAATTCGAATAATAATTCTAACGTGTTAAAATCTGATGATATAGAAAGTTAATTGAATTTTTATGTATTAGCAATTTTAATTTTACTTTAATGCTTTAAATGGAATTGAATTAAAAATATTATTTTTATTCATAAGAATTTTTAAATTTATAAGAAACACATATTAATAAAATAAAATATTGGTAAAATTCTTATTTTTTATACGCTTTTATCATAAGGCTTATTTCATTCACATTTTACGCTAACCAATTAACAGAAAGGGAAAAATACAACATTTGTTAATTCACAATGTGACATGTCACATAAAATTTAATTAAAACCTAAACACCATGGAGTCTCTTTCCTCCCCATCCAAAAACTCATGATTTTCCATAAAATTGGGAGGGAGGGACAATGCCTTTCTAGAAAGGGCATCAACTTTCATATTAAGTTCCCTCAAAATGTGATGAAAGAAAAGTTATTTGAAAGACTCGATATTTTCCTACAAGTCCTGAAGCAAGGGGTTGAGAATAATAGTTTCCATAATGACTTTTATTAATTCCCACTCTATAACCAGCTTAGAATTTCATATCACCTATAATCTTTTTACCCCTCTTTCAAAAACTCCTATAAGGAGTGTCCATAGAGCTATAAACTTTGTTCTAGTATTCAAATCTCTTCCTAGAAAATACCTAATGAACTAGTAATTAGTATTATACAAATAGAGCATTGCTCCTAAAATTACGTATAGGGGGAAGACTTTGGCTAGCTCCATCAAAGAAACCCCAAGGAATTTACATGTCTAGATCATGCAATACTAGGTTCCTAGGGATTTTACCCTTACGATCGACCCTAAATTCCTCTATTAGCATGCTAACCATTCCTGTTGAGACTTTATGGCAAATTTCAATATCTATGGTAACACTATAGTTTAGTTCACATGAAATATCATAAACAAAAATAATAGGAAAGGATTCAAAGGATTTTACCAATTTGTTTCAAAGCCAGTTTCTCATAGATTCTTCCACACTTGGAGATGTCCACAAAATTTTTGAATTAAATTATGTAAACGTCAATCTTAGGCCTTTCTTTACATAACAACATGAAATAAAGAGATGAGGAACAAATTCCTCTGAAATCTTACAAAGGAAACACCTATGAGAAATACTACAACCTCTGTTTTAGCAGATCTCCTAGATCAATAGCTTGTTGGATAGAGTCATCCATGAAGTTAATTTTCTCTTTAAAGGGGTGTGAATCTTCAAAGGAAGCTCTGACACCATTTCCTATCAATAATGACCATAGTGTATCCCAAATTATATGTAACTCAATTGAGCTCACATTTTTCAACTAACAAAGCACATCGACTATCTCCTCCTTTAGCTTGATGAAATTCAAAACTAAGATACCAATGTATTGGGACCAATTTATCCCTTCCAAACCTTCTAAACCTAGGTCCCCGGTTTATTTCCACCCTTGCATCCCTCTCATATAATTAGTGAAGCTTTCATATATCAAGCATCTTCATATATTTATAGGAAACCTTTCACTTTACATATATTTTAAATAAATTCTATATAAAATAATTCTACATGAAAAATAATAATGGCATTGTCACTTTAAGAATTGTAAAATTATGAAAAGTACACCATAGATATTTTATAAAATGAATAATTCTAAAAGCAATTTTTATATAAAAAAGTTAAGTGTTAATATGTTATTTTGATAAAATAAAAAAATTATTGGACATTTTAAAATGATCTATTATAAAAAAATTAATAAAAACATTTAACTACGTATTTAAGTATTTATTTTAAGGTAAGATAATTACTTGAAATTGTTGTAATTTTATTGGTTTGTCATCTTGATGTCATTATTTTAGGTTTTCTTTGTAATATTGTTATATTAGTTGTAATGAAATACTTTATTTTTAATGATTTATTCTCATAACAAAATGTTGAACTATGATAACATGACTTTTTATATATATATATATATATATCTTAAATCTAATGAACACTAATTTTTTTTGTTTATACCTTAAATTCTTTTTTATGTATAAAAAAACAAATACAAGTATTTTCCATATTTAAAATAGCATATAGGAAATATCAAAATGTATGAACCATTTTAATATGGAATGCCACATAAATCATATCCACTCAAAATATACTAACAACTTAAAATATAAGATAAGTTGGTTGGAATAATCATATAACTTTTTTAAATTTATAATTAGTATAGGTTGAGGATGAGTTTTTTAAACTAAAACAATTATATATATACTATAAAAAAATTATATATAACGAAATATTTGACCATATCATATTAAAGTATATTGATAAAGAATTTATTTTATTTTATTAATATTTTTTATATAATGAAGAAGAGGGAAACCATAGAGATTTCATCCCATGCCCTATCTCTAGGGTAGTTTTAGCTTCAACACTCTTTCTTCATTTGAAGTCCCCCGAGCTTGGTGTCATTGTTGCAGATTTGTAAAACTAGGGGTGCTTTGTTTTACAGTAGGGTTCTTCCCTCCTCTAAAGTGTTGTAATTACTCGAGATCTCTCCAACTCTTTGGGCTACATGAGGCCAACCTCATATGTTACCCTGTGTGTGTAGGTGAAAGACATTAACATTGTCTCTATGCTTGAACTTAGAATTCAAGATCACTCTTGAATCCATTCCATCTCAATGCAACTCCTACATGGGGGCAAACAACTTCAGTAAGGGCATTCACTTAAATATCATAGTCTAGACAAGGATGCCTTAATCCTCCTAGTATAAAAAATGAACAGAGGACCCAAAGGCTGGGATACACCCTCTTCATCTTAGTCATGATCATTTAAGGATGCTATAAATCTAGGGCTCTCACAATCGATTCGTAGATATTTCTCACGGCCAGAACAAGAACAAGATATTCCAAGTCTAGAGGTGGAATACTCCTAATATTATCTTTCTTGCATGGCCTAAGAGAAAATTCGATTATTTATCTCTTTAATGAGCTTTGGCCATCTGTATATGTGCTCCAGGAATGGGTACATCAAACCTAGTCTCTGAATACAAATATATATTTTTGTTCAAAGGGTTTCTTTGTGGTTTGTTTCGTAAATCAAGAAGACATTCAAAGTTCTTTTTGTCAAAGTCCCTAGTTTTGGGGCCACATTGGGCTCTCCATTCAACCATGGTTTCTTAAATTCAACCCTCTATCCATGACAACTCTGGCGAATACAATTTGGGTAAGACTCCCTAATATGCCCATTCTTTTGTGAACTCTGGATATCTTAGATTCTATAGGAAACTCACTCAACCATTTTATTCAGATAAATATAGACAAACCTGTGAGGGGTATTGTAACCTTTGCATGTATCTATGTCAAAATAAATCTCAACAAAGGGCTACCTAATAGAAACCTCATTAATTGGAATGACTTAATCTTTTTGTAACCAGTGGACTACAAAAAACACATATTTCTGTTGTAGGACCTTTCAACAACCAGGTCATCCTCAAGGGAAATTTTTCCCTCCCAATGCTAAGAAAAATAATCAAGGATGACATGACTCAAAAGATCCAAAAGGATCTAAGAATTCTTGAGCTTACAAGCAAGACAATGTGTGCCAATAAGAGGTTTCTACGAAAAAAATATTGTCTTTCGGCCTCAACTCAGCTCCACGTAGTGCCATCTCATCACTTTCGTCATCTCCCCACCCTTTTATGGATCCCTCTAATGGAGAAGAAAGACACACAACCATGATCTTGGCTTCATCCAAGACCACATACAAATGTTTCATGAATCAAATTACTTGGACAATGATCAAGAAACAACCATTATTGCAGACAATCCATTTAGACCCTCCATAAATGGATTTATTACAGCATGAATTGCTCTTGACTTTATTACAAGACGGATTGATATTCAAAGGAAAGAAAAGAAAAAAACCTTCTAAAACCCTATGATCATTCTTGGATTCAAACACCATAATCTAATTATATATGTATTTCTATTTTAAACCACAAATTAGTTTGTTTTCGATTTTGGATTTGGTTTGATTTCTCTAATAATCAACCAATCTCAATTTCTCAACTTTTTATATAATCTCAGGTTTAAAAGGTAATATAATTTTCACTGGACAAAAAAAACAAAATTATACCATATTTCAAATTCCAAAATATATTATCTTTACTTTCTATTTATTTAAAAGAAAAATATTTAACTACGGCATATTAATACCTATTTTAATAAAATAATTTCTTTCATTTAATGAATAACTTTTATACATTACTTTAAATTCTCAAATATATTAACTTTACTTTCTATTCATTTTAAAAATTAAATGATGCTCATACATACCATACATAATATCGTAATAACCATATACTTTCGAAATACCACGCATGCAAGTTTAAGTTAAAAAATAAAATATATTCAACTTTGTAACGTATATCGTATCATCTGATGATTTCAGTAACCACAGTTTTTGAAAATATCAAGCCTCCATCGTAACAATAACGCCCTTTCAGACTGTTAACTTTTGCAGAAATAATTTTTCCAGCGGCTAATAATTATTTTTCCCCAAGCTTCTGTTACATCTTAGAGAAAGGCTGATAAATTATATGACATGAACGAATAACGTTTTTCCAAGTGCTACAGTAACCTAATCAAATCAGTCAATGTCAACTTTTTGATAATTAGACAATTCGGAAAAGAAAAACATCCAATATTAATGTAGTTAGTTACTCGTATAAAGACGAATCGCATGTTCCCTGATTGATACACTCTAAAATGAAGAAACTGGGCGCATCCATGGATGGAATTTGAAGGGTGAAGCGTTTGTCATGGAGCGAGTTGTCTATTAAATATCTTTAAATTCTTTCCTGTTTTAAAATTTGGCCTTTTAGGTAGAATTTAGTAGTATATTTGCGATTTTTTTTGAATTTAAATTATCTTAGGAATATACATAAATAGATCAGAGATAGATTCAACGTTCGGAAAGAGATTCAATGTCTAAAACCCTACGAAGTATTAAAATTAAATTACAAGTCAAATAGTAAAATTGAACTTCAGATAAAATTTACAAAATATTTATAGAAAATGGGACTATAATATCCATAGAAAATGAAAACTATATGTGTGGTATTATTAGTAAATTGATTTTGAACACTAAAATTCTGAAAGAGGGAGTTAGTGTCGGACTTGCTTTCATATTGTTTGTATTTTTTAGACTAAAGATGTATGAGTGATGCCTTTGAAGATTTGAATATGAGTGAAACTACTTGCAAATGGATCACAATTAATATCTCCTGTTTATGAAAACTATATGTGTGAGATTATTTGTAAATCAATTCCAAACATCAAAACTGTAAAAGACGGAGTACCTGATGGAACTTGCTTTCATATTGCTTGTATCTTCTTAAACTAAAAACGTTAAACCAAAAGCGTATGAGTGACACCCTTAGAAAGTTAAATATGAGTAAAACTACTTGCAAATGGATCACAACTAACATCAAAATTACAGTAACCATCAAATTTGACGTTTTGGTTTGAAATTGCGAATCTGTACACAACCAATGCAAATGCCATGATCAATTATTTTCAACTGTAGAAGTCCACACCACAGTTTATTTCCAACCCTAACAAGTTGCAGGTACGCGGGTTCCCAGCTTTTGTCAATCCCATCTCAGCACCTGAAAGAACCAAATAAAGTAGGCCCGTTAACATAAACCATGTCCTTATGATCTTGAAAATAAGGCAGCACGAGCTTTGAAATTTGATTTTTTTGGTTCCAAATGTTGTGATTGGTCCATCCATTCAAATCGCTTCATCAGGCTCTCCTGCGGTCAACGAACATCTTTTCCCACGTGGAGACAAACACAAACAAATATCAACTTTTGAAAGGTCAAATTAGTCGATTCATGAACATTGCTCGGTTAAAGAATGCAAAGTACTGTTAACTTTTTAAACAGCCCTGATGGGATGGTGAAAATGTAAGGTATAACAGCTTATACATAGAATATTAACTTATTTGACAAAAAGGTTTATGGGAAAAGAATCGTCCTGTCTGTAAACGACAAGACAGTGGGGGGTTGAAATTTGACCCAATCGACTGAAGAAACGTGATTTGAGCTCATCTTTATCTCTTCTTTCTTCACGCGGACGACGGTCTAATGCGTAGTAACAAACCTATAAAAATTATTCAAAAGCACATTGTTTTGGTGATAAAAAATAATCAAAAGCATATTGTTTGGGCATTTTCTACATTTTTAATTGATTTAAAATCTAGATTATAGATTTCTACGATCATTTTCAAGTGTCGTGATAGAGAACACATATGTTACTGAAATTCATGTGAGACCCACATCATTTGGAATATTATCTAACACATGTGCTTACCTGCTCCGAAGACAAATCAGTGCCGTGAATCCCGCTCCGATGGGACATTGGTGCATCAGCGAATTGCTTTAAATTGGTGCGAAGAAGCCTCCATTCGCAGATCGTCAGGTTTGCCTAAACACAGAAGTTGTTTAGGCGTTTCTCACTTTGCAATATTTTTCTTACAATTGATTGAGGGCCGCTCCCAACCGGATATGAACTAGGTCATGTTATTATCACTGCTTCATATCCCACTAGGGTTTGTCATTGTTATCAAGTAGGGTTTGTTAATTTGTTTGTGGCCAAAATGGCGAAATCATACTCGGGTAGGCTGTTGGAAGTTCTTAATGTGAGGGTTATTGGATCTGGTGACCGGATAGTGGTTCTGTCACACGGATTTGGGGGCGACCAGTCGATGTGGAAAGATATTGTACCATACCTGGTGCCTGATTTTAAGGTCATCGTATTCGATCTGGTTTTCTCGGGCAGTGTGGATCCCAAGCATTTTGACTTCGAACGATTTTCTAATTCACTTGCTGCTTATGCAGACGATCTTCTCGCCATTTTAGAGGAGCTTAAAATTGATAAGTGCATGTACGTAGGTCATTCCGTGTCTGGTATGCTGGGCTGTCTTGCCTCCATCAAAAGACCCGAATTATTTGAAAAACTACTCTTGCTAGGTGCTTCCCCGAGGTAACGAAACATGCCTATAATTCTGTACGTCTTGAATTAATTTAAGCTTTTCTCCATACAATATTCCTCTACTGATTCTGTATTCATTTCTCATTAACACTATGGTTGATTTTTCTGCAGGTATTTGAACGATGAATCCTACGAGGGGGGATTTGAACGTGGAGAGATCGATGGATATTTGAGCGCAATCAAATCCAACTATTCGGAATGGGTTTCTGGATTTGTTCCTCTACTAATTGCAGAGGACCAGCCGTCTATAGTGAATGACTTCTCTAGAAAATGGCTGAATATTAAGCCTGAAATTGCCTTTACGGTCCTTCAAAGTATCTACGAGTCTGATCTGCGAGGCATTTTACGCGATGTGAAGACGCCATGTAGCATCATCCAGACTAGAAAGGACATAGTGGTTCCATTGAGCGTGCCATATTACATGCAACGAAACCTTGGAGGAGACAACAATTCAGTGCACATACTTGACATAGATGGCCATGTACCGCAGCTAACCTCACCCAAACTGTTAGCAAAGTTACTTACACAGCTTCTAACAGAGTCCTGAATAACAAGATCAGGTTTCTAAAAACATGGATGGATTGATGTGTTTTTTGCTTTGTAGTTTGATTTTTTAAAACCTATTTCCATTATGTGCATAGAAGTACTTTTAAGCCGTATGTAGCCTTTCATTGGTAAAAGCCAAAAGAGAGGTGGCGTAAGGATCCCCATGTGTGTTCCAAGAGTACCATGTCCGTTGTCAGCTTCGTAATACACTAAGGCAAGAACAGGCATGAGTACGGGTATGTTGTGCTTTTGTAAGTGCCCTTTAAGGCTTAAACCTTGTTTGTGTTCCAATCCTATTTTTGAAATCTGTTAGTCAATACATGATTCGTCATACCCCTAAATTTTATGTGTTTATCTAAATCTAGTTTATTAAAATAATAATGGGGTTGGTACCTTAATTTTTTTTTTTGTATGTGGTCGCATATGATCCCATAATAATGAGATATAATTTAATTCTATATATAATAAATGGATAAAATAACAAGGGGGTAATATGCATGTCTTTTATTTTTTTAAATAAAAAGTTGTTATAATTAAGATAAAACTAATATTATTAGATTTCAGAAAAGATTTAGATTATAAATAAGAAAAAAAAATATTTTTATTTTTTAAACTTATTGGTCTCATAAATATATTGGATGTTGAGAGGAAACATTAAAATTATTTGTATTTAGTTGATGATTGTTTTAGTTGCCAATTCGTTAATTCACACATACAATAATGTTTAATAAAATTAAATTTGGTTGATCAAATTTTTAAAAAATTAAAAAAATTATTTGATTTGCTTTAAAAATACTTTATTATAAATCAAAGTGATCTTTATTATATTAAAAATATTTTTTGAAAAATATCATAAAAAAGATAAGGTTCATTTCTAATTTCACTTTTCATATTAGACAACACACCAATATAATATATATGATTGGCATTCAAACAATTTTTTAAATGTCATATTCCAAATCTATATTGAACATTTAAAAATTTATATATCTCCATAGTATTAAGATATAATTTTTTTGAATAAAATTTAAATTAAAACTAGTTCTTTTCAATTTTTTTTTTTTTTATATTATTTAGATAAAATTGATTTTAGAATATTTTATTTAAGATAGATATTAAAATAAT
The DNA here is from genome assembly GCA_031772625.1 of Pinus tabuliformis. Classification (NCBI taxonomy): domain Eukaryota; kingdom Viridiplantae; phylum Streptophyta; class Pinopsida; order Pinales; family Pinaceae; genus Pinus; species Pinus tabuliformis. The sequence goes on from CM062810.1 coordinate 393,990,932, forward strand.
TTACTTTTAATAAATATTGAAATATTATTTGATTATTAATTTCTATTAATATTATATGTAAATTCTATGTTAACATAAGAGTTACACATCTTTTTCATATTTACTTGTAAAAAATATTTTTTAACAAGAAAAAACTAATTCATTCTCACCATAAAATTGTTTAATGATAACATGTCAAATCAATAAAAGTTGTTAATGACATTTTAATGATAAAATATTTTAATAATAACATCTCAAATCAAATATTCACAACTCATGAGATTTGATTGAAATTTGGTCATAAATATTGAGATTGATATGTGTACTGTAATAACACACAGTGGTGTATAATTTTTTTTTTTTAACACTATCTAGAACCCCATACTATTACCATTAGTCACTTCATCTATATAAACCATTAAAAAAATAGAAATTTAAATTTAAAAAATGACAAAATCTATTTTTAATTTTCAAATATTAAGTCTAATATTTAATTTTTTCAAAACTAGACTTTATAAAATCTATTTAAAATTTTGAAAACTAATTGAAATTTAATTGTTTTTTACTAAAAGCAAAAACAGTATAACCTATCATTGATGTTATACATACCTTTTTATTTTAAGCAAACTTTTCAAACTTTAAAATATATAATATTTTTTTTATAATTTTATTATATTGAATTGATAAAGTTTCAAAAAATACGGTTCAAAAAATACAGTTTATCATTATTTTTTCAATACTATAATATAATGCTTAAATTTTTTATTCAAGGATAACTATAATATCAAAAATATTACAAGGAGGTGATCAATCATACTTGAAAAATAAAATATATTTTTTTGTTAACTAGTACTAAAAAGAAAATGAACATTGTCATGATAAAAACTAATTCTAATGAACTTCAAAGTGAAACTATGCTTTGGTATATTCCCAAATTAATCAAATGAACAACCACCACCATACTTTTTATATTTAATATAATTTTATATTTAAAATTATTACAATAACGTTATGTTAAAAAAAAAAAAACTATACAAAAATATCATTTTTATTATTTATGATATAAATATAAATGGTACTCTTAATAAAAATATAGCTAAATCATTTTTATAATTTTTAAATATATTATTTAATATAAAAATTATATAAATGAAATTAAATACAAGTAATATTTATCAATTAGATAAGAGATTAAATCAAGGTAGACAAAGTGAGTTCAAATTTAATATCTAATATATGAAATTTAATGAATTCAATCACCAAAATAATATAACATATGAAATATAATTTATTGAAGGCACTTAAAGAATTATGTAAATATTAAGATTCAAAATTAAAATTACCATGAGCCAAACCAACTTTTATATATATATATATATATATATATATATATATATAGATATATATATATATATAATCACTCCCCCTTGTGTGTCCTGCCATGATGCCCAACGTCAAAACCCTAACCCTAGATCAAGTTGTAGAGCCTCTCAATCATCTTTTCCTCATATATATATATATATATATATATATATATATAACCTGCCATGATGCCCAACGTCAAAACCCTAACCCTAGATCAAGTTGTAGAGCCTCTCAATCATCTTTTCCTCATATATATATATATATATATATATATATATATATATATATATATATATGAGGAAAAGATGATTGAGAGGCTCTACAACTTGATCTAGGGTTAGGGTTTTGACGTTGGGCATCATGGCAGGACACACAAGGGGGAGTGATGCTCCCTCATACAGTCAAGTAGTTACGGATAGAAGCAAGGACGCGGGAAAGCAACGTTTCAAGAAACCTCTGGAGAAGGCAACAATGGCAAGTAACACAGACATATTGGGAGGAAACAGACCTCATGAATAGGAAGGGGATCAACAAGAAGCTAGTAAGGAAAGGAGAAAGGGGGTGGCAGTAAAAAACCTACCTCTATAAGGACAACTGGGGTCTGCAAACCTAAGTTGAACATCATTCCACGGGTCATCTTGAGCGACCCAGCACTACAAGCACATAGGGATCATATGACAAAACATGTGGTCATATGTAAATTCATGGGGATATGGCTGACGGAGAGGGTGCTGCATGCATGGATAAGGAGCCACTGGAAGCCAAAGGGGGAAATACACCTTCATCTGGAATCCAAGGGCTACTTCACAGTAGTACTCACAAGGCTCAAGGATAAAGGCAGAGTGTTCGAAGGAGGACCATATTTCTATGATGTTGCATGCCTCTACATGCGGCCATGGATGATGAACTTTGTTCCGGAACGTGAGACATTTACATCGGTACCAGTATGGATCAGTCTATACTCCCTTCCTCTATATTATTGGCTACCGGAATCTTTGAAAACAATAGGCAACAAACTGGGGCATTTTCTGAAGATCTCAGATGTGACTCTGAAAGGAAAAAACACCTCCTTCGCCTAGAGTTGTGTGGAAATGGACTTATCTAGAGCACTTTCGGATGCGATAATTTTTGAAGTATATGATGAAGAATGGGTACAAACGGTGGACTATGAGCACATCCCATTTAGGTGCCGCAAATTCCATGAGCATAGACATCTATATAGAGATTTCCCAACAAATAACATGGAGAGAAATGTGAAAACCATTGTGGATAAAAATCCCGAGGGTTTTACCAAGGTTGGGGGCAAAGGGAAAGGCAGAAAGGGGCTGCAAAAAGAAGATCAATGACGAAAGACAACCGAGCCACAATAGCTTTAAGATCCTAGAAGAAGAAGAAGGAAACCATGAAACAAACCAAGAAATGGAGAACATTATCACTGAGAAGAAAAGGGATGACAACATGGAAGATATCATAGAAACCATTATGGAGATAAATAGGGACCATGCGATGACTCCAAGTGAGGCGGTAACGGAGGACCATGAACTGCAGGAGATTCTAAATAGGGAAAATCTTGATCTATAGAAATTTCTAGAACAAGGGGCGACCAAAGGAGTGGACTCCCTGCCAAAAGAGGAATACGACAGGGTTCAACAGCTCTTCCTATGAAGACCACAATCGAAGGGAACTGGAGTCAAAAGAAATCATGAAAGACAGGAATAAAAAGGGGTCAAAATGATGGAGGAGACACAGGCACAATCTCTAAAGAACCCAGGCAGGAAAAGAGGAAGAAAACGATGGAAGGAGTTGTTGAACGAATGTGGGAAACTATTGATTAACTCACGTAAGATGAAAGAGCTCACCAGTTACTCCTTTACAAACCTTTCTTAATGAAGCTCACAGCCTGGAATATTAGAGGCATAGGAAATAGAAGGAAATAAAGAAATCTCAATAATAGAATAAAAGAAGAAAAACTAGATATGTTTTTTCTTCAGGAGACAAAATGTTCGATGGATAATATTAGAGAAATTCATAATAAATGGCTAATAAAGTATGAGTATCTAGAGGTTAAAGCAAAAAACTCAGCGGGGGGGATTCTCATGCTGTGGGATCCACAGAAATTTGGAATTCTGGATGCTGAGGCATCTATGAACTATCTTTCTTTGGTATGTCAACCTTTAGGTGATAAGGAGATATACATGATCACAAATATTTATGGACCACAAAAGCAAGAAGACAAACTCAAGCTTCTCGCCTCCCTTGAGGAACTAAGAGCAAGACACCCTAATATGCCCTGGATCGTTGTAGGAGATTTCAATATGATAAGAACTCTTACAGAGAAAAAAGGTGGTATCAGACAGCTAGGCACAGACTCCATGGCCTTCCAGAACTTTATAATGAACATGGGGTTAGTGGACACTCAGACAATAAATGGGACCTTCACCTGGAACAACAAGAGCGGAGGGCCATGGTAGCTTCTATTCTTCCCTTTGGAGGTTTGGATCATTTCCTCGTACAGCTGGAAGCCACTTTTATGGGTACACCAAGAAACAGACCTTTCAGGTTTGAGAATGCCTGGCTCTCTCACCCTGAATTCACCAGTAATATTGACAAATGGTGGAGAGAGGATCTAAACATTCAAGGCACTAGAATGTTCCTACTCCAACAGAAACTTAAACATATCAAATCCAAGCTTAAAGGTTGGAACAAAAAGGAATTTGACAATATCTTCAAAGCCAAAAGAGAAGCTGAGCAGAAACTCCAGGAGATCAATCAGATCAACATCACAGAGGGCTTTACCGAGGAGCGGAAAAAGCTAGCTGATTCTTTGCAGGAAGAATGGGAAGATTAGTGCTTGCAAGAGGAGATTTTCTGGAGACGGAAATCAAGGATATAGTGGATTAGAGAGGGAGAGAGAAACACGAAGTTTTTTCATAAATCCACCATGGATCATAGGGCACACAATAGAATCACAAAGGTCAAAGAATCTCAACGGAGAGAAATCGTCTCTCACAAAGACATGTAATATCTCCTTGTAAAACATTTCCTCAGTATTGCAGAGGAGCCTCTAGAGGATAGATCCAGGTTCATCAACTATTTCACTCAGTATATCCCTCAGTTGGTTACCAGAGAAGACAACCACAATCTTAATAGGCCAGTGTCGGAAGAGGAGGTAAGTGAAGTGATCAATGAAATGCAAAATGGAGAAGCTCCAGGCCGAGATGGGTTCGATGTAGACTTCTTCAAAGCATGTTGGAAAACAGTCAAACAGGATATCCTTGAGGTGGTGGAAGACTTAAGAAGATCCAAAAAGGTTCTGAAGGCTTTTAATGCTTCCTTCATAGCTTTGATCCCAAAACAGGAAAAACCCATGACTACGGATGGCTTCAGACCCATAGATTTATGTAATGTGGTGTATAAAATTATTTCCAAGGTGATTGCCAATAGACTCAAGCCCCTTCTACCAGCTCTCATCTCAAAGGAGCAAACGGGCTATGTGGAAGGAAGATAAATCCTCAATAATGTCATCCAAGCTCATGAGGTGGTACACTCTCTCAAAAGAAACAAACAAGCTGGTATGATCATTCAACTGGACCTAGCGAAAGCTTATGACAAGCTAAGTTGGTCTTATATAAGGGCAGTTCTAAGAGCCTATGGCTTCGACCAAAATTGGATAAGATAGGTTATGGCAGTAGTTACCATGACTAGTTTCTACATCCTGCTTAATGGCGCTCCTTCAAGGCTCTTCACAGCCTCCAGAGGTCTCAGACAAGGGGATCCACTCTCACCCTTCCTTTTTGTTCTCATGATGGAAGGGCTAGATAGAGTGATTAAAATGGAAAATGTTGAAGGAAAAATCCAGGGCATCAAACTCACCTTGGATGGAGCGACAAACACTCATCAACAATTTGTGGATGACACAATGCTGCAGGGCATATCCACTATCAGGGAAGCCAGAATGATCAAACATATTTTGAATGACTTTGTTGTGGCTGCTGACACAGAGGTAAGCCTCAATAAATCAAAAGTTTTTTTCTTTAACATTGACATTGCTATTCAAAGAAATATCACCAAAATTCTTGGGTTTCAAAGGGACCAGCTACCTTCCAAGTATCTAGGCATACCTCTCACCAGATAAACCTCTCAACAAGGAAGCGTGGCAGCCAATTATAAATAAAATTCAGGACAAGATCAGAAAATGGACATGCAGGTCTTTAAATTTGGTGGGGTGCCTTGTGCTCACATAGCCTGTCCTGCAGGCCATTCCCATGTTCATGTTCTCAACTCTTCCTGCTCCTAAAGGAATTAAGCAACAGATCAGGAGCATACAAAGGGACTTTCTATGGGGCAGAGGAGAAGAGAAAAAGAAATGGGCTTTAGTAGCCTGGGAAAAGATCTGAAAACCCAAGAGCCATGGTGGCTTGGGGCTTCATGATCGTGAAACCATCAACATGTTTCAGGAGCTAAAATCTGGTGGAGGTGGATCAAGGAATTGACAACTCCCTAGGCTAAGCTTTGGAAACAAAAATATGCCAAGAATTAGTAGGAGAAGGATCACATTAGAACTTCAGGGCATATTAAGGGCTCCCACATTTGGAACCTTGCCTGGGAGAATAAAAGTATTGTTCAACAACATAGTTTCTAGGAAATTTGAGCTGGGAACCTAGCATGATTTTGGGAGGAAAGCTGGGAAAAGGAACCCAACTTGTATAAGTATGATTTAGTAGCTCTCAAGAATGACACAGACAACAAAGGTATACTTATGGTAAAAGACTTCTGGGACCAGGAAAGGAACAATGAAAAATGGAGAACTTGGAATGATCTAGGCCACATTGAAGAGAATGCTCTGAAGGCCCAGGTAGACGCTCTTACCCAGGATCTAGAGCATAGGAGGATTCTGGTATCCTCCTTGCCTGCCCAAATAAGATGGGGAAGAACAATGAAGGAAACTTTAACCTCAAAGAAGCTAAACAGGTAGTAACAAGATTTAGCTATCTAAACCCTCATAATGTTTGGAAGAATCTTTGGCAGAGCCCCCACTGGATGAAAATATAGTTATTTCTTTGGCTAGCATCAAAGGAAAATCTTAACTTGGGAGAATCTCTTAAAAAAATTCTTCACTGGACCATCCAAATGTTACCTTTGTGGCTCACAAGAGGAGACGATGGATCACCTTCTCAACCTATGCCCTTTCACCTCCATCATGTAGGAATGGGTGGCCTCAATCTTTAGGCACACTGATAAGGACAGACTCAGCATCTCCAACACTATGAAGAATTGGAGGAAAAACTTCTTAGGAAATGAAATCATTAATAAAGCCTGGACTCTGGTTCCAGGCTTTGTCATCTGGAATGTTTGGAAAGAGTGCAATAGTCGGATCTTCAAGAACAAAGCAAGCAAGCCCCATCACATAATTAAACAAATTTTAAGGCAGCTTAAAGACACAGTTAGAAGCTTGTTGAGGACACTTCCTAAGGTCCCTCCTCTACCTCGAAATGCGAGTATTCTACTACATTTGGGTCTCCAATCCATAAGCCCATAGGGCATAATCAAGGGTGTGAGCCAAATAAATGCAGATATAAATATTTGGAACCCTCCTCCACATGGTTTCTTAAAGGTCAATATAGATGGAGCATCTAAGGGCAACCCAGGGTTAGCTGGTTTTGGGGGTGTTATAAGAGATGAACAGGGTCAAATAAAGAAGATCTTTCATGGTCACTTGGGGAAGGCCACTAATAACATGTTAGAACTCATGGCCCTAGAGCAATGCTTGGAAATATTGGTGGATTCAAATTCACATAATGTCATCATTGAAGCATATTCAGAATTGATTATTAGAGCAGACAAGAAAATATGCAATGTTACATCATCGGATAAAGTGTCCAAACATTAGAGGCTATTGTAGGTCTTTCACCGTATCTACACCCACCTGCAAACCTTAAAAATTGTAAGCTTTGTCCATGTGGCAAGAAAATATAACATGTTAGCTGATTGTTTGGCGAATGAAGGAGTGATTAATAAGGAAACAGACACTTGGCACGTTTGGGAGTTGTTACCCCCAGGCAAACTGTTAGAGGACTGTCTCTGTTAGGCTGCCAAAGATAGGGAGCAATGGATTAATATGATGGATCAAGGAAGATTAGGAGATAGGCGGGAGGATAGGGAATCCTAAAATGTTTGCCTGTTGTTTGGCAGCAATTCGAAGATTGTATTGGCATTAGTAGTCCATTGAATTTGAGTGGAAGGTTGAGATCAACGGAGGAAGACCAAGGATGCAATGGCGTGAGGACTGATTTTGGAAGTGCTGCAGGTTTGATCGACCATCGATCACTGTATGGATCGATAATGATACATTGATTAATGAAGTATTGTTATATATGAGTGTCTGTGTGTTAAATGGAGTATGACAGAGAAATTGGGATTTAAGTGTAAGTCCATAGATAAGCAGAAGATCAACGACATAGGGAGGAAGGAACGAGAACCATCCGATGGGTTAGATCGACGGTCATCACTTGGCGGAAGAGCGCGCAAGTTAATTCGCATAGAAATGGTTTCTCGAACCACAAGTGGTATTTCGGGCGGGGTCTAAGTGGTAATCAGTATTTAGAGGAAGGCCTATGATTCCACTCTTCAAGCGACATGTAGCAGTGAGGAGAAGAGAGGAAACCACTTTTCAGGCGGTTAATCCTCATGCTACTTGTCCACCCGAAATCAGCGTGGACCGTTGGATCCATGAAGGGTAGATCAACAGTGGAGGTTCAATCATGCAAGTGGTTGTTGGCAATTGGAGGAAGGAGGAGGAGTTGGAATTGTGATCCGCCGATATGCGATTAAACGATTTGACGATAGTTGTTGGATCATTGTAAGAGATGGATGAAAGATTTCAGGTCGATTGGAGATTGGTGTTCGGTGAGCGCAGTGGGAGGGCGTCGAACCGAAAGTGCGGACCTGTCATTTTTTATGGTCGCGGTTGTAATATTTTTGAAGTCTGACCTTATGGGTTGCGGGTCAGGTTTTTGTGTATTTCCTGTGTAATCCATATTTTCCGATAGAGTGAATGGTTCCGAGTTTTAAAGGTTTAAAGCCAATAACGCTTCCAATAAGTTATGTGGACTATTTTTTGGTAAACAAAAGGAATTTTGGTTTACCCTGTAACATATGTAATGTACTTGTTTGGTTAATAGAAAGTTCCATTCTTACTTGACAAATATATATATATATATATATATATGAAATTTAATAAATTTGATTAAATAAATTCAATTTCCAAATTGATATAATAATTTTGATTAAATATAAATTTATGTAATAAAAATTTGATTAAATATAAATCTATGTAATAAAAATTGAAGAAAATTAATTTATAATGAATATAAAATAATAAATAATAAATTACCAAAAAATTACAAACTTTTACCGTAAAAAAATCCAAATTAAATTTATGATAAATAACTGTTCTTAACGGTTGAGAATTTTATAAATATTATTTTATTAATTTAATATAAAATTATAATTACAAATATATTAATTAAAATTTAATTTCATTACAATTATTGAGATATGTATAGTCATATATGTTATTAGCATTACAAAGGGATATTACAAAAATTATAATTTTTAAAATCAAAATATTCGTATTTTTTATATATCAGTATAAATATATTTAAGAAATTAAATTTTTGTTTTAGTGAAAATTAATTATTATTTTATTTACAAATCATTAAATATTATTATTATTTTTCCATATTAAAAATAGTGATGTTGTTTTTTTAATATTTTTAGAATGATATATATATATATTAAAAGTTTATATTTTTTATTTTATTTTTTATTTTTAAGATATATGTGTGAGAGAGATATATAACTGTGAAGAAAATAAGAAATAAAAACATATTTAGTGTTAAATATTTTAATAGGAAAAGTATGATAAAATATGGTTTTTAAAATGTATTAATAATTTAAAATATATTTTAAAATCATTAAGATAGTGATAATTTACGAATTTAATGCCTAGGTGTCTTTGGATTGACGGTGAAAGGGTAGCACTCTTTGTGATAGGTCACTGGTTCAAATCCCCCGTGGGTGCTTACCTACCAGGAAAAGAAAAAAGACAATTCAATTCCCTGTAATGATATATTAGACATAATAAAAATATAATCTCAATAAAATTATAAAAAATTATTTACTTATTTAATATTATTTTTTTTATTTAAAATATAAAATTAAAAATATTTGATTTAACCTAAAATAAAATAAAAAATAATAATTAAATAAAATTTTGTATTTAATTTTTTTAACTATTTCATTAATATATATTAATAAAATGATTTATTTCTTTTAATTAACAATTCCTATATAACATTTTAAATTCCAAAATATAGTTACTTTCTCTTCATTTTTTCCATGTGGTATTCATCCTTATAATATGATGCTTATAAATACGATATATTATAACTCAATAAAAATATACTTTCAAAATATTAAACATGCTACTTTAAGTTAAAAAATAAAACACAATCCACTTTGTAACGTATATATAGTGCAGTATACCCTAAGCATTTTAGTAACCATAGACTTTTGAAAATATCAAGCTTGCAACTTCACTATTTTTTTTCCGAAGAAAAGGTGAACTTTTTATTGAAGTGATAAAAAGTTACATTGCATATGCTTAAGCATTATTTTTGCTATTATAAAACAGCTGTTGCAATCAAAAACTGTCCTTCCTGAAAGAAGGACCATTTGTCCATGAGAAAAAGCTGTTGAAAACAGTTGTAGCCTAATGCATAAAGCTGTCCAGCCATAACCCATAAGATCCCTTCAAAAAAAGGGGCAGTTAACCAGTCAAAAAAACGGGTCTCGTCAGGAGAGGGCTTGCAACTTTACTATTGTCATGAACCTTATTTAAAAAAAAAAACTTTACATTTGTAACCATAGTAATTCAGGTTTTTACCAATTAATATTATCTATGTTCAAAGTAATTATGACTTCTATAAATTTTACCATATAATACAACATATAACTTTATATCCTCTTTCCAGATTCATTATAGCTTTTAGTGATTTGGAATTATAAAGGTTATGAGTTGCAAACAATACTATATTCGAACTTGATGATACGTTATGTGATTGCAACGAAATCTTAATCAATCTAATTTTAATTCATTCGTATTATGATATTTATTGATGTTTTAATAACAATAACTCCAGAGTACAGGCATTAACACAACTGTTATCTATTGGGCAGCTAACCGCCCTAGATTACTAGACCCTCTCTCGAGTGTTCACTTATGACATCCAGCTGTACTCTGCTTGGCTTCGATCTCGAGGCGCATTGGACGGTGATTCTTCACTCCTTAATTCAGATAATGGATGCGGCTTTAGGCATAACTAAACCCTGGGATGAAAGGGGTAACTCATTCCTTGTTGCGTTTTCTGCTTTCCTGGCTCTACTCTCTACAAAGACTTGGCACTTCATCCTTTAGGTGAGTCTCTATGTTTACCTATTCTCATGTTGATGGGTTTATACCTTATGCACAGTTGAGTATGGATGTCCATGACTTGATATTCGTTTCTCAAACCCGATGTTTCGTAATTCTCGTCTTTAGGTGGCTGCCTTCCAAAGATGTCTCCATCAAACCAGGTATTCATTATTCGTTGCTTTCACTCTATGTTAACAGTCTTTTCCAAATTTATCTAGCTATGTTTTTCTAAAGATTTTTCTCCTTGTTGTTGTCTTGCAAGTTCATCAGGCACGTTGACTAAAGGGACACTTGGTTCACTTCATCCTGTCAAGGATTCAAACCTTGGTGGTGAGACTGTCCGGGTATGCACAGGGTTCTTAAACTATGATTTGAAAGAGAAATGGCCTTTATGAAGAACATTTGATCATGCACAGTGATCTCTTTTGTTCGTAATTTAGAATGTAATCGATAGGTTTTTTCTAGTCATGAACCGAGGTCTTAATGACTGTTTCATAATTTATAGGAGTTATCTTCTGTTAAGTGACATGTATTTTTCCCTTTCTTCACTGTATGTAGGGTTTAAACCAACGCTCTGTTTAAAAGATGCTATAACATGGTGGATTTTTTGTTGGTTCATGGGGTTACAAACCCTTACAATTCTTTTATCTCGAACTAAGTTTTTAAAGGAGAAGACTTTGGTTTGGTTTTTTTATATATATTCTGGTTTATATCGTAATAGTTTACTCAAGTTCATTTTTTCGTTAATCTTCCTTATGCATAAACTTGTATGTGGAAATCTACTGTATTTTTGGTTTATGTGATAAGCACATTCGTTTTTATGTTTTATTCCAATAGTCTATTCTTACGTGGATTAATTCCACATCCCCAATCATATGCATTTAAATAAGTTCATTTTTGCTTAACTAGCCATTAAATATTATGGTTTTACAATTTTCGGTCTGGTTCCTTTCTAGTGATGCCGAAGGGGTCCTATTTCTTTCTTTCTAGATTGGTGTCTTTCTTTGTTTCCACGGAAACTACCACGCATGTTTGCACTTGTTTACTTGGCTATTCTTTTAGTAACAAGCTATATAGTTAATCTTGTTATACTTAACGGTGGCTTACCATTGTGTCTCTGCCAACAGGATCTTACAATTATTACTTTACTTTTCATGAGGTTTGGGGTTTAACGAATTATCCATTATGTACCTTTGTTTATTCTTCTGGTTAAAATTTAACTTGTTGACAACTAAGATGTTTTCCTATCTTAACCACTAACATTATAAACATTTTTCTGAAACTGTAATTAACTCATTAAGTAGTAATAGAGCATATAATTATAATATTCAGGAAATACATAAATTCATTAACTAGGGTTTGAATTCTAGTTTATACTTATCTGGCTTGCTGAACTGGAAATAACTCTATCTATTAATTTTCATTCCAACCATGAGACAAGTGTGCCTCCCCCCAAGCCACACTACAAAAGGTTTCTCTCCAAGAACCTAGTCTTCAGTAACAATTACTATTTGGTCTTCACAAAACTTAGCCATGTGACGCTGTCTGTCCTTACAGCACAACAATGTTTTTCTTCAATCATTCCCTTTCTTCCTCACTGATCTTAGATGGCTCCATCCTCTTGATCTTGGGAATCAATTTCCTAAGAAGTAGTTAGGGTTGGGTAACTGCCCAGCCTAACTGTTTCTTGAGAATCCAAACCATCATACATTAGACAATTCATTTTAAACTAAGTAATTACTACCTTTATTCTGGCATTCCACCAAAATTAAGTAAATATTTATAAACTTAATCACTTCCCAGTTTATAAAAGTATGCAATAAATAAATATTTACACATATGAGGGACATCAAATCTCCCCCCTTTATGATTGAACATTGTCGAGATGTTATTCTATTGAAATAACTTCGGAAATAACTATTTCATGGTTTGTTCATTTTCCCAAGTAGCCTCTTTAGGCCTAAAATGCTACCACTGTACTTTAACCTGGGTGATAACTCATCTCCGGAGCATTACTTCTCTCCGATCGAGTATACTCATTGGTTCGACTAGGAACTCGCTTTCCGGTTCGACCTGAATGACAAAGTAAACTTTTAGTAAATTTAGGAACTCAAGTGTAAATCAGTTATACAATTTTAAGTACATACACACATATGTAGGATAGATTGCTAAAACCTTTAACTTTGTTACCTTACCTGAATATCTTGTCAATTTATTATGTGTTTGGGATCATATATATATTTCTTTAATATAGAAACGTGAAAGACATTGTGCACATGAATATGACTAGCTAAGAAAAGTTGATAGGCCACTGGTCCAATTCGTGCTAAAATCTAAAAGGGGCTGCAAAATCGGGGTGCCAATTTGACGCACCCACTCCATTGTAGCATACTTTTCTTAGCCCGCACACGCACATAGACATGATCCCCCACCTGGAATTCCCGAAAACTTCTTTTTCAGTCAATGAAATTATTTTGTCAGTTTTGGGAAGCTTTTAGATTAGTTCGCACTTATTTAACCATTTCTTCCATTTGTGCCAGCATATCAGGTCCTAGCATTACCTTGTCTTCTAGGCCACCCCAATTTGAGGGAGTCCTACATTTATGACCATACAGCACCTCAAATGGACTCATTTGTGTAGAAGTGTGGTAGTTGTTGTTATATGCAAATTCTACCAAATGCAAGTACTCTTCCCACTTAGATGGTTGCTGCATCACATAAGCTCGAAGCGTGTCTTCCACAACCTGGTTTACTCGCTCAGTCTGCCCATCTATTTGAGGGTGGTAGGCGGTGCTAAAATGTAGTTGAGTACCCAATCCTTCAAACAAGGCTTTCCAGAAAGTTGATGTAAACTTTACATCACGATTTGATATTATAACCTTTGGTATACTGTGCAATCTGAAAATAGTTTGCATAAATATATTAGCAATTTGTACTGCCTTATAAGTAGATTGTACAGGTACAAAGTGAGCAGACTTGCTTAGATTATCCACCACCACCATTATGCAATCGTTTTGTATTTTTGACTTGGGCAGTCCTGTTATGAAATCAATGGAAATAACCTCCCATTTCCATTCTAGAATCGACAACGGGTGAAGTAAACCAGCTGGGTGATAGTGTTCTATTTTGACCTGTTGGCATTCCAAATAGTGAGTCAAATATTTAGCCACCTCCTTCTTCATGTCGGGCCAAAAATATTCTTTTCTAAGGATTATTATCAATTTATGATAACTTGGATGGCCAACATAAGGAACCTTATGGTATTTGTCTAAAATCAAATCTTTAATACTCTTTATGTTGGGCACATACATCCTTGTTTTATAGACCAACAAACCTTCTTGATTTATTTCATATCCAAGCTGTTGTTCCTTGTTGTTCGAAATTTTAGTTTGTTGCCACAAGGTTTGATATTCTGAGACTTGCATTGATGCCTCTTAAATTTGTTCTTTAAAGGTGTTTTGTATCTTGCTGAAAGATATTTCATATAAGAAATTAGCTTTTTTACTTAATGATTCTACGACACGATTCTCTTTGCCTTTTAAATGCTTAATTTCAAAGTCGAATCCGCTTAGGAAATCAACCCAGCAAGTTTGTCGAGCATTCAAGGTTGGTTGTTTGAAATAATTAGTCAAGCTATGATGGTCGGTCATCAACAAGAATTTCTTACGCATTAGGTAGTGTTGCCACATTTTTAAAGCATGAATAACTGTCGTCAGCTCCAAGTCATAGGTTGAATACCTCTGCTCATGCTCCTTAAGTTTTCTTGATTTGTGCACAATAACCCTTCCATCCTACATTAGTATGCCTCCCACACCTTCCTTGCTAGCATCCATGCAAACCACATAATCTTTATTTGGATCAACAATACTTAATATAGGCGCAGTGGTCAGTAAATGTTTAAGCTGGTTGAAACTATTTTGGCATTCTATACTCCATTTAAAAAGCTTACCTTTCTTTTGCAGTGAGGTAATAGGATAGGCCACTTTGGAAAAGCCTTCAATGAATCTCTTATAATACCCGGCTAAACCCATAAATGACCTTATATTAGCCACATGTTTTGGTACGGGCCATTCCATAATGGTCTTTATTTTCTCTGGGTCCACAACTATTCAATCTTTGGTAATGACATGACCAAGATATTGAATATGATCTTTAAAAAAGTCACAGTTACTATACTTGGCGTACAGCTGATGTGCCCTTAAAACTTGAAAAACAATTCGAAGGTGTTCTTTGTGCTCCTCTACTATCCAAGAATAAATCAATATATCATCGATGAAAATTAATACAAACTTGTCCAAATATTGGTGGAATATACAATTCATGAGGCACATGAAGGTTGCAGGTGCATTGGTTAACCCAAAAGGAATCACAACGAACTCGTAGTGCCCATACCGAGTTCTGAAGGTGGTATTTGCTATGTCTTCCTCCTTGATCCTAATTTAATGATATCCTGAGTAGAGGTCAATCTTGGAAAACATAGTTGTCCCTTTCACTTGGTCAAATAATTCATCTATACAAGGTAGGGGATACTTGTTTTTGATGGTTAACTTATCTAATTCTTGGCAGTCCATACACATTCGCACGGTTCCATCCTTCTTTTTAACCAAAAGTACTGGGGCTCCCCAAGGCGACACACTAGGTCACATATACTTTTTTCCTAATAGTTCTTGCAACTGCATTTTCAACTCTGTTAATTCTAGTATACTCATTCGATAAGGGGCCCTAGATACAAGTGCAGCCCCTCACATTAGTTAAATAGTGAAATCTATATCTCTTTTCGCATGTATTCCAGGAATTTCTTGAGGGAACACATCCAGAAAATTATGTACTATCGATATGTATTCTAAAGCGATAGATTTGTCCTTCAAATCTGAGTATCCCACTTGTATGGCATAAATATGGCACCCTTTTTGGATGAATTTGGCTAGTTAGGAAGTTGTCACAGGTCTTAGCTTTAAAGGTCCACAAAATTTTTGGATTCAAACATCATAATCTAATTATTTATATATATATATATATATATATATATATATATAAATTTTAAACCACAAATTAGTTTATTTTTTATTTTGGATTCAGTTTAATTTTTCCAATAACCAACCAATCTCAATTTCTCAACTTTTTATATAATCTCATGTTTAAAATGTAATACAATTTTTATTAAAAAAATAAAACAAAATTATACAATATTTCAAATTCAAAAATATATTATCTTTCCTTTCTATTTATTTAAAAGAAAAATATTTAACTACGTGATATTAATACCTAATTTAATAAAATAATTTATTTCATTTAATGAATAAATTTTATACATTACTTTAAACTCTGAAATATATTAAATTTACTTTCTATTCATTTTAAAAATTAAATGATGCTCATACATACCATACATAATATGTAATAACCATATGCTTTCGAAATATTACACATGCAAGTTTAAGTTAAAAAATAAAACATATTCAACTTTGTAACGTATATCGTATCATCTAATGATTTAAGTAACCACAGTTTTTTAAAATATCAAGCCTTAAAAAGGGAGCCATTGTCGTAGCGGTAGCGGTACTTCTTATGAGGGTTGAGAAACTCCAGGTGTTTGAGTTGTCAGTGTATTTAGCAGCCTCACTCAAGGATTGAAGCCTCAACAAGCTGTAGCAGGCGGTTCCACAAAAGCCAGGACTAACTAAAAAGGTTCTGAGTAATGATTGTCGTGTATGATGCATATACATTGTAATAAGATATTGAAATTAACTCAGTTTAACAACTTTTGAAGTCATCATTTTTAAAATTACTGTACAAATTTCAAAAGAAAAAATATATGTAAACCCATGTCTGAAGAGTTTAAGTAGACCAGATTAGTGCTTGCAGGTGTTTCTAGCATGCGCAGTGAATATCTCAATGCCAACTCCATCGTTTTTATATTGTTGTGTGAGCAATTTGTGTTATTTTTCACCAAAAGGGAGGTGTTGTTTTCTTTTCGAAATACCCGAAAAGAATATACAATTATGATCGATCTTGTCCTGTTCTATGTTTTCTCTCGTAAATAAATATTGCGCCGAGAATCTAAAGAACAATCATCCTTGCCCATTGTGATAATATATTGATTTGAAATGCAGAGTCATGGATGCAGTTAAAATACACTAATATGCACGCAACCAAAGACAAATACATTGGTAATCCACCTGAACCTACAACACTACATAAACATGTGGTGTCAATCAACAGAAAACTTGTTGGTAAGTATGCAGGGGCTTGCATGAAGCCCACGTGTCCCCTCTAGCCGGTGTCAAGTGCAGGTGTTTCTAGCATGCGCAGATCAAAGGGTCATAGGGATGAATGATCACTATGGGGAGCGAACGAAACTTGTCAGGTTCCTCGTCAAGCCTGCAAGAAGATCGGCGAGCCTAAATGGTGGAAATTCAGGGCGAAGAGTTCAAACTCTCGTCGAACTGTAGCAGAAATATCCAGATTCTTGGGTAAGAATCAGGCTATGATATCACCTACCACTTGAGGTTGTCTCATGGCTGGTACACAGTGAAATACATCCATCCATTTTCTGTCCTCGCACACTACCCTACACTCGCCTTGGTTAGCCCCTGCTTCCATCCATTTTCTCTCCTGGCACACGACTCTACACTCATCCGGGTTAGACGCTCGCAGCTTTCCATAGTTCTATGAGTAGCACTAGGGCGATTCCTAACCACCATGGACTCACTCGGCATGACTGCGTACAAGCTTTCATCTGTCAAGGACCTTCCCGAGGTAAGAGATTGAAAACCGTACAATAGACCACAACACCCAAATACGAAGGGTTAATTCTCTGCAATTTAGCAGCCAAGGGATATTTTATGTATGTTCTTTCTTTCATTTCGTTTCATACCACTGCAACTACGGTTCTGAGTCGTGTTTGTGTGCTAACTCTTCCAAGGCTATAATAGGTTCAACATTCCACAATGTTTCGTCTCTCTGGCTCACTCTGTACCTCTCTGTGCTATAGCTCTTGGCTCGCTCTTGCTTGGAGAAGCGAGGGAATATAATTAGTTTCATAGCCCAGTTTACTTCCATCTGCGTATTCACCAAATGTATCCATAAATAGCAAAATCCCTTAGCTCTGGACATTATGCAAATAGATTGGGAAACACATATGTCCTTGCTACAAAATTGGATCAAGAACAAATGCATTTACATATGCACCTATCTCTGCTACTGGATATGTTGTGACGGTCTCTCGTCTGCTACCCTTGTTTCCTCTGCATCAACCTTTGTCTTTTTTCCTGCATAAATACAAACAACTTTTTTTAAGTCTTGAATATTTTTTTCTGTGGGGGCTGGCCATTAAGGGAGGTCGGTCAATAGAGTTGGTGTATTACTCAAGTAAGTAGTTGTGTGTGCAGGTAACTGTGGTGTCAGTGGAGAGTTGCTAGCAGGAAGCTGTAATATCGACTAACAAGTGATAACTAATACCAGACACATGATAACTACAGACAAATATTGACTAGCAGATGGCCATTGGTACAAGAAATAATTTCCAATGGTAAGGCTTTACAGTAAATTTTTTTGGGTGGGAGAGAACTACATTTTTGTAAGCACAAGTCAAATTTTGAGCACTCTCAAAATTTTCATATTAGTTTTCATAGGTAATTGTATTTCCTTGTATTACATCCATTCTAAGCTAAATTGCAATTTCATAGAAAATTATAATCTATTATTCACTACATTCACTGCATATTTTGTGGGGAAAAAACATTTTGCATATTTTGCAAGGAAGCATCTATTATTCACTACAAATTTTGTAAGGAAAAAAATTTTGATGCAACTTTCTGTAGCCAACTAGAGTTCAAAGCCAATTTGATTTGTTCAGAATTTTGCACATGAAGTTAGTATTATCTTATCCTCGCAGGCAAAATGAAAGAAGTCTTTTTTTGGGCAGACATAGCTCTATTGCTCGGCAACCCGATATTCCCTGTCAAGAGCTTTTATAAATTAACAACTAAGCACTGCACGCCAAAGAGTTTGTCCCCAAATCAGCATCTCACCAACAGCAGCTCACCTTGTCCCTAAAACCCGTGAGTGTACCCAACCACTGAAAACGTAGAGAAAAACGTAGGCAAATATGAAAACGAGAAGCCGAGCTCTCTGTTGGTGCCCAGGTTCAGTATTACCTCTGAGAAATACGGGGTATATGCTCCTTCCCACGAGCAGATGAGAGTTCAGTTTCCAAAAGCCCAAGTTATACCAACACGCCAGGTTACCAGATACTACTCACGCCCTCCCAAGCGCTGGAACTCCTGTTGCCACTGCTTGTGCTGCACGATTTTCTTTCTATTAGAGCTTCTGCAATAACTATGGTCTTTCCTGAAACACCTGAAACCTAGCTTCCTCAAACCCCTGAAACATTTGCTAACATGCGCGAGTGGATGCAAAATTTGTTTGCTATCTTGAATCTACAATGTGTTTGCTAACATGAATGAAGATAGCGGGTGGTGGAATGAAGAGATGCCGGCAGCTGTAAACAATCGTGTCAGCGAACGTTGACAAGTGTAAGGGCGCTGGGTTTATACAACGTCCACATGCCAATTTTGAAACTTAGGATAAATTAAGTGTAAGGGTGGTGGATTTATGCAACGTCCACACCCCAATTTTGAAACTTAGGATAAATTAAGTTGCCCACCAATAAAAGGGTAAATAGAAAACTTTGGTTAAAATTTTCTTGCAGAGAAAGTGCCCAACATAAACTTTGGTTAAAAAATAATTAACTGATACAAATTGACCAATCCATGAATTAATAGCAAGTCAACTACCGATCGAATGCTACGGGTCCCTAGGCTGCCGTACGCAAGGACTAACGACCTTTCAAACTATTAACTTTTGCAGAAATAATTTTTCCAGCGGCTAATAATTACTTTTCCCCAAGCTTGTGTTACATATTAGAGAAAGGCTGATAAATTATATTGACATGAACCAATAAAATTTTTCCAAGTGCTACAGTAACCTAATCAAATCAGTCAATGTCAACATTTTGATAATAGAGAAATCGGAAAAGAAAAACATCCAATATTAATGTAGTTGGTTACTCGTATAAAGACGAATCGCATGTTCCTTGATTGATACACTCTAAAATGAAGAAACTGGGCGCATCCATGGATTGAATTCGAAGGGTGAAGCGTTTGTCATGGAGCGACTTGTCTATTAAAAATCTTTAAATTCTTTCCTGTTTTAAAATTTGGCATTTCAGGTAGAATTTAGTAGTATATTTCTGGTATTTCTGGATTGGAATGCGATTTTTTTTTCTTTTAATAATTTAAATGATCTGATCTTATAAATATACATAAATAGATAATAAATACATGCACAGATAGATTCAACATTCAGAAAGAGATTCAATGTCTAAAACCCTACGAAGTATTAAAATTAAATTACAAGTCAAATAGTTAAATTGAATTGCAGATAAAATTTACAAAATATGCATAGAAAATGGAAACTATAATATCCATAGAAAATGGAAACTATATATGCGGTATTATTAGTAAATTGATTTTAAATTTTAAAGGACTGAGTTAGTGTGGGACTTGCTTTTATATTGTTTGTATTTTTTAGAATAGGGATTTATGAGTGATGCCTTTAAAGATTTGAATATAAGTGATATTACTTGCAAATGGATTATAATTAACATCTCTTGTTTATGGAAATTATATGTGTGGGATTATTTACAAATCGATTCCAAATACCAAAATTCTAGAAAACTAAATACTTGATGGAACTTGCTTTTATATTGCTTGTATCTTCTTAAACTAAAACATTTAGACTAAAAACTTATGAGTTACATCTTCAGAAATTTAAATATGAGTAAGACTACTTGCAAATGGATCATAACTAACATCATCAAAATTACAGTAACCATCAAATTTGACGTTTTGGTTTGAAATTGCGGATCTGTCGGCCGTAACCATCAAACTTGACGTTTTGGTTTGAAATTGCGAATCTATCGGCATCCAATGCAGATGCCACGATCAATTATTTTCAACTGTAGAAGTCCACACCACAGTATATTTCCAACCCTGACAAGTTGCAGGTACGCGGGTTCCCAGCTTTTGTTAATCCCATCTCAGCACCTGAAAGAACCAAAATAAGTAGGCCCGTTAACATAAACCATGTCCTTATGATCTTGAAAATAAGGCGGCACGAGCTTTGAAATTTGAATTTTTTGGTTCCAAATGTTGTGATTGGTCCATCCATTGAAATCGCTTCATCAGGCTCTCCTGCGGTCAACGAACATCTTTTTCTACGTGGAGACAAATACAAACAAATATCAACTTTTTTGAAAGGTCAAATTAGTTGATTCCTGAACATTGCTCGGTTAATGACTGCAAAGTATTGTTAACTTTTTAAACAGCCATAATGGGATGTTGAAAATGTAAGGTATAACAACTTATACATAGAATATTAACTCATTTGACAAAAGGTTTATGGAAAAGAATCGCCCTGTCTATAAATGACAAGACAGTGGGGGTTGAAATTTGACTCAATCAACTGAAGAGACCGGGAAAGTCGATTTCACTATAGTGCGGATTGATGATTATGAAACTGTGCTCGGAATGGAATTCTTGAAACAATATGATGCGATGATTGTTCCACATTTGAAGAAGCTATACATTTACGATGGAAGGGAAGATGTACCCATTGGTGTTTCAACCATTGGTGCAACCAGACCTTATTGTAAACTAGCAGTGATGCAGATGGAGGATGAGAAGCACATGGATAATGTGTGTAAGAGGTTGTCTACTGCCGAGGCAAAGCTTACTGAACAGTCATTGGTTATCAAGACACTATCTGATAGTATCTTGGATTTGTCAAGAAGGCTAGAAGAGGTTGAGGATGATGATGACGACGATGTTTATGTGAGGCCGAATGTCCATGAGGAGGATCGGGTTGCATATCTGCAAATGATGGAGATAGAGGATCCTAACAGATGGATTGAGCTTATTAGTGAGGGTGAGCCTTCAGGCTCTACTCCCTCTACATCTTCTTAGATTACTTGGAAGATGGGGCTCATTGTTAGCTGCTCATGGCAGTGAGTCCTTAAAACAGGTTGAGCAGGTATGATAGGTGATGCAAGAATGGCTTGGCATTAGCATCATAGCATGTTGCAGATGGGATGGAGTTTCCATGGACCTGAGCATGGGAGATATTTTTGGTGAGTCCAGGATGTGGCAGAGTCTGAGAAAAGACTGGTGTAGACATAAGAATGTGCATTCTTATGATTTGAGCGTGACAGTTGGACTCATCACCCGAATAGTTCGAGTCATGAGGGCTAGCAGTGTACCAAAGAGAAGTTGGCATTAGGTTGGAGTATCTGATGACAGTTCACAAGATGGGACGACACATGGTGGAGACAATCGTTTTGCATGTGTTGTAGGGATGTTTGCAGTATATGGGCTGGTTGATATCATGGACGAGGGATGAGATGGTTATCTTGGATGAGATGATGATCTTGGTGGAAAATAGTTACAGGGTGGTATATTTTCGATGACGACAATGACTTCAGGTGGAGGATGATGTAAGGACCCGCTGTCCGAGGCCTCATCACCGTGCAAAGTGCGAGCGAACAACTTAGGCGAAATGCGAAGGAAGGAAGTCCGATGACGAGTTTATAGGCGTTGGGTGAGTTGAGGGGGTGGTCCCATGAGTTGGGCGGGCCAACCCACCTCACGAGCGAGCTGCATGCAATAACGAGTCTGTTGGGCGAGTTAGACATGGGGCGGTTGAGTGAGCCAACCTTGCGACCGCCCGTATATATTGTTGGACAGATGGACGAGTTGGAGGCATTGAAAAAGTCATCACAACAAGTTCATACGAGCTACAATTGAGGCGCTGGTCGAGGTGCAGGTCGGAGGTGCGTGGAAGGGCACAAGTCTTATGTGCCCCCACTTCGGGCGAGCTACAGGCCGGTAAAACGAGTTCAGGTGAGCTGCGGGTATACCATGCGAACGAAGGCACGGTCGGGCAGGGATCTTGAATGAGTTTGGGTGGATGGCCACATGAAGGCACACCCACCTGTCGGTTGAACGAGTTTGGGTGTAGGGTTGCACGAAGGCGCGCCCGCCCTTCGGTTGGACGAGTTCGGGTGGAGGGCCGCACGAAGGCGCGCCCGCCCATCAGTTGGACGAGTTTGGGTGGAGGGCCGCAAGAAGGCGCGCCAACCCGTTGGTTGGACGAGTTTGGGTGGAGGGCCGCAAGAAGGCGTGCCCGCCCGTCGATTGAACAAGTTGGGGTGGAGGGCCGCACGATGGTGTGCTTGCCCGACGGTTGTGAGGAGTTCGGGTGGAGGGCCACACGAAGGCGTGCCCGCCCAAATGAGTCGTGCACGAGGTGGGTACCCGGTGAGGGCGCCCGTGCACACGAGTTGGCAAAGGCGAAGTGTGGATTGTAAGGTGACCACCGTGCAAGGTGTGCACGAGGTGGAAGCCCGGTGACAAGGACACGAGCTGATATTTGTCTAAGTATGAAACTTGGGGTTTCCAAGGTATTACTTGTATTTTTATAAAAGTGGAAAATATATTGAAATCGGGCAGACTCATATCAGGGAGTTTCCCCTCCCTTTATACTGTTGCAATTGTGTATATGTGTTAATTGCTGTGGATAATGAATGTGTATGGGTGTTCATTAGTATAAAGGCTAATCTTAATACTTGGTAAAGAAAAATAAACTAAGTATCGAATGTTAAGGCGTAGTCCATGAACATAAGTATTGGTGAAAAGAAAGTGTTCGGTGGTGCCACACCTCGCTACAAGTGGTTGAAAGACTACCGCTAGTGTAGGGGCATGACACATATCATTTGGAATATTATCTCAAATCAAATATTCAAAACTTATGAGATTTGATTGAAATGTGGTCATAAATATTGATATTGGTATGTGTACTATAATAACGAGTAGTGTATAATTTTTTTTTTTTTTTAAACACTATTTAGAACCCCATACTATTAGTCACTTCATCTATATGAACTATTAAAAAAATAGAAATTTAAATTTAAAAAATTACAAAATCTATTTTTAATTTTCTCAAATATTTAATTTTTTCAAAACTTTTATAGACTTTTTAAAATCTATTTAAAATTTTGAGAACTAATTGAAATTTAATTGTTTTTTACTTAAAAAAACAATATACCCTATCATGGATGTTATACATACATTTTTATTTTAAGCAAACTTTTCAAACTTTAGAGAATGATATTTCTAGCCTAAGGAATGACGGTAATATCCTTTTAATAGGTGACTTTAATGCTCGAACTTCATACAACCAAGCTATTATTCTAAGCAATCATTCCAACCCTAATCCTCTTTGGTTAGACGAAGACCCTACTCTGGCTAGCAGGTACAAAAGGAACTCTGAAGATCTCAGGGAAAATTTGTTTGGGTCGGAGCTAGTCAAGCTCTGTTGTGCTTAGGATCTCATAATTTGCAATGGTCTAAAGAAGTGGCCCAATTCTAGCAAGATGACCTGCATCCATGGACTTGGTAGCAGCGTGTAGACTACGTTATTTCCGATCTCCCATTATACAACGAAATAATAAATTTGACATCTTAAACGACCACGAACCTGACTCTGATCATAGGCCTTTACTTATAACTCTCAATTTTGTCATGCATAGAGTTCCCATAGAAAATAATACTTATAGCCAAAAGAACTTAATATTTGATAGAAATAAAAATGATCTCTTTCTAAATGAATTAAACACTAATTTGCTTCCTTTATCTAATATAGACAACATTGAAGACCTCTATCATAATTTTACTACAACCCTCTCATATTCTACTAACAAGTTCTCAATTGAAGTTTCAAATAATAAAAGAAATAGCAAAACCAATCCATGGTATGACAAAGATTGTAAAAGTGCAAGGAGAGCAATTAAGGAAGCTGTTGATGAATCTCTTAAAATGGACAAGATAAAAATATACAAAGCCCTAACTAAAAGGAAAAAGGGGCAGTACATTCATCAAAGACAGGAAAATCTCTTACACCTCTCTAAGGTAGCTCCTAAGAAATTTTGGAGGCAGATTCTAACTAGGAAGACTAACGATAATAATAAAATTGCTCTTCATGATTGGAATTCCTATCTTAAAAAGCTTTATGAATCTCCAAATGTCATGGATAATTTGGAAACCCTTCTCACAACGAAAGAAGTTTTCTCTTTAGAAGACATTAAGTTTGGGGTTAATCGCCTCGCTAATGGGAAAGCTAAGGACATTGAAGGTTACCAAGCGGAAATCTTAAAAATTGGAGGTCTTGTCCTCATCCCCCACATCCACAAGCTTTTCAATCAAGCAGTCAAGCAAGGGTTCCCTAAACCTTGGACTGAGAGCCTCATTATCCCTATTTTTAAATGTGGGGATACAAATAACCCCTCTAATTATCGAACAATTATGATCGGCCCTCTCTTAGCCAAGTTATATGGTAGTATTTTGGAAAAGAAGTTTAGCATATGGCTTGAAAGTGAAGGTAAGCGGGCTAAAGGCCAAGCAGGTTTCAGAAGGCATCACTCAACAACAGACCACCTTGTTACGCTTAGGATCATTGCGGAGGAATGTCGTGATGATAAATCCAATTTATTTTGTTGCTTTGTGGACTTTAGAAAGGCTTTCGATACGGTTCCTAGATACAACCTTTGGAATAGATTAGAAGAGCTAAAGGTTCCTCTCGAGTTGAGAGCTGCTGCTATAAGGTTATACGAGAATGTAATTGCCAAGCTAAAGAGCAATGAAGGGTGGTCGAAAGATATTAAGTGTAACATCAGAGTTAAACAAGGTTGCCCCCTCTCCCTTACCCTATTTGGCATTTACATCGATAAGCTCGAAGGCTATTTAGAGGAAGCAGGATGTGATGGCACGATCTTAGCTGGGATAGTCGTCATCCTTCTTCTTTATGCTGACGATATTGTTCTTTTGGCAAGGTGCCCATCTGATCTTAATAAGCAACTCAGGCTTCTTAAGGATTTCTGCTCTACCATGGGTATGACTGTTAACACTGACAAAACAAAAGTTATGATTATCAAATCCAAGAAGGACACTTACGCTAATTTTATGTATGACAATAATAACTTGGAGGAAGTGTATTCTTACAAGTACCTAGGAATTGATATTCATCACAAGCTCAAATGGAACCATAGCATTGAGAAAAGGATTAACGGGGGGTGGAAAGCTTACTTTGGTCTTGAAAATAATTGTAAAATAGCAAACCTTGTAATGTGGGATAAAAAGAAGTTCCTCTTTGAAACTTTAGTCACTCCTGTTATCTTATATGGCTGTGAGGTTTGGGGTTGCAGCATCTCCAGAGAATCATGGAGAAAGATTGAGCAAATCCAGAAGTGTTTTATAACTTATAACCTGAAAATTAAAAGTAATACACCCTATCCTATTCTCCTTATAGAAGCAGGTCTTTCCCCTATTGAGAGCCTAGCTATGCTTAGGTTTTTGTTGTACAAGCACAAAATCAGTAACATAGACGATCATAGACTTCCTAAGCTAGCTTTAAATTCTAGCTAAAACCACCTAAGGCTCAATCGAGGGTGGCATAAAGACACAAGGGCCTGGTTAAACTATTGGGAGATCAACGAAAATGATGCATTGCAAAACATAAATAACATTAAAGATATTGTTACTTCTAAGTTCAAAGAAAAAATGTGGTGTGAGAAAGACTTAGCGGCTAAAAGAAAATTAAGTTATTATAAGAAGGTCATCAACCCCACCATAGAAGATCAAAAGTATCTCTTTATTTTAACTAGCTCAAAGAAGAAAATTAATATAGCAAAGATTAGAACGAATTCTCATAAGCTCCATAGTGAAACAGGTCGTTGGGAAGTTCCTAAAACGCCATGGACGGAAAGGATTTGCCATATATGTGAGAATAGGAACATCGAGGATGAAAACCACTTCCTCTTAGAGTGCCCCGCATATAACCACATTAGATCTCAGTTCCACAATCTTTGTTACAATACTGACCTTCGTAGCCTTTTACAATGTCAAAATTATAGTGAGCTCGGGAGCCTTCTCTCCAAGCTTTTTGAGCATAGGAATAAAATCTTAAATCAAAATAGATAATTTGTTTCTTTAGGTCCGATAGACCATTATTTGGTCTCAGCAGACGTTAACCATCATCATCATCATCATTATATTGAATTTGATCAATTTTGAAAAAATAAGGTTTATCATTATTTTTCCAATACTATAATATAATGATTAAATTTTTTATTCAAAGATAACTATAATATAAAAAATATTATTACTTACAAATTTAAGGAGATTGAAAGAAAAAGAAAGTTAAAGTATTATAAGGAGGTGATCAATCATAATCTTGAAAAATATAATATATTTTTTTCTTAACTAATGCTGAAAAGAAATTGAACATTGTCATGATAAAAACTAATTCTAATGAACTTCAAAATGAAACTATGGGTTGGTATATTCCCAAATTAATCAAATGAATAGCCACCACCATACTTTTTATATTTAATATAATTTTATATTTAGAATTATTACAATAATATTATATTTTTCTGTATTTAAATTGTAAAAAAAATTATATAAAAATATCATTATTATTATTTATGATATAAATATAAATGGTACTCTTAATAATAATATAGCTAAATCATTTTTATAATTTTTTAATATATTATTTAATATAAAAATTATATAAATGAAATTAAATACAATTATTATTTATCAATTAGGTAAGAGATTAAATCAAGGTAGACAAAGTGGGTTCAAATTTAATATCTAATATATGAAATTTAATGAGTTCAATCACCAAAATAATATAATATATGAAGTTTAATTTTGCAAGAAGAAAAGTTTTTTTTTTTTTTTTTGTGATTGTAAGCAGTCAAATATATTTTTGGGGGTTTTGGGAGTTTTTCGCTACGAGTGACCTGAGCGAGGGTTTTGATCTGCATTTTAATTACTGTCACAAACTCCGGTGAAGGGAAGTGCCTTGTTCGCAGAGCTTCCGAGGCGTGGGCTTGCCCTGACCCAATAGATGAGGCGGGCAGGGAATAATGGGGCCCCTTCATACAAGCAAGTAACGATGGATAAAGGGAAGGCCCCACTGGAAGGGGTGCAGATCTCTAGATCTAAAAATGTAGGAAAATATGAGATAAGCAAGAAGAAAAAGGCTGGTGGGCAAACCAAGGAAACCCAAAGTAAAAAACAGACCAATGAAATCAAGATTCTGGAAGAAAAAGACAATGAGAAACCCAGTCCCAAGCAGGAACCACAAGAAGTAGAAGGAAGAAACAAAAAAACAGTGGGAACCGAGGCTCTGCCCCAGCAAGGCACAGATCTGGAGGGATGTGACACAGCGACAAGAAAACAGGAGGACCTGGGGTGCTACAAGCCCAAAACAATTGAAAATCTCCAGGCTGTTATAGCCGACCCTGAAATGCAAGCTTACAAGGACAATATGTCAATACATGCGGTGATCTATAAGTTCATGGGCTTTTGGCCTACGAAAAAATCCCTTTGCTTCTGGATCAAGCAACAATGAAAGCCTAAGGGAGATGTCAGGTTACACCTGGGGGCCAAAGGGTTCTTCACTGTAGTCTTTGAAAACCTGGAAGACAGGGATCACAGTTTTTATGGAGGACCGTATTTATATGCCTTAGCAGGCCTCTATATGAGACCCTGGAAACCCATCTTTGCACCAGAACAGGAAACATTCATGCATGCACCGATTTGGATTCACCTATTCTCTCTCCCCATTGATCACTGGAGACTTGTAGTGCTCAAACAAATAGGAAACAAACTGGGAAACTTCATCCAAGCCTCGGAGGCTACCCTACAAAAAACGTATACCTCTTGTGCAAGAATATGTGTTGAAATGGATGTTTCAGGTACACTACATGAAGGTCTATGGCTAGAATTTAGGGATGAAGTCTTCTTTCAAGCCATAGATTATGAACAAATCCCCTTTCGATGCCGGAAGTGCCATGAACATGGACACCTGTTTAGGGAATGCTAAATGAATAATTCAACCAAGAAAGCCAAAGAAAACACAAGCATGGATCAGGAAGGTTTTTCTCATCCAAATGGGAGACAACGAGCCAATCGGAAAAACCAACCAAAAACAAGCACCTTCATCAAAGGTACTATCAATGCCTTTGAAGTTCTTGGGTTCAGAACAGTCTTAGTCGAAATCCCTTAAGCACCAGACCTAACGCAGGAAATCCAGGATGCTCCTTCATAGGAAGCCCAAGATCCCAATCTAGATCTGATAAATGAGATCCTACAAGGTCATGAGTTGGAAAAAGACTTAGAAGGTGATGCAAAAATGATCGCCAATGAAATAGGAATAGAGGATATGAAACTCAGTGACATACTAGAGAGGGAGGGCATGGATCTCAATACCATGGTAGAGCAATGGAAGCAAAAAGGAATGGAACATATCCTAGAGGACGAAGTAGCCAGAGTCAATTTTCTCTTCCTAGCAAGGTAAGACGTAGAACTAAAAGGGCAGAAAAGAGGCTTTGGCGCCATAAAGGGTCTGGGGGTCAAGGCCCAAGGGTTACATCAAACAAAAAACAATGCCAAACACAGGAAAAAGAGAGGCCGACGAACAAACAACGAAGAACTACAAGAGCTAGGTCAGATGCTCCTCAACTCAGGTAAGATGAAAGCCCTTCAGGCTTTCACGTTCTCCTCTTAAACCTTGTTAATTATGAATATTTTTTCATGGAATGCTAAAGGGCTACACAGCCAAAGGAAAGAAAGACTTCTGAGAAAGAAAGTCAAAAATGAAAATCCTGACATGATTTTTTTACAAGAAACAAAATGCTCCAACCAGAGAATGAAAGGAATAACCAAAAATTTTGGAAAAAGAATGGAATACATGGAAGTGGAAGGGAATGGAATGGAGGGAGCCCTGGCCACTTTCTAGAATCCCCACTCCCTCCATCTCATAAATGCAGAGGCCTCTAGATGATATATCTCCCTCGAAATGCAAATCATAGGGGAATCCAATACATACATGTGTACTAATATCTACAGTCCCCAAAGACTAGAGGATAAACTGTTGATTCTAGATCACCTCTCCAAGATGCAATGTAGACATTCCATTGCTAAAGCTATCTACGAAGGAGATTTCAACATGATTACCTCACTGACAGAAAATAAAGGAGGGGTAAGAACTCTGAATAGAGATGCAGAGGCATTCAATAGCTTCATTAGAACATCAAATCTTGTTGATATCTTCCCCAAAAATGGGTTACACACCTGGAATAACAAAAGAGGAGGAGAAAGGTAGATTGCCTCCAAAATTGACCGTGTTATTATAACAGAAGCCATCTTCCTTGAGGGGGTCAATGTGGAATCAAACATTATTCCTTGTGGAGGCTTTTATCATTGGCCCATCACCCTGGATGCAGCCATCCTCGGCACTCTGAAAAACACACCTTTTAGGTTTGAGAAATTTTGGTTGGGCCATCCGAAATTCATTTCTAAAATCAAACATTGGTGGCACGAGCTACTAGACGCCAGAGGCACCAAAATGTACCGGTTCCAAGCCAGATTAAAGAACATCAAAGTTCGGCTTTGGTCCTAGAACCAAGTGGTCTTTGGGAATATCTTCAAAGACAAACAGGCCCTGGAGGAACAAATGGCATAGATCCACATAGAATGGCTCAAAGGGGACATCACCCAGGATTCCATTAGCACAGAGCAAGTCCTCATTCAAAAATGGAATGAAAGATGCCAGCAGGAAGAAATATTATGGAGACAAAAGTCTCGCATACAATGGCTCAAAGAAGGGGCGAAAAAAACCAAGTTCTTCCGTCGTTCAGCTATAGATTACAGGTGCACCAACAAAATCAACCAGTTGGAGGATGAGCAAGGCACCCCCCTCCACTCTCATCAGGACATTTCTTCCATCCTCACTGATGACTTTAGCCATATAGCAACGGAACCAGACACTAATAGGGAAGAGGCTATTAGGGAAGTCATGTCTTCCATACCAAGGTTAATAACTGAAAATTAGAATAAATCCCTAGACCGCCCTGTCACCATGGAGGATGTGGAAGAAGCAGTGAAAGAGATGCCTAATGGAAAGGCACCAGGGTCGGATGGCTTCACCATTGATTTTTTCAAAGCTTGCTGGGAAATTGTGCAGCTGGAAGTGTGGGAGGTGGTGGAAGATTCTCAAAAATCTTCCTCCATCCTCAAATCCCTTAATTCCACCTTCATCGCCCTTATTCCCAAAGAGAAGGTAGCTTGTACCCCTTTGAAATTTAGGCCAATTGCTCTGTGCAATGTTCTTTATAAGATTATCTCCAAAGTAATGGCCAACAGATTAAAGTTAATTCTTCCTTTGATAATCTTAGAGGAGCAATCCGGCTACGTGGAGGGCAGACAGATCATGGATAATGTCTTGCTAGCATAGGAAATGGTTCACATTCTTTAATCCCAGAAAAAAGTAAGCATGATCATTCAGTTGGATCTGTCGAAAGCCTATGATAAGGTCAATTGGAAGTATCTCGAAGCCATTCTGGAAGCATTTGTGTTTGCACAACGTTGGATCAATTGGATTCTAGCCTTAGTCAAATCCCCCTACTTTTTTATTCTGGTCAATGGAGCACCCACCCTACCTTTTGTCCCCTCTATAGGCATTTGCCAAGGGGATCCCATTTCCCCTTTTCTTTTTGTCATATTGATGGAAGGCCTAAGTCGCATCATTAAAACTGCAAAGGAAAGGAACTCTATCTAGGGCCTCCAAACCCCTTCCACCTTGCCCAGCCACTACTCATCAACAATTTGTGGATGATACCATGCTCCATGGAACTCCAACAATTCGGGAAGCCCAAGGTTTCAAAGCTATCCTTAATCTCTTCAGTCAAGCAACAGGGGTGGACCTTAATTTGGATAAGTCCTCTATTTTCTTTTTCAATACTCACTTAGTGATCTAGAAAAATCTTACTACTATCCTTGGGTTCAGAAGGCAAAGCCTTCCCTCTAAGTATCTCAGGATCCCTCTCACTGATAAACCCTAGCAAAATCACCATTGCGAGAAACTTCTTTCCAACCTAGAAGAACAAAGTAATCACTGGACTAATAGGGTCCTTAACTTTGTTGGTCTTGACTAAGGCTATCCTACAAGCCATTCCTCAGTATATGCTCTCCATCCTTCCAGCTCCCAAAGGTGTTCTCCAAAAAATAAGAAACATTCAAAGAACCTTCCTATGGTCTGGAAAATCTGACAAACAAAAATGGGCTCTTGTAGCTTGGGAAAAGCTCTATAAACCCAAGATCCTGGGTGGTTTGGGGCTTCAAGACCCGACCACAGTAAAGAAAAGCCTATGGGGCCAAGCTTTGGTGGAGATGGGTCAAAGAACCACAGACACCCTAGGCTAGGCTATGGAAATCCAGGTATGCTAAAAACTGGCACCCTCAGGATCTCATTAGAATGATTGACCCTCCAACCGGATCCCCCATTCGGAACATGGCAAGGGCCAATCGAAACATTATACAAAATAACTGCTTTTGGGAAATATGTAATGGTAACACATCTCTCTTTTGGGAAGATGTTTGGCAACAACTTCCCAAGTTTGAAAAACCTGATTACCTTGCCCTACAACATAGGTACTGGGAACAAGGAAAACTCAGGGTGAACCAATATTGGACAGGCAGTTTCACAGACCAGGAATGGAGACATTGGCATCCTAATATTACCCCACAGGTAGATGGAATGGGCAACCTTATCTTATCCTTGCACTCTTGTCTGGATAAGAGGAAGATCTGTTACTCCCAGGATGAAGATCAACTAAGATGGCGCAAAATTGATGGAGGTACCTTCAACCTAAAGGAAGCCAGAATTTATTTAAAACATAGGGATCAGGAAGAGAAAGTGAATTGGCACAATAATTTTTGGGAACCACCATCTGGTCGAAGACAAAAACTTTCTTATGGCTCCTAATGCATCGTAAGATCCTCACTTCGGAGAACCTATGCAAAAAAGGCTTCATTGGTCCATCCTAATGTCCCCTTTATGAAAAGGAAGAGGAGCCAATGAATCATCTCCTCAACAATTGTGAATGGACCAATAAACTATGGGTATGGAAGGAGGAAATCCTCAAACAAACTGATAGCAACAAAGAGTCCATACAAGACAACATAGCCAACTGGCAAACCAAATATTCAAGTTGTGAC
This sequence comes from Pinus tabuliformis, assembly GCA_031772625.1. Classification (NCBI taxonomy): domain Eukaryota; kingdom Viridiplantae; phylum Streptophyta; class Pinopsida; order Pinales; family Pinaceae; genus Pinus; species Pinus tabuliformis. Next base: position 394,023,938 of record CM062810.1, read on the forward strand.
ACTATAAAAATCCTATGGAGGCCAAGCCCTAGTTTTATAGTTTGGTCCACATGGAAAGAAAGAAATAGAAGAATTTTTTAGAGGGATTCTAGGTAGCGAGATACCATCAAAACAAACGTCATGCAAAATATGTGTGAAAATGCCCTTACCAGGAGTAAAGAAGAACAAGAAAATAGCCATTCAGCAAATGACAGTCGAATTCTGTAGATATTTGGCATGAGTGCTGCAATTGACCTCAATTCTCCGGTGCAAAGACCTCAACCAGCTCCTTCTTTGATGTCCTGGAAACCTCCTTTCTCGGGGTTTCACAAATTAAAATTTCATGGAGCCTCTCGGGGCAAACCTGGCCTGGCCAGCCTTGGAGGTGTAATACGTAATGATAAAGGGGAAATTCTTCACATCTATAGCAATTCTCTGGGGGAAGCCACTAACAATGAGGCAAAATTTGCAGCTCTGGAACAGGGTTTGCAAATCCTAATCCACTTGGGTAGTGGGTCAGCAATAGTGGAAGGAGACTCACTATTGGCCATTAATGCTGTGAGGAAAATGCAAAATTTCTCACGTTCTGAGAAGGTAACAAAGAACTGGTGCCTAGCCATGGTCACCGCGCTCATCGCCAAACATCTCTCTACTCTCACTTGAGTCGTTATGCAGGAAATCAGGTGCAGTGCAAATGCAATGGCGGATAGCCTAGCCAACCATGCAGTCGACTGCCAGAATGATGACATTGACACCTGTTGGCAGAGTGTTACTTGTGCCAATCTTTGGGACAAATGCCTACAAATCTCAAGGCAAGACCTCACAGGCATGTCAGGAGAGGAGGACGACTTACAAGGTACCGATCATCAATGAATTATGTGGTTTGCTCTAAATATTTATTCCCTAATCCTTAATGCTTAGAGGTGGCACCGTTGGAGGTTGTCCTATGGCTCGCATTGGAAAAGGTGGAAGATCTACCACAAGGATAGAGGTCAACATACCTATCACGAATTGGAATACGTGTGGCCTCTTCTCTTCAGTGACAAACATGGCAGTCCAAATGTATTCAGCTGTAATAATAAGAAGGCCGTCAATCACTTGTTGAGGATTCAGGTTGTCAGAAAAATGGAAAAGACGGAGGTTTTAGTTAAGGTAGCGGCCCCTCGCATCGCGTCTTTCACTATTAATACATAGAAAACTGGGAAGTATTTCACTTGCTTACGATATTCCTCAAAGCTCCGCTCCGTGTTTACTGTTTCGTGTATAGGAGTTTGATTTTCAATACCCTGCACCTGCAATTGTGATACGGCCAAGCGCAACATCCTTAGCTCCAGAGCTACCACAGATTTAAAGAGGGTCGGGAAGAATTATGAGGCCTCAGTCTCCAAGAAAGGTAAGCAACTCATTGAAGAGCTCCAAATTGAGGTGAACAAAGCCAGTGAAGGGATGGACATGAGAACCATCAGCGAGGAGGTAGATTGGCTCTCGGACCCAGGCACCCCAGCAACTAGAGCTACCAAGTTCCTGAGAATGCAGAGTGAGGCTTGGAAGATGAAAACGATGCTCGCTAAAGCCATGAGCATGCAAGGGGAAACTTTCAAGGATGCCTACCAAGCGAACTCCCTTGCCTCTGCCAAGAATTCGGCACGGCTGGACAAGCTGGAGATAACCCTCAACTCCCTCACGGAGGAGCTTAAAATGCTTGCTCAGAGCCTGGCAGGGTTTATTCGGCTCTTCAAGATGTCTATACGCCATGGGCTTAATGTCTCTATTGATATCCCTGAAGAGAATTCCAAGACAACCATCATTAGACAACATAGGTCTTCCAGTGTTCCCAAGGGAGATGATGGCGCTGGTCCAAGTGCTGTTGGTTCTCCAGGAGTTGCCCAAATCGACTAGTAGGATTCTTGGGGGGCGGTCTTCTTCTGTTGGTTCCTGTCTATCCTCTGCTTGTGGTTTTTTTTGTATTTGTTGAATGTAAGCTTCGGCGGGCCTTTAAACGGCATTCTCTGATTGTAGTTGCTCTAGTACTATCTGGGAACCCTGTGTGGTTGGCTATTATCTGTTTCTGGCAGCGCTGTGTGGTTGGCCATTATCTGTTTCGATTTATGTTTGACTCAGGTTCAGTTTATGGTATTCTTTAAGTAGAACGTTTCCTGTCCTACAAGGCCTATATAAGTGGTCTTTTGTCTTGACAGGCCTGCATTTTCTCTTTTCTCTCTGAAAATGGCAGGCCCTTTTTTTGTAACCATGTGTAATATTTTTGTGATCTAATATATCAGTTGATTTACCAAAAAAAAAATATAACATATGAAATCTAATCTATTGAAGGCACTTAAAACATTATGTAAATATTAAGATTCAAAATTAAAATTACTATGAGTCAAACCAACTAAAATATATATATATATATATATAAACTTGATTAAATACATTCAATTTCTAAATTGATATAATAATTTTTGATTAGATATAAATTAATTTAATAAACTTGATTAAACACATTCAATTTCCAAATTGATATAATAATTTTGATTAGATATAAATTTATGTAATAAAATTTTTATTAAATATAATTTATGTAATAAAAATTTAAGAAAATAAATTTATAATGAATATAAAATAATAAATAATAAATTACCAAAAATTACAAACTCTTACCATGAAAAAATCCAAATTAAATTTATGATAAATAACTGTAATTATTTGTTGAGAATTTTATAAATATTATTTTATTAATTTAATATAAAATTATAATTACGAATATATTAATTAAATTTTAATTACATTGCAAATATTGAGATATATAGTCATATATGTTATTAGCATTACAAAGGATATTACAAAAATTATAATTTTTAAAATAAAAATATTTGTATTTTTTATATATCAGTATTTATTTATACTTAAGAAATTAAATTTTTGTTTTAGTGAAAATTAATTGTTATTTTATTTACAAATAATTAATTATTATTATTTTTTCTATATTAAAAATAACAATATTGTTTTTTTAATATTTTTTATTTTTTTCAGATATATATATATATATAAATATAAAGTTAATTTATATTTACTATTTTATTTTTTATTATATATATGTGTGAGAGATATTGTTTTTTAATATTTTTTTTATTTTTTTAGAAATATATATATTTAAAAAGTTAATTTATATTTACTATTTTATTTTTTATTATATATGTGTGAGAGAGAAATAATTGTGAAGAAAATAAAAAATAAACACATATTTAGTGTTAAATATTTTAATATAAAAAGCATGATAAAATATGGTTCTTCAAATGTATTAATAATTTAAAATATGTTTTAAAATCATTAAGATAGTGATAATTTACTTATTTAATATTTATTTACTTTTTTAATATTTATATTGATTCAATTCCCTGTAGTGATATATTAAATATGATATAATCTCAATAAAATTACCAAAAAAATTACTTATTTAATATTATTTATTTTTTATTTAAAATATAAAATTAAAAATATTTGATTTAACATAAAATAAAATAAAAGATAATAATTAAATAAAATTTTGTATTTAATTTTTTTAATTATTTCATTAATATATATTAATAAAATGATTTATTTCTTTTAATTAACCATTCCTATATAACATTTTAAATTCCAAAATATATTTACTTTCTCTTCATTTTTTTCAATGTGGTATTCATGCTTATCATATGATGCTTATAAATACGATATATTATATCTCAATAAAAATATACTTTCAAAATATTAAACATGCGACTTTAAGTTCAAAAATAAAACACAATCCATTTTGTAACGTATATGTAACGTATATATAGTGTAGTATACCCTAAGCATTTTAGTAACCACAGAGTTTGAAAATATCAAAAGCTTGCAACTTTACTATTGTCATGAACCTCATTAAATGGTAATTCAGGTTTTTCCTAATTAATACTATCTATGCTAAATGTTATGACTTCTATAATTTTTACCATATAATACAATATATAACTTTATATATCCTCTTTCGAGATTCATTATGGCTTTTAATGGTTTGGAATTATAAAGGTTATGAGCTGCAAACAATATTATATTCGAACTTTATGTTACGTTATGTGATTGCAACGAAATCCGAATAGATCTTATTTTAATTCATTTGTATTATGATATTTATTGATGATTTAATAACAATAATTCAAGAGCACAAGCATTAACATCATTGTTATCTATTGGGCAGCTAACCGCCCTAGATTATTGGACCTTCTCTAGAGTGTTCACTTATGACCTCCAGCTGTACTCCGCTTGGCTTCAACCTCAAGATGCATTGGACGGTGATGCTTCACTCCTCAATTCAGACAATGGATGCGGCTTTAGGTGGAACTAAACCCTAGGATGAAAGGGGTAACTCATTCTTTGTTGTATTTTCCGCTTTCTTGGCTCTACTCTCTGCGAAGACTTGGCACTTCATTCTTTAGGTGAGTCTATGTGTTTACCTGTTCTCATATTGATGGGTTTATACCTTATGCACCATTGAGTATGGATGTCCATGACTTTCTATTCATTTCTCAAGTCCAATGTTTCGTAATTCCCGACTTCAGGTGGTTGTCGTCCGAAGATGTCTCTGTGGAAATAGCTATTCGTTATTGATTGCTTTTGGTCTATGATAATAGTCTTTTCTGAATTTATCTAGCTATATTTTTTAAAGATTTTTCTCCCTGTTGTTGTCTTGTAGGTTCATCAGGCATGTTGACTAAAGGGACACCTAGTTTAGTTCATCCTATCAGGGATTCGAATCTTGGCGACAAGACTGTTCGGGTATGCATAGGGTTCTTAAACTATGATTTGAAAGAGAAATGGCCTTTATGAAGAGCATTTGATCATGCACAATGATCTCTTTTGTTCGTAATTTAGAATGTAATCGATAGGGTTTTTCTCTTCATGAACCGAGGTCTTAATGACTGTTTGATAATTTAATGACATGTATTCTTCCCTTTTTTCATTGTATGTAGAGTTTAAACCAGCTCTCTGTTTAAAAGAGGCTACAACATGGTGGATTTTTTGTTGGTTCATGGGGTTACAAACCCTTACAATTCTTTTGTCTCAAACTAAGTTTTTACAGGAGAAGACTCCGGTTCGGTTTTTATATATATTCTGGTTTATATTGCAATAGTTTACTCAAGTTCATTTTCTCGTTAATGTTCATTATGCATAAACGTGTATGCTGAAATCTACTGTTTTTTTGGTTTATGTGATAAGCACATTCGTTTTTATGTTTGATTCCAGTAGTCTGTTCTTCTGGGGATTAATTCCATAGCCCTGGTCATATGCATTTAAATAAGTTCGTGTGTCCATAACTAGCCATTAAATATTATGGTTTTACAATTCCTCGACTTGGTTCCTTTCTAGTGATGCCGAAGCGGTCTTATTTCTTTCTTTCTAGATTGGTGTCTTTCTTTGTTTCCACGGAAACTACCACACATGCTTGCACTCGTTTACTTGGCTATTCTTTTAGTAACAAGCTATATAGTTAATCTTGTTATAATTAATGGTGGCTTACCACTGTGTCTTTACCAACAGGACCTTACAATTATTACTTTACTTTTCCTAAGGTTTGGTGTTTAACGCTTTATCCATTATGTACCTTTGTTTATTCTTTTGGTTAAGATTTAACTTGTTGACAACTAAGATGTTTTCCTATCTTAACCACTAACATTATAAACATTTTTTTGAAACTGTAACTAAATCATTAAGCAGTAATAGAGCATATAATTATAATATTCAAGCAATACATAAACTCATTGGCTAGGGTTCGAGTTCCAGTTTATACTTATCTGGCTTGCTGAACTAGAAATAACTCTATCTATTAATTTTCCTCCCAACCATGAGACAAGTGTGCCTTCGCTCTCTGTCTCCCTCTAAGCCACACTACACAGGGTTTCTCTTCAAGAACCTGGTCTTCAGTAACAATAACTATCTGGTCTTCACCAGACTTAGCCACGTCACACTTTCTGTCCTTACAACACAGCAATATTTTTCCTCAATCATTCCCTTTCTTCCTCACCGATCTCAAATGCCTCCATCCTCTTCATCTTGGGAATCAATTTCCCAATAAGTAGTTAGGGTTGGGTAACTGCCCAGCGTAACTATTTCTTGACAATCCAAACCGTCATACATTAGACAATTCATTTTAAATTAAGTAATTACTGCCTTTATTCTGGCATTCCTCTTTTCAAATATTTAAACCAAAATTAACTAAATCTTTATAAACTTAATCAGTTCCCAGCTTGTTAAAGTATGTAGTAAATAAATATTTACACATATGAGCGACATCAAATCTCTCCCCCTTATGATTGAACATCATCCCGATGTTATTCTATTGAAATAACTTCGGAAATACTTTTTTCATGGCTTGTTAATTTTCCGAAGTAGCCTCTTCAGGCCCAAAATGATGCCACTGTACTTTAACCTAGGTGATAACTCATCTTTGCAGCATTACTTCTCTCCGATCAATTATACCCATTGGTTCGACCAGGACTCATCTTCTGGTTCGACCTGAATGACAAAGTAAATTTTTAGTAAATTCAGGAAATCAAGCGTAAATCAGTTATACAATTTTAAGTAAATACACACATGTAGGATAGATTGCTAAAACTTTTAACTTTGCTACCTGACCTGAATATCTTGCCAATTTATTATGTGTTTGGGATCATATATATATTTCTTTAATATAGAAACATGAAAGACATTGTGCACATGAATATGACTAGGTAAGAAAATTTGATAGGCCATTGGTCCAATTCGTGCTAAAATCTTAGAGGGGCCACAAAATCGGGGTGCCAATTTGGCGCACCCACTCCATTGCAGCGTACTTTTGTTAGCCCGCACGTGCACATAGACATGATCCCCCACCTGGAATTCCTGAAAAAATCTTTTTTGGTCAGCAAAATTATTTTGTCGGTTTTGGGCAGCCTTTAGATTAGTTCGCACTTATTTAACCATTTCTTCTATTTGTGCCAGCATATCAGGTCCTAGCATTAGCTTGTCTTCTGGGCCACCCCAATTTGAGGGAGTCCTACATTTATGAGCATATAGCATGTCAAATGGACTCATTTGTGTAGAAGTGTGGTAGTTGTTGTTATATGCAAATTATACCAAATACAAGTACTCTTCCCACTTAGATGTTTGCTGCATCACATAAGCTCGAAGTGTGTCTTCAACAATCTAGTTTACTCGCTCAGTCTGCCCATATGTTTGAGGGTGGTAGGCGGTGCTAAAAAGTAGTTGAGTACCCAATCCTTCAAACAAGGCTTTCCAGAAATTTGATGTAAACTTTACATCACAATCCAATATTATAACCTTTGGTATACTTTGAAATCTAAAAATGGTTTGCATAAATATATTAGCAATTTGTATTGCCTTATAAGTAGATTGCACAGATACAAAGTGAGCAGACTTGCTTAGCTTATCCACCACCACCATTATGCAATCGTTCTGTCTTTTTGACTTGGGTAGTCATGTTATGAAATCAATGGAAATAACCTCCCATTTCCATTTTGGAATCAACAACAAGTGAAGTAAACTAGTTGGGTGACGGTGTTTTGTTTTGACCTACTGGCATTCTAAACAGTGAGCCAAATATTCAACCACCTCCTTCTTCATGCTGAGCTAAAAATATTCTTTTTTAATGGTTGTTATCAATTTCTGATAACCTGGATGGCCAGCATAAGGAACCTTATGGTATTTGTCTAAAATCAAATCTTTAATACTCTTTATATTGGGTACATACATCCTTGTTTTATAGACCAACAAACCTTCTTGATTTATTTCATATCCACGCAGTTGTTCCTTGTTGTTCGAAATTTTAGTTTGTTGCCACAAGGTTTGATATTCTGAGACTTGCATTGATGCCTCTTAAATTTGTTCTTTAAAGGTGTTTTGTATCTTTCTGAAAGATATTTCATATAAGAAATTAGCTTTTTTACTTAATGATTCTACGACACGATTCTCTTTGCCTTTTAAATGCTTAATTTCAAAGTCGAATCCGCTTAGGAAATCAACCCAGCAAGTTTTTCGAGCATTCAAGGTTGGTTGTTTGAAATAATTAGTCAAGCTATGATGGTCGGTCATCAACAAGAATTTCTTACGCATTAGGTAGTGTCGCCACATTTTTAAAGCATGAATAACTGTCGTCAGCTCCAAGTCATAGGTTGAATACCTCTGCTCATGCTCCTTAAGTTTTCTTGATTCATGTGCAATAACCCTGCCATCTTGCATTAGTATGCCTCCCACTATTCCTTGTTGGCATCCGTGAAAACCGCATAATCTTTATTTGGATCAGCAATACTTAATATAGGCGTGGTGGTCAGTAAATATTTGAGCTGGTTGAAACTATTTTGGCATTCTATACTCCATTTAAAAAGCTTACCTGTCTTTTGGAGTGAGGTAATAGGATAGGACACTCTGGAAAATCCTTCAATGAATCTCCTATAATACCCAGCTAAACCCATAAATGACCTTATATTAGCCACATATTTTGGTATGGGCCATTTTGTAATGGTCTTTATTTTCTCCGGGTCCACAGCTATTCCATCTTTGGTAATGACATGACCAAGATATTGAATATGATCTTTAAAGAAGTCACATTTACTGTACTTGGTGTACAACTGATGCTCCCTTAAAACTTGAAAAACAATTCGAAGGTGTTCTTTTTGCTCCTCTACTATCCGAAAATAAATCAAGATATCATCAATGAAAATTAATACAAACTTGTCAAAATATTGGTGGAATATACTATTCATGAAGCTCATGAAGGTTGCAGGTGAATTGGTTAACCTAAAAGGAGTCACAACGAACTGGTAGTGCCCATACCGAGTTCTGAAGGCGGTCTTTGCTATGTATTCCTCCTTGATCCTAATTTGATGATATCCTAAGTGGAGGCCGATCTTGGTAAACACAGTTGCCCCTTTCACTTGGTCAAATAATTCATCTATACGAGGTAGGGGATACATGTTTTTTTATGGTTAACTTATTTAATTGTTGGTAGTCCATACACATTCGCATGATTCCATCCTTCTTTTTAACAAAAAGTACTGGGGCTCCCCAAGATGACATACTTGGCCGGATATACTTTTTGTCTAATAGTTCTTACAACTGCATTTTCAGTTCTTTTAATTCTAAGATGATAATTCGATAAGGGGCCCTAGATACCAGTGCAGCCCCTTACATTAGTTAAATAGTAAAATCTATATCTCTTTTCGGAGGTAGTCCAGGAATTTCTTGAGGGAACACATCCGGAAAATTTTGTACTATCGGTATGTCTTCTAAGGCAATAGATTTTTCCTTCAAACCTGAGTTTCCCCCTTGTATGGCATAAATATGGCACCCTTTTTGGATTCATTTGGCTACTTGGGAAGTTGTCATGGGTCTCAACTTTCAAGGTCTTATTATCTCCTAGATCTCCTATCTCCTACCATCCTCGTCCATATAGTTAACAGTTTTAATTTTACAATTAATAAGAGAGCAATGTTTTTCTAACCAGTCCATACTGATTAAAATATCATACAATCCTAAGGGTAGCACATTCAATTCTACTATAATGGCCTAACAAGCAATCTGCAAAGGACAATTGTTGACCTTGGCCAACACTCTCCTATTGGCTCCCGTGGCTAATTGCACTAACCAGGGACTTTTAAATTTAACAGGTTGCAGATTGCGCTGTTCTACAATTTTGGGGCTAATATAACTTAAGGTATCTCCTGGATAAATTAACATAGACACAGTTTGGTTGAAGATTTTACCTTCAAACTCTATCATTTTTGGTTGGTACTCTGCCTGATGATCCTTAAGAGCAGCATTGAGTTTTGGCATGCTTCTTGCTATCTCCCCGACTGTCGATGCTTCTTGAACTTGGGCTACTTGCTTAGTTCCTCTACATTGTGGACAGTTTTTAACATAATGAGGCCCTCCACATCCCCAGCATTGTATCAGGGGTCTTGCTGCCATTTCCACTCCAGTCCTTCATGATTGTTTGTTGGTCTTGGTTTCGTTGGGAAATTTGAAATGTTTGGAATTCTATTCATATTTCTATTTATCTAACCTCTGGGAGGTTTATTGATCATAAACTTGTTTACTTTTTTGTTATTAGAGGAAAATTTACCCCCTTTTTTTGTCATTTTGTTTCTTACCTCCTTCCCCCTTTTGTTTATTTTGCTGGTAGCATACTCTAGCCTTCTATATGACTTCATCCATAGTCTTCAGATTATCGAACTCAAGGTGTACCTTCATAAACAGAGACAAGCTGCTGACAATCCGTTGCACCTTAGCCTTTTCTTCTCGTATGTATGGAACATATCACAACAAAGAGGTGAAATTAGTTATGAATTCATCCATGGATAGTTTTCCTAAACGTAGGTCATGAAACTCCTTGGCCTTCTCATCATAAAATATTTTCATTAATTATTTCTCCTTGAAGTATTTTTGGAATTTATCCCAGGTTATGTTTTATTCATTTACACCACGAACTGCCTTTATTTATTCCCACCACATGGTGGCTTTTCCCTACAACTGAAAGATTGCCAGTTGGGCTTTGAAATTATGATCATATTAATACAGCTGGAAATACTTTTTCATGTTAATGAGCCAAGCTTTTGCTGCCTCCTCTTGTTCGCCATCAAAGAGTGGAGGCTTTATCTTTTGGAATTCTACTTGAAGTTTTATTCTTTGTCTTTTGTGCTTATTGTGTTCCGATACGTTACCCGATTCTTCTTCCTTTTTCTTCACCACCTTTTTTTTTTCTCATTCAGTATGAAATTCCCATCCTCCAGTCATATTTCCTTGCTCAGGACTAGGAATAGTTTATCTCTGATTCTATTTGTTTAATAGAATTTTCATGACTTTTTCTCGTTCCTACATTAATCGTTCATTGTCTGCTCGAATTCGAGACATTTCTGCTTTTAACTCTTGCACAATTTCAAAAATGGTGGAATTAGTATTTCACGGCTCTTCTCCCAGCTGCACCCATACTTCACGATTAGTCTCCTGAAAGGTTGCTGCTCCTATTCCTGTCACTGTTTTTATCATACTAACTATTTTTGGCTCTAGTTGTGCACATTACACAATTACTATCAATACTAATTTTCCAGAGGCCTCATTTTTGGTAACTTGAGTGCTCTGATACCATATGTCATGAATCTCATAAAAGAATAAAAAAATTTCCGTTTCTAGCCATAGTAATTCAGGTCTTTACCAATTAATACTATCTATGCTGAAAGTAATTATGAATTCTATAATTTTTACTGTATAGTACAACATATAACTTTATATCCTCTTTCCGTATTCATTATGGCTTTTAATGATTTGGAATTATAAAGGTTATGAGTTGTAAACAATACTATATTTGAACTTCATGCTACATTATGTGATTGCAACAAAATCCAAATCGATTCTATTTTAATTCATTCAAATTATGATATTTATTGATTTTCTAATAACAATAACTCAAGGGTACAAGAATTAACGCCATTGTTATTTGTTGGGCAACTGACCACCCTAGATTACTGGACCATCTCTGGAGTGTTCACTTATGACCTTCAGCTGTACTTCACTTGGCTTCGATCCCCGGGCGCATTGGATGATGATGCTTCGCTCCTCAACTTAGACAATGGATGTCGCTTTAGGTGGAACTAAACACTGAGATGAAAGGGGTAACTCATTCCTTGTTGCATTTTCCGCTTTCCTAGCTCTGCTCTCTACGACGGCTTGGCACTTCATCCTTCAGGCGAGTCAATGCGTTTACCTGTTCTCATGTTGATGGGTTTATACCTTATGCACCATTGATTATCGACGTCCATGACTTTCTATTTGTTTCTCAGGTCCGCTGTTTCGTAATTCCCAACTTTAGGTGGCTACCTTCTGAAGATGTCTCTGTCAAACCAGGTATTTGTTATTCATTGCTTTCGGTCTATGATAACAATCTTTTTCGATTTTTTTGCTAAAGCAAGAGTAGGACCTTCTTTTTCATTAAACAGTAAATAAAATACATAAGATACAACCCTCCTCGGTAAGATGTAGACCAAGGAGAAAACCTAACATTAACTATTAACGGGCTCTAGGCATAAGCCCCGATTCCTACAACCAAACCTTAGAACGCACAAAAGAAATACAAAATAGGGTTGGATTCGAAGCTGAACAAATGTGTTGTTTGAAAGTATTTCATGTCTGCAAACTCACAACCCGAATGTCTTTGGAACGTGAATGATAGGCGCTTCCCTCCGAGGACATTTTGCTGCCCACCAAGAGTAGTAAACCTTAACTTCTCTCACTATTTTCCTGACCTATATCTTTAATCTCATCCGTCAAACCATCTTGCCCGATCCTACGACTATGGATAATTTCGCTATGCTTAGAATCCTGACATTTACCCATATGGAGCTCCCAACATGCTCGATCAATCCGAATTGTAGATCCTCCTTGCAGGATCCTACGGTTGAGGGTCATATCGCACCAATCAACATTGTTGAATAGTAGCATGTGATCAGGGCGGTATTCCATCCGATCCCACTACCACGTGGAGCACGCTGAATGGAATCGCTCCCAAAATGGAGAAATCGCTTCCCGCTTGCAAGGCTTGGGATCACCTGAAAACCACCCTAGCCGCGGTATTACGTACAAAGACGTAAAAACAAGGTTTATGAGGCTGCCGAGGGTTCCCGTTTTCCGATCTCTCACCACATCTGCTCTACCTGAACCACTGTGAGAAGAAGCTTCCGCCATCATGCCTGTCACCCAAAAAACTAAAACTCTCAGGCTGATACCACTGTTAGCTTCTATGAAAGTATTTACCCGAGCTGCAAAGGTCAGCCGATGCGTGCCACCCGCTAAAGACTCGATTGTGAACAAACCGCTTATCATAATGCTGCAGATTCATCTGAACTCCCCTCCATGGCTCTGTTTTGAAACACCATCCTATCTTCCTTAGCATGGTCGTGACACTTCGCCTTTAGTCTATTCTGAGGTAGCTATTGCAATTTCATTGCAACCATATTTTCTGTGCAGCTCACTCCTTGATTGGCCAGAAGATCTACCAATTTATTGGCCGTTCTTTGCACATGTTTAAAACTGACTGTTCAGAGGCATTGAAGGTGACTGTGAATCTGTTGAAAGACCTAGATCAGCCTCTAGTTCCTTGAGGCTTTTTCCGGCTCCATACCCCAGCTGATTCTCTTGACCGAGTTAATGATTAAATCAGAATTAGCTTCAATAATCACATTGTGTCGATTATCCTGAACCAGGAACTCTAAACATTGCTCCATAGCCATTACTTCCACCATATTGTTGGTGGCTCTTCCTAAGTGGCCATAGAAGATGAAAAGAATATTTCCTTTTTCATCCCTTAAAACCCCTCCATGACTAGCCATGCCTGGGTTGCCCTTTGAGGTACCATCAATGTTGAATTTCAAAAAACCCTTAGGCGGAGGATGCCAAAAATCAAGCTCAGAGTCCAATATTAGAACCTTTCTATCCGGGCCCTGAGGGATGAGTCCCTGCAACCCTAGCTGACTGAGAATCCTCAATTCTAGTGTAGAAGGTGGATCCTTAGGGAGATTTCGAACAATAGTGCCTATCGTCTCCTTAAGTTGTTTTAACATCTGTTCCAAAAGGTAAAGGGATGGTTTTTTTTCATTCTTGAAGATTTTGTTGTTTCTTTCTTTCCAGATATTCCAAATAATGAAGCTTGGCGTAAGAGCCCAAGCTGAGCCAAGAACTTCATTATTCGAAAAGTTTCTTCTCCAGTTGTTTAGGGTGTTGATGATACTCCCTTTGTCCCTATTAGACTGTTGGAAAATGGTGGCAAAAGAATCCCACAACCTGGAGGTAAAGGTGCAATTGTTGAGAAGGTGCTCCATTGTTTCCTCTTGTGCTTCACAGAGCTGGCATCTGGAAGGCCCCATTACACCCCTCTTCTGAATGTTATCCCATGTCAAAATCTTCCTATGCTGAACCAGCCACATGAAGAGTTTAATTTTCATCCAACCTTGATGCCTCCATAGCCTTTTCCAAACTCTATCTGTAGCATGGGAGTCCAATCCAAGGAGAATGAGTTTTGCTTCCTTAAGATTGAAGGTACCCTCATTGTTGTTTCCCCATCTCAGTTGGTCATTCTGTCCTAACACTAAAATTTTCCTTCGATCTAACTCTTCCATTAGCATCTTAGCTTTAGCTTTCAAGGGGTTGTCATACCTGCATTCAAAGTTCCTCCATGTTCTCCATTTTCCTCTACTGTTGGTTTGATCCCAAAAATCCTTTACCTTGGATATCCCTTTAGTGTCTACCTATACCTTGAGGTCCTTCAATTCCCCTTTTAATAGAATAGGTTCTTGTTGCCATCTGTCCTCACAGAATAGAGCTAAGTCACCCTCTCTAATTTCCTAGAAGCTGTTTTCTTGGACTAGGCCTCTGTTTTCCCAGGCCTTGTTCCAAATGTGTGATCCCTTAATATTTCCATCCATCCTTATATGATCATTAATTTACCATGAGATGGCATATTTTTCTTTCCAAATTATAGCCCTATGCCTTTGGTTCTTTTACCTAGCGCCACCATAATTTAGCCCCTAAAGCCTTGCTTAAAATGTTAGGATCATCCAATCCAAGACCCCCATGGTTTTTAGGTTTGCAGATTTTTTCCCATGCTACCAAGGCCCATTTCTTCCTTTCTTCCCCCTTGCCCCAGATAAAGTCTCTTTGTATGGTTTTGAATAGTTACAAGACTCCTTTAGGAGTAGGGACAACTGATAGCATGAAAACTGGGATTGATTGAAGAATAGCCTTTGTAAGCACCAACCTACTAGCCAAGTTTAAGGACCTCATAGTCCATTTCCTGATTCTATCTTGCAATTTATTAATCACCGGCTCCCAGATGCTCTTGTGTAATGGCTTAGTAGTTATAGGAACTCTCAAATATTATGAGGGGAGAGATTCCCTTTGAAAGCCTAGAATTTATTAATGTTCTTCTGAATAGCAATATTAGTATTGAAGAAAAAAATCTTAGATTCGGAGAGATTAACTTCCATACCTAACACCCTGGAAAAGTTATTTAGGATTTACTTATACGCAAGAGCTTCTTTGACTGTCGGGATTCCGTGCAGCATGGTGTCATCAACAAATTGTTGAGGAGTTAAAGCCTATCCCCTATCAGAAAGTTGGAGACCTTTGATCTTACCAACTTCTTTTGCATACTTGATAGACCAACCCAGTCCTTCCATCATAAGGATGAAGAGAAAGGGAGAGAGTAGGTCCCCCTGTCTGAGGCCTCTAGAAGGAATAAAAGTCTCCGAAGGAGAGCCATTGACCAGAATTGAGAAGTTGGAGGAAGTAACCAGGGCGAAGACCCATCTCACCCAGTTGTGATCAAACCCAAAAGCAATGAAAACTTTCCTGATATAAGTCCAATTCAGTTTATCATAGGCCTTGGCTATGTCCAACTGCATGATCATAACAGCCTTTCTATTGCTAGTTAGAGAGTGTAACACCTCATGTGCTTGAATGATATTATTGAGAATTTTCCTTCTTTCCACATACTCGGATTGTTCCACAGAAACAAGGGTTGGAAGGAGAGGTTTGAGTCTATTGGCCACCACTTTTGATATTATCTTGTAAACCACATTGCATAAAGCTATCGGTCTAAACCTGTCAGGAGTTTTGGATACCTGTAGAAATTTTGAATAATATGACACTTATTCACAGAGATTATCCTGATTATACACTATTGCGGAATACATGCATAATACATAACCTCCTCTACGTTGATCATCAATTTAGCAGCATCAAAACAATGAAACATCAATCGCATGCACACATTAACACAGTATGTAACCCGGGGAAAGTATCTCACTAAAAACCCCAAGTATCTATATATTATATTGATTGAGAACATGTAACAAACATAGTACAATACTCGTCACAAGTACTCAACACTATCTCCACTTGTTACACACAATACAGCTCAGATCTAATCTCTAAATATCCTCCGCGGCTTTGCCTGCCTCCACTGCACAATCCTGCAAGAGAATGAATGAATCCAAACTCATTCCAAGTTCTATTTACCTTGGAAAATCACTCACACTGGAAATCATGTGAGCACAGGCTATATTACTAGGCATTCTCATGGGCATACTCAATACATTGCTTGTGCAAAGTCTCATGCACAACTATAGTCACAACTGATAGCAATCTCAACCTCTAACACCTATCTCCACTGAAATGTACATGCAATGAGTTAACTGATGTATTCTTTAGTTACATTATGAGTTAATAATTAGTGAATTCATTAATAACTAATTCACAGAGCTCATCACTTAGTCTATTGGCCAGTTAGACTAAATACAACTAGTTCAACTAAATCAAACTGAACACAACTCCATCAACTGCTCATCCAACTCCACAGAACTCACATGCATGAGTTCTAACTGATGTCTTGCATGAAATAGCTCAACTGACTCACAAGAAAAGTGTTTTTCCTTTTGACAGCTGCATGTGCCACATCTGTAGCTCAAACTGAAGTGCTCCAAGAGGATAAGATAAAGTTTATAGTCTAAATATTATTATGAGACAATAATATTTGACTTTTCTATTTTTGACTAGCAGTCTAAAAATAGACTCTGATCACTCCTGCTATGATCCAAAAATAGAAGTCCATCTATTTTTCCCAACATGACCAATCATCCATAAATAGCAAACTGCAACTCATAGACCATGATCCATATGTCTAAAAATAGACATAGTCTAAAAATAGACTTTGCGCCATAATTTGCCTGCGGGCCCACTTAGTGAAGGTGACTCCTTTCCACTAAGATCCATCATATTATTGCATTCTCAATAAGCATTTCTTGTTGCACACTTTTCAACACTCCCTCTCAACAAGAAAGGCTTCCTCTCAAACCCGACCCTGTAACTCTGGAATGTTCTGCGTGCAACACATCTGCTCGGTCCACTTTGCTCCAACAACACTTGGAACAAAAACATTCCCAACTGACTACCCTGTTGGGCTAGGAACATACTCTGATGTTGAAGCTCCACCTCCTGGTGACAAGTGCTCCCTCTCTGACATGTGCGCTACTGCAAAATCTCCATGCATCTCGCACCATTGCACACCTCTCTGTGCCACCTAGCACTGTGCAAAACACTTGTGCCTCTCGCATTGTTGCAGCCTGCATGCTATGTGCTGTCCTGGGATTCCCTGCACTGTCACTCTCTTTGCCGCTCCATCCGCATCTGTCTCTACCCAATCAGTCAGTTCCTACTACTCCACATCGGGGCTCCCGTAGCAAGGTCTCATCCAAGAGATTGGGTACCTCAAGGATCCTGCCCCTCCTCCTTAGGATGATCAATCCACATCACCCCACCTCCTGCCTGGAGGTATGGCTGCATGCGATCCCTCAGCCCAACTAGCTCGAATTTTCCCCCTACTCGAGGTCTCTGCATGAGTAGATGTCTCTACTCGATCTCCTCTCAGCTTCCCTTGTTGTGGCTGCTCCACAACCTCTTGAAGCTGCTGCACCAATCGTGGCTCCTCCACAATCGTCTAAGACTTCTTCTGGTTCTGCATGTTGAGAGGTATTATAGGCTCCCACTCAACCACCAAGTCTCCATCAGTTGCCTCGCTGCTCAAGGCTTTGCGTGTATCTTGAACCTCAAGAGCATACAGGTTCTTGACCCGTGAACCAATCTGCTTCACCTGTCTAGTGATGATGTGTCTAAGGAAAACCTTTCCCTTACTGAAGACTACATCATAGCCTCTATCTTCCAGCATCGTAATCGACACCAAGTTTCTCTTCAGTCTTGGTGCATACTTGACATCGGTCAAGGTAAGGAAAGCTCCATGCTCCCTATGAAAAATAACCGTGCCTACACCTGAGACACTATACTTCTCATCATTACCCATCGCTATGAGTATCTGGAGATCTTTCTCCTCCAAAGTACTGAACAAAATCTTGTCACCGGTCATGTGGAAAGAAGCTCCACTGTCAAGAAACCAACCACTTCCCATCATGGATGAAACCATGCATGCGAAGAGTGTGAAATCCAACTCAAACTGTGAAGCAAGTGCCTCACCTTCAGATCCTTCTCCGGATCCCTTCTTGGACTTCTTATTTGGGCAATTAGTAGCATAATGGCCCAACTCATGACAGCAAAGGCATCTCACATTCGACTTGTCAACCTTCTTCCCATCATTGGAAGAAATAGATTTGAAAAGAGAAACCTTCCCTTTCCCCTTCTTCACCTTACTCGCTAAGGCACAGTTCTCCTCATCATGCATAGATGAAGAACTGTCTCTGGTGCGTCGTCTAATCTCCTCTTGCACAAGATCCGACCAAAATCTCTCCCATCCTGGCAATTTCTCCCTTCCATTCACCGAGTCCTGGTAGCTATGCAACTCTTAGGAAGGCCAAGGAGTGATAGACTCACCATACCTTCATCCTCAATAGTTACCCCCACACTTCCCAGCTCATCCCAACATTGGGTGAACTTCATGAGATACTAGGGCATATTGTCTCCATTCTCACACCTAATGTTTCTGAGTTTATCCTTGAGCGCCAACTTCCTCTGGTTGCTCTTTCTTTGGAATAATTTTGTCAACATTTTCCACATCAAATATGGAGAATCCTTTCCATGGAGGCTGGACACAATGTGATCCCTCATGCCCTCCAACAGAATCCTTCGACACTTTGTTGTCTTCTTTTTCCAATCCCCGACTTGAGCATCATCAGTAGGTTTTGGGACATCTGCATCTATGAACTCCCTCAACCCATTATCATCTAACACCGCCTCCATCCTGTCCTTCCATGCAATATAGTTCGAGCTGCCCTCAAGGGCATACGCCAATCACAATCCGTTGAAAGACATTTCAACTTTGACACCAAGAAAACACTGCTGCAAATTCGAATTCCACTAGCTCAAAAAACTCAACCGCTTCTGATCTAAAATTCGTGAGAAAAAAGTATTTCTCATACAAAGATCGACTGTATGGGCATTCACCAGATATCTCACCTTCCAAAAGAAGGATGAATCCAGAGGCTACCTGGCGTGATCACAGACTCTGCCTGAACAAATAAAATGTAAATACTTTCTGAATAATAGATCTGATGATCAATACAACACTGATATCATGTAGAACTTCTTCTACAAATCAACTTGCTTTGATACCATGTAGAAATTTTGAATAATATGACACTTATTCACAGAGATTATCCCAATTATACACTATTGCGGAATACATGCATAATACATAACCTCCTCTATGTTGATCATCAATTTAGCAGCATCAAAACAATGAAACATCAATCGCATGCACACATTAACACCGTATGTAACCCGGGGAAAGCATCTCGCTAAAAACCCCAAGTATCTGTATATTATATCGATTGAGAACATGTAACAAACATAGTACAATACTCCTCACAAGTACTTAGCACTATCTCCACCTGTTACACACAATACAACTCAGATCTGATCTCCAAATCTCCGCCGCTGCTTTTCCTGCCTCCACTGCACAATCTTGGAAGAGAATGAATAAATCCAAACTCGTTCCAAGTTCTATTTACCTTAGAAAATCATTCACACTGGAAATCACGTGAGCAGAGGCTATATTACTAGGCATTCTCATGGGCATACTCAATACATTTCTTGTGCAAAGTCTCATGCACAACTATAGTCACAACTGATAGCAATCTCAACCTCTAACACCTGTCTCCACTGAACTGTACATGCACTGAGTTAATTGATGTATGCTTCAGTTGCATTATGAGCTAATAATTATTGAATTAATTAATAACTAATTCACACAACTCATCACTTAGTCTATTGGCCAGTTAGACTAAATACAACTAGTTCAACTAAGTCAAACTGAACACAACTCCATCAACTGCTCATCCAACTCCACAGAACTCACATGCATGAGTTCTAACTGATGTCCTGCATGCAATAACTCAAATGATTCACAAGAAAAGCGTATTTCTTTCTGACAGCTGCATGTGCCACATCTGTAGCTCAAACTAAAGCACTCCAAGAGGATAAGATAAAGTTTATAGTCTAAATATTATTATGAGACAATAATATTTGACTTTTCTATTTTTGACTAGCAGTCTAAAAATAGACTTTGATCACTCCTGTTGTGATCCAAAAATAGAAGTCCATCTATTTTTCCCAACATGACCAATCATCCATAAACAACAAACTGAAACTCATAGACCATGATCCATATGTCTAAAAATAGACATAGTCTAAAAATAGACTTTGCGCCATAATTTGCCTACGGGCCCACTTAGTGAAGGCGACTCCTTTCCACTAAGCTCCATCATCTTGTTGCATTCTCAACAAGCATTTCTTGTTGCATATTTTTCAACACTACCTCCTGTTTAGGGATTAGGGTGATGAAGGAGGTGTTTATTGCTTTCAAAATAGTTCTATTCATCCGAGAATCTTCTACTACATTCAGAATATCCCGTTTGACAATATTTCAGCAAGCCTTAAAGAAATCTACATTGAAACCATCTGGGCCTGGTGCTTTACCATTCTACATTTCTTTGAGCACTTCACTAACCTCCTCTTCAGTCACTAGCTTGTTTAGGTTGAAATTGTCCTCTCTGGACACCAGCCTAGGTATATGTCTAGTGAAGTCCCTAATGGAGTTTTCTCTGTCATTACAGGTTTCCTTAGCTATACCTCGAAAGTGCTAGACTAGTGCAGCTTCTATATCTTCATGAGAATTGTGAAGATTACATCCCTTGTCCTTGATCAATCAAATTCTATTATGAGCTCTGTTTTCCATAGTGGATCTGTGGAAGAATCAGATAGTATTGCGTTCTCCTTCTTTTAGCCATTGAACTCTAGATTTTTGTCTCCAAAATATTTCTTCTTGTTTACATCAATTCTCCCAGTCTTGATTATATTTGGTAGCTTGATCACTTCTAACTTCATCAAAGCCGTCCATGATAAGGGCTTGGTTGAGTTCCTACATTTTACCTTCCACAGCTTTTTTTTGCCTCAAAAATATTGCCATATTCACTCTTATTCCAATGTTTGAGCCGGATCTTGATGTGTTTTAGTCTTTTCTGAAGAAGGAACATTCTTGTGCCCTGAATGTTCAAATCTTTTGACCACTAGTTGGCGATGTTGCTGATGAAATATGGGTGGGAAAGCCAGATATTTTAAAATCTAAAAGGTCTATTCCGGGGGGTACCAATACCCTACACCTCCAGATGAACCAGCTATTGATCTGGGCCTCCAAAGGGGAGAATTCTTGCTGATATTTCCTGGTCATTAAGCATAAGGTCCTCTGAGATTATGAATCTGTCTAATTTTGAGGCTAACTGAGACTCTCCTCCTCTTTTGTTGTTCCAAGTAAAGATGCCATTACTCATTACAATGTCCACTAACTTCATACTATCTATAAAAGTTTGAAATTTCAGAGAGTCTTTACTTAGAACTATGGTTCCCTTTTTTCCTCGAAAGTGATTTGATCATGTTGAAATCATGCCCCAAGATCCATGGAATGCCTAAATGTCTGTCTCTAATATCCTCGAAAGAATCTAGCAACTTGAATTTTCCCTACAGTCTTTGGTGGCCATAAACATTTGTGACTAGGTAGGTTTCCTTCTCTCCCACAGGCTGCATGACCACTAATAAATATTCCCTAGATGCCTCAGCATCTAAAATGTCAATTTTTTTTGGATTCCAAAGAGTGAGTATACCTCCTGTTGTATTCTCTTTTTTGACTTCCAGAAACTCAAATCTATTGAGCCATTTGCTATGAATATCTTTAATTTTTTGAATGGAACATTTAGTTCACTGGATGAAGATCACATCCGGTGCTACTTGTTTCATTCTATTACTAATTAGTCTCTATTTTCTTGTAAAGGAATAGCTAGTTAGGTCTTTCATCTTACCTAAGTCTATCATTAGCTTTCCACCTTCCATCAATAGTTCGTTCTGCTTTTTCCTGCCTCTTTTCTTTCTTGAGTTTCTAGGTGCTAATCCTGGTGTGGTTTTCAACGTTTTCACCCCTTCGCTGCTCTACCTTTCCTTGTTTCTTTGCCTCTCTCGCCCTTTGTTTTGGGTTTTCCATAAAAACAACTATTGAACTCTGCTGAACTCTTCTGGAGGTAACGAGTCCATCCCTTCCTTGGTTCCTTGATTCAAGAAACCTTCCAGATCTAGGTTCTCTTTCTCAAGAATCTCTTGTAGTTCTTGGTCCTCCATTTCCATCTCACTTTAGGTCATCTCATGATCCATCTCCTTTTTTTCAACACTCAACATAGTTTCGATCTGATTATTTTTATCTTGTGTTTGTTCCCTGTCCTCTTCTTCCCCTCCTCCATTATACCTTCTCCCTTCATCTGATCTACCTTTGTTATCCCTTCTTCCTCTTCGAGAACTTGGAACTTGTTCTGACTCGCTTGTTTCCCTTCTGATTCTTTTATCTTTGGCCCCCTCTTGCTTCCTTTTCCTTTGTTTGCCACTTTGTGAAAGCTTTCAGAATCTTTCATTGTGTTACCTTTACTCTTATTCTCTATTTTATTGAGAGGGAAATCTTTGAATAGGTGCCCATGCTCATGGCATTTGTGACATCTGAATGGAATATGTTCGTAATCCACAATTTTCACCGATCCTTCACCAAATACTTCCAGGATTACCTCATCCAGTAGAGCTCCAGAGAGATCCATCTGCACACATATTCTGGCAAAGGAAGTATACTTTCCCTTTCTGGTAGCTTCAGAAGCTTTGACAAAACGTCCTAAATTATTTCCTATGGCAGATAAGGATTTTGTTTGCCAGTAATCAAGAGGAAGAGAGTAGAGTCTTAGCCAAACCGGGACCGAAGTAAAAGTTTCATGTTCCAGAACAAAATTCATGATCCAAGGTCTCATATAGAGATCTCCTGCAGCATAAAAATAGGGCCCTCCTTCAAATACTTTGTCCTTATCTTCAATGTTTGCAAATACCATAGTGAAGAAACCCTTTGACCCAAGATGTAGGTCAATGCTTCCTTTTGTTTTCCAGTGGTATTTAATCCACATTTGTAAAGATTTTTCAATGGGCCACAAACCCATGAATTTACAAATGATTGCATATGTCTGCATGTGGTCCCTGTGCGCCTGCAGAGCAGGATCATTTAAAATGACTCTGGGTATAACTGCAGCTTTGGGTTTACATGGACCCATGTGTGCTTTTTCTTTTGTTCCATGTTCCTTTTCTTATTCCTCATTTTCCTTAGTGATATTATTCTCCTTTGACTTCTGTCCATCTTGTTCTTATTCCTTCCCTCAGAAGGGCCTCTAACATATTCCATTGGTTTTTTACCCCTGCTGGCCATAGCCTGTTTGAAGGAGGGAGTGGAGCTCCCTCCTTTGCGACCTTCCATGGATAACAGCCTCTGCAATAGCCTGAACCCCTAGCTATTCGCCCTGTGCACTCCTCAGTATTATCAGTTCCTTCACTATCCTCAAACTATTGATTCACTACTTCTTGATTTCATTTTCCTTTTTGTTTCATAAAAGAATTCCCGAGATATGCCTTCAACAAAGGCACAAGTGGAAATTTTTCTACAAGTCCAAATGCAAAGACAAATAGTAAAGTATCCATTTCCACAGTATTTTTCGAATTTATCTAGCTATGTTTTTTTAATATTTTTCTCCCTGATGTTGTTTTGTAGGTCCATCAGGCACGTTAACTAAAGGGACACCTGGTTTAGCTCATCGTGTCAGGGATTCGAACCTTCATGGAAAGACTGTATGGGTATGCACAGGGTCCTTAAACTGTGATTTGAAAGAGAAATGGCCTTTATGAAGAACATTTGATCATGCACAATGATCTCTTTTGTTCATAATTTAGAATGTAATCGATATGGTTTTTCTGGTCATGAACCAAGGCCTTAACGACTATTTGATAATTTATAGGAGTTCTCTTCTGTTAAGCGACTTGTATTCTTCGCTTTGTTCAATGTATGTAGGGTTTAAACCAACTCTTTGTTTAGAAGAGGCTACGACATGGTGGATTATTTTGTTGGTTCATGGGGTTACAAAACCTTACAATTCTTTTGTCTCAAACTCGGTTTTTAAAGGAGAAGACTCTGGTTCGGTTTTTATATATATATTCTGGTTTATATCTTAATAGTTTACTCAAGTTCATTTTCTCATTAATGTTTGTTATGCATAAATTTGTATGCAGAAATCTACTGTATTTTTGGTTTATGCAATAAGAACATTCATTTTTATGTTTGATTCTAGTAGTCTGTTCTTACGGGGATTAATTCCACAACCCCAGTCATATGCACTTAAATAAGTTCATTTTTCCTTAACTAGCTATTAATATTATGGTTTTATAATTATTTGGCCTGGTTCCTTTCTAGTGATATCGAAGGGGTCCTATTTCTTTCTTTCTAGATTGGTGTATTTCTCTATTTCCACGAAAACTACCATGCATGCTTGCGCTTGTTTACTTGGCTATTCTTTTAGTAACAAGCTATATAGTTAATCTTGTTATACTTAATGGTGGCTTACCCCTGTGTCTTTGCCAATAGAACCTTACAATTATTACTTTACTTTTCCTGAGGTTTGGGGTTTAACACTTTATCCATTATGTACCTTTATTTATTCTTCTGATTAAACTTTAACTTCTTGACAGCTAAGATGTTTTCCTAACTTAACCACTAACATTATAAAAAAATTTCAGAAATTGTAATTAACTCATTAAGCAGTTACAGAAATGGAAAATTTTAGGGGATAATGTTCGTCTAGTGGGCTAATTTTCCATGATTTTTCCACAAAAAATATTCACCACTTTCCAATTTTTATAAAAGGCGATTCGCCCAAATTTTAGAATATAAAATTATTTTACCTTAAAAATCACCAACATTATATAGAGAGTATATATAAAATCATTATAAATTTAAATAATTTTACAAATATATCAATAAACATTTTATAGTTTGCATATTAGGGATTAGCGAGATTCGCCAATGTTTTTAAACTTCAAGAAAAATTTCCATCCTTAAAATTTTCCATGGTAACAGATAATATAATTATATCACTCAAGCAATACAAAACTCATTGACTAGGGTTCGAGTTCCAGTTTATACTTATCTAGCTTGCTGAACTGGAAATAACTCTATCTATTAATTTGCCTCCCAACCATGAGACTAGTGCGCCTTTGCTCTCTGTCTCCCCCAAAGCCACCCTAAACATGGTTTCTCTTCAAGAACCTGGTCTTGAGTAACAATTATTATCTGGTCTTCACCAAACTTAGCCACTTCTCACTGTCTGTCCTTATAGCACAACAATTTTTTCCTCAATCATTCCCGTGAAGTGGAGTGAGAAAGCTCAATTTGATGAAGGTGTTATTAAAAATGGTGATTGTGTTGAAAGCATCATAACTAGGATCAAGACTGAAAGTATGTATGTAGCTAACAATAGAGTAGCATGTGAGGAAACTATGTGTGATGGAGAGATTTATGAAGTCAAATTTCATGAGAATTATGTATCTCATGAAAAGTGGTCCAATCTGATCCATGAAAAGAATCTTATGATGAGTTGTTATTTGGTGAGAAGAGATGCCTATCTCCATACAAAAATCAAATGCAAGACAACATGTTTGCAACAATAGAGTTGATTAAAGAGGTTGAAGAAATGAAACAACCGACTATGAAAATAGAGAAAGATGAAGGAAGGAAAACTCTCTTAAAAGAGCAGGAAGACAAAAATCAATATGGTTCTTTTTATGATATTTTATATAAATTTAACATTGTTTTTAAGTGTGCAGATATTGAGAGTCAAGAAGAAGCAATAAAACTTGAAGAAAATGAAAGGATTAAGGACAAGTATAAATCTTAAGATCTTGCAACAATATTGAATATAAAGAATGTTAGCCTGCACTCAAGATCAAGAAAAAAGGAGAAGCTCCACCACTATATCATGGAAAGAAAGCTGAAGATGAAGTTACACCAACAAATGAGCAAGCATGGACCCTTTAACAAGAAGGAAAATATAAAACCTTTGTTATCAAGTTTGTTTTTATGTACCATTGTAAGCCTAGCTATGACTGAGACCAATAGGAAAGTTAATATTTAGGTCGTGATTAAGGGGAGGTATTAAAATATTAATCACGACATCGTCCATGACTATTCATATGACGACAAGTCATCAATGTCAGTCGGCAGGGAGTTGGCTAGATTTAGGGAAACAATAATGATAATTGGTGAATTGTTGTAGAATGTAAGGTTGTCTGCTTGTATAAAGGGTCATATGTTGAATGCAATTAGCAAGCTCTTTTGAGGAGTCTTCATATTTCTGATACAGTATGCGATATTCAACTTTCAAGGGACCTTTGTAGATGCATGTGATGACATAAAGTTACCTATTCTTTAGCAAGGTTGTCAATGGAATTTATAATAATCTATGACATATGATGTACAAAATTAACTATAGATTAGGTTATTTAAAGAATAGGTCTGTAAATCAAAATATGAGGATATGTGTGGTATATTTATCATACGTAATCATAAATATTTTAGTGATGGAAAATATTATTATTATTTTTTAAATATATTTTTTTGATTTGCGAATTAGATGAGTATTAAATTATAATGTTTATTATTTTGTATAAAAAAATAGATGTTGTTAGTTGAAAAACATATATAATAAAGAGATTGATTTCCATTTTATTATAAAAAAAATTAATTTTTAAATAGACTTTGTTACAATACAATGGGTCAATATCATAGTTTACTAATAGCACATGATCAAAAAAACCTTAACTCATGTTCATATGGAACGTGTTTACACAACATTTTTTTAATTAATCAAGTTGTCGGTAGGAGTCGACTAGATTTAGGGAAACAGTAATGATAATCGGTGAATCGTTGTAGAATCTATGGTTGTCTACTTGTATAAAGGGTCATATGTTGAATGCAATGAGCAAGCTCTTTTGAGGAGTCTTCATATTTCTGATATGGTATGCGATATTCAGCTTTCGAGAGACCCTTCTAGATGCATGAGATGACATAAAGTTACGTATTCTTTAGCAAGGTTGCTAATGGAATTTATAATAATCTATGACATATGATGTACAAAATTAACTATAGATTAGGTTATTTAAAGAATAGATCTGTAAATCAAAATATGAGGATATGTGTGGTATATTTATCATATTTAAAAAGAAATATTTTAGTGATGGAAAATTTTATTATTTTTTTTAAATATAATTTTTTGATTTGGGAATTAGATGAGTATTAAATTATAATGTTTATTATTTTCTATAATGTAAAAAATAATAGATGTTGTTAGTTGAGAAACATATATAATAAAGATATTGATTTCCATTTTATTATAAAAAAATTTAATTTGTAAATAGACTTTGTTAAAATACAATGGGTCAATATCATAGTTTACTAATAGCACATGGTCAAAAATCCTTAACCCATGTTCATATGGAACATGTTTACATTATAAGTTTTTAATTAATCAAGTTGTCTACAAGAGTCAGCTAGATTTAGGGAAATAGTAATGATAATCGATGAATCATTGTAGAATCTACGGTTCTCTGATTGTATAAAGG
Organism: Pinus tabuliformis; assembly: GCA_031772625.1. NCBI lineage: Eukaryota > Viridiplantae > Streptophyta > Pinopsida > Pinales > Pinaceae > Pinus > Pinus tabuliformis. Next base: position 394,051,505 of record CM062810.1, read on the forward strand.
GTCATACATTCAATCCAATGAGAAAGATCTTTTGATGAGTCTTCATACTTCTGATATGGTATGCGATATTCAGCTTTCGAGAGAACCCCCTTCTAGATGCATGAGATGACATAAAGTTGCCTATTCTTTATCAAGGTTTTCAATGGAATTTATAACAATCTATGACATATGATGTATAGAAGAAACTATAGATTATTTTATTTAAAGAATAGGGCTTCAAATCAAAATATGAGGATACGTGTGGTATATTTATCATATTTAAAGAGAAATATTTTAGTGATGGAAAATTTTATTATTTTTTTTAAATAGAATTTTTTGATTTGGGAATTAGATGAGTGTTAAATTATAATGTTTATTATTTTGTATAATATAAAAAAATAGATGTTGTTAGTTGAAAATCATATATAATAAAGAGATTGATTTCCATTTTATTATAAAAAAAATTAATTTGTAAATAGACTTTGTTAGAATACAATGTGTCAATATCATAGTTTACTAATAGCACATGGTCAAAAAAACCTTAACTCATTTTCATAAGTAATTTTAATTAATCAAGTTAATTAAAAATCAAAAGGAGATAACTACTTTTCAAATAAAACGCAATCTTTGATTTATGACTATTTTTCCAAGAAAATTAAATTCTTACTATTTATCTAGTAACTGCTAATAATTGGTGAATCATTGTAGAATCTATGGTTGTCTACTTGTATAAAGGGTCATATGTTGAATGCAATGAGTAAAGTCTTTTGAGGAGTCTTCATATTTCTGATACGGTATGCGATATTCAACTTAGAGACCCTTCTAGATGCATGATATGACATAAAGTTACCTAATCTTTAGCAAGGTTTTCAATGGAATTTATAACAATTTATGACATATGATGTACAAAAGAAACTACATATTAGGTTATTTAAAGAATAGGTCTGTAAATCAAAATATGAAGATATGTGTGGTATATTTATCATATTTAAAGAGAAATATTTTAGTGATGGAAAATTTTATTATTTTTTTAAACATAATTTTTTGATTTGGGAATTAGATGAGTATTAAATTATCATGTTTGTTATTTTGTATAATATAAAAAAATAGATGTTGTTAGTTGAAAAACATATATAATAAAGAGATTGATTTCCATTTTATTATAAAAAATAATAATTTGTAAATAGACTTTGTTAGAATACAATGGGTCTATATCATAGTTTACTAATAGCACATGGTCAAAAAACCATAACTCATGTTCATATGTAACATGTTTGCATTACAGTTTTTTAATTAATCAAGTTAATTAAAAATCAAAAGGAGATAACTACGTTTAAGTTAAAACACCATCTTTGATTTCTGACTATTTTTCCAAGAAAGTTAAATTATTACCATCTATCAACTGCTAATAATTAAATTAAAATTATGGAACCCCTATTTCCAAATAGACATGCCTAAAATTGAAAAGTGTATTTTGGAAGTGCCTAAAATAGACATACCTAAAATTATGGAACCCCTATTTCAAAATAAACATAACTAAAATTGAAAAGTGTATATTTTGAAAAAATATTTACACATATCTAATATATATGATTCCATTCCAAACATAAACATAAGAAATAATGTGATATCTCTATAATTCACAATATTCTATTGAATATCATATAATTTATAGTATAATTGGACATATAAATGAATACATAAATTTTCACAATTTATTATTCTAATATAAAACTATATATTTTATTGTATTTGCAAAATTTATGATTAAAAACATTAAAAAAATTTAAGACTTTCTTATTAAGAACAAAAACATCTTTAAAAAACTTTTAATGGTTTTTTATTATAAATATTGATTACATTTTTTGAAATATTGAATTTTAAACAATTAGACTCTCTTTGTAACTCACTATTGAATTTTAAACAACCAATTTTTCTTGGAACTCAAACTTGATAACCATGGTTTTATATAGCCTCTTCCAGGTCAGGAATATGAAGATCATATTAGTTGAATTATTAAGAACTAGGAACTATGGATAGAGGTATGCATTCTAATCATTAACCCACTGATTTTTAGGGATTGATGGAAACTGCGAACATCAGCTACCTTCCGTACAATGTACTTTGAATTTCTATATTTCATTGTCATGATTCAATAGAATCTATAAAACCTGTCAATTGTTTCCTGCGTCTCTTATGATTCTGATGTATTAAATTCTATGAAATATAGCTTCATTCAACATTTATGGTTTGTTTGTGTTAAATTCCATGAAATATACTAAAAATATTCGTATATTAAGGATTTGCGCTATAAGATATGATCTTAGTACTGAAAAATATAAGTGCTTGAAATTTGTGTTGGAGTCACGATTGTCGTTACACCAGAACCCGCAGGTGTTAGTAAACAGACACATCGCTAGATTTAAGCACATGCCACGAAACACACGGGAGCATTGGATCAACACCGCCATTAACGGGGAGCGTAACAATCTCCCCCCTCAACGCAAGCGAGGTGTGTTTCGAACTTGAGACCTTTGGCTCTAATACCATTCTCCAGTGATTCTTTTATCTATTCTGTTATTTCTGATTGAGTAATCTTGTTGTTTCTCGATTTGTTTGTCTCTATGAATTATTATATGTTATTTTCGTCTAAATCTCTGAGTATAAATCTGTTGTGTGTTATGTATGCTCTGGTCTAACAACTGGTATCAGAGCTAGGGTCGAATATCCACTGTGCAAGCCGCTTAGCGCCATCGCCTTACTCTGTTAGCGTTTGTTGAAACGTTGGTTGCTACCCGTGGAGCTGTTGAAGGATCTGTCTAGGAAATAACTGAGGAACGCTGGAACTAAAAGACAGTTGCTGCAAGAAAAACAAGGTCGTGGACCTATGTTGAAACATGTTGCTGGAGTTTGAAAAGTGGAGATCCTTGGAGATTGGAGTTCAAATGTGGTGTTCGTAAGTATTTTTTACATCAAGGTTGCACGTATACGTCAAGTTTTTTCTCAAACCAACATATGTATGTGTGAAATGTGAAAAGGTTAAAACAGTATATATGTTTTTATATTTATTATGAAACATATATAATTATATATTGTAATTTTGAAAAGTATATTTTAAAAAGGAGCAAGAATTTTGAAAAGGGTATTTTAAAAGGAGGAAGGTCATTATTACTAAATTTTAAAGAGTAATAATTAAAGTTTTATTTTTAAGTGGAGTTTTTGTGTTTTGGGGCATGAATTTGATTGAAAATGGAGACAACAGTTACAGATATGGAAAAGTTGAGCGGGACTAATTTTTCCCTATGGAAATCATAGATGGAGGATATACTGATTTTAAAGGATCAGTATGTGCCGATTGAGGGCACAACAAAGAAGCCCTCATCAATGACAAATGAAGAGTGCAATAAGCTAGATAGAAAGGCAATTGTAACAATCCACCAATATTTAGCAAAGAATGTTTATTTCAATGTGTATGGAGAAAAGACGGCGGGAGTATTATGGAAGAAGCTCGATGATCTATATGAGAAGAACACAGCATCAAACAAAGTGTTCTTGATGAAGAAGATTTATAATCTCAAAATGAAGGAGGGTGCTTCAATTGCTAAGCACTTGAATGCATTTAATATTATTACTAGTCAACTTGCCTCTGTTAAAATCATTTTAGATGATGAAATTAGAGCCATATTGATGATGTGTTCTGTGCCAAACAGTTGGGAAAATTTAATTGTAGCTATGAGCACTTCAGCAACTACAGGGACCCTGAAGTTTGATGATGTCAACAGTAGTTTAATGAATGAGGAGCTGCGACGCAAGTCAATTGTGGAAAACCAGGGAGGAGAGGCTCTAGCTCTAGCTGATCGTGGCAAGAGAATGGATCGAGGCTGGCAAGGGCGATCAATATCGAGAGGCCAATCAAAATCAAGGAGAGGCAGAATCATCTGCTTTCATTATGGTAAATCCGGGCACATGAAGAAAGAATGTCGATTCTGGAAGAAAGGAAAAAAGGATAAGAGGTCGTCCAGTACAAATCACAAGTCATCCAGCACAAATGAAGGTGATACTACTATTGTAGCGACAGATGGTGATGTGTTTTTTACTATTTTAGTAGAATATGCATATGTATATACATCTAGTAGTAGCTTTGATTGGATCCTTGACTCTGGGGCATCTCACCATGTAACCCCATGCAAAGATAGTTTTGTTTCATATAATCCTGGTGATTATGGTAGAGTGCATTTGGGGAATAATCATTTTTGCAGTATTGTTGGAGTGGGAGATGTCCAGATCAAGATGAAAGATGGACAAGATATATTGTTGAAACACGTCAGGCATGTAGCAGAAATGCACGAGTTTGATCTCTATGGAATGACTGGATGATGAAGGCTATTCGACAAGCTTTGGAAAAGGAGGTTGGAAAATTAGCAAAGGTGCATTGGTCGTGGCCAAAGGACCCAAGATAGGAACATTATACACATTGAAGACACTTATAGGAAAATTAGATTTGGCTACTGTCACAAAAGAAGGAAATTCAACAGATCTGTGGCATAAGCATTTGGGTCACATGAGCGAGAAGGGCTTAAAAATCCTTATTGGTAAAAATTTATTGCCTGGTTTGAAATCCTACAATCTTGATCTTTGTGAGCATTGTATATATGGTAGACAAAGAAGGGTTTCATTCCTTAGAGGTGGCCATGACAGAAAGAAAAATGTGATAGAATTGGTACACTCAGATTTTTTTGGTCCTGTTAACATCATATCATTAGGAGGAGCATCATATTTTGTAACATTTATAGATGATGCATCCAGGAAAGTTTGGGCATATCCTACAAAAAATAAAAGTGAAGTGTTTGGAATATTTCAAAAATTCCATGCTGCTATTGAAAGAGAGAGTAACAAATTGCTGAAGTGTTTAGGAACAGATAATGGTGGAGAATATTGCTCAAATGCATTTAAGGAATATTGTAACAGGTTTGGCATAAAGCATGAGAAGATTGTGCCTGGTACTCCTCAACAGAATGGTGTTGCAGAAAGGATGAATTGCACCATTATGGAAAAGGTGCAAAGTATGTTGTCCAATTTTAGTTTGGAGAATAATTTTTGGGCTGAAGTTCAGGACTGCTTGCTACCTCATAAATATATCTCCAACTACAGCCTTGGATGGCGGTATCCCTGAAGAAGTTTGGACTGGTAAGAATTTGAATTATTCTCACTTGAAAATCTTTGGATGTGAAGCATTCATACATATTCCCAAAGAAAATAGAACTAAGCTAGATGATAAATCTGTGAAATGCATTTTTTTGGGATATGTAGATGAAGATTTTGGTTATCATCTATGGGATCCAATCAAACATAAAATTATTAGAAGCAGGGATGTCATATTTAATGAGTCAGAAATGTTCAAGTGGACTGTAGGTGAGTTGGAGATCAAGAAGGTTATTGACAGGTTTGAAGAGCAGCAAGAAAACATACCACCAATACAAGAAAATGAACAACAAATTCAGGAGCATGAAGAATAACAAGTGGAAAATGATGAACAATAAGAAGAAGGAATCTTGCAGGAACCTTCACAAGAGATTCAACCTGATAATGCACCACCACATTTGGTTCACAGATCTTCTAGGCCTCATAAGCCTTCACAAAGGTATCCTCCTTCAAACTATATTTTGTTGACTGATGAAGGTGAACCTAATTGTTTTCAAGAAGCTTTTAAAATCAAGCACAGTAAAGAATGGAAGAAAGCAATGGAAGAAGAAATGAACTCTTTGCAGGAAAGTAAAACTTGGGAGTTATTAAACCTCCCAAAAGGTAGAAAGGCTCTACAAAACAAATGGGTGTATAGGATTAAGCTTGAAGGTGACGAAAAGAAGAAGAGGTATAAAGCAAGGATGGTGGTGAAAGGTTTTGCCCAAAAATAAGGTATTGACTTCACTGAAATTTTCTCACTTGTTGTTAAAATGTCATCCATTAGAGTCATTCTTGGTCTAGTCGTTGCTTTAGACCCAGAATGTGAACAGTTAGATGTAAAAACTACATTCCGTCATGGTGAATTAGAGGAAGAAATTTATATGGAGCAGCTAGAAGGCTTCATAGAAAAAGGTAAAGAAGGCCTTGTTTGTAGGTTGAAGAAGAGTCTCTCTAGGTTGAAATAGGCACCTCGACAATGGTACAAGAAATTTGATTCATTCATATTGGAACATGGTTTTCGGAGGTTGGATGCTAACCATTATGTCTATATCAAGATGTATGATCAAGGAAAGTATATCATATTATTGTTATATGTGGATGACATGTTGATTGTTGGGCATGATAAGAATAAGATCAATAGGTTAAAGAAAGATTTGGGTTGCAAATTTGCAATGAAGGATTTGGGACCAGCGCAACAGATATTGGGCATGCAAATTATGCTTGATAGGAAAAACAAAAGGTTGTGGCTGTCACAAGAAAAATATATCAAGAAGGTGCTTGACAAGTTTAATATGAAGGATTCCAAGCCAGTTGGTACACCCCTTGCAACCCACTTCAAGTTGAGTACTGAATTATGTCCTAGTAATGACAAGGAGAAAGAAGAGATGAACAAGATTCCTTATGCTTCAACAGTTGGTAGTTTGATGTATGCCATGGTATGCACATGACTAGACATTGCATATTCAGTGGGACTAGTGAGCAGGTTCCTTGCCAATCCAGGAAAACAACATTGGGAAGCAGTAAAATGGATTTTGAGGTATCTCAAGGGTACTATTCATTATTTTTTATGTTTTGGTCATGATGAGACTATGCTTGAAGGACTTATAGATGCGGATATGGCTAGAGATATGGATACCAGAAAGTCCACTACAGGTTATTTGTATACATTTGCAGGTGCAGCAGTATCTTGGGTGTCGAGGCTACAAAGAATAATATCCCTCTCTACAATAGAAGCAGAGTACATAGCTGCAACAGAAGCTTGTAAAGAGATGTTGTGGATGCAGCAATTCCTAGGAGAGATAGGAATAAAGCAGTACAAGTATGTGTTATATTGCGATAGTCAAAGTGTCATTCACTTGGCGAGAAACCCAACATTTCATTCAAAAACCAAGCACATTGACTTAAGGTACCATTGGATTTCGCATGCATTGGAGGAAGAACAATTCCCCTTGGAAAAGATCCATATAGATAGGAACCTCGTTGATATGCTCATAAGATTCTACCACGAAATAAACATGAGTTATGTAGAGGCATGGTAGGACTTGGTGTGACTTTATGACTCTTATTTGGCTTCAAGTGGGAGAATGTTAAGTGTGAAGCCAAATTCACGCAGGATTCTAGATCCTTCTAGATCACATCTTTCTAGATCTCCACATTGCCATTAGTTTCTAGATCTCCAGGATTCTAGATCTTTCTACACTGCCATTAGTTTCTAGATCATTCCAGATCTCCATTTGAATCACATATAGGATTCTATATCCTTCTTCTGCCTCCACAAATTTGTAATTTCTCTAGCCAAGGAATGCAATCCAAGGCCCAAGCCTGTTATGTAATGCAAAGTGATTTCTATTCTGCAGTGATTTTTTATCTATTCCGATGTTTCTGACTGAGTAATCTTGTTGTTTCTCCATTTGTTTATCTCTATGAATTATTCTCTACTATTGCCGTCTAAGTCTTTAAGTATAAATCTATTGTTTGTTATGTATGCTCTGGTCTAACAATTTGATTTTTGTTTGTTCTCAAAGGTGGTGATTGGGCCATCCATTCAAATCGCAGTAGCAGGCTGTCCTTCAATCAATGAACATCCATTTGGAAGTGGAAACAAAGATAAACTTTTTACAAGGTCTCATTAGATTCATGAACATTTTCTCTTTGATCAGTCTCATCAATTTCATCAACATTTTTAAATGGCCATGATGTGATGGTGAAAATGCAAAGTATAACAACTTACATAATTAATTAGGTTGATAGGCGTCTCTCTATGCAATTAGGGCATTTTAATATTTTTTCAAATTACAAATTTTGATCACATGGTTTAAATTAAAACATGCGAACATATTTTTATGGTTGCCATGACAGTAGTGGATGGAATTCACATTATTAATTTCCTTACATACTTAAATCACATGTTTAAATTAAAAATTTACCATATTATTTCTTAATTATCACCTATCAAGATTAATAAGAAGTATGAAAACTTGTGGATCAAAGTAAAAATGTAATGGATCAATTTGTAAAGTAAATCAAAGTAGAGCTATAATCAAGGAATTGTAACAAAGAAATACATTTAGTTGCATGCATTTCTATTTCATTTCGAGGCACTTCCTCGCAAATCAGGGTTTCATCTCTCGAATTCTAAACACGATATTTTTTTTTTAATTTTCTTCTTTTCCTATTTGGGGCTCATGGAGCTTAAACCTTCTTTTTGACCATGTTTCAACTTACGGGGATTCAGACAACTTGGTATTGAGATCGTTATCTGATTATGTTGGACCAAACAACTATTCCAATGAGGGTGATAACTTGAATATAGAATTTTATGAAGTTTAAAATTATGGTTAATATTGATTTTTCAATGGAAAATTACCTTTGTCCATTGTAATTGTGCAATTGATGATGACTGGGTTCCAAACTAATTGAGGCACCAACCTCAATGAGGAATACGCTTCAGTCTGCTCTAGTCTCCAATCTGATTAAGGCACCAAATTCATTGATGAGTGGGCTCCAAACTTAGTGGAGGCACCCACTTCCTTATTCATCTCCTTGTAGACCTCTATTCCATATCATTTTCAAAGTAGACCCATAGTCATCATTTATAAATTTCAATCATTGAATCACAAGTACAATCTACAACCTGAAAACATTGTTATTGCACTCTCTATCACAATTTTCAACCACAATCACTATCATAACATACAACCACTACCACTACATTCATTGTTACTACCTGTAATCACTAACACTGCAATCATAGACACAAACCATTATATCAATCGTTGTTACTAGTTGTCATATTGTTTCCCATACTTTGCTCCAACTAGTTCATCAATATGATCTCAAAAACTCCTTCTTGAACCCCTTTTTTACTATAGATCCAAAATGAGTGTATCCCACCCGTGAACCCTAAAAACAAGTAATGGATACTTTAATTATAAAAAATATATCAAAACGAAGTTCATGCCTTTGGATGCAACCATCTGAGAGCCCTAATCATTGAGCTTCTTCTAAAATCCAATTTGGACCAATAATGACACCATAAACTCATAAAAACCATATCAAACTATATAATACATTAATGGTTCTACATATTTTCCCTTGTTGGGTACTCTTCTACAAAATGTTCAACCTTTGGCTCTAGAATGTACATTTTTGGCCTACTAACTATCCAACAAAATAAACTATATGGTGTTTTTAAAAACTAAATATGACATGACAATTGTTTACGCTTGAATCTAGGTCTCAATAGGCACAACAAAAACTCCAAGCCAAGCATGCTACATGATGGTCCTTACTCAACCATCTCCTCATATCATAACATAGTTATGTTTTGGTTCAATGATGGGGGTGGCACAAGAAACATGTCAATGCACATTTCAAACTTTGGAAAATACTATGTATTATATATAATGAAAATACCATCAATCAACATGGCCCATCCTTTGTGGCTTCTTGTTGTGTTGTTACTTGTATATGTGTTATCCTCCATGGGGATGAGTCATCGTGCTGGGGATGCAATGTTACACCCTGTCCATGTCGGGTGGAGTCACTTTCTAAAGTTTGTAGTTTTATGACTCATGTATATGCCCTATCCACTGTGGGATGAGTCACCATGTGAGGCTTGTAGTGTTAAGACTTTATATGCATACTCTCTTTCCACTCCGTGCTAAGTCACCATTTGAGGCTTGTAGTGTTACAACTCGTGTATACTCCCTTTTCACTATGGCCTAAGTTATCGTGTGAGGATTATAGTGTTACAACTCATGTATACACCATGTCGACCATGCAATACTTTCACACAAAGCCAAATAAAGCCTACATATTACTCTTTCATAGTAGACCTGAGAAACCAAAACAATAAAAAATTCATCCCTCACTTGCTCAATTCGAAACCAAGACCAATCAAATACCAACGAACTATAACAACCACAGAGTTTGTGATTCTAGTCATCATTTATGTGTTTGATCGAATGCTCAACCACACATATATATGTGTGTATGTGCGTTTGTTTATCAATGTGTCCTTAGGGCTAATTTAATCAACCATGGGTCGACGTCTTTGCCTTAAAGGCTATACTTTTCACCATATGATCATTGCATATGACCATACTCTCTAGTTTCAAACTTTGTGCCAAGGTCCATGTGACTATTCCACATGATTGGGTTGTTTGGGGTCCCTGGTCATCTACATGATGTCATCATGCCACATGGAATCCCACTAGGTGTCCCAGGTATCACCTACATTCAAAATTTTTGTTGGCTTGATGGGGTCTGACCCTGGTTCAGAGTTGTTTAGCCAAACAAATCCCTGTACTACTAGCCCTTTCAGTAATAGTCCCTAGAACACGGACTGAAGTCTCACCCAAAGCAGTATGGGGGGATGCTGGAACCAAGTTTTCTCATCCTTGAGATGTCTGAGGGGTTGATTTAATCCAACTGTGAATATCTTTGCGCAAGTCACTTTGTGCACTTTCTTAACCTGCGAGGCCTTCGTGCCCTGTTATACTCGACTTTGTGCAGCCCTAATCAGGGGCTGAGGAGCTTCCGTTGTGCTAAAGAAGCGATCTATGCTATTTCCCCAAGCTAAACCGCAGATCTTACTTATCTTATTATAATAGTTAGTTATCATTGTGTAAATAGATACTTTATATTATATTCACTTATTCAGCACATTCATATAAGTTCGAGCAACAAATAAATAGTAAACTTGTAATGCATACCCAATATACCTCAATGCATAAAACAAGAAAAGATACACAAAAATATTGTAAAACTTCTCTTTATTAATGCTTCAATCGGTTACAGACTCAACCTTCCCTATGCACTCAATTGCATGGGTCCACGCACTCAGTTATGGACTACTAGGCCTCGCACACTCAGCTACAGAGCCTTCTCCTACTCTACTACCCAAAGACTTGAATTTACACTTAGACTCAATGGTTCATCATTAGATAGTCTATGGATTGACTCATTTTCTTTACACTGAGAGCCTCGCTCTAGTTATACAATCCCACGGTCCGCGGACCATGGGTAGAAATCTCAAGCCGTCATTACATTACAAAAGAAAGGGTGGACAACCCTATGACTTAATTACAACTTTGTGCTTTGCACCCACAAATCACGAAGTTTTTGCATTGGACTTAGTCAAAAGTTGGGCTTTAAGCCCCAAAACTTTCCTTTGGGGATTCCGCACCGAATAGGCCCCTAACACAAACATCGCGACTCACCCTCGAGTCACTATATTGGTGCGGAGATCTTCGCACGGAGAACTTCCAACTCTGCTCGGACTGTTGCAAGGCCAGTAGTGCACTGAGTGGCTACTTGCTATACCTTTTGGATGTGTTCTTCGGAGACCGCGGTGTCTGAAATGCTTCCCTGTATCTACTCCTATGTCCCTTGCATCTGTTTATATTCCCACACCTCCTTTCAACTACCTGGAGCACTAACATTGACTTCTGTCGGCTAGTCAGATAGTCGGGCCACCCGTGTATGGCTTCAGCCGATTGCCATTCACTTTCTCTAGGAAAGGTTCTCCATTTAGCTTTACTAACTGCACTGCACCTCCGTTTGTGACCTCCTTAATAACATATGGTCCCAACCAATGCATTCTGAACTTTCCCGGAAATTTATCAAACTTACTATCATATAGTAACACCAAATCGTTCACCTTGAAGGTGTGCAACTTAATATGTTGATCGTGTCAGGCCTTTTCCTACTGCTTATGTACCTACTGATGGAGTCCAGCCAGAAACTGTTTCTCTTCGAGTTCCTTCAACTGCGCAAGACTCTCTTCCAGGGCTCCGTGGGCCCTCATACCTATGAGCACTGCTACGCGTAGACTAGGCACGATATACTCCATTGGCATTACAGCCTCCACTCCATAGACCAACCGGAAAGGTGTCTATCCCATGAGTTTCTTGCATGTCATCCTATAAGCCCACAAAACTGCTGGTACGTGAAGGTCCCAATCACTTCGCTACGCATTATATACCCTATTCAGTGCTTCGCATACTTTGTTAAATGCTTCTGTGTGGGTAGCCTTTTGCGCACTTGTTCTTTCCACCCTTCTTCATTCTAACTCGAGGGACCGTTCACGCAATTACATCCCCAACACATGATTATTGACCGTGTTCCCCAACGCGAAGTCCATGTGCATCCGCGCAGGTTGTTCACCATTTTCCTGTACCCACCTAGACAGATGCACACGTAGACCATCCCGTACATTGTATTTATCTATTAGTGGCATCTTCGGCTTCCAAAAATGCATGTGCATCATTCTCCTACATTCACGCCAGTCCTCAAAGATTCCTTGGTGCGTACCCCATCACCTCACAGGCATAGTGTGCAGTACCTACTTCAAAGCCTCAAAACGTTGTTGTTCTGGCACCTCCCTTTCAAATCTCTCCAAGAAAGCATCTACCTCACTTAACCCATCATAAGTAGGAAGATCCCTCACTTCTGTCGATACGTAGTGTAGCGATCTTGTCATCATATTGTAGTTTAGCGTGGTCACCTTGTGCAACTGGTTCTGCCATCGCTCTATCTCTTCATCCGGATCCAATGTATAGGGGCTTTCACACTCCCATGAGATCCGCCCATCCGCAGTGGGATTTACCGAGTCTTTCTCTCACGCGATTATCTTGTAGATGCAATCCAAATCGTCATCACTTTAATAGTCGTGCATCGGCTCTGTGTACCACAATCCTTCTACATGGTCCAAAGGTACGACTACGCGCAGAGACTTTTTCTCAAAAATCATCTTGTGCTTCTTCAGATTAATCATGCCATTCATATCAGTGGCCCAATCAATTCCTAAGAGCACGGGGTAGGGATTTTTGTCATCAACAATCTCTATCACTTCAAAGTCTTCTAATGCACTTGCCCCTTCAATATCCACAGTGATTCCCTGCAATATCCCCATAGGTATTATCTTTTGCTAGTTTTCCATTCGTGGTTGGATAGGAGACCATTGCAATGTAGGCCTTCCCATGCACTCCCATGTCTACTTCGACATAACGTTCACGTTCGATCCTAAATCCAAAATTACCTGGTCCATCTCAATTTCTCCAATCTGTGAAGTCAACCTCATTTGTCTTCCCGTCCTCATCGCATGCTTTCCAATATTCTGTACTACATGCAACTCTCCTGGCGTGGTCCCAACACATCTGTTAATGAGTTCCTATAATCCCTTTATAGCCTTACTGTTGCCGTAGTAGCTTCATGCATGTTTCTAGGAACATCGTAAGCCTAGATGGGTCCATTTTTGGCTCTGATCTATCTTTGCTTCTTGAGGTGGAGGCATCAGTGAAGCTCTTCTTAGCTTCCATAAAGCTTTCCTTAGCACGCTTCAAATCAAACTCTTCTTCTTTCGTCAGAGCCTTGTGAACCCAAGTACTATCTTCGGGGTGTTTGCCTTTATCATCTCCCATTGTAATTCCACTTCGAAGCACAATGTTCACATTTGGATCTTCCTCGCGTGGCTCAGACCTCATCATCTGTAGGTTCTGAGTCAGGGGAGGTTGGAGCGCTCCCTTGTCTCACAACCTAGCTATCAATGTAGGATAGTCCTTCCTCTCGTGATCAAACAAGGTACAATACAAACATGATGGATGCGTTGGATTCATACAATCATGGGCATAATGTCCTAGCCCTCTGTAATTGTACCATATCAGCTGTCTGCAACGTCTTCCAAGCCCTCCTCCACCTTGGCCTCATCCATGCCCCTGAAATCCGATTAGTGCCACTCCTACGTGGGAGTCGCATTTCAGCCTGAACTCTATAGGTGAGAGTCCTATCCATCATCAACTCATAGCTTCTACAGGTGCGCTCATTGTGTCCAACTGATCTACAAAAATTATAGAACAACTATTGTGAATTTTGTGCGTACTTCTGTAACAAATGGTAGTTTTCCGTAGCATGCTTTCCTCCTATTTGAGAAATTGTGCACCACAAGGAAGGTGCCGCACTAGGTCCTGATTATGACTCTGGTATTAATGGCATAGGCCCTCTTCTTGCGGATAATTCACAAACACAGGGCAATGGTCCTTATCATGACCTTGACCCTTGCACTTTACGCACCATACTTCTTCGTGCACTTCCTAGCAAGCTTTCTTGTCATGTTTCAGACTCTACTTCTCAAGGCATAGGTTTTTCAACTACGGGTGGATCTAATGAACTCCTAGGTTAGGGTCCTATATCGAGGTCTCATTTAGCCTCATCGCGATCTCCAAGGTCTCTTCCTGGGTTGTTAACCTCTATTGTGACAACGCATTCCTCAAATGCGGCGTCAGCGATGCTACAAATCATTTGCAGTTCTGTCCATCCGTCAAAGTCATATTAGCTTCGTGGATTTTGCACTTCAGTCTCTGATCCAACTTCCACTAAATCTCGCCTAGTAGCATTGTGATCTCTCTGAATCTAGTGATCGATTGTGCCTCTGAATTTGTCCTGCTAAATTCTCTGTTTAGCGCAATTTGAATATAGACTGCTTAATATATTAGGTCAGCACGTGATCCTGCATAGCGCTGGACAACGTCACTTTCTTTATATTCTCATTTGTAACTCCATGCGCTTCCCATACCTCTTTTATCATGAACCAAAATTGGTCCAGATCTTTATTTCCTACTCGCTTGAACACAGGCAACTTTATCGCGCTTGCCATATTGACTCGTGGTGGTGACGAAGGTGGTACAGGCAAAGATGGAGGTGAAGCTGGTGGTGGTGTGGGTGGGGGTGGTATGCGCGGAATCCTTTGTCTTATCAAATTGATCGCACTTCTCGGTAAGACCTTCACGAGCTCTTCCTCATCCCCTCGTGGAGGTGAAATCCAAGGGCTATTCTCTTGTCCCTTACTTCCTTCATTTCTGTAGGTTTTTCCACTTCGCATGGCTCTAGACATTAAGGTAATCGGATAACCCTCTTTTTAGAGACTTTATGTACTTACCTCGTGGTCCTTTGAGAAAGAATCGCTTAGCCTCACTATAGCTAACTGAAGTATCTACCACGGACTTAGTAATGAATCCTCCTATAATCTAATCGAGCCAGTGATCAATAATGCATGCGATCTTATCCTCTGATGCTTCCAATCTGTGCACCAACTCTGGGGTCCACACAATAGGATTGTTGAGTTTCCACCTTCCTTGGCTATCTGCTAGCTTCACGATCCACTCGTACAACTCAGTAGGGATATATGCAAAGAAAATTTCATGGATCTCTGTGCATAGGCTATAGTCTAATCACTCTTCCTTTGGTAGTCGCAGATCCCTATTCTCCTGCGCCGCGAACTCGTGAATTCTCCTATCCAACCAACCTTCAATTTATTTCTTAGTTAGATTCTAATGATATGACATCAGACATCTCTATGCCGGAACCATTTGTTGGCTTGATGGGGCCTGACCCAACTTTGGAGTTATTTAGCCAAACAAATCCCTATACTACTAGCCCTTTCGATAATAGTCTGCAGAGTGCGCATTGAGGTCTCACCAAAAGCAGTATGGGGGGATGCTAGAACTAAGTTTCCACACGCTTGAAATGTCTGAGGGGTCAATTTTCTCCCACTATGAATATCTTCGCGCAAGTCACTTTGTGCACTTTCCTGACCTGCAAGGCCTCATCTTCGCTATTTCCCAAATTACACCGCAAATTTTACTTATCTTCTTATAACAGTTAGTTATCCTCACGTAAACATATACTATATATTATATTCACTTATTCAACACATTCATATAAGTTTGTGCAGCAAATAAACAATAAACTTGCAATTCATACCCAATATACTTCAATTCATAAAACAGGAAAAGATGCACAGAGATATTGTAAAACTTCTCTTTATTAATGCTTCAATTGGTTATAGACTCAACCTTCCCTACGCATTTAGCTGCAAGGGTTCGTGAACTCAGCTGTGGACTACTAGGCCTCTACGCACTTAGCTGCAGAGCCTTCTCCTACTCTACTACCCAAAGACTTGACTTTACAATTTGACTCAATGCTTCATCATTAGAACCTCTATGGCTCAATTCATTCTCTTTACACTTAAAGCCTCGCTCTATTTATAAAATCCTATGGTCTGTGGACCATGGGTAGAACTTTGAAGCCGACATTACATTACAAAAGTAAGGGCGTACAATCCTATGACTTAATTACAACTTCGCTCTCCGCGCCCACAAATCGCAGAGTCTTTACATTGGACTTAGAAAAGACTTGGGCTTTAAGCCCCAAAACTTGCCTTGGGGGGATCCAACACTTTTCACTGATCAAAACATTCCAAAACTATCTACCACATGGTAGCGTTAAGTGTCACCATGTCACTCATGGTGACATCATCAACTGACCTTTTATGCTGATTGTACTCACAACATCATTTGATCCCACCATGATGTGCCATTGTTAATGCATGATTGTTCCCTAATGGCAAGGCTAAATACACAAGTGTTCAAGGGTCATCATTATGTTGGGTGAGGGTGACATTTTAAATGTCATGCAACTCATAACATCATCCCTCATCCAACTTTTCATTCAATAACTAGAGTCATCCAAGTAAATATGCACACTCTTTAATCAGTTAAATTCCATGCAAGTTTTATTTAGATCTGTTGTAGAGATGATCAATGAACCATGGATGCACCCATAAGGGGCACACTCTTTAACACATTAAAAATGTGGGTTTTTTCCCTATAGTATTGAACCCATAATTAATACTAAAATTTAAAACATCCATAACATCTCATTATGGAGAATGTTTTCTGAGTAGGATATAGTGTTAGAAGGGTGTCGATGAGATCTATACAACCATACCATTTATAGGATATTAGCACAACATAACTATATCAAAAAATAAAATAACTTTAAGGTCCTTTAACTTCACTTGATGAGATCATGTACGAGACCTATTTTCATACTAATTCATTTAGGGTATTGTTGTTTCCTAGGCATAAGAAATGGTACTACTATTGTCTTGGATAACCATTTGAAATCAATGAAATCTTGTTGTCATCAATGACAATGCTATGTTGAAATAGAATTTAGACGTGAGCTATATCAATCATTCATATTTTTATGATCTTCATGGTGAGGATGGCTTCAACCAAATACAAGACCAAGGAAAGGTATGGTCATTCCATGGAAATAGAAAACAAATTGTAATTATACTTAACAGAAGATAATGTAGGGAAACTTACATCAATCTCACAAAATCACTCAAAATACGGTCAACTAGTGATGACATTCATGACAACGAGAATCCTTTTGTTAAGCTAAATCATGGAAACTTCTACACCTAGGATATAGACATTATGAAAAGTGAACTGAGGTTAAGAAATTTACTTAATGTAGTCAATAAGTCACAATAATTTTCAAGTAAGGCATGAAATGAAAATGGAAACATAGTTGAGAAACAAGTCAAGCTCATAGTGTAAGCTAATGTAAATACAACTACATTCATGTGGTAAAAAGGGTTAAGCATATCTCACACTAAACATTCAACCGAGGAAATCATAACTATTAATAAATCATCAAAAAATAAATAATATAAAAATAAAAATCCGTTGATGGGGCTTTATCTAAAAATTTTGATGTTCTCCAAGTCTAAATATTAGGGGTTAGTTGAGGCCTCAACCAAACTCTAGTCAAGGAGCACATCTCTAAAATCATTATTGAAAAGGCAGGTATTTTATTAAATTCAAGAAGCAACCTAATATTTTGATAAACCTAATAGGACATGTGAAAAACTCCTAGCTTATCCATACTTGAATTCACAAAATCACCTTTAGCATGCAGTATGGTTCTTTAGGGTGGGGCACTAATGTAGTTTTTTGCAAGATGAAATTCCCCTTACCTTTAAAAATTACAAACTTAGAAGAAAAAATTTAGCTAAACCTATCCATGGGAAGTAAATGATGGCCATATTACATGTAGTTATGAAATGTTGGTGTTACCTAATAGTACTCCACTTCAAGGTTAAATTAAAATCATGATAGTCTAAAGCAATTCCTAAATAACAACTATCTGTGCAACAAAGACAAAATGGGTCATAGATATGTTAGGTTATTACTTTGAAATTAATTTTAAAAATGAAAATAAAATGTGGTGCTAGACCCACTTTGAAGAAAAGAAGAATAAATTGAGCCCTTAATTCATGTTATGTCCACTCTACAAGTTGGGTGGGTGCAAGAATCAAGCATAAAACAGAAGTTGGAATGCGTGAAAACTTGTTCGACAACTAAAACAAAACATTAGTGCACTAGATAATTTTATATGGAGCAATTATTATCTTTGGTAATACATATCACTAGTATATTTATCTAATAATTCCCAACCCAAACAAATGCACATGTTATCCCATGTAGAATTTAACGAATTTTTGATTAGTTGATAAGAACAATCACAAAAAACACTTTTTTTCTTACAAGAACAAAATTTCTCTACTCAATTTGCAGCAAAATAAGGAATAAAACCAAAACACACTCACACAATTAAAGATGCTAATTTTTTAATAATGAAACCAACTAGGAAACCCTTTGCTTGATAAGAATTTTATTGATAGCAAAAATTGAGCAATTGATCTCTCAAAAAAATACAATTGTTTCAATATGAAAGACACACTTGTCTTTACTTCTTGATCTAAGATTGAAACCCTTACAAGGTTGTTGATCTTTGTTTCCCTCTACCAACCTATGAACAATATTTTCTTGGGACACCTTTCTCTCACAAGATCCACACACAAACTTGTGCTTCCTATTGCTCGGTCTCACCAACTCGTGCTCACCAAAAAAATAATCTTGTGCCTTCATTACTCCTTTTGAAGGTAATTAAAATGGTTAAAATTAGTGAGTTTTATAGTTAAGGAATTGTGTAGATTTTCCTGTAGATTCACAAGGTCATGCAATTTACTAAAGCACAGGGCAATAATATACTTCTACTTTCAACTAGCGGAAACCAATAGATCGATGAAAACAATATGAATAAGAAGAAGATAAATCAATGGCACATAACACAATAAGTTTCTCTGGGGAAAGCCATTGCTCAAAACCCTACCTATTTGTATTGGATTAGTCAGAAATATGAGTGAATATACAAAGCTTGTTCTCACAAGAATAATTCCACACAAGTGTGCTCAACTCTCTACCTCACAATTCCACTCTTAGCCAACACTTAGCCAATTTCCACTGACTGCCAAGCCCCTATTTCCTTGAGAAATTTCAAGCATGAATAGCCTATATTTAAAGGGAATTCATGCTTCCAAAACTGTGCATTCCTGATTAGGTCATCTTCCTGATTGCATGCATGATATTTACAACTCAGTAAATCATACAAATAATAGTACAATGTCCCTACACTCTATCTCAACTGGGTCTTTCTCAGAACTGACATGCATGAGTTTATGACGAGTGAATCTTCAGTTATTTGGAGTAGCACTTGTGGATGAACCATTGCACTAACTAATTGCTAATGCTCTACTAATTCAAAAAATAGTTAGAACTAGTTTAACTGACTATAACTCAGTAAAATGAGCTATCTAATCAAAACTAAATTTAGTCTCATACTTGACGCCTAAAATTTAGGGAGAACATATACATGACTTCTAAAATACTTCCAACTTGAAAATCCTAAGATAATTAATTTAATTAAACTTAAGTAACTATTTACAGCGAGCGGACGAAACCATGGTTTAGGGTTTTCGCCAGACTTTGCAACGGAAGATCTGCTTAGACCGTGACGCCTCTGCAACATTCCTTCAGCTACTCTGGCAACAATACACGACAAAAAATAGTGTACCTGTCATGGATAACGTCCAGGGGGAGGACACAATGCCTCCTCCCAATGATCAACAACAACCTCAGATACATACGGAAAAGAATAGGAAGATGCCACAGGTGGAAGCAGATACGATTTATAACACACAGACATATGAGATAGGAAGGGATGAAGTTCCCAATGCGACCTCGGCAACCTATAAGCCTGTTGCAATGGAAAGACCAAAGATTGAACTACCAAGTCAAAGAATCAACACCCAAATCTAGTACATGAAGGATCATGCTTTAATAGGGAAATTTATTGGCTTCTAGCCTATAGAGAAAGCCCTGCATGGTTGGATAGCTGCTAAATGGAAACCAAAAGGGCACATTACCTTCTAGCCGGGACCAAAGGGATTTTTCACGGCAGTATTCAACTATATAGAGGACTGAAATAGAGTCATCGATGGAGGACCCTACTTCTTCAATGTAGTTGGTCTTTATCTGCGAGACTAGATTGAGAGATTTAACCTGGACAAAGAAGATCTAAGCTTGGCACCAATCTGGATCTGACTCTACTCCCTCCCCTTGGAGTATTGGGATGAAGATTCATTGAGAGATATTGGAAATGGGTTGGTGGAGTTTATCAAATATGCGAAGGAGACAAAACTCAGAAGATATACTTCCTACGCCCGCATTTGTGTCTATATGCATTTAAGCAAAGATCTTCCAGATGTGATAAGTTTATATCATGATGATTTTCAATGGATTCAATCAATAGATTACGAACATGTGCCATTTATATGTAGAAGATATCATGCCCTTGGCCATATTTTTCGTGATTGCCCTTTAAATATGAAACCCCCATCTCATACCTCCTCAGAAAAGCCTAATTCTAAAGGTTTCACCAAGGTAAACAATCGCAGAAAGAACCACAAGAAACCTACACCAAACCCTAAAAAGCCTTCAGCTAGCTCTTCAATGCCATCCGCTGAACACAACTTTGATATATTCGACGAGACTGATCAAATAGCTTCTAAATCTCCTCTTCCCTCCAAGGAGCCTCTTAAGGCTTCCTCTAAGCTCAAACGCACAGACTCAAAGCCAACTCTAAAGCCCTCAAAAACCATAGATCTAACCACCTCCACGCCTAGCAGGATACCGATATAAATCCCATGGAATGGATATAGACATTTTGCAGCAAGAGAACATATAAGCGTCAAATCTTGCGGTGGAAAGTAGTGAGGCCAAGCACATGGAGGAAGAACCTGAAAGTATAGTCATCGGAGATGTGGATATATTGGGATTGGAACAAGCTTGCAAGAAAAAAGAATTTGACAAGGTCCCTGAAAGACAGTTGTAAAGCCTGGAAGTCATCCTTTCTAGAGTACATCATCAAAGATCTCTAGGCATTCAACACGAAAGTCAATGGGATGGAAAAAACATTCCTAAGGATAATAAAAAACGAGGAAGAAAGACAGACCTCCAATGGAACATCCATATTGGGTTAATGCTAGTGGAATCTAGAAGATATTCCAAGCTGACAAAGTATTACAGTCCCCTACCGAATAATGAAACATGAAGCTCACTTCTTGGAATATAAGAGGGCTAAATAGCCCTGGGAAATACAAAATAATAAAAAACATGATTCAACAGGAGAAACCCCAAATCTTCTTCATGCAAGAAACAAAATGTAGTTCTACCACACTTGAACAAACTCTAGCCAAAGCATGGCCAGGCAGTCAAGCAGCAGTTGTGGACTCCCTAGGAGCTTTAGGAGGACTAGCAATAGCATGGGATGAACGAGCTATCAAGCTTACTAATATCCAAGCGTACCATTATTTCATTCAAGCCACTTTTTATATAATAGGGACAAATGTGCATGGTCATCTCACCAATATTTACTTCCCCCAGGAGGCAGTGCATAAGATAGACATTCTGAATACACTCTCTAATTAACTCCACCAGAATACATCCACGCTGGATTACAGGAGGAGACTTCAACATGATTACTAAAATGGGAGAAAAATGAGGAGGCATGAATAAATTGGACAATGAAATTATCCATTTAAATAATTTCATCCAAAACATCTGGCTTATAGATATGCCATTCAATAATGGCATCTATAGTTGGAATAATAGAATAACTGGCACCCTGCAAATCGCCTCCCAACTGGATAGATTTCCGCTCTCAGATAGTTCCATCCATCTTGGAGGGGATCTTTCAGCCACGATTTTACCTCTCATAGGCTCAGATCATTGGCCTATTTTGCTCCAATGGCACAAACCAGGGAACAACACTAGAAGACCTTTCCGCTTTGAAGCTTTTTGGTTGATGCATCTAAACTTCAACAACCTGATATATAAAACTATGAAAAATCACAGTCCCCCAGAGGGCTCAAATTTTTTTTATCAATTCCAAAAGAACTCAAACTTCTCAAAAAGATCATCAAGCGTTGAAATCAACTAACCTTTGGCAATATATTCCAAGCTCATAATGATCTAGCTCAGGAAATGAAACAAATACAACAGATAATCATTCAGGAAGGAAGAATTAAATCCCTCTCAGAGCAGGAAAAGCTCCTACAGATACAAATAGTAGAACGAGAAATGCAAGAGGAGATACTATGGAAACAAAAATCTAGAGTCAAATGGCTTAAGGAGGGAGAGAGAAACACAAAAAAATTTCATCGCACTATTGTTCAGAGAAGAATACACAACACTATCACCCATATTTAGAATCAGCAAGGCACACGTTTCGAAAGCCATGAAGATATAGAACAAGAGCTCCTCACTTATTTCAAACAAGTGCATCAAGAACCACCAGTCGACTAATAGCCAGTGATAGAGAAAATTATACAAAACATTCTATAAATCATAACAGAAGAGCACAATTAGTTCCTCCTTCAACTAGTATCTCTACAGGAAGTTGAGTCTACTACGAGACAACTCAAGGAAGGAAAAGCACCAGGTCCAGATGGATTTACCTCAAATTTCTTTCACAATTTTTGGGATCTCATTAAAGAAGAAGTATGGCAAGTTGTTGAAGAATCCCGAACTTCAAGATGGATGCTTCTCAAACTAAATGCAACTTTTATCACCCTAAACCCAAAGAAAAGCAATCACTTACTCTAGACAAATTCAAGGCCATCGCTCTTTGTAATGTCATCTACAAAATCATATCTAAAGTTATTTCTTCTCGCTTGAAGTCACTTCTACCTCTGCTCATCTCCCTAGAGCAATCGGGATATGTGGAAGGACAACAAATCATAGATGGTATCATTCTCACCCATGAGATCATACACTCTCTGAAGCAGCTCAAAAAAGTAGGTATGCTACTGAAAATCAACCTTTCAAAAGCATTCGATAAATTAAGTTGGACTTACATTCAAAAGATGTTGATAGCCTTTGGATTCTCCCCTCCTTGGGTTAGATGGGTTATGAGTCTTATTACCTCCACTTTTTTTTCCCTTCTGGTCAATGGCATACCTTCCACCCCCTTTCATCCCTCTAGAGGCATTTGCCAAGGAGACCCTCTCTCCCCCTTTCTGTTTATTTTAATGGTAGAAGGGCTTGGACACAACATCAAAAGTTCTCTTCAATCCCAACAACTCAGAGGTCTCTCCTTCCCCAATACCCCTGCTTTTACCTATCAACAATTTGTGGATGATAACATGTTGTTTGGTCATCCCTCAGTTCAAGAAGCTCATAAGTTAAAATCTCTCCTGAATGATTTCTCTGAAGCCTCTGGTGCAAACATTAATAATGCCAAATCCAAAATCTTTTTCTTTCATACCCCTTCCATCACTCAATCTTCCATACCTCGCATATTTTGGTTTTCGGTTGCCTCTCTCCCCTCTAAATATCTAGGTGCACCCATGACTGACTCGGCTTTAAAGCATTCTACCTGGAAATTTCTCCTAGAGAAATTGGAAGATCACCTTTCCTCCTGGACTTATAGAGCCCTCAACATGGCAAGTCGTCTAGTTCTAGTCAAAGTTGTCCTGCAATCCATGCCTCTTTATCTTTTCTCAGTCTTGGCAGCACCAAAATGGGTGCTCAAAAAAATAAAAAATCTCCAGAGGAATTTTTTATGGGGATCCTCGGGACAAAACATAAAATGGGCATTGATCAAGTGGGCTAAGGTCTGTCGTCCAAAACCTTCAGGAGGCACTGGGTTGCGTGATCCACATCATAGCAATGCAGTCATGGGAGCCCGTTTATGGTGGAAATGGATTTCGGCTCCGAATACACCATGGGCCATTCTATGGACAACCAAATATGCAAACAACCGACCGACAGACGAGTTAATTCAACTCACAGATGTTGGAAAAGGCTCCTTAATTTGGAATGCAGCTAGTCAGCACAAAGCTATAATTCAACATCACAGTTTCTGGGAAATAAGGGATGGCAACAATGCATGTTTTTGGGAGGACTCGTGGCAGCAAAGACCCAAGTTGAGTGAACAGATTAGACCCAACCAAACACAGGATTGGGAGGAGCATCAGATGGACAAAGCTAGCCAACAATGGATGCCTACTCTCATGCAAGGATACTAACAATGGTAAGCATGGCCCACATTGTCAAGAAAGGAACAGAGTCTATTCAAAATAAGTTGGAGACGGAGCTTACCAATAGGAAAATTCATTTTTCTGACAAGAAGGATATAATACGTTGGGGATAAAAAGCACAAGGAACTTTTACCTCTCAAGAAGCTTACCAACTTATGATTGGCAACCACACAATCAAAGACCTGCTATGGGACAAAGTATGGTCACCTAAAATATGGCCAAAATTTTCTACATTCCTCTGGTTGTTATGTCAAAACAAAATACTTACTTGGGACAATCTTAGAAAAAGAAATTTCCATGGGCCCTCCATATGCCCCAACTACATGCAACAGGAAGAAACCATTCTGCATCTCATGAACTCGTGTCAGTTGGCGAACAAACTTTAGGAAAAAGTAACTTTCAGATGCCAAAAAGATGGGAGAATTAAGAAGGATATTACCAACACCATTCATAGTTGGGAAATCAAGCCTTACAAGAGCACACTGTTAAACTCCTTATGGAAAATCATCCTAGGTCTTCTTATGTGGACTATATGGAAAGAAAGAAACCACTGAATCTTCAAAGATCAGTCTACACCTCTAGAAGTCATATGGAACAACCTTTGCAAAAACCTTCAGGAAACATTAATGCTCCAAACTTGGACTGAAGAGGATCTTCCTTCCCTTCCTCAGGAGCAAAATATATGGACAAATTGGAATCTTCAGATAAAGTAGGTCTAGGCAAAGCATAATAAATCCTCTTTATATCAAATAAATGGAGCTGTCTGCCCCATAATATGATTCAACTGAACTTCCATGGTGCCTCCAAAGGTAACCCAGGAAAAGCAGGATTTGGAGGAGCATTCAGGGATCACAATGGCAAACCTCTTCTAATCTTCCTAGGATCTTTAGGTTGGGACACGAACAATTCTGTAGAGCTAGAAGGGCTATGGCAAGGGCTACTTTTAGCTCAACAACATAGCTTCTTCCCCCTAGTAATCAAAGGTGACTCTCAGATTCTCATTAATATGGTTAATCAGCTTTTGCAGGGGACCCCGGCATACAAAGTGGTCAGTAGCTGGAGACTGGAAGAAAGATTAGAACTCATTGAACAGTGGCTCAACACCAATAGAGCAGTCACCTTCAAGCATATCAGAAGAGAAGGTAACAAAGTAGCTGATCTATTGGCTAATATAGGAGTGGATTGTGATTGGATACTACATACAGGTTCGATCAACATAATCACCACAGCTTCTCAGAAACAGGAATATAATGATTTGATACAGAATGAGGAGGCACACCTGGATGCGGTTGTTAATGAGGATGATTAGATAGAAGGACAATAGGCAGCTTAGCCACATGGCCACCCGCATCCCCTTCCATGCCAATTTATGGCATGTTCCTATCAACCTGCAAGCACAATTACTCTGGTGCTCCAGTCGAGATAATTGAAGCAAGAATAAGGCCATGGACCTGGTTAATCACAATTCATTCAATCCTCCAGCTAAATTTCTCTTACCCCCCCCCCCAAGCAGCGGCGCCGAGCTCTCACACCATCACTGGAAGGCATTGCTGGATCCTAAGCTATGTCGATCTGGGCAATGGCTTCCACTTCTCCCAAATTTCCCATTGTGTGTTAAATCAAGCTCAGGATACCTCCACTCTTCTTCTAAACAGCCAATTCAATCCTCAATATATCTCTGCCTCCATAACTGAAAACTCAGAAATCAATTCTAATCATGACGTGCACTCAACATCGCATGCACAGTTTAAGAGGAGGTAGTCGAGGCGGCAACATTCGCCACCCCCTCGCTGCGCCCAGCCCTGATTCCTCTTCCCCCTCCACCATTCATTCCCATAGTCCTCTCTTAGGCAGATACCCTGATACCCACAGTGGTAGAGGCAGGTCACCAACTAATGGAGCCCGAAGAGCGAACGCTGCTACCCAAACTGAAAATCTCCCCATTCCCCCTCACCCCTCTTACCATTCAACTCAATTTCGCTTCCAGAGTACTCTGCCTCATCCAATTATCATAGCCACAGTCTCTATTACCTTCACTGAGGAAATGAGTCCGCAAACTGAGCAGGGAGCTCAGACCCATTTCAGTGAACCAAAGAAAAGGACCAACAGCGATCAGTAGAAGGCTCTTAAGAGAAATAGGGATGAGCATGAACCAGGCAAGCAACAGATAGCAGGGTAAACAGTGTTCGGTAGGAAGTGGAGATGTCTGGAAGCAAGCATGATACTACAATTCGAGAAGGTGGCATGAAGGCGGTTGAAAGAATTCAGGACGACACGTCAGGAAAACATGCAGCCGCGAGCTACTCAGCAGGCATACAAGCAACTAGTGGCATACCGTGTGGCACGTCTACAGAAGATGATGACTGGTATTAATACGCACGTCACATTATTGAAGAGCCCGCCCTTGAGGAATTCCAAGGGGTCTGGCCAGACCTTTGATCCACTTGCCAATTGTCACCTTGTCATTCATTGGCAGTTTCATGACCAAGCTGTCTGAGGTTTTTTCTTCTGTTCATTGTCAAATTGTCTAGAATGTTTTATAGTTATTTTGAATCAGGACCCCTGTGTGGGCATTTTAAGTTAAGTTATGAGACTCACTCAGGCTGGTTTCCCCTCGTTGGGCAGCCGAGGTTAGTTTTTTTGAGAATTTTGATATAACTCTGTTCTGCACCGCAGAGGCCAGAGCCTCGATGTATTTTTACTTTGCTTCCTTTCAATAAAATAGTATTACTTAGAAAAAAAACTATTTACAAGTTGCTATGAGAATAAAATTCAATTTTATTTCTCAGTTTAAATTCAACGACAAATTTAAACTAGAATTTATTTTTTCCATTTCTCAACAAATTGAACTGGAGCTTTTCTATTTAACAAAGGTCAATAGAAATAGTTAATCGGATCATCCTATAATTAAGGAGTCTAACTCCACTTAATATTTCAGTACCCAATTTAAATCACACTAGAATATCAATACTTGACATTCAAATTCAACAAATAGGTTAACTACCTCGTGTACCTCTAATTTTTTAGGGAAACTCTTAAATTTTAGGAACTCGACCATGCACAAAAAGGAACTCGACTTTGACTCCTTCAATAATGCACAAATCAAGGAACCACATTTCTCCCTAATTTCAAGACTCCCTCTTAGCAAGGTGTTCCTGGAAGAAACTCGTCCACTTGGATCTATCTTCAACTATAACAATTTAACTACCACTACAGCTACTCCCTCTGAACTAGAAGACTTCCCTGCTTTCTTCTGTGGAACCTTCTTTGAAGACTTATTCTTTCCCACCATTCTCTACGAGTCCACAACTTTAGTCATAAATTCCATGTAGCCTATGTATCTTTGTGGATTCTTCTTGATGTTGGGAGACACAAATATCTTATGATCTCCCTTAAACAAATCCTCTTCCTACTTGGATCAAACTCTCCCTATAATGGAAGTCTCTGACTAAGTAGTTGCCTCTAGTCACCCTGGGCTATGGTCCTCAACATGATCATCTTTTTGGTCAACCTAACTGCCAAGTAGCTTAGGCTGAGACTGAAATATTGGTTGAGGCTCCATCTTGATATCTTTATCCTACTCTTGCTTAACCATCACTTCTCTACTCTATGCACTACCTTCCTTGCTGCTACAAGTTGCACCTGTCTCTATCTACAAGTTTTAGAGATTCTTCATGCTCACACCTATCTTCTTCTTACATTGAGAAGATAAGTGTTGGAGGTACACATTACCTCTACTAAATATGAGATCATATCCCTTGTCCTCAAGGGTAGCTACAGAAAAAATAGTTTGCCTCAATCCTCGAACATAAAGAACATATATGAGATGAAGGGAATTACCTTACTCCCTCTTAAAGCTGACAGTACCAAGTCCTCTAGTTGCATACTAACCATTATCTCCTAACTCAGTCCTAACCTACATGTCTTTCTCTTTCATGTGGTTGAAACTCTTCATTTTCCCGATCATGTGGAAGGAAGCTCATGAATCAATATACCACATATTTCTATCTGATGAGCTTGCCATGCAAGCTATCAACAAGAAATCCTTCTTGAACTGGGAAAAAGGTTATCTACCTCTGTTGATGTAGTTTCATGATCCTTCTAGACTCCTTCTTCTTACCAAGACACTTAGAAGCATAGTGTCCAAACTCATGGAAATGAAAGAACTTGATCTTGATTATATCCTTCTTCTTTCCCTTCTGTCTAGACACAGCATCTCCTTGGCTATTCTTGCCCATGGCTTTGCTACTCTTTCTTTTCAGGGCATAGTTCTCCTCATCCTCTATCATAAATTATCCCCCTTCTATGGTTCCTATTCATATCTATTCCTGTATGTATTTATTCTGAAACCTTTCCCAATTTGGAAAGTTCTCTCTCCCAACAACAACTTCCTGGAACCCTTTCCACAACTTGTGAAGTCCAAGTAAGGTAAAACTCATAAGATCATGATTAGATACAACTTCACCCACCCCACCTAGTTCATCTCGTACCTAACTAAAACTTGAAAAATATGGGACGAAGGGATCATCATTGCTCATATAGATACTCCTCAAATTCTCCTTAAGAGCAATTGGTACTCTAATACACCTTCAATATTGAATCGTACATCTCATACGTTGTCTTCTTCTCATGGATATGAGGCATTATGTGATTTTTGATCCGTTCTAGAATAATCCTCTTTGCCTTGATATCATTCTTATTATGATAGGATAGTTGTTGGGGGTCTTGAGGTGGTGCTATCGACTGCTTGATATACTCTTCCAACCCATTATCTTCCAGCACTATCGTGATCCTCCCTTTCCAAGCTATGAATTTCGATGCTCCCTCTAGATAGTGATCCATTCTCAACCTGTAGTAAGCCATCCTACTTCCCCTAAGATATTTATAAAAAATTTCCCACGAACAATCTTGTAGTCCTTCACAGGAACTGTACTTAGGGCCTCTAAAATTGAGTCTCTTAATAGACCTAATAGTCCTTAGTAGATTTCCACTTAAGTATACTTTTGACACCTACTAGCAACCCTCCTCAATGCTCTTAAGATGTCAAACATTGTCGAACCTGGACTACACCTTGGAAAATAAATAAACTTAGAATTACATATATACCTCTTAAAGACTCTTTCTTCCAGTTTTTTGAAGCCCTTGGCCCATGCACTATTCTTTTGGGATCTTGGCCCTAGTTAGGACCGTGTGTAGAAGTTGCTACAACCCTTCAACTTGGCCTCAGATTCATTGTAGAGCTATGTTATCCTCTCTTCTAATCAAGCCATATCTTTCTCCTCCTTCTATGGTAATTCGACCATAGTTCCAACTTTTTTTAACACCTAATGGCCCTTCAAAAACTTAGCCTCAAGAACTTGGCCTCCTTCCAATCCTCGCACATAATTGCTGCATATTTCTTAAGATATTTAGCACTTGAAAACCTACATAGAAAAGCCCTCAAGCATCTGTTAGCTTTTCCCTAAACTTGGTCTACCTCAAGGCACAAAAAAGACCTATATTTCATATCCTTCTTCTCTTGAATAAACTCCTATAGTGGTTGTGGCTCTCTGAGGTAATATGTCCCTTCTCTATGAAGACTTTTCTCTTTTGATGTGCAATCTATATTCTGATACAAGCTGTGATACCATGTAAAATATTGACGAAATTATTATCTACTGATAAGAACAATCTGAAAAACACTTTATTTTCTTACAAGAAAATAATTTCTCGCTTCAATTTGCAGTGAAATTAGGAATATAAATAAAAGAGAGTCACACAATTCAAGACGCAATTTTTTTTACACGGAACCCAACTGGAAAAACCCCTTGCTTGATCAGAATTTTCTTGATAGAAAAACTGAGCAATTAATCTCTTACCAAAATACAACTGTTTCAATTTGAAAGACACACTTTTCCTTCTTGCATGATCTCATCTTGAAACCCTTGAATGGCTATTGATATCTACTACCCTCTACCAACTTTCTCACAAGCTTCTCTTGGCACACCTTCTCTCACAAGCTCCATGCACAAACTTGTGCTTTGTATTGCTTGGTCTCACCAACTCATGCTCACAAAAACAATGATTGAACTTGTGCCTTTGTTACTCCTTTTAAATGAAATTAAAATGGTTAAAATTAGTGAGTTTTCTAATTAAGGAAGTGAACTAGATATTTTCTAGTTAACAGAAGTCAACAGAACTAGTTAATTGGATCCTCCTAAAATTTAGGAGGCTAAATCCACATAAGTTTCAGTTCCCAATTTAACTCACACTATAAGATCAAAACTCGACCTTCAACTTAAACACGTCAAGTAACTCCCTCATGCACTCCTAATTTTTATGGAAACTCCTAAATTTTAGGAACTCGACCTTGAAGAAAAAGGAACTCGACTTTGACTCCTTGAATTAAGGCACAAATAAATGAATCAATTTTATCACTAATTTCAACATGCCATAGGTTTACAGAGTGATCTCTCTATGCATTTTCTAGAAAGGTAGTGCAACACCTCCTTCCATAATCTAAAATGTACCGATTTATGGTACTCTATGGGTATCATCCTCCATCTAACACATCACCATTAAAAGGGAAACTCGAGTTTCACAGAATGAAGTATCACATCAAAGACTAAGAAGAGGTTCCCTAATTATTGAATGACAACTTGGTATTAGAATAAAATAGAATGAAACAACAAGTAGATCAACGTCATAGTGAAAGGCACTTTAATATGGGGATTAGGTATTTGTACCATAATCATACTAATATATGCCCCCCTAGAAAGAAAAAAGGTTAATAAATTAGAACCCTTGTATTATGGGCCTTATAAGTTGTTGTGGAGGACTAGCAGTATAGGTTACAAAGCGGCGTTGTCATCATATTCACATGTACATCCAATATTTCATGTTTCTTACTTAAAGTAGATAATCAATGACAAGATATTATTTTAGATTATTTTACCAAAACTAGACAAGGATGAAAAATCATACTAGAACCTAAAACAAATATTGAAAAACATATCAAGAAACTATAAAGTAGAGAAATTGTGGAGCATGTAATTATGTTGAAGACCCTATCAATAGAAAACGTGACATCGTAAGACACATTCTACATACTAGGCTTCCTCAACTAATCAACACGAGGGAAATGCTAGTTTGAAGTGGAGGGGTACATAAAATGCCTAACCATAACCCTCATGTATTGTTTTACATTAATCATAGTTATGCTAGCTTTTTATTACTACATTATATCCCTCTTTATATTCTAAATATACATCAAGGAGAGAATTGGATTAATCACCTTATGTTGTGCATTTGATATATTATAAAGGGATTTTCCCCTCTTGAAGATAATTCTTATCCATTCACTGTTTCACTTGATTTGAGCATTCTATTATTGATTATGTATTTTTTGTGTTTTTTGGTTATTTGGTCGATAATATGACATAAGCCAATTGTCCAATATTTTCCACTATTAGTCCCTAAGGAGTCTCAACTATGTCTTGTCCTAATGTTTTTAATCATCAAAAAAATACAAATTAACTATTGTTTGATTGATCCACCTTGACTTAACCAATTACCTTACACTACACAAGACCATTAAAGAATGTAACTTAGTTAAATTAACTTTAGGATTTGCAGTTCTTAAACTATTTGATATATTTCCATGCATTACATGTATCCATTCAAGTGCATGTTGAGGGCTTTGAATATGTGATTTTTCTCAGAGGGTACCATTACTCTTTCCCCTACACTGCACATCGATGCACGGGGAAGTAAGAAATGTTTGATTTTAAATTGTTGAGTGTACAACTAGTATTCATCTTAAGCCAATATCACTATTTTTTATTATGATATTTTTATCCCCATAAAACAATTTTACTTTTGAGTGCATTTTAGATTCTCCCAAGACCAATCAATTAAGGGAAGAATATAGTACCCTATCTATCCAAAGTAGGAAATTCCTCGTATTCTTACCCAAAACCCCCCACCATAATGATCGAGAGAGAAAAATATAAAATTCTTAAATGAGATACCTATGTTTGTTTGACAATTGTGGAAGGAAATAAAGAAAGTAACTGCATCCTAGAAGAAAGGAAAGGACATTACATTGATCTATGCTTAATGTTGGGATCACCTTACAATGTCAATGGTCTTAGGTTTCTTTAAGCTCCCATGAGTGATTCTCTCAAGGAAACACCATTACGGTTGGTGCAAAAATGGTGTCACCTTACTCCAGCTATCTTGAAAAGTGATTTTAAGGTCATATTTCATATCCATATAAATGATGTCGATGAATTTCTGAAATGAAAAATTGCGATAAATGTTTTAGTACCTCTTAACACTTTGAAAACAAGTATAATTTCTAATACCTATTTTTTACATAGAGGAATAACAATTTAGTTTTCAAAACGGTTCACCAAAGTAGGAAAAACTTACCAAATGTAAAAAATGAAAAAGGAAAAAAAATGGATTTTATGTATTGATAAGTATTCAATTTTTTTTAAGAAATACTTTATTCAAAGAAGAAATGTGCATTTTACAACCCAGTATTAAGGAAATTGTAAAACCCATTCCCATATCAACCATGAAAAGAAGAAAGATAAATTTTACTAAAAAAAGTATACCAAACTTTACTATGAATCTATTAGCCTATGGCTAAAATATCAAGGACAAAGAGCTAAAGGTTATGTTGATTTTAAGAGATACCATTCAACTATGTACCACCTTGTTACATTTGGGAGATCATCATGGTGGAGCTTTTCAAAAATAAAATTTATCCCTTATGTTGTTTCATTTACTTTACAAAAGATTTTGACATTATACTGAAGAGAAACCTTTGGGATAGTATGGAAGCGATTAAAGTAGCCCTTAAGTTTAGGGTTGTTGTAGAAAGATTATATGAGAACATTATTTCCAAATTTAGAAACAGCAAGGGCTGGTTAGAAGAAATTAATTAAAATATTGGAGTGAAGCAAAGTTGTCCCTTGTTTCCTAACCTTCTTGACATGTACATTGGCAAGTTAGAAGATTATTTGGAAGAAGTAGTTTGCATTGGCCCAACGCTTGTTGGTATATTATCATTCATATTCTTTATTCTAATGATATTGTTCTTATGGCAAGGAGTCCCTATGATTCTTTTAAGAGTCTGACAATCATCAAGGATTTCTAATCCAATATGGGTATTACTACTGATGTTGAAAAAACAAAAGTCGTGATAGTTAAATACAAAATTATCACCTATGATACTTTTGTGTATCACAAAAACAACTTGGAGGAAGTTCCTTCATACAAATATCTTAGACTCAATTCTCATCATAGGCTCAACTGGAATTACAACATTAAGAAAAGATTAAATTAGGAGTGGAAAGATTATTATGGGCTAGAAAATAATTGTTAAGCAATGAAACTTGGGAT
This sequence comes from Pinus tabuliformis, assembly GCA_031772625.1. Taxonomy (NCBI): domain Eukaryota; kingdom Viridiplantae; phylum Streptophyta; class Pinopsida; order Pinales; family Pinaceae; genus Pinus; species Pinus tabuliformis. Next base: position 394,085,355 of record CM062810.1, read on the forward strand.
TTGGGATCATAAAAGAGCTCCTCTTTGAAAATCTTGTTACTCATACTATTTTATATGGATGTGGATTTTTGAGATTGAGTATTTCTAAAAGTTAAAATCAAGAGTGGAAAGATTATTGTGGGAAAGAAAATAATTGTTAATCAATGAAACATTGGTTTTGGGATAATAAAAGAGCTCCTCTTTGACACTTTTGTTATTCATGCTATTTTATATGGAAGTGAATTTTTTAGATTGAGTATTTCTATAGAGTCATCATGAAATATCGAGAATATCCAAAATAACTTTATGGCAGATAATCTTAAAATTAAAGGAAATGCACCTTATCCTATCTCGGTCATAGAAGGAAGCCTCCCCCCACTAAGACCATAACTATGACCAGGTACCTAATGTATAAGAATATGTTAACCAACATGGAAGACAAGAGGCTTCCTAAAATTTCTTTAAATTCCAGCTAAAACCACCTTTAGCGAAAGGAAAAATTATTCTTGATATCAGCTAAAAAAATGGGGAATAAATGAATTGGTCATTTTGCAAAATAGAGATAATACTAAAAAAATTATTAAATCAAACTTCAGGAAGAAAATGTGGTGTGATAAATACTTAGAGGGAAAATGTAACTAAAATATTATAAGGACGTGACCAAACCAACTCTAGAAGATAAAAAATATATCTCTATTATGATGAGTGTAAAGGAAAAAATAAACATTGCTAAAATAGGAACCAATTCATGAGCTCCACAATGAAATTGGTTGTTGATCGATTCCCAAAACACTTTGGTATGAAAAAGTCTATCACCTTTGTGACACTACAAGGGATGAAGATGAAAAACACTTTCTCTTAGAATACCCTATGTATTCTAAAATTTCAAAGGTTTGTTACATGATCAACCTTCCTAACTTTGTAACTTTGCAAACCTATGGTGATCTTGGAATGTTTCTCTTAATGTTATTCAAGCACATAAATAAAATCTAAAAAAATATCACTAATCCCTTGAATTTCTAAACTATGATAAATCAATTTGATATAAATGTATATTAATCATCATTATCATTTAAACACATGCACACACACAAACACATATATATTATTTTTTTTAAAACATATGAATATTTACCTCTCACCCCCCTCCCCCCCAAAAAAATATATGTTATGAAATAAACATAGCATTAAAATGGTATTTAAAAAATAAATAAATTATGTAGAAAGAATAAATACATTGCTCTCAAGGGGTTGGATCCAAAGAACATCTTTCGCATGGAGAAATTTAAATATCCCCCAATTTCTTGAAACTACATGGACTGGTGTGACAAATAATATTTGAAACTATGTGGAGTGGTGTGATTAACAAGTTTTTTTTTCAATTTTAGCTAAATAAGACATTAAGAAATACAATAAAGTTGATCTTATATATTTAAATGGTCCACTAATCAATATTAAAATAATGCTAAAAATTGGAAAACACTCATGTGTACTAGAAGCATAGCACATAAAATGGTACACTTTAACACAATGACATTCTCATTGCTCCTCATCTATTTTTGAATTTATCTTAGAAAATATACTTTGGTACGAAATATTGTAATCATTGGTTGAGAAGATTTACAAGATCTACAAAGAAAAACACATATGCATTCATCACTTTGAGTAATTTGATCTCAATATTCAATATCTTTTGAGATTGCTGGAAAACAATTTTGATAACATATGAAGAGAAGTTGGTTGGGAAATATAATTTTAATTGAAGCTTATTGAAATGAGAATATAAGGTTAAATGGACTAATTTGAGAATTGAGATTTGGATGAAATTAAGATTGCCCATAAATAATTATAATACTTTATTGAGTAAATGGTGACCACAATGTTTCACAAAAATATGCCTAGCATGTCATAGGGTTATGATTGAAAGGTGCCTCACGTAGCTCCATGTACAGGGTAGAAAAATCACATTAGTGCGATCCTATCTAGATACAACAACACCCATTTTAGTTTCTTGGTGTCAATGGTCCTAGTTTGAGTGTCAAAATGCATGAATAGATTTTTAATCGAAGCATTAATACATTCACAATCCATGTTGTCATGATACTTGGACAATATAATATTCGTTTCTAAGCTTAGAAAATATAAAAAAATCTAATGAGGGCCTCTTTAACTAGGTTAGGGCTCCCATTATTCCCTTCAATGTGTTAGTAGAAATCTAAAGGAATTGTGGTGAAAAAACCTCTAAGCTAAAGTGACAAGTATATTTATCATTAGTAAGTGTCATTCACTATATATGTCAAGAATTAGGTTCTTAAATTATGCCGCAAATTTGAGAATTCAACACAATACATTTTGAGTCTTAAAAAATGCTTTGAATTTTACTATATAAATGAGATTGAACTTGTGAATGGGGAGGAGTTCTTCTTCAACAAATTGACATTTACGAGAATAACAATCCACCGAGGAGTTAGTTTAGTAATAATTGTAAATCAAAAGAATTACTACTCAAAAACATACCTGTGAGTTGTGTAAGTTAGTTTCCATGAACCTTTCCTAACTTTTATTCCATCATTACTTGCCATTACTCTCCATAATTAGTCAAAATGGATTTTGTTTCTCATTAGTAAATTGAGACATAGATGAGTTGAGTTTACTTAATGTATAGAAAAAGTGATCAACCCAATAATAACGTATTATCACCACACTTGTATCCTATATTATAACAATAAATCAAAATTATCTTATATATTGCGTATATCCACTAACTATACAATTACGTTGATAGATGGTATACATAATTTTAAAATAACTCGAACCTAACCCTCCATGTAAACCACCCTCCATATAGTAAATGCAGCATAGCCCGGTAGACATTGTTATCCTCTAGTGAATAGACACGGCCTATCTTATCTTGTGTTCGGTGTGGAGTAATAGATCGAATTTTTATCGTACAGAAAGGCTTTTACGAAAAGCTAACGCTCGTCACTTCATCTCTTGGTCATGCCTTACATCATTGCTTTCCTCATGAAAAGGGAGTAGTCTAACTAGGCAAAGGAATTGCCTGGTTTCTGTCGCTGCCCGGAAAACATCTGGCTACAGCCATTAGTAATTCCTCCACCCTCTGCCACCCTCCCCGAGCTCCACCACCCAACGCCACCAATCCACATTAAATTCCCGATTTGATCAGATCGGAGCTGGCCTAATAGAATTCGTGCCATGGAGAGTTAATGCTTGTTCCAATTCGAATTGGAGGAATTTGCAAACCACGGACTACTCCCCTAACCAACTTGACTCGGCCCCTACAGCTCACTCACTCCCGGGCTCGACTCGGTGCCTGCATCTCACCAGAAAACTCACTCCCAGGCAATTCCTCCACTCTGCAGCTCATGACCTAGGCAACGTGACCTTCAGGTTCATTCATATGTAAGGCCATCCTCCCAACATGCTTTTATTTCTTATAGGAATGATGTTGTCGAAAACTTTTCATCTTTTCATGAACTGCACAGTTTGTTCAACCTGAAAATTGTTTTGTTCACTCGGATTGTCTGTTCCGTAGTCTTGCATATGTAGGCATGGGGTTTTTTCTCTGATTTCTCTTTGGCTTCTTGAAGTATATAAAATATTACTCGTCACCTATGGAGTCCGTTCTTAAAGCAATTGTTACAACAGGGTGCAGGGTGTATTTGAGCCAGTCTACTCTGATAATGGAGACAACAAAGAAATATACCTGAATGTGGTAAAATTTTGCAGTGACAGATTAACAATAGAAATTAACCTAAATCTTCACATGCTACAGCTAATAAAATCTTTAAAATTATGAATGCATTTGCAGGTGGACATCACAATTTTAAAATTCAAATTGTAGCTCTAATTTAAATCTTCCAGATAAGTTTGATCATTGATCCTATCAAGCACACTGGAATAAAATATGGAAGGCAAGAGAGATCCTTTAATGAGAAGCCTCTTTTTTATCAAAATATAAAGCTAATCGTGTTCAATATGAAATGTATGGTTTCCTTTCAAAAACTAGTAGATTGGATCTTACTAGTTACACAATTGAAAGGTTCCATTGAGTATGGGATGCCTCAAAAGTCCAAGGTGGTTTCCATGGTTATAACTTAAAAGACATCATATACTTGGAGCCCTATATATAACCATCACAATGCTATCTTGACAAGCTTGATTCCTTGAAGCCTTTACATGTAGTTGTGACAGAAAACAGAGGACTCTTCAACCCTAGATCAATTATGAAGTTTGCATTCTGAAACATCATTACAATAAGGGCTCAACAAAGCTCTTGTAAAACTTGCTTTATATCCCATGTCAAACTAATACACTGAATTGCAGTTTTCAAACTATTTCAGAAGGTGGCCCAACAAACTGCTATTTTCTCTGAATCGATAGACATGCTAATAGGCCTCACTGTCTTGAAACATACTGTAGATGCAAAGAGAGATTCTCTAAGCATCAACAATGTCATGGGAACCAAGCTCCATTCTTTCTGTGGTTTGCCCCATACTAATGACATGTCAAAAGCAATGAGGCCATGTGCCTTCCTTTTCAATTTTAATGTCTTCCTTTTAAATTAGTAATGCATAAAGAATCCCAGGACAACCGACAAAGTAGAAAGATTGAAGACTTCTGGTATCAGGTCTGAACTGTTTCAGAGCATGTGAAAGTTATGACTTCTAAAGAAACTTTTAATTGAATCCAAAAGCTGGGAATTAAGTTGAGGGAGGAGTATCTGCTAATCAACGCTTGGAGAATTGATTATTTATTGATTGAACTAGGGGGGAGTAATGGTGTCCTCATGATACAGTCACCATTCCAACGGCCACAATGGGATTTGAAATTGTTAGATTTTGAAAGAAACAATTGTGATTCATTAGTTTCTTGCCTGTACTAGGGATTCATTAGCCTTGGATGTTACAAAAGCTTCCCTAGGATAACCCAGCTCGACCCTCTTATCCCAGGGCATTATGCTAAAGACATTCCCTGGCTCTGCATTAGTACCTTAATGATGGTGCTAATTTCACTTTTGATTTCAGTAAGATTAAAGTCTCTTTTCTTGCAGAGGGTTAGTCTCTTTTTCTTTGTCTAGGTTGACCTCATAGGTCTACCCCTTGGTACTTCTTATTTTAATTCTATTTTTGCTATTACTTTATTTGAATATTTAGGAGCTGCCTTTGGCACTATCACATTTCCATTGTGGTTGTCTACTTTAGAGTCCTATTAACCTATTATGGTAATTAAGACATCAATGCAAATTAATTTCTTTCTTCCTTTATCATGTCTTTACCTATTTCTTAGGGGATTAGAGCACTGAAAATTCTGTTAATTGCAAGTTTCTAAATATTTCTTAAATTCCAATAAAAAACATAATCTTCTTATAAACATAGGGTATTCAGAGTACTTGATAGATATCATAATTAAAGGCTTTTGATTCAACCTTGCAGAATTCGGTACAGTTCTAAATTGAGAGCTTTTGCATCTTCTCACAAAAATATGATATTTGGGTTATAACATACATTTTATAAGTCAGATATTGTTTGCAGATTCACATTGTTGAATGCTTTTCCTTTTAGTCCCTTAGAGCAAATCTGGGTGTGATTTGTATAGGCTCTTATAGGTTGTTATGGTGTCCGCTCAATGGTGGCCAAATGGATGGGCTTCTCAGAACCTCATTATGTTGGACATTGTGCTTATCGTGGATTGGGAGTTTATGCCAGTGGACAACCTTACGAGCAAAAAGTGCATTACATCTATGGAAAGGGAATCCGTGCTGGCTATGTGCCTCTTTCTTCTACTAAAGTCTATTGGTTTATTGTCTTCAACAGCCATTCTCTAGGTCAGTTTCCCAAATTCATCAAAAGCTCTGCATCTAGTACCCTTGTCTTGAAAATCGAAGGACATTGATAGATAACATTCTAGCATTGCTTCTTTATCTCAGTGCAATCGACTTTACAAATTAATGGGTTCGTGTTACATGGTCAACGCAAGATTGACATTTGGTCATGAGCCTTCAGTAAAATCAATAAAAATTAAAATGTTCCAATATTTTTTGTTTGCTTATTTTTAGGTTTTAATTCCTGATTTTGATTGGGCAGGTCCAAAGATAACAGACCCAAATCTTTTGAAGAGGGAAGCTCTTCAACTTGTTCAGAACTGGCCTAAGGAACTTGTTGAGACTATTGAGAATACACCGGCTGAAAACTTTGTGAGGACCCCTTTAGTGGACAGATGGTTGTGGCCTGTTGTGGGTCCAAAGTCAACATTAGGAGGTGTTGCACTAGCAGGGGATGCATGGCATCCCATGACGCCAAATCTTGGACAAGGAGCATGTTGTGCACTAGAGGATTCAATTATACTTGCTAGGAAGCTAGCAAAGGCACTTGATGTGGGCAAACAAAGCCAAACTGAAAATGGCCAAAGAGTTAGAGTTCCAAGTGATTATTTTGGAGGTTCTAACATACCGAGTCAGATAGAGGATGAATGAGGGTGATGATGGTCTGTTACTGAGTGATTTTGGATGTAATGTGCCACCTGCCAAGCTGCATTTGGCAAACATTTTTTTGGTGGACTGGTTTTCTATCCATATCCATTGCCAAGAACCTGGGTTTGGCCTTTGTTCTTATCCAATTTGTGGTCGGCTTGAAACCAGAAGGCACGAGTTTAGAAGATGTTCTGCATGCAGTTCAGTTAGTTATTGTTCCCGTGCTTGTCAAGCTTTGGATTGGAAAACTTGGCACAGACAAAAATGTACCCGACATTGGTGAGGATAATGACAATGGTCATATTGGTTCCCATGACATTGATGATGCTTAGAGAATCTCTCTTTGCATCTAGAGTATGTTTCAAGACAGTGAGGCCTATTAGCATTTCTATCAATTCAGAGAAAATAGCAGTTTGTTGGGGCACTTTCTGAAATAGTTTGAAAACTTCAATTCAGTGTATTAGTTTGACATGGGATATAAAGAAGGTTTTACAAGAGCTTTGTTGAGCCCTTATTGTAATGATGTTTCGGAATGCAAACTTCAGAATTGATCTAGGGTTGAAGAGCCCTCTTTTTTTATCACAGCTACATGTAAAGGCTTCAAGGAATCAAGCCTGTCAAGGTAGCATTGTGCTATTTATATGTAGGGCTCCAAATATATGTTGTCTTTTAAGTGATAACCATGGAAACTGCCTTGGACTTTTGAGGCATCCCATACCCAATGGAAATTTTCAATTGTGTAACCAATAATATCCAATCTACTACTTTTTGAAAGGAAACCATACATTTCATACTGAACACGATTAGCTTGATATTTTGATAAAAAAGAGGCTTCTTATTAAAGGATATCTCTTGCCTACCATATTTTATTCCAGCGTGCTTGATAGGATCAATGATCAAACTTATCTAGAAGATTTAAATTAGAGCTACGATTTGAAAGTTAAAAATGTGACGTCCACCTACAAATGCATTCATAATTCTAAAAATTTTATTAGCTGCAGCACGTGAAGATTTAGGTTACTTTCTATCGTTAATATGTCACTGCAAAATTTTACCACATTCAGGTATAATTCTTTGTTGTCTCCATTATTGGAGCAAACTGGCTCAAATACACCTTTCACCCTGCCGTAACAATTGCTTTAAGAATGAACTCCATAGGTGACGGGTAATATTTTATACACTTCAAGAAGCCAAAGAGAAATCAGACAAGAGACCCCATGCCTACATATGCAAGACTGTGGAACAGACAATCCGAGTGAACAAAACAACTTTCAGGTTGAGCAAACTGTGCAGTTCATGAAAAGATGAAAAGTTATCAACAACATCGTCCCTATAAGAAATAAAAGCATGTTGGGCAGATGACTTAACAGATGAATGAACCTGAAGGTCACGTCGCCTAGGTGGTGAGCTGCAAAGTGGAGGAATTGCCTGAGAGTGAGTTTTTTGGTGAGTTGCAGGTGCTGAGTCTAGCCTGGGACTAAGTGAGTTGCAGGGGCCGAGTCGAGTTGGTTAGGGGAGCAGCCCGTGGTTTGCAAATTCCTCCATTTCGAATTGGAATCTGCATTAACTCTCCGCGGCACGAATTCTGTTAGACCAGCTCTGATCTGATTAAATTATGAATTTAATGCGGACCGGGCAGAGGGTGGGGGAGGGCAGAGGAATTGCCAACGGTCAAAGCCAGACATTTTTCCGGGCAGCAACGGAAACCAGGCAATTCCTCCTCCTAGTTATACTACTCCCATGAAAAGTAGCATAGTAATGATCATTGTTAGTCGATGCCTTGCGTCATGCATTATGCGTTGCTGGTCTCATAAAATCTACGACCGTCCATTCGAATGAATGCATCATACTACTGGCTCCTTAAGTTCCAATAGTTTAAGTTGTTAAAAGTTGGTGATAAGGAAAATTAAAGCGACTTTCTATTTATTTGGAAATTTGATTTAATTTTTATGATTTTCAAAGAAATTTAATTGAATTTTTATTTATTTAAAATTTTAATTTATTTTTTAATAATTTAAAAAGAATTAAATTGATTTTTTTTTTTTATTATGATTGTTTTTATTTTAAATAATTTTTAGATTCATAAAGAGTAAATATATAATTTGGTAAAAGATAATTATATTGAAAACATTTCTTCACGAAAAATATTAACAAAATTTCTAAGTTTTATGATTTATATATTCTTATCATAAGACTTATTTCTTTCCTGTCTTACACAAGCACACAAAATAACTAACAAAATCCAACGTTCATCATGCAACATATTACATAGAAGTTAGTTAGAACTAAAATACCATGGAGTATGTTTCCTCCGCATTAAGAAACTTGTGAATTTCCATAAAATTACGAGGGAGGAACAATGCCTCTTTAGAAAGGGCATTGAATTTCATATTAAGTTCACTGAAAATTTGATGAAAGGAAAGCCATTTGAAACATTGGATATTATCATGCAAGTCCTGAAGAAAGAGATTGAGAATAATAGTTTCCATAAATATTTTTTTAATGTCGAGTCTATAACCAACTTAGAATCTCTCATCACCTATCATATTTTAACCCCTCTTTCAACAAGTACTATAAGGAGGGTTCATAGAGCTATAAACTTTGTTCTATTATTCAAGCCTCTTCCCATAGAATGCCTAATGAGTTAGTAATTATTGTTATATAAATAGAGAATTGCTCCCACCTCACATATAGGGGGAAGACCTTGGCTAGCTCCATCAAAGAAATATCTAGGGTTTTCCATATCTAGATCGAGCATCACTAGATTCCTTAGGCTTTTACCCTTTGTTTTGGAGAATTTAGAATCTACGGATAAACACTAATTCACTAGACAAGTAGTTATGCCTAGAACAACAGTTTAAAGTGTTTTAGACTTTTCCTATAAACGATAGATAAGAAGAGGGGATAAAATTCCTACTTGTAGTTCCACTTTCCTCTCGTCTCCCTTGTATCGATTTCGTCGCTCCTTCCCATATTTAATCCACTTGAGAAGTACCCTATAAACACAACAGAAGACAAAAATCGATCAAAGCATACGATCCATTGAATATAAATGAAAGGAATCAGAAGCAATTCATACATATAAGCATTATGAAAGAACACAACATATGGAAAAAGTTTCAAACACATTATTAGATAGAAGGAATTACACCCATCAGTGTCTGATTCAAAGTCATTCCTCCAACTTGGATCCCATCCACATCACATCAAAAGCAAGACAAGCTTGTGGCATCACATCATTTGCTCCAAAGTCAAGTCTCATAGCAGCATTATCTCCTCACAATTCAACATAATCCAGCCAGCCCCTGATCACTTAGATGAGTGGTCAATTTATAGGAGGATGAAGGAGGTTTTTTCATTAATGGTGGCACTGAATGGCCTTCCATACTTAGTATTAGTTCCATGGAGAAAGGTATGAGAGGATATGATGCACCTTGACTTAATCCTCATCCATTTTCGAGCTCATAGGAGTAGATAACTAAGGGAAGCTTCTAGATGACTCCAAGATATAAGAATATTCTGCAAACCCCAATTGAATTTCACTCAAATTCGCCCAGCGCAGCCTAAAGAGGGCTTAGGTGCTTTGCAGAGCACCCTGACAGTGTATCTACCTGCGCTGCAGAGCACCCTGGCAGTGTATCTACCTAAGTTGGTCCATTTAGAGACCATTTCTGGATGTCTTAGGTCATGAAACTTTCTGGGATGGAGGCATTCAAAGGGGTGACTTGTTTAGGGCATGAAGCAACTAAAATTAGGGTATGATGAGCCCTAAAACACTGATGTGTATGTTGGGATTTGATGTGCCCAAATGAATCTGTAACAACTTCCCGTTAAAGCATGAAGTTGGAAAAATGTCAATGTCGAATGAAATGCTTTATGATGTGATGAGGAGGTATTGAAGTGAAAGGTGACCTGCATCAATTACAATACATATATCATGATATTTGATTTTACATGAATTGTTGAGGGAAGGCATACCCATGCTCAGCTTATAAACTTTCATTACATGTACACAAACAGTCGTCTATAGATATAGACCCATGATCAGAATGACCATCAATGTAAAGCCATTGTACATATTATTTAGTACTCCTGATATTGTAGCCCGGATGGATGAAACTAGATCCAAGGTCTTCAATCTCGTTCAACTGTTTTCTCAGGTACGAGTCTAACTATGTGAATATGTGATCTGAAGTTGAACATGGGAAGACACCATCTGATTACCAGCCAATGATGTAAACTGTTAATAGATGCAAGAGAAATCACCAATAATGATAATGATCCTCAAGGTACTGCAGTACATTTTGCATGGTGTGAATTGATCATTTGATGTTGAACACCATACAAAGTCTTTTGGTTGAAGGCAATCGATGTATGCCTATCGCCGAGAGCGAGAAACCTACCATTGATGCATTCCAGCCTCAACATATTGAATGGGTGTTTCTAAGTCAACTTCTTGGATAATAAGTTGATGCCGAAAATAAGTGACTCATCGCCAGAGGGCCTTGATGTATCCCATATCAACGACATGAAATGAGTGTAGTGATTTCAGAGATGGAATTTGACTGACGACACAAGATTCAAGAATGGCAGTCATGAAAATGAAGGTTTATGGTATTGCAAAAGATGGATTTTGACTGAATGACTTCTCTTGAACATGTTGGCGACACTAAAGTGAACTGGTAGCATTGACCCAAAACAAAGTGATGGATGGTATGATAGACCAATGGTGTGATAACCATCAAGCTAATAAGCCAACCCAAATAGTCACAGTGATGGAGTGAAAGTGTCATGTTCAAGAGCGACCTACTACCATAAAGTGGTTTCCCCCTTTTTCCATTTTCCCCAGTAATTTTTGACCAATACCTCTTTATTTTTATCAAGCTTGAAGAGGATAACATATGCTTGTTGTATAATTTCACCCTTCGGGCAAATCCATTGCTATTTTATGTTTTAACGAGTCTAGCGAAGGTGAAACTTGGTCTTGTCTAGATGGACAAGTTTGTCGCTATTTGATGTTTTTAACGAGTTTAACGACAAAGATAACTCGGTCCTTTTCATGTTTAGAGAGTTTGAAAAGGTACAAAAAGAAAACTCCACAAGTTCTTTTTCGTAAATTAATCTCTCAAGCCCGAAAAAGTGTAAAATAATACAAGAGAGATATCTTTTCCAATCCGTTAACGAGCTGGAAAGGACAAGCGCTCGACAATCTTTTCATATTTAGAGAGTCTGAAAAGAGCTTAAAGAGGACTCCACTTTGAGGAACGAGTGGTGTCTAGGGTAGCAACTGGTTCCGGTGATGTTGGAACTTCTCAAAACATGTTGATTTATGTGACGAGGCTGGCTAATAAGACCACTCATTGCAATTGTTCCTCAAAAAAGGTAAAACAACCATGTGAAAGCATATGATCTGCCAAAGAGATGGTGGTGATGGAATGAAACAATCAAGGCTTGTCTAATAGAAAATTCTGATAGAATGGCAATCACAAGGGTTAAAAATGGAAATGGGTTCATTTTTACACAAGATTGAACCATAGGGAACTATTCTTGGATTCAATTTCATTTTTACACAAGCATAAAATGAAAAGCTATGCTTGAGATTGGTTTACATGCCCCCAGCATGATTAAAGGGAGAGTCTCCTGTAACCAGATGGAAGTTGCTGCGGTGAACTAGGACGGTTATCCAACACAATTTTGGCTTCATCCAGATAGGGACAAAGGTGAATGGGGTGATTCCCTTCACATAACCTATAGGGAAACTTAACTTTACCGCTAGGTGCATGCCCCCCAAGCTTCATTACATTCACCTAAGTAGAATACTCGTGGCTATCAAGTGGATGGAATGAAGGTTCATTTACGAGATCAAGTGAAAGACTTAACTGCGATTTTACAAGATCTACTCAAAGACTCGACATGGAACTTTTCTCCAAGGGACCTTGTTTAATTTTTTAATGAGGTTGACACAAGACCAGGAACTATCCTCATGTTCTTTCGATCACAACTCATAAGTGGTCATGAAGGAGAGATCTGGCTCCAATGCCCCCAATACATGATGTACAACATCACTGAATTGTTCATCAATTGATGTAGGTATGGAACGGGTTGCCACATAATTAACCCATGGCGGGGATGATACCATTGTACAAAAGGACCAATTAGGGAAGGTGGTTGATTGGAAGCCATATTTGAACCAGGAAATGAAAGCTAGTCAACAATGACAATTCTGCCTTCATGCGGGAAACAAATCACTCGAAAGAGTATTGAAACGATAACTCCCATGTCATAAACATAGTCACACCCAAGAAGTAAATTATAATCCAAAGGACCTAGGACTACCATCACGTTTATATAAATGATTTTCCCTCCCAAAGTAATAGGTGACTGAGGAAGGATCCTTAATGGTTGAATGGTTCCTCTGTTAAAATCCAACAGATTCTGGGTAACAGACACAAGCGACGGCGAACCGAGTGCTTGCCAAGCAGTTGAGGAAAGGATACTCACAGATGCACCTTCATCTATAATAGTGCTAGATACAATCATATTACAAACCTGTACTATGATCTAGAAAGGCATATAAGAAGGAAGAAGGAATCCTGCCAGTCGATTCCAATCAAAGGAAGTGACTAGACTACTTGGAGGGGGTACCGTAGAAACGGGAGAATTAACCCCTTCAGTTATGAGAACTGGAGGATTTTCCTCCTATCTTGGTGGAACAGGAGGCTTGCCTCCAAGCTCATTGGAATCTGAAGAAACAAAAAAACCTGAGTGGTATCATATGCACTCTCTTTGGGAAAGGTACTATTAAATGAAGGTGAAATTGGGTCAACTATTACCTCGACCTGTTGATTTGTGTCGGGTATAGTGTTGGGTCCCTATAATACTAGTGATTACCCCCCATTACTATTATAGTTATACCCCTTATTTATATTGTTGTGCCCCTATTACCCCCATATTTTTATTTGTGTGCCCCATAGAATCCCTCTATTGTTATTTTTGTGGCTTTATATTATTATTGTTAGGTCGGTTGGATTATATTGTGACTCCTTAGACTCCTATATATAGAAAGGAGGTTTTGTCATTTGAATCATCAAAGAATTGTTCATTTATGTAATGTAAAGGAGGTTTCCCCCTCAAAGAGGCTGAATTCTAAGGCGTTGATCTATCTTTTCTATATTTTCTTGAGCTGGTTTCATAACATTTGGTATCAGAGCTTTGGATTCTAGGGTTTCGCTGCTCCAAACAGGCCATCGTGGCATTTTCACTATAACTTTTTTCTGTGATGTTTCAGAAGTCACAAAAGAAACCCATTTGAGAAGAAATCGCACTGAACCTTGGGTCTGAATTTCAGAGCTTTTCGCGCGATATTTTCGGAGATATGATCTGAGGAAGTTGGTCTTTTTGCAGACTCCTGAATTACATTCAAAACAGGTGACCTGGGGAAAATTGTCATAACTTTCTCTCTGGGAATCAGATTGAAATTTCATAAGAAGGTACAGAAAGAGAACGGACTGTAATTTCTTGTATATCTTTTTCAGAACCAAATATCGAAAATTGTACACGTGGCACTTCATACAACTTCGCTCTTCTGGAAAGGTCTATAATCAGGTCATCTTGGGAGATTGTGCATAACTCTTTCTTGGAGAATCCAATTTGGATCAGACTGGTGGCATTGGAAAGAGGACATAGAGAGCTACTACAGGTCACAAATTCAGAACTAGATGATTGGAAAGTACAGAGATACATCAGAGGCAATATCGAGCTCCTACAAAGTGAAAAAAGGTGTGTAGATTTTTTTAAATTTTTGCTTAAGCTTGGTTTGAAAATTTATTTTGAAGGAATTCAAAGGGCATAGTAGAGCATTATTATCGGTAACTGATGCCCCGAGGAAAAAAAATGCAAACACCTAGTAAGGAACCTGAAAGCTCTAGCATGACTCATGAAGAAGAGGAAGAAATGCTACATGATATATCAAAATTACAAGAACAAGTGCAACAAATGTCACGCTCACAAAAGCTAACAGATGCTAAGATAAATGGCGTGGACGCTAAGATAAATGGCGTGGAAGCTAAGATGAATGGCATGGAAGCTAAGATGGACAATTTGAAGATAGATTTGAACACAAATTTGAAGACAGGCATGGCAGATTTGAAGACAGATTTGACAAATTTTCTACAAGAAATACTTACTAATGGTGAAAAGGTAGTAAAGGAAACTCATGATGAGAACAAAAGAAATGTTAATTAGGATTCCATAGACGCTAATGGTGGATCGAAGAATCACCATATTCCAAAAATCGATATGAGGAAGTTTGATGGCAAGGATCCTGCCACATGGATATTACAGATTCGATCTCAATAATGTGCAAAATGCACAAAAGGTACGTATGGAAAATGTATATTTGGAACCAAATCAGTTTGTATGGTATCAATGGCTTTGTTCTCGTAAAAAAATTATCACTTGGGCAATTTTTACGGAAGAATTGATAGCACATTATGAGGATACAAAAAGCAACACTTTTTTTAGCCAATTTATAAGTCTCAAACAAAAGGGTTCAATAATGGAGCACATTGAGGAGTTCCAAAAATTGAACATAAGGGTAAAAGATATTCCAGAGGAGCATAGGATTGATGTGTTCACAGGGTCTTTAAAGGATAATATCCAATATGATGTTCGCCTTTGGGAACCTGATTCATTAGAGAAGGCATTCAGGTTAGCAAGAAAAATGGAAAGCAAAATTATGGCAACTAGGAAGCATGCCACTCACAACTATAAAGATGGAAGTGTTGTTACCCTAGTCTTCCACAACCTACAAGGTTGACACCACAAAAATTGGAAGAAAAAAGAGCAAAAGGGCTTTGTTACAATTGTGATAGCAAATACACAAAAGATCATAAGTGTGTTGAGAAGAAATTATTCTACATAGATTGTGAAGAGGAAGACGAAAAGGAGCAAGAAAGGTCAAAAGAAGAGGATATATTCCAGGAACAAAGCCTAGATGAAGAACAAATAAATCCCACCATATCTTGTAATGCATTGGCGGGAATTACCACTCCTCAAACCATCAATATAGAAGGACAAATCAAGAAGAAAAAGGTAATAGTGTTGATTGATTCAGGAAGCACCCACAATTTTATTCATTGTAGGGTAGCAAAAGAATTGAATTGCTTCCTATATCTAGCACCAGAGTGTCAAGTGATGATTGCAAATGGAGGAATAATAAATTTCTCTGGAAAGTGCCATAATATCAAGCTATCCATGGGAGAATATGTATTGATTAGCCCAATGCTTTCTATTCCAATGGGAGGTGCCGATGTTGTACTAGGAGTCCAATGGCTACAATCCTTGGGTACAATAGTTTTTAATTTTCAAGAACTTTTCATCAAATTTTCTACGGAAGGAAAGGAAGTTGAATTAAGGGGTATTGCAGGGAAACCAAGAAAGATAATCAGCTCTAATGGCATGACTAAGCTTCTAAAAAAAGATCAAAGAGGTGTAATTGCACAATTATGTTCGCTAGATGTGTCCACATTGGAATCATCTATTTCTCCATATCTACAAAAAGTCCTGGACAATCATTCCAAGGTATTTGAGACTCCCAAAGGTCTCCCACCTATGCGTGATCATGATCATTCTATTCATCTAATTCCAGGAAGTGTTCCTCCAAACATCAGGCCGTACAGATATCCCTATGTCCAAAAAAGTGAAATTGAACGTATGGTTGCAGAAATGCTAGAGGCTGGTATAATTCAACCGAGTCAAAGTTCTTTCTCAGCTCCAGTAGTATTGGTACGCAAGAAGGATGGATCATGGTGCCTGTGTCTGGATTATAGGGAGCTCAACAAGCTCACTACTAAAGATAAGTTCCCCATTCCTGTCATTGAAGAATTACTGGATGAATTGCATGGATCAATTTACTTCACCGAGTTGGATCTTCGTTCGGGATATCATCAAATCAGAATGAAGATTGAAGACATTCCGAAAATGACATTTATAACTCATGAGGGTCATTATGAATTTTTGGTCATGCCTTTTGGCCTTACCAATGCACCTTCAACATTTCAAGGTTTGATGAATTCAATTTTCAAACCATTCCTTAGAAAATTTGTGTTAGTATTTTTTGATGATATACTAATCTACAGCAAGTCTTGGAAGGATCATGTTGAACATGTTGACAGGGTGCTACAACTATTGGAGGAGAAACAATTATATGCAAAAATATCCAAATGTTTCTTTGGAGTCTAGGAGGTGGAATATTTGGGTCATATTGTATCTCATGAAGGAGTTAAGGTAGACCCTAGCAAAATTAAAGCCATTAAGGAATGGAAAATCCCCACATCCATAAAGCATCTGCGAGGATTTCTTGGGTTGACAGGGTATTATCGCAAGTTTGTTAAGAATTATGGGAGAATAGTAGCACCTCTAACAACATTATTGAAGAAAGATTCATTTTCATGGACTCCGGAAGCAACAAAGGCCTTTGAACATCTTAAAGAGGCAATGTGCCAAGCACCGGTCTTAGCTACACTGGACTTCACAAAAACTTTTATTGTGGAATGTGATGCTTCAAGAAATGGAATTGGTGTTGTTCTAATGCAAGATGAAAGACCCATTTCTTTTGAAAGTCGTCCGATCAAGGGAAAGTTTTTAAGCAAAGCTATTTATGAGAAGGAAATGTTGGCAATACTCCATGCACTTAAGAAATGGAAACCCTACCTAATGGGAAGACACTTCAAGGTAAAAATGGATCATTATAGCCTTAAATACTTCTTAGAACAAAGATTATCCTCTGAAGAGCAACAAAAGTGGGTCACAAAGATGTTGGGTTATGACTTTGAAATCATCTACAAAAAAGGGAAGCAAAATGTGGTGGCAGATGCACTCTCAAGAAAGGATGAGGATGTGGAAGAATTGTTGTGTGCCATTTCTATTATCCAACCAGATTGGATAAACGAAGCAAGGGAGGAATGGAAGAATGACGAAGAAGTGTGGGCACTTATTCGAAAGCTACAACATGATTCTAGTACTTCTGATACATTTAGCTGGCAAAATGATTCGTTATGGTACAAAGATCGCTTATACCTTTGTAAGAATTCCCAGCTAAAACAAAATATTCTTATGGAATTGCACACTTCTCCCTTAGGAGGGCACTCAGGATTTTTAAAAACTTACCACAGGGTTAAGAAGGAATTTTTTGGGATGGCCTTAAATCAGATATTCAAAAGTTTATGGCGGAATGTTTGGTTTGCCAAAAAAATAAAGTTGAAACAATTAAGACACCAGGTCTATTACAACCTTTGTCCATTCCAAGCCAACGTTGGGAGAAGGTTTCAATGGATTTTATCACAAGTTTACCCAAGTCTGAGGGAAAGAGTGTCATCATGGTGGTAGTTGACAGACTTACCAAGTATGCACACTTTTGTGCATTATCACACCCATTTAAAGCCAGTACAGTTTCTACTGCATTTATGGAAACAATTCAAAAGCTACATGGAAACCCAAAGATTATTGTAAGTGACAGAGATCCCATTTTCACTGGAAATTTTTGGACAGAATTATTTTCTTGTTTTGGTACTCAGTTAGCTCATAGCTCATCTTATCATCCTCAATCTGATGGGAAAATTGAGATAGTAAACAAATGTTTGGAAGGATATCTTCGTTGCTTTGTATATGATAAACAGACACAATGGGTCAAATGGTTGCCTTTGGCTGAAGGTGGTATAACACTTCCTTCCATACAGCAACAAAAATGACCCCATTTATGGCACTTTATGGGTATCAACCACCATCCATCACATCATATTTAAGAGAAAATTCTAAGGTTCAGGCAGTGGAACATCACATCGAACATCAACAACAAGTCCTCCAACTCTTAAAGGATAACCTCGTGTTGGCACAAAATAGAATGAAACAACACACAGATCAACATCGCAGTGAAAGAAGTTTTGATGTAGGTGATTGGGTATTCCTACGGCTACAACCATATAAGCAAATGTCCCTAAAGCAAGCTAAGAAGGATAATAAACTATCACCAAAGTATTATGGTCCGTACAAGATGTTGCAAAAGATTGGTACTATGGCATACAAATTGAAGCTTCCTGCAGCTTCTCGATTGCACCCAGTTTTCCATGTTTCATGTTTAAAGAAGGTTATAGGTGACAAGCTCCCAATTCAAACAATATTTCTAGAACTTGACGAGGAAGGAAAAATTATATTGGAACCGGAAGCAGTCACAGAAACAAGAACTCGACAGCTACGAAATCGATCAATTTCAGAGTATCTTATCAAGTGGAAGAACTTATCCGCTGAAGATTCCACATGTGAGGATGAGAATTTTATGCAGAAGTATCCAGAATTACTCAAGCGTTGAGGACAACTCTTTTTTGAAGGAGAGGGGCATGTTGGGTCCCTATAATACTAGTGATTACCCCATTACTATTATAGTTATACCCCTTATTTATATTGTTGTGCCCGTATTACCCCCATATTATTATTTATGTGCCCCATAGAATCCCTCTATTGTTATTTTTGTGGCTTTATATTATTATTGTTAGGTCGGCTGGATTATATTGTGACTCCTTAGACTCCTATATATAGAAAGGAGGTTTTGTCATTTGAATCATCAAATAATTGTTCATTTATGTAATGTAAAGGAGGTTGCCCCCTCGAAGAGGCTGAATTCTAAGGCATTGATCTATCTTTTCTATCTTTTCTTGAGCTGGTTTCATAACATATAGACTCATAGGATTCACTTTCAGAGAGAGTGGGTTTGACCGACGGTTGATTTTGGTTAGTCAATTCATCAACTAGTGAAGGATTTTGGGATAGTTTTTTCCTGTAACCAGATGGAAGTCACTGCAGTGAAGTAGGACATTTATCCAACACCTTTTTGGCTTCATCCAAATAGGGAAAAAGGTAAATGGGGTGATTCCCTTCACATAACCTACATGGAAACTTGACTTTACCCTTCTTTTCATGAACCTTACTACCACTAGTTGATGGTGTGTCACCAAGATGATCTCCAGAAGTTGATGACACAGAATGATGTGAACGAGAAGACCATTGATTTAAGATATGAGGAATATCAGGAAAATTTCGAAGAATATGGTCTCCCACACAAAGTTTGCATGGATATCGAACTTTGTGAGGCTTGTTGGATGGGATCAACTGGAGGATTTTGTCTAGTTCGGGGAGTACTCTGTTGTGGAGAAATCACGACATTTTGAACCAAGGAGGTTGAAAACAACCATACTGGTAAGCTAATGGTAAATCCCAGAAGGGACAATGTATCCGTATAAAGGAGCACCAATATTTCCGAAAGGACGAAAAGGACTAGGATTCCCATCAAAAGGAATTCCTTGATCGTGGACTCCGGATTTGTCGCCATATGTTTCAACCTAAGATCAACTAAGGAGTGAGCGTGGAGGATGTTATCCATGGTCAATTAATTTTATTTTAATCAAAGTAACATAACAAAACAAAAGAGGGATAATCTAGACAAAAGGTTTACCAAGCAACTGTGAACTGCAGAATACCTCCTGGTGAACCGAGAAGTACGGGTAGGCAATCTCCCCAAATGTTGTGTTCGGTGTATCACAGTGTATAAGGTGGTCGACTCAGTTACCTAAGGATGGATAGCAATCTAGATTTTTCCTCCCATATATACCCGAAGGTACATGGACGAGCTACGATATACACACATACATGTAATGAGGTATCAAACTTGGGATGTATTGTAGACAAGTTAGCAACAACTGCTTTGTTTTACGATGCCAGACCTCTAAATGTTTTTCGTTAGGTGACAATGCTCCATTAAGTAAATTCAAATAGATTTTAATTTGATCTTCTTTAGAATTTTCCTTTCAAGGTTCACCACGTGATGTATGTTTGCAATTCCTAAAATGCAACTAATATGATAAGCATTATTCTCATTCAATTTAACAATTAAAATCCTTAGCTTGTATGGATAGAGCAATCAGATTTTGACAAAGAGCAAAGAGAACAGCTAATGCAATTTCCCTAGTTATTCCTTTCAAGCATTCACAAGCTACAATATGAACGATGCAAGTTTTTCTTTTCGAATCCCTTATTATTATGATGAACAAAAAGGAAATATGCACATATAATCAATCAGTCTTTAATAAAAATGAAAACATTGATGACAATTCTACACTTTCTTTCGAACAAAGATTAATCAACTATATCCTAACTTTGAATATAGACTACTGATGAAAAAGAAAACATTAAAGAAACATTAATCAATCAAATCAAATTAGGGTTGGAAAAGGAGGTAAAAATTTGTTCTCTGAGACATGACATTAATGGATCAATTAGTAATCAAACAAATAAAGAAAAGTTGGAAAAAACTCAATCCAAAGGTGGGAATTTGACCTAAGGTGGATCAGCACAGGTCAAAGAGGGCCTAACTGCATTGCAAATCACTGTCTCTCGCTCAATGGTGCTCTGCAGAGCACTTTCCCCTGACCAAGCCTGCGTTGATTTCTGAGAGGCCACTCAAGAGTCATCTAACCTCAATTTTTTACCAAAATTCAATGCAAAAGGGCTGAAATACAATCAATGAACACAAATAAAGTCTACAAGGATGTCTTAGGATGTGGATAAGCTACTAGGAAAGAGGATTCTTCCGTAACAGAGTCGCCAATTTGTTTTGGAGAATTTAGCATCTATGGATAAACACTAATTCACTAGACAAGTAGTTGTGCCTAGAACAATAGTTTAAAATGTTTTAGACTTTTCCTATAAACAATAGATAAAAAGAGGGGATAAAAGGCCTACCTGTAGTTCCGCTTTCCTCTCGTCTCCCTTGTATTGGTTATGTCACTCCTTCCCATACTTAATCCACTTGAGAAGTAACCTGTAAACACAACAAAAGACAAAAACCGATCAAAGCATACGATCCATTGAATATAAATGAAAGGAATCAGAAGCAATTCATACATATAAGCATTATGAAAGAACACAACATATGGAAAAAGTTTCAAACACTTTATTATATAGAAGAAGGAATTACAACCTATTGGAGACATGATTGTCGTTACACCAAAACACACAGGTGTTAGTAAACAGACACATCGCTAGATTTAAGCACATGCCACGAAACACACGGGAGCGTTGGATCAACACTGCCATTAACGGGGAGCACAAAAATATCTCCCCTCAACGCAAGCCAAGTGTGTTTCGAACTCGAGACCTCTAGCTCTGATACCACTTGTTGGAGCTTGTCTTAAGCCATACAAGCTCTTCTTGAACCTGCACACTAGTTTCTCCTTCCATTTTACTTCATGTCCTTGTGGCTGCTACATATATATATTTTCCTCCAAATCCCCATGAAGAAAGGTTGTCTTTACATCTAACTGCTCAAGATGCAAATCTTCAACTGCTACTAGGCTTAAAAGTTCTGATTGAAGTCATTTTAACAACAGGAGAAAATATTTCATCAAAATCAATACCTTTCTTCTGTGCAAACCCCTTCACCACACGTCTAGCTTTGTACCTCTGTTTTCCTCCATCTTCTTCCTTCAGCCTGTAAACCCATTTATTCTACAACGCTATTTTACCTGCAGGCAACCTGACTAAGTCCCAAGTCTGGTTATGTGCTAAGGAGTCCATCTCTTCTTTCATGGCTTTCTCCCACTTCTTCCTGGTTTCTACCTGCACTGCTTCTTCATAACATTCTAGTTCACCAGAATCAGTCAACAATACATAATATAATGAAGGAGAGTATCGTTCAGGGGGTCTACTTATCCTAGTAGATCTTCTAACACCACTTTCAGATGTTTGAAGTGCTTGTCGTTGTTGTGGTTGTTGTTCTGTCTGTTGATCATTATAATTTTCAGGCACCATCACTTTTCCTATGATATCGTCAACCACTGTGTATTCTCTGTTTTCTTTTTCTTGTTTCTTTTCCTGTAGCTGATTCTTATACAAGACCTTTTCATTGAATATTATACCTCCGCTCCTAATGATTTTCTGATTTTCATAATCATATAAGTGATAACCAAAATCATTAACACCATATCCAATAAAGGTACATTTCTTTGATTTTGCCTCAAGCTTTGTTCTATTTTCTTTGTTAATGTGGAATACCACCATCCAAGGAACTTGAAGGCCCTCTGTTTATTATATAAACAACAGTATCTACAACATCTTCCCAAAATTGTAAAGGCAATCCTGCATGCAATCTCATGCACCTTGCGTGCTCCATGATTGTCCTTTTCATCCTTTCTGACACACCATTTTCTTGTGGTGTTCCTGGAACTATCTTCTCTCTATGAATTGCATTCTCTGAACAATACCTATCAAACTCTTTGCTACAATATTCACCTCCATTATCTGATTTGAGACAATTCAACCTTTTCCCTATCTCATTTTCAAGCAAAGCTTTCCATTTCTTGAAAGTATCAAATACATCAGATTTATTTTGAATACAATAAATCCAAGTTTTTATGGTTGCATCATCAATAAAAGTAACATAATAATGAGAGCCACCAAGAGATAATACCTGAGCAGTTCCCCATACATTTGTATGCACAAGCTCTAATTTTTCGCTCTTCTTTTCTTTCCCAACTCTAAGGAATCTGAATCTCTTATGTTTTCCATAAACACAATTCTCACAGAATTTTAAATCAACATGCTTCAAACCTGGCAACAAATTCCTTGAGCGAAGAATCTGCATCCCCTTCTCACTCATATGCCCGAGCCTATGATGCCACAATGTTGTATCTTCTCCTGTAGAAGTTAAATCATTAACAAAATTAGAAATACCATTGCATAAATACAATGTACCAACCTTTTCTCCTTTCACTATTACTAGGGATCATTTAGTGTCCTTCCATGTTTTATCTGTGAAATTACTTACGCAACCTTCACCTCCCAACTACCCTATTGAAATCATATTTTTTTTAGATCTGGAACATGCCTAACCTTCTTCAATAGCCACTGATTTCCACTTTGTTGTTTTATGAAAACTGTACCCATTCCAACGATTTTACAGGTTTTATCATCACCCAATCGAACCTATCCAAAATCTCCTTAAACATAATCATGAAAATGTTTCCTATCAAGTGTGGCTTGGAATGAGGCCCCTGAATCTACCACCTAGGCATCAATAATAGTTTCTAATGAAAGAATCAAATCATCTTGCAACACATCACCTATTACATTCGCTTCATGATAAGTTTCTTGCTGCGCATCTCCTTCTTTTCCCTTCCGAGACTTGTAGTCTTTCTTCAGGTGTCCTTTCTTCCCGCATTTCCAGCACACTATCCTTGATCTGGACTTGGATTTGCCTTTTCTTGACTTACTGCGATATCCTGGGCTCTTTCCTCTTTCCATTTATCTTCCCCTAGTCTCTGCAGTCAAAGCATTACCTGATGTCTCACCGGAGCTTTTCCGTCACACTTCCTCACTAAGGATTGCACCGACAACATCATCAAACTTTAAAGTACTAGATCCAGAGACAGAGTTATTAATGGCCATAACTAAACCATTCCAACTTTCTGGAAATGAGCACAGAAATAACAGAGCCCTAACTTCATCATCAAAAGTTACCCCTACAGAACTTAACTAACTTGTAACTGTATTAAAATCATTTAAATGGTCTACAACATATCCACCTTCTGACATCTTCATATTAAATAAACGATTCATAAGAAATACCTTATTTGAGGCTGAGCGTTTTTCATATAGTTTTTCCAATGCCGACATTACACCCTCTGTTGTCATTTCCTTTGAAATATTAAATGCTACCGACGCCGCTAGGCACAGCCGTATTGTTCCAAATGCCTTTCTGTGAAGAATATCTCATTCTATGTCTATCATACTCGTTGGATTCTTTGTCTTTCCACTCAATGGTAGGTACAAATCTCTCTGATATAGATAATCTTCCATCTACATCTTCCAAAGTTGATAGTTTTGGCCGTTGAATTTTTCGACCCTAAACCTACCATCTTCCGCCATTACTCCCACTTGAACTAGGAACCCTCCTCTCCTGCGAGTTTATTAGCCAAATAGACCTTCGGTTCTGATACCAGTTGTTAGAAAATTATATATTACAGAGCAATCGAACACATAAAATATTGCAGAAATATAAACACAAAAAACGCATAAAACAAGAGAGACACAGATATACATGGTTCACCCAGTTTGGGCTACATCCACGGAGAAATAGCCAGTCCTTCTTTTATTATATTATCTAGCAAAATGAATAGATACAACCTACAACAGATCCGCTGTAACATCCTCTTTGCTCTCAATCTCCTCTCTCTTCCTCACTCAGAAATACAGATATACATTGACGCCATACAATTCCCCCATATATTGTGAGTGGTTGCCTTCTAGGGAAAAAAAACCCCAAATTAAACATAACTTCTACCATCAGATCATCTGCCTAATGAATGGCCCATATTGACTAGAAATAAGTAGACTTTTACAAGGCAAATTTACATCTATTTTTAGCTTTGGGGGCGCTGCCCCCAAACCCCCACCGGGGGGCCACTGGCCCCCAGACACTTGTTGGAGACACGATTGTCGTTACACCAAAACTCGTAGGTGTTATTAAAAAAACACATCGCTAGATTTAAGCACATGCCACGAAACACACGGGAGCATTGGATCAACAACGCCATTAACAAGGAGGGCAACACAACCATCAGTGTATGATTCAAAGTCATTCCTCCAGCTTGGATCCCATCCACATCACATCAAAAGCAAGACAAGCTTGTGGCATCACATCATTTGCTCCAAAGTCAAGTCTCATAACAACATTATCTCCTTACAATTCAACATAATCCAGCAAGCCCCTAATGACTTAGATGAGTGGTTAATTATAGGAGGATGAAGGAGGTTTTTTCATTAATGGTGGCATTGAATGGCCTTCCATACTTATAACTAGTTCCATGGAGGAAGGGATGAGAGGATAGGATGCACCTTAACTCATTCCTCATCCATGTTTGAGCTCATAGGAGTAGATAACTGAGGGAATCTTCTAGATAACTCCAAGAGATAAGAATATTCCCGAAACCCCAATTGAATTTCGCTCAAATTCTCCCAACGCAGCCTAAAGAGGGCTTAGGTGCTATGCAGAGCACCCTGACAATGTATCTACTTGCGCTGCAGAGCACCCTTGCAGTGTATCTACCTACGTTGGTCCCTTTAGAGATCATCTCTAGATGTCTTAGGTCATGAAACATTCTGGGAAGGAGGCATTCAAAGGGGTGACTCGTTTAGGGAATGAAGCAACTGAAGTTAGGGTTTGATGAGCCCTAAAACACTGATGTGAATGTTGGGATTTGATGTGCCCAAATGGATCTATAACACCCTTAGAATTGGCACTAAAACATTCTATTAGCCTTCTATTAGCTTGATGACCATTCATATTGAGACTCTAGGGGTGATCGAGGGGATCAAATTAGTGCTCAAAATTCAAAGTGTATGAATTTGATCAAAACCTGAATGATTGGTTAGATCTTGACGATCTGAATCCAATGCAACTTGTTTCACTCAAAATTGATATCGTATGCTCCCAATATCGTGTTCTGATCAAATTGCCAATTAGGTAAAATTTTGTAGAATTGACAGGTGACTAGACATTTAGGTCCTATGGTAGGCTGCCACTTGGCCTCTTCTGATTGGTCCAAAAATTATGAATTTTCTTGGCCAATGTGTTTTCACCATTTGTCTCAAGTTGATTGGCTTAGAAATTATTTTAGTAATTAATTGGTCATTGACTATGTAATTAGAGGACCAATGGGGGAGGGTCACGTGAGCCAACCGAAGTTAGCCACGTGGCCTCCCAAAGGTGGTCTAAAAATTTTGTTATGGAGGTCGAGCAATCCACTAGAGTTGAGCTTATGACCTAGAATCAATCAACCACAAGGCCAAACCACTACGCCACCGCCATGCCACTTAACAACTATATGTTACCGGTTTGATTTAAAGTTTATCACAGGCACATTTTGAAGTTGGGGTTGGGGCTAAGCCCGAGCCCTGGTCACTATGCCCACAAGGAACCATGGGCGAGACCATGGGCTAGGGCTTAGCCCCAGCCCTGTGGTCTAGCCCTAAAGAAAACCATTCACAAGGAGCCTTTACACATAACTTCGAGTAGAGTTTGGATAAGGGGCCAGCCTTGAGTTCAAATGACCCTTTACAAAATCAGGAGCGTGGAGGTTAAAAGGGATAGCCCTGGGCCACATGATCTATTATGTGACCACACTGTCAGCAAACAGGGAGTGTTTCGATGGTTAAGCACCCAATGCAGATTTTAAGCATCATACCTCAAGTTATATGCACACAATATGACCATGTATTTTTGTATTAGGGGCCTGCCTAGTGGGTGCAGTCGGTTAGCCCCGGCCCCTAGGCACGTGGCCCCCATCTGACCCTATATTTTTGAGCTGGGCATTAATGGGTAGTTTAACTATCCTACAATTTCACTATTAGGCGGAATTGTAGTCCAAATTTGCATGTTGGTTCGAGGTTTGGGGCGCTCAAGCCAAATTTGGGTCGAATTGTAAGATGACTAGCCATAGAATTTGGGGAAAAATTTGTAACAGGAATAACTTTCTCATTTTTTGGCCAAATGCGGTACAGAAATAGCCCAAGTGGCGGTTTTGATAATTCTAGATCCATTGGAAACATCATTTTTGTTGTTTGAGTATTGTAAAGCCATATAAACATACTTTTGAGAACTTAATAAAAGAGGACCTGTATTGAAAGTTGGACCAGGAGATGTAGTCGAGGAGAGGGGTGAATCCTTTAGCATGTTTTGTGTTATGTGTTTCAAATATGGTTATTTGTCTCTATTTGTCTATAAAATTTGGTTAAAAAACACTTTTTTATGTGTTTAGTAACTTGATCCATTACTTAAAACACATGTAAAATTTCAATTGCAATTTGTATATCACCTCCAGTTTTCAATCATAGATCATTTTGGTATTAGAGCATTAGGTTATTGTGAAGGTTTTATTTGTTTGCAAGTGTTTTTATGATGCTTTCAAGGTTGGAGCTTAAAATAGGAGAAGGATAACTTGTGGAGCCAACATCACAAATTGTTTCAAGGAGAAAAAACACACCTCAAGCTTCAATAGTCATGGCACATGATGAAGGTCCTGAAGGGATGTTTGAAGATGAAAGAAATTTCAGAAAAGAATTCTTTGGGATGTTTGAAATGGTAAAGGTTATTTATGAAGAGAGAAATGCAAGGTTGTATGGAGAGATCTCAAAACCTCCATAAGGAGATGGAGGAAAAGGAGACAAACATCCAAAAGGGAATGGAGGGAATGATGACAAACGACCACCTTCACCTCCATCATCCTCAACCTCATATTCTAATTATTCTACCCTTTCACAAACACCTCCAAATTCTCCAAAAGGACATGGTAAAACTCCTTTCCTAAAGCTTGATAGTAAGTTTGAATTGCATATGTACAATGGGGAGGTATATGTTGTTGGGTTGTGTTATATTCTTTCCACGACTGGACCTACCTATGGTTTTGTGCATGGTTTTCACACATGGTTTTGGATGCGATGGTTTTTAGTCCATGGTATTAGATGCTTCCGCATGTATAAATCTGTATTGTAACCTTGAAAGGAACATAATGAAAAATCAAACTATTAGTCCCGGTTTTTGGATCCAAGGGGAAATATCGTGTATATGTGTTTTATGTGTTATTGATCCAAAATTGAAAAAGGTATTACAGACTATGTGTGAAGTTTCCTATGTTACTTAGCGCAATGGATCAAAAACATTGCGAATAACACAAACACTTAGACAATTATAAAACACAATCAGAACACATCAACACAACCAAAATTGATAAAGGAGCTCACCAGACTTCCTGGCTATGTCTCCTGGTCCTAGCTTCCAGTGATGACCCCTTTATTATGTCTTCAAAATAGTTGTTACAGGTGTTAGCTACAAAACAGAGTCTCAACATGAATATGGATCTCACCGCTATGTTCCGCTCGAATCTTCGAGTCGAAACGAGTATACACTTGACCATTCTGGTCACTCTGACCTCCAAACCCCCTAGAACGGTTCACAACACACTCTCCTGAACACTCCCCCATCAAATTTTTTTTGTTATGGTATTTATACACCACGTGCAGTTACAAATTGCAATAAATGTGGAACAATATGTTTATAATAGAAACAAACTAAAAACAAAAGGACTGACAGGCGTAGAGTGGACCCCAACTGTCTGGTCTTTTCTTGGTGCTGATATCGAGATTAAACAATCTGTTAGATATCGCGTCCCTCTCATCAACTGATCTAGATGTTCCACATCGTTTATGTATCCGGGTAAATATGATGGTTGTCACACGGTCTCACGCCCCAACTAGCACGTCTGCTAATTCTCTGAAGGCACATGAGAAAGTGGTTTTCGAGATACTATGTGTCGCCCACTGAGTGGAGTCACCTGCTCTTGGTCGAAAAACACTTCCTACCTTGAAGGCATGTGATAAACCATTTACCGCTCTCCTATTGAAACTCAAAGATTTTAGCTTCTTTTTCATAAATTTATCACATCTGTTTTCCAGGATAACCAGCCTGTATGTTTCGATGCGATATGCGTCGAACTCCGTTGATCAGACGATCCCTGCTCTTGATCGCTGATCCCCATCACCTATGGTACGAAACAATCGCTGACTGCCACATCATCTTTTGTGATGACATTATCTAGAAACTGTGACTCTTTCCTAGGTTACCACCTATCCTTTTGACGTAGGCATTGACTTTTGGCCCTAAATCTTTAATTGCCTTTATTTTCCTTATCCAAACTTGGATTTACATGTTGTTTGCACCGTTGGCTTCGTATTAATGAGCACTTCAACATTATTCCAATTTTACTTGTATTTGAAGACTTTTGATCTAGATGTTATGTTGAATCCATTTTGGATCACTCCTCCACACTGGATAAAGTTCCTTCACTTTTCCATTCTCTATCCATTGTGCCTTACTTGGATTTGTACCTTTGAGTCCAATTCAAAGATACTCAACATTCCCTCGTCGTGAAGTTCTTATCCTCCAGTCAAGAACTGTGTCCTCTTGTAACTCGTTGATATACTTAGGCAACAAATCCTCAATGGAAGGTAGCCGACCTTGCTCTTCGGGATCTTCAATGAATGAAGGTTTTTACAACCTCAAGTTTTCAACATTAATGACTGAATAGATTTGCATATAAGCTGGTAGATCAAGGTGAAAAGCATTTTCACCAATTTTATCAAGTATTTTGAAAGGACTATATCTAATTGGTTTCAAATTTTTACCTTCCCTTTGCAGTCTTTCTTTGCTGATGTACAACTAGACTTGATCACCAACTTGAAAACTATGCTCAACTCAATGCTTGTCATGTAGTGCCTTATACTTTGCCTTGCTTCTTTCTAGCTGTTCCTATACTTCCTGGTGAATTTCCTAGATTTGTTCAATGAAATTGGTTGCTTTGTCCAAATCATTGTGTCCATCAATGGCTATGTCTTTACCAAAGACAAAGTCCAAGGGCGACTTTGATATAAAACCATAATAAGTCTCAAAAGGAGATCTTTGAGTAGAAGAATGTTTTACACGGTTGTAAGCATGCTACACATAACACAAATGTTCATCCCAAAGTTTGGGATGCTTGCTGCAATGTCCTCAAAGAAACTATATTACTGTCTTATTGACCACTTTTGTCTAACCATCTATTTGTGGATGAAATGTCATGCTCTTATTTAACCTTGTGTCCATTAACTCCCATAGACTTTACCAAAATTTCCCAACAAATCGAGAATCTCGATTAGATATAATAGAAGTGGGTAACCCAAAATGAACCCATACATTTTGAAAGAACAACTTTGCAGTTTGTTCAACTGTGACCTGTTTATTACATGGTACCAAAATACACATCTTACTGAACCTATCCACAACTACATACAAATAATCATGACCTTTTCTAGACTTTGGAGATCCCCCAACAAAATCCCAAGGACGAGAAGGAATTGGAAGTGGAGTATACAAGCCTAATTTTCTATTACTTGGCTTGCTTGTAGCACACATAGTACATCTTTTGATATATCTAGAAACTGTCTCATTCATTTGTGGCTAATAACAGAACCTTTGTAATTGTGCAACTCTTTTACTTACACCAAAATGACCTCATATGAGAGAAGTATGTGCTTCTCGGATTGTGTTAACTCTTTCAGTTTGTGGAATGCATAACTTTCCCAAATGATATAAGAGTTTGTCCTTTATATAATAATCCAATTCTTATACCTTCTTTCCATGAATTAAACTTGCATATACATCCCTAAAATATGTATCTCGAGCATATTACTCAATGTAAATTTCATGAATGATTGAATTATTCTTAAGTATAATGGATGCATTTATAATTGGTCTTGATAACATGTCTGCAACCTATTATGTATGCACTTATTATATCTGATAACAAGATGAAATTACTGTAGAAAACCCATCCACATGTAATATCTTGATTGTTGCAATTTAGTTTGTGAGTGTAAATATTGAAGTGGTTGAAGATTTGTGTGTATGATTTTTTCTTTACCCATTATGTAATGTTTCCACTTTTTAACACTCTGAATTAATACATAAAATTCTTTATCATATGTAGGATAGTTAACTACTGCTTATGTAAATGTCTCAGAATGAAAGCATATAGGCTTTATGTGTTGCATCAACACTGCCCCCATGGCATAGTCACTTACATCTGTCTCAATCTCAAATGGATGTTGAAGATCTGGAAGCGCTAGCACTGGCGTTCTACTGATCCTTTCTTTCAATGTTTCGAAGGCTTTTTGTTGATTTCCTCCCCACTGAAACACCTGTTTCACACTTGTCAAAGCATGTAAAGGAGCTGTAATCAACAAAAAGTTAGCAATAAACTTTCTCCAATATTGTGCTGCCCCTAAGAAACTTCTAACTTCTGTAGAGGTATTGGGTTTAGGCAAGTTTACAATGACTTCGACCTTAGAGGGATCTATCTTCAATTCATCACCCCCTAGAATATAACCCAAATAAGTTAAAGATGTTCTGCCAAATTCACATTTTGACAGTTTCACGTAGAGATTTTCTCTTTTTAAAACATCTAAAATCTGCTTTACATGCTTTACATGTTCATCCCATGTCCTTTTAAAAACAAGAATATCATCTAAATAGACTATTACAAAATCATCAATAAATGGTCTAAATACATCATTCATGACTCGCATAAATTTTGTAGGAGTGTTAGTTAATCCAAAAGGCATAACCAACCATTGATAAAGTCCTTACTTCATCTTGAAAAAAGTTTTCCATCCATCCTATTATGCAACTGTGATTTGATGGTAGCCGCTTCACAAGTCCTCTTTCTTTCGCACCAACACAATAGGTGATCCACACAGTGATGTGCTTGGTCTAATAAACACTTTATCAAGCAACTCTTGTACCTGCTTCTTTATCTCTGCATTCTCTAGAGCTGATAACCTTTTATACCTGTATTTGTAACCATTGTTTCATCACCTGAGTCTGATCCCAAGTCCTTTTGAATAGCAGCAACATTCTTTCGCTCTTTACTCCCGAACTTCTTAGGCTTCAATTCTGGATGCAAAGACCAGCAGTGTGCCTCATCGTTTCCTTCCTTCTTACAATGAGTGCATGAAGGCTTATCCGTCTTCACAATGTTCTTTTTCCTCTCCTTTCATTTCAATTTCTTCTTGCCTTTATTCTTGTTCTAATAGATTTGGATGATTTCCCAACATCTGGGGTTACATTTTTACCTCTAGCCATCTAGATGAGTTGCTTGTACTAATACATCATCTAAGCTAGTAGGATTAAGCATAAGTATAGTATGCCTCAAATAACTATGAAGACAACCTATATATTTTAATAATGTCTCTTGTGAGTCCAATGATATGCCTAATGTTAAAGCTCTCTTACGAAATTCCTGAGTATAACTCTGAACACTTTGACCTTTCAATTGAAGTAGTGTTTGCCAACTCATCATTGCTTACTGCATATAAGAAAAAGGATAAAAAAAATTTTTTAATGTAAGAAACAAATTCATTCCAAGTTGAAATGATTTTACCATGCTTTTGAAGATCTGCTTGTGTCTTGCCTTCCCACCACACAAGTGTGGTTCCTCCAAATTGAAGGCTAGCCAATTGGATCTTCTTCCTTTCTGAAACAACTTTCTGCACCCTACAATATACATCAATTTTCCTTATCCAATTATCAAGATTTTCTGCATTAATTTATCCATCATAAATTGGCAAATCAACTTTTACATCTAATTTGATCAAACAGGCTTTCTTTTTCTTCTTCTTAGAAGAACCCGTTTTATGAGAAGAAGATGATGATGATGACGATGATGGTGATGATGGAGGAGATGGAGGAGGCTTTTCTCCTTTTCCCTTATCTTCTTTCTCTAGAGGGACAAAAGGAAAAGGTTCTTCTACTCCTTTTTCTGGTTTAGGTGATGAAGTGCCTTCACATTTACCCTTCTTAAACTCATTATACATTTCTTCCACCATTGCACGTATCATCATGAAACTATCCAAGAACTGGGATTCTGACCCAAGTGGAACTTAATCTGCCATCCTTCTTCATGAAAATATCCTTCCAATCTCTAGATTCCCCTCAACAAGTTCAGCTTCACCTTGTCCAAGCCTAAACCTAGTAAGCATTCAAATCTCCACACAAACTTGTCAAACCTTAAGAACCTTAAGCTCTGATACCACTTGATCTGAAATTAAAAGAAAGGTATTGTAGATTGTGAAGTTTCCTATGTTACTTAGTGCAATGGATTGAAAATATTTTGAATAACATAGACACTTAAAGAATTGTAAAACACATCAAAACACACCAACACAACCAAAATTGATAAAGGAGTTCACCAGACTTCCTCTCTATGTCTCCTGGTCCTAGCTTCCAATGCTGACCCCTTTATTATGTCTTCAAAATGGTTGTTACAGGTGTGAGCTAAAAAACAGAGTCTCAACATGAAAATGGATCTCACCACTGTGTTTAGCTTGAATCTTCAAGTCTAAATGAGTATACACTCGACCGTACTAGTCACTCTGACCTCCAAACCCCCTAGAACAGTTCACAACACACTCTCCTAAACACTCCCCCTTATCAATTTTTATGTGTTATGGTATTTATACACCACATTACAAATTGCAATAAATGTGGAATAATACGTTTATAATAGAAACAAACTAAAAACCAAAGGATCGGCGGGCACGGGGTGGACCCCGACCGTCTTGCATTTTTCCTGGCGCTGATCTCCAGAAAACCAATATGACGGCTATTGTGTGGTCTCGCGCCCCATCTAACACGTCTGCTAATTCTCCGAAGGCATTCGAGAAAGTGGTTTTCGGGATGCTACATGTCACCTGTTGAGTGGAATCACATGCTCTTGGTCGAAAACTGCTTCTTTCCTTGAAGGCACGTGATAAACCATTTACCTCTCTCTTGTCGAAACTCAAAGAGTGTAGCCTTTTTTCATAACTTTATCGTGTTTTCTTTCTAGGATAACTCACCTGTATGTTTCCACGTGATATGTGTCAATCTCCTTTTATTAGACGATCTCCGCTCTTGATCGCTGATCCCCATCACCTGTGGTATGAACCAATCGCTGACTACCACATCATCTTTTGCATTGACATCATCTAGAACCTGTGACTCTTTCCCGGGTTGCCACCTCTCCTGCTGACGTAGACATTGACTTTTTGGGCCTAAATCTTTAATTGGCTCTATTTTCCTTATCCAAACTCCGATTTACATCCTGTTTGCACCATTGGCTTCGTATTAATGAGCACTTCAACATTATTCCAATTTCACCTGTATTTGAAGACTTTTGGTCTAGAGGCAATGCTGAATCCATTTTGGATTAGTTATCCTCTCACATTGTTTATTTTCTATGTTTTAGAATTCGTATGCAGGTAATTTTTGTACAAGGTTAAAACCTACATTTGGTATCAAAATTGTTTTAGCTTCAAGGGGATGCCTTTGTTGCTGAGGGGTTTTGCTCGGCCCTATGGTAAACCCTGTTCAATGGGAGATCTTTGCGATCGATTCTGGTGGTGAAAGAAGATGGTGAGGAGTGGAAAGCTAGAGATCGAGAAATTTAATGGTCAGAGTTTTGAGTTATGGAAACTCAAGATGGAGGATCTCTTGGTAGATAAATATCAGTGGATCACAATAGATCTGAGTACTAAACCAATGGGGGTGTCCGATGAAGAATGGAAGAAGTTGGATCAGAAGGCAAAGAGCACAATACAATTGTGTGTCTCAAATTCAGTATTGCTGAATGTATCAGGGGAAGCTACGACGAATGCTTTGTGGGACAAGTTAGGGACTTTGTACCAATCTAAGTCTCTAGTGAATAAATTGTTCCTATGGAAAAAGCTGTATAACTTGAGGATGAAATATGGAGACTCGTGACAGAGCATCTGAATGCATTTAATATTGTGGTATGTCAGTTATTGTCTGTTGATATTAAAATTTCAGATGAAGATAAGTGCATTAGTTTGTTGTGTTCTCTACCAGATTCGTGGGATAGTCTGGTTATTACAATAGGTAGCAATGCAACTTCCTTGCAGTTTGATGAAATCGTCTCATCCTTGCTGACGGAGGAAATGAGACAGAAAAATATGGAGAGCCGGAATGGTGATGCCTTGTCTATATAAGGACGATCCCAGAATAGAAAGAAAAATAAGTCATCGAGTGGGGGATCTAAATCTAGAGGGAGATCTAAATCTCCAAGAAAACTTGTAAAGGTGGTGTGCTGGAAATGGGGAAAGGAAGGGCACTACAAAAGGGAATATAAATATAAAGCTCTTGACAAAGGAAAAGGATCTGATGGTGCTCCTTCTGCAGAGGCGAAAACCACCTCAGATGAAGGTGGGGATGTGTACTTGGCTTCTTTAAGTACACATGTAGATCATGAGGCATGGTTGATTGACTCAGGTGCATCCTTTCACTTCACTCTCCAAAGAGAGTGGTTATGCGAGTACGAGAAATATGATGGGGGTGATGCCTTCTTGGGGGATGACAGGAAGGCTAGAATCGTTGGTCGCGGAAGAGTAAAGTTGAAGTTGCGAGGTGGAATGGTTAGAACACTTCTGGGTGTGTTCTGCATATTCCTACATTCGCTAGAAATCTGATTTTTGTAAGCAAGCTGGATGATCCAGGTGTAAAAAAAGTGTTCGAGAAGGATACCTGCAAGATGGTTCGGGGAGCATTGGTATTGATGTGGGGAGTTCGGATTGGAACTCTCTACAAGCTGCAAGGTAGCACTGTTATTGATGGGTGCAATAGTTCTGTGGTTCCTGTAAGTGGAGCAGAACATCTAGTGGTCTTTGGAGAAAAGACCATGTTGTGGCATCAAAGGCTTGGACATATTGGAGAGAAGGGCCTTCGAATACTTTATGTTGAAGGTATGGTAGAAGGTATGAGTAATAGCTCTCTGGATTTTGATTTCTATGAAAATTGTGTATATGGGAAGCAGAATCGGATGAGTTTCCCCTCTGGTGGTAAGAGGGCGAAACAAATATTAGAGCTTGTGCACAATGATGTGTTTGGACCTATGAAGGTTCCATCACTGTGTAAGTCTATCTACTATGTAGATTTATAGATGACTTCTCAAGGAATACATGGATATATTTCCTTAAGAAGAAATCTGAAGTCTTTGATAGGCTTAAAGAATTTAAGGCTCTGGTGGAAAACCAAACAAAGAAGAAGATAAAGGTGTTGAGGACAGATAACGGTGGAGATTTTTGTAAGAAATGTGGTATAACACGGCAGAAGACTACTCCATATACACTTGAGCAAAATGGAGTTGCAGAAAGAATGAACAAGACGTTGATGGAAAGGGCAAGAAGCATGCTCAGTGGTGCTGGGTTAGGACAAGAATTTTGGGCAGAGGCAGTGGAGACAACATGTTACCTGGTCAATAGATCACCTTCATCAGTGTTGGAGGATAAGACTCCACAAGAGGTATGAACTGGTAAGAAACACTCTCTTTCACGTCTGAGGGTATTTGGATGTGATGCATATGTACATGTTCCAAAGGAGAAAAGAACAAAATTGGATAGTAAATCTGAAAAGTGCATCTTTATTGGGTATAAGGATGGTTTAAAGGTTTATAAGTTTTGGAACCCAGTAACAAGGAATGTTGTGTACAGCAGAGATGTGGTGTTCAGAGAGGTTAAAGATGTTATTAAACATGAATTCCAACAAAAAGAGCCTGAGAAGATAGAGTTTGAGCTAAAGGAGGAAGAATCAAACTCTACAACAGAACAAGAATCAAAATATGAAGAGACACAAACTCCAGGAGTCAGAAGATCAATTCGAGAAAGAAGGAAACCAGAAAGGTATAGTCTATCTGCTTTCTGTTCAAATTTTTCTTTATCTATTACTGATGATGATCCCAGAACCGTGAAGGAAGGAGTAGATTCAGAGGATGGAAAACTCTGGAAAGAGGCCATGGTTAATGAAATGGAATCTTTTCACAAAAATGAGGCATGGGATTTGGTGGAGTTGCCAGCTGCAAGGAAACCCATTGGTAGAAAATGGGTGTTCAAGAAGAAGACAAATGCAGAAGGAAAGGTGGAGAAATACAAAGCTCAGCTGGTAGCAAAAGGTTATTCCCAGGTGCCAAGAATTGATTTTGGTGATATCTTTTCTCCTGTTGCCAAGGTAGCTTCTATTAGATTACTTTTATCTGTTGTTGCTGATTTTGATTTTTAGGTAGAATAGATGGATGTGAAGACAACATGTCTTCACGGGGATCTAGAAGAGGAGATCCACATGAAGCAACCTGAAGGCTTTGCAATGAAGGGTAAGAAAGAACTTGTATGCAAGTTAAAGAAGTCTCTGTATGGGTTAAAATAGTCACCAAGGATGTGGTATCAGAAATTTGATACATTTATATGGGGACTCGGATTCACTCGAAGAAAAGCAGATCAGTGTGTGTATTTTAAATTAATTGGTGACCATGTTATTTATTTGGTCTTGCATGTGGATGATATGTTGCTGGTTGGAAATGACAAAGAAATTATCCAGGATTTGAAGAGCCAATTGTCCTCCAAATTCAACATGAAAGATCTTGGTGCTACAAACTATATTTTGGGCATGGAAATTAAAAGAGATTGAACAAAATGGAAGCTCTAGTTAAACCAGAGGAAATATGTCAAGACAATACTACAGAGGTTTAATTTGCAGGATAGTAAACTGGTGAAGGTTCCTATTCTTGTTGGTGTAACATTATCTACTAAAAAATGTCCCAAGACACAAGAAGAGGAAGAGGACATGTCCCGTGTTCCATATGCAAGTGCAGTCAGTAGCCTAATGTATGTGATGGTCTATAATAGACCAGACATTGAACATGTAGTGGGAGTATTGAGCAGGTTTATGTCAAAACTAGGAAAGGATCACTGGACAATAATGAAGCGGGTTTTCAGGTATTTGCGTGGCACTAGTGATTATGGTTTGTGCTACTAAGGAAGACCAGGATTGGACAGAGTTTTGGATATCCATGGCTTGTTGATGTAAACTGGGTTGGAGATCTGGATCATAGAAGATCTACAAGTGGGTATGTGTTTAACCTATTTATAGTTGTAGTCAGCTGGATGAGTAAGAAACAATCTGTAGTGGCATTATCAATTACATACGTAGAATACATGGCAGCTACTCATGCAAGCAAGTAAGCAATTTGGCTGCGGAGATTATGTTCAAGTATGGGGTTAGTATAGGCAACTATAAGGATAGACTGTGATAACCAAAGTTCAATTTTCTTGGCAAAGAACCCTTCTTATCATTCAAAGACAAAGCACATTGATGCTTAGTATCACTTTGTGAGGGATATGGTAGAAGACAAAAAGGTGTTGCCGGTAAAGGTGGACACTTTGAAGAATATTGCAGATGCATTGAAAAAATTTGTGAGCTCTGAGAAGTTCTCTTGGTGTAGAGAAACAATGGGCATTTCAGCTTTGGATAAATGACTAAGCTCTCCTGTGGACCCTGTGGAAAGAAAACAACAAGTGGGAGAATGTTGGGTTGTGTTATATTCTTTCCATGACTAGCCTACGTAGTTTACCAGGGGTTTAGAGGTGGGGCAAAGCCCCCCCTTTGTTCTGCCGATTGCACAGTGGGGAGGTCACTGGGGGTTTGAGGGGGGAAAGTAGCCCCCCTCTATGGGTTTCGGGGCAGCGCCTTGGGGAAAATTTTTTTGGACCCTATATTAGGTTGGGCGGACCTACCTATGGCTTTGTGCACAGTTTTCACACATGGTTTTGGATGTGATGGTTTTTGGTCCATGGTTTTGGACGTGATGGATTTTGGTCCATGGTATTGGATGCTTTGGCATGTATAAATATGTATTGTAACATTGAAAGGAACATAATGAAAAATCAAGTTGGTAGTCCCGGTTTTGGGATCCAGGGGAAATCTCTTTGTATATGTATTTTATGTGTTATGCTCTCGCATTGTTTATTTTCTCTGTTTTAGAATTCGTATGCAGGTCATTTATGTATGGGGTTAAAACCTACAAATGCTAGAAAATTAGATAATTGGGTTCATCAAATTGAAATGTATTGCAGGATACAAAGAATCAAGGATGATGAGACCAAAATTTAGCTTGCTTCTCTTATATTGAAAGGTGCAACACTTATTTGGTGGGAAACCAAAACTCAAGAGAACATGAAGAAACATGTTAAGGTTTTATCCTCTTCGAATGATTTTTTTGTTGCAATAAGAAGGAAATTTTATCCATTATCATACATACAAAAAACTATCATGGATTGGAAAAACTTTATGCAAGCCAAAGGTCAAAATGTGCAAAGTTATATTCAATTGTTTAGGAAAAAGGATTTTATTTTGGGTATAGATTTCTCCTCTCAAGATACTTTTCTCAAATACATTGGAGGATTACATAGCTACTTGAGGCATACCATTCTCATGTTTAACCCTACCAAACTAGATGAAGTTTGTGTATAGGAAACTCATTTAGAGGCAAGAGGGAAAAATGTTTCTAAAGAAACTAGTGAGAAGTCATTTAAGTATGGACAAAAAGGAAAAGGGAAATTTAAAGGAAAGGATAAAAATAATGTTGCAGTTAAGAAAGAAGGAGAAAACCTCACATGTAAACATTGTTCTAAAGAAGGCCATCATGAAGACCATTGTTGGAAACTTCATCCTGAGATGAGACCCAAGAAGTTTAATAACAAGGAGAAAGAAAAGATTGTCGAAACTACACAACAAGATCTAGGATCTGATTGGAGATGAAACAAAGAACATAGCTATGGAATTGAAAGGTAAAGAGTCAGTTGCAAGCACTAGTTCTTCTAGAAAACCCATAAAAAATCAAAAATGAAAGACAAAGAACAGTTGTTCCATATTCGAATCATCACCAAACATAACAAGGTAGATACCTTGTTTGATAGTGGTTCACAAGAAAACCTAATTTCAGAATACATTTGTCAAGAAATTAAATTCGGAAACTATTCCTCATCCTAAACCTTATCCTTTGGGTTGGGTATGTGACAATGCCAAGTTGCAAGTGACAAGAAAATGCATACTTATATTTGTCATCACTACAAATTTTATTGATGAGGTAGAACTTGATGTGGTACCACTTGGAATTTGTGGGATTATTTTGGAAAGCCCATACTTATATGATAGGAAAGCCATATTTCATCACCATGAGGACAAGCACCCACTTGTTTAAAGATGAGATTGAGTACATTGTTAGAGCACATAGCAAGAATATGAATTTATCTCTTGTGAATGCTGGAAAAATGAAGAGGTTTGTAAATGCAAGTCAAAATTTAACATTGTTGGTGATTAAACATAAAGATGCTAATGAATCTAAGTCTTTCAAGGAAATGAATCCAATTTGAAATCTTATTTCATTGAGGTTGCTAATCCTTGTGATAAGATGTTTCAAGAGTCTAACATGTCGCCTCCTAAAAGAAGAAAACAATGAGAAGTTCATTTGCAGCAAGATGCATCATTGTTGAACATTGGTATGAACAAGAAGCAAGTGTTAAAGAATGTAAGGGTCAAAAAGAAATTTCAAAAGCTATTTGACAAAGAGGACATTGGTTCTAAAATATATTCTTGTGGGTTTCATAACGTTTTGGCTTTGAGGAAGAATGGTGCATTGCGATGGCATTCACATTTGGTGAAGAGTGAAGCCTAAAACAAGGATAGACATGCTAAGCATCATTATGACTACAATGTTCAAGGTGAAATTAACTTGAAATTGAATAATTCTTCTTTGATTGAAGTTCGAGGAGAGAATGTTCAGATTTCTTTAACATAAGTTTTCTCATCTAAACATCTTGAAGAATTTCAACAATTCTCTATCATTGATAGAAAGACAAAGACTTCAAAAGTGATGTACCTTCATCAGGAGCTCAAAGCAACAAAAAAAAAACCAAATGGGTTGAGGATAGAAGGTTTGAGGAGCAGTACTCTCATCTATTTGTTGACTGAAAATGAGATTTTAGAGGTCCAGAAGCTTCCAATGGGGAGGATTGATCCAAGGGATCAATTTAGTGATCAAAATTCAAAGCATGCAATAGATCTCTAAACCTAAATGACTAGA
This sequence comes from Pinus tabuliformis, assembly GCA_031772625.1. Classification (NCBI taxonomy): domain Eukaryota; kingdom Viridiplantae; phylum Streptophyta; class Pinopsida; order Pinales; family Pinaceae; genus Pinus; species Pinus tabuliformis. The sequence continues at coordinate 394,126,434 of CM062810.1, forward strand.
TAGATCTTGACGATATGAATCCAACAAAAATCCAACACAACTCGAAACCGATATCATATGCTCCTGATATCATGTTCTGATCGAATTTCCAAACAGGTAAAATTTTGCAAAATTGACAGGTGACTAGACATTTAGGGCTAGTGGAAGGATGCGTCTTGGCCACTTTTGATTGGTCCAAAAAATTCAAATTTTCTTGGCCAATGGGTTTTCGCCATTTGTCTTAAGTTAATTGGCTCAAAATTTGTTTTATTAATTAATTGGTTGTTGACTGTTTAATTGGAGGACCAATGGGGGAGGGCCACATGGCCTAATCAGAGGCAGCCACGTGACCTCCCAAGGGTGGTGTAAAATTTATTTATGGAGGTCGAGAAACCCAACAGAGTTGAACCCATGACCTAGCATCAATCAACCATAGGCCTGAACCGCTGCACCACTTCCATGCCACTTAACAACTATATGTTCGCGGTTTTGATTTAAAGTTTACCACAGACACCTTTGGAGGTTGGGGTTAGGGCTAAGCCCCAAACTTGGTCACCGCACCCACGAGGAATCAGGGGCAGGACCATGGGACAGGGCTTAGCCTTACTACTGTGGTCTAGCCCTGCCACAAACCATTCACTTGGAGCATTTACACATAATCACGAGTGAAGTTTGGATAAGGGGTTAGGCCTAGGGTTACATTACCCTCTACAGGACCAGGAGCGTGGAGATTAAGGGGGCCAACCTTGGACCCATGGCCTATTACGTGACCACACCACTAGTAAACAGGGAGCACTCTGACCATTAAGCACCTAGCGTGAATTTTAAGCACCAAACCCCAAGTTATATGCACACAATATGACCACATATATTTCTGTTGGGGGTCCAATAACTGGAGGTCGGTGGTTAGCCCTACCCCCTGAGCACATGGCCCATGTGACCCTATATTTTCAGAACTAGGTGTTAATGGGCAGTTTAATTATCTTACAATTTCACCCGTCGAACGGGATTGTAGGTCAGATTTGTGCATTTCTTCTGGGTTTGGGGTGCTCAAGCCAGATTTGGGTCAAATTGTAGGATGAGTAGCCATAGAATTTGGGGAAAACTTGTAATAGGCATAAATTTCTGATTTTTTAGCCAAATGAGATACAAAAAGAGCCCAGGTGGGAGTTTTTGATAGTTCTAGATCACGTGGAAACATCATTTTTGTTGTTTGAGCATTGTAAATCCATGTAAACACACTTTTAAGCTCTTAATGAAAGAGGCCTTGTCTTGGAAGCTCGACTAGGAGATGTAGCCGAGGAGAGAGGTGAACTACTTTATCATGGTTTATGTTATGTGTTTCAGATATGGTTATTTGTCTTTGTTTAGATGTAAAATTTGGTTAAAAATCACTTGTTAGTGTTTAGTAACTTTATCCATTACCCAAAACACATATAAAATTTCACTTGCAATTTGTATATCACCTTCAGCTTTTCAATTACAGATCAAGGGGAAATTTCAATACCTCTTATAACACAAAGGTTCCTTTCACACCAAATTCCATAAAAAAAAATAATAGAAATGGCTTCAAAGGATTTTTACTAATTTCTTTGAAAGCCACTTTCTCATACATCCTTCCACACTTAGATATGTCCATGATGTTTTTGGATTAAATTCCGCAAGAAACAATCTTAGGCCTTTATTTGCATAAGAACGTGAAATAAAGAGATGAGGAATGGATTCCTCTAAGATCTTATGGAGAAATCACCTACTTGGGCTAATCGAACCTCACTTTAAGCAATTCTTATAGATCAACAACTTGTTGGATAGAGCCATCCATGAAGTTAATTTTCTGTTCAAAGGGTTGTGAATATTCCAAAGGAAACTCCAATGCCATTTCTGATCAACAATGACCATATCATATCGCTACTAAGATTTAAATTCACTTGAGCTCACATTTTTTGACTAACAAAGCACATCAACTTCCTCCTCCTTTAGGTTGATGAATTTCAAAACTATGATACCAATGTAAAGGGACCACTCTGTCACTTCCTCACCTTTCAAACCTAGGTCTCGGTCTAATTTCCAGCCTTGCATCCCCCTGACTTGTGGATACTAAGCTTGAGCATCCATAAGAGAGAAAATTCCAAGTAAATGAAGTGATCTAATGAGTGAACTTGAAAGATTAAAATCCTTGTCTACTTCCAACCAGGGATTCTCTGCAATTTTTCTTTACATCCAATATTTATCATCCAATCTATTTAGGGACCAATGACGGAAAAAGAACCTTCTGGCACCTTCCATACATTAAAACCTTTATGATACTTACTCATTTTTCAATACCAGTCTTCAATTTATATATGCTACGAGTATTAATTTCATCACTTTGCCTCATAAAGAATAATAGTGGGTTAGCCTCCAAAGGCTTGTAGCCGCTATAGTTTGAGAAAAAATAGAGATGTTTTTAACACCTTGTCATCCCAACTAAAATGTAGGTGCCACACTTCTACAAATCTTCAATATTGGGCATAATAATTGGATGCTAATCTTTTCAATATTAGATAAATTCCTTTAGAACAATGGTGATATAGGTCCAATATACTAGAATACCTTCCAAAACTGACTTATGTAAGACTAAACATTGACCACATGAAAAAAGCCTATTGACCTAGAGGGAGATGTGAGCCTCCACCTTTTCCATCAACCATAACCAACTCACAAACTTGTAAATATTTTTTTTTAGAAAGAAACCCAATATATTTAAACCAATATCAAACTCTTTTCAAGGGAAGTGGAAAAGAGCCTCATCCCTTTGCAAAGGTGAATTAGATAGCCCAAAAGGAATAAAACATGATTTGTCCTTATTTATTTCCATACATGTTTCTTTGCAATATAGATCCAAAATACCTTTAAAGAACAAAGATCTTGATGAAAGCCCTGCAAAAATCATAAAACATCATCCACAAACAAGAGATGAGATATGACTTCATGAGGCAAAATTGTAACAAAGACATTAAAGTTTTGGTAGAACAAAGAATTTTACAACCATCTTAAATAATGGACATGGTTGGGAAAGTATTATATGCTATAATGGTGATTTATTGAAGTGTTAAGAGTAATATAATGCTATGACTCTTATATTGTACAATGAAAAGATAACTGATAAGTGAGGCCTATAATTATTATCTTTTAAAAATTAGTGATATTATAGTTTTTGTTGTTTATGCGGCTTATAATTATTATCTCTTTGGGTGACATTGCAGCTATTAAGATGAGAATAATAATGTAATAGAATGAATGTTGAGGCTAATTGTTTGTGAAGTATGGGCAACAGCTCTTGATATTGAGATGCCGCATATGCACATGTAGTGGATGTTGTGACCCCACTGCTAAAATTTCAAATGACAGCTGTGTGATGAAAATAATACCTCTGAATATAACCTTTTCATACTCCTTTTCAACAATTTCGCACCATGTTCATTGTGTTTCTTATACAATACTTTAATCCACAAACTTCCATATAACAATTTAAAACAACTTTTTAAAGAAAAAGATGCAAGATTCTACCATATATTTTCCATGTGGTAAGATTCTACCTTAACGTTAGATCTCCATAGTGGGATTTGTTGAGTAAAAGGTGTTCTATCATATATTTAGTTTACATTATTGATATATTTATGTTATGGATGAATTTATAATTAGTTTAGATGATTGTTATATTTTAGGTTTATTTAGACATAATTATTACTTATATATATATATATATATATATATATATATATATATATATATATATATATATATATATATATATATATATATATATATATAATTTATTAAGTTTTTATATGTTTATTAATTTTATGATTAAGAATGCTCACGGAGTGTAGAGAAGACAATGACAAGGTTTTTTGTTAAGGTACCGGTTGAAACTCCGTAGGGAAAAATACAGCCATGCCAATGATTTGTGTGGCACAAGCTGGGTGTAATTACTGAGTGATTTTGACGGCTTAGATGCTCTTAGGTAGCGACTACTCAAGACAAAATTTGGGCATGTCAGTGATCTCAGGACTCACATAACCTAGCAAACAAAAAAATTTCTATGGTTACAAATATGAATCATTATTATTTAAATTTATTTTAATGTGATATGTATATTATGTTTTTCTTTTATAAAAAAAAATGTTCATGATTTTATTAATAAAAAAAATACAGTATAACAAAATGAATTTTATTAATTTTATTACTTTTAGTTTTTTATTATTTTTTAATTGAGTCAACATTTAAATGTTTACACTCATTTAAGGACACTACAATATCTCCCCTATACTATGCTCTAAATTATTGTTAACCATTTTATTATCTTTTTGATTGAGTAGATATTTAAATGTTTACAGTCATTTATGGGTGCTACAACATTTCCCCATACTCGGTTGTAGGTCACCTCTCCGTGCAAAAACAAAATTAAAATATAACACATTAAATTTTATTATTGTTTATATTTTACATTTTTACTACTAATTGAGTCAAGATGTAAATGTTTACAGTCATTTAAACTTAACAAATACCTAACCTAACAGGGGATTACATCCTTGTCAGAGCTTCCTGAGGGGGAGAGTGCTTTAGAAGGATATTCCATAGATTGATCTAGGATAGGGATCAACTGGACATTGGATAAACCAATTGTCCCAGTGTGTTTCGTGACATGGACTAACCGTGTCTCGTGGATCCTTATCTCTGTATGTGATCGTTGACAAACACCTATGGGTTATGGTGTAACGAAAATTGTGATTCCAACACGTGGTAACAGAGTATAGGCCACGAGTTTGATACACACCCAGCTCGCATTGGAGGGGAGATTGTTTTACATTGGATATACTAACACTCCATGTGTGTTTCGCGACATGGACTAACCACCTCTCGTGGATCCTTATCTCTAGCAATGTAATTGTTGACTAAGAACTATGGGTTTTGGTGTAACAACAATCGTGATTCCAACATGATCCCCCCTTCAAGATGTGGAATCTCGTGATCAAATTCTTGAAAATATTTTGCCACTCAACAACATTGTTAGTCTTAGAAGATTCAAGAACATTCACATCTCTAGAGAGTATAAAATTCTTCTTTACTTCATCGTAGAGATGATATGCTTTGGAGGTATTTGAGCACCCAAAGACACTTTTGACTCCTTATACCAAGTTTGTTTTTCCATTCCTTAGGAATCAAGGCATAGCAGGTGGAACGAAAAACCTCGACATGCCTTATCGAGGTAATGTGGTCATACCAGATTTCATAAGGAGTCTTATTTTTGAGATCATGAGATGGACATTTGTTTTTAATATACAATACACATAAAACTACATGAGCCCAAAACATCAACTTAACATTTTTGAAAAGCATCATTGAACGACCATATTTAAGATTGTCTTGTTCATTCTTTCAACTACACCATTATGTTGAGGATTATAAGGCATTGTTGTTTGATGTTGAACCAAAATAGTTTTCATATTCACTTGAAGTATATTCATTTCCATTATCAGTAGGAATAGAGCCAATATGAGAGTGTATATCAATTTTAATCAATCCATGAAAGTTTTTGAAAGTTTCAAAAGCTTTTGATTTATTCTTCAATATATATACCCAACACATTGTGGTGTACTCATCAATAAAACTCATCGTATAATTATTTCCTTTTGTAGAAGGAACAAGCATAGGGCCACATAAGTTAGAATGAATTAGTTCAGTATTTATACTTTCTCTCTAAAGAGGATCATGAAATGGTTGTTTGCTATGTTTTCCTAAGATAGAAGCATCACATTGATTTAGTGTCCTAGGAATGGTTGGAAAACTAGTAACACTATTTCTCTTTAATAAACGAAGACTGTCATAGTTCAAATATCGAAATCTAGCATGCCATGAGAGATTGGATGGAAATGTACCTTCATTATATTAAGAAATTTATGCATAGTTATGTGCATGAGTAGACATTCCTTGCAGCTTCAAGGGTCTTTCTTCTTGTATTTCTGTCATGACATGTGAGTTCTTTGGTGATTTTATCACCTTAAATTTGCCATCAAACATGTGAATGTAGTGTCATTGGTCGCAGATGTGAACTAAGGAGAACTAGAACTATGGGAGGCAAGGACCATCATACAAAAGAAAGTCAAGGAGTCCAAGAAATTTGAGGTTAATGGTGCCTATTCCATATGGCTTGGCCTTTCACTTGTTTTCAAACTAGGTTGCTCCATCTACATTGTCACTAAAATTTTCAAATAAATCTCTTTGAAAGGTCATGTGGTAGGTTTCACCTATGTCAAGCAACCATGCATCTTTCCATGAAGGAAATGCAATATTAAACAAGTCTTCAGTTACTCCAATAATGCAATGTGTCACAATATAATGAGCAAATTTGAGTTCCTTACCTTTCCCTGGATATGGTGTTTTACCTTTTTCTTCATTTCTTTCTTGTTTGATTCTCTCCAAAAATGGCTTGCATGTAGATGGATCATGTCCATTTATATTGCAGTGTATACAATGAAGATCAAGTCTTTCTCCTCGGTATTATTTGCCCCCATGCCTATGTTATTCTTCTTTCCACATCCTCTTTTGCCACCCTGCCTATAGAAGAATATTTTTCCCGACTATTCTCTTTTTGTGCAAGGCACATTGCTTCTTCGAAATATTGAGCAATTATATTCCTCTTCCCAAAATATTTCTCTTTCTGCAAACATTTCCACATGAGAGTCAAAAGTAACCTCGTTAAGTTGGCCACTAGTTTGTAATGATTCAAGATAGTGAGAATATGTGGGATATAGTGCCTTGAACAAAGCTATCAGAGGAACATCCATTCTAGATGTGGTGGTTTCTACATAATTCATAATATCTTTGATTTCAAAGGCCAAAGCAAGGGTATCACCATCTTTCAATTCAAAATTCAAGAGTTTGAACATTAGTTGAACTACCTCAACCTCTGACTATGAGCCATATCAGTCTTTCAACTTCAATAAATCACTAGAGACATTGGTAATTGGTGCGATGTGATGACTTGCCTCTTCATTTACTAATGCAACAATCAAGGCATAGGACTTGTTGTTCTTATTCTCCCATATGGCAAGCTATTTTTATGTTGTGGGCCTTGCAAGCAGATTAGCACCTTCTCCTTCACATACTCGTGTTCACACTTGATTAAAAATAAGGGTATGTTTTTATCTTCCTGGACCATTCATGGTAGTTCTCTTTGCTCGTGAGAACTACTCCAACTATTGAGATGAGAGAATGCATTATTAAATCAATTTCAAAAAAGTAATAATCAATGCACTAATATTATATTTAATAACTGATGTGCAATAATTCTTAAGGTAGTTGATACAAATGAATTCTCTCCTCCTGTGCACAATATTGAATACAATTCCACAACCATGTGAGTGTAGATAGTCTATGTTCACATTCACTGACAACTTTAACATAAACTTACTCACATACATCTCAGACATCTCAACGGTGTGGAAACCTGGTTCCAACACCCCCGCCCCCACATACTACTTCAGGTGAGACCTCAGTCCATGCTCCGCGGACTGTTGCTGAAAGGGCTAGTAGTACAAGGATTTGTTTGACTAATTAACTCCAAACCTGGGTCAGGCCTGGACAAGCCAACAAATGGTTCCATTGTCGGGACCAGGATTTCCATAGAGATGTTTGATGTTGTATCATTGGAATCCAACTAATAAAGAAATTGAAGGTTGGTTGGACAAAATAATTCACGAGTTTGTGGCGTAGGAGAACAAGAATCCGCGACTATCAAAAGAAGAGTGGTTAGACTGCTACTTGTACACAGAGATCCACGAAATTTTCTTCGCATGTTTCCCTCCTGAGCTGCACGATTGGATCGCGAAGCTAGTAGATAGCCAAAGAAGGTGCAAGCCTAACAGTCCTATTGTGTGGACCCTGGAGTTGGTGCGCAGATTGGAAGCATTGGAGGATAAGATCGTGCATGCTATTGATCATTGGCTCGATTGAATTATAAGAGGATTCATTACTGAGTTCGCAGTAGATACTTCAATCAGCTATAGCGAGGCAGAGCGACACTTCCTCAAAGGACCGCGAGGTAAGTACGTTAAGTCTCTGAACACTTTGATTAAAATTCTACTGTGTGAAAAGTAGATTATGTGAATACATTGATGTTCAGGGCTATGTGAAGTGGGAGAATTTATAGAAACAAAGGTAGTACAGAACCAAAAACTAGCCCTTTGATTTCACCTCCACGAGGGACCGAGGAAAAGCTCATGAATGCCTCACCAAGAAGTGCAATCAATTTGATAAGGCAAAGGATTCCGCGCATACCACCCTCACCCACTCCACGACCAACTTCACCGCCTTCACCCCCATCTTCGCCCATACCACCACCGCCACCACAACGAGTTAATATGGCAAGCGCGATAAAGTTTCTGATGTTCAAGGGAGTAGGAAATGAAGATCCAGACCAGTTTTGGTTCATTATAAAAGTTGTATGGGAAGTGCAGGGAGTTACGGATGACAATATAAAGAAAATGACATTGGTCAATGCTGTACAGGATAGCGCGATGTCTTGGTATATTAAGCATTCTAAAGACAATCTGAAAGCCGGGATCGCAGACATCCAAACTGCGTTGAACAGAGAATTTAGCAAACCGAAGTCAGAGGCACAATCCATCATTTGGTTCAAGGAGATCACGATGCTACCAAGCAAGACTCCTTGGGAGTTGGATCATAGACTGAAGTGCACAATTCACAAAGCTAATATGACTTTGACAGATGGACAACACCGCGAATGGTTTGTAGCATCACTAACACCGCACCTAAGGAATGCGTTATCACAACAAAGGCTAACAACTGAGATCGAGGCCTTAGAGATCGTGATGAGGCTACTTGAAACCCCAATACAAGATCCTAACCTGGGAGTTCAGTAGATCCACATGTAGTTGAAAAACTTGTGCCTTCAGATGCAGAGACTGAAACAAGACAAGACCGCTCACCCAAAAGTGTGCGATGAGTTATGGTGTGTTAAATGTAAGGGTTAGGGTAATGACAAGGACCACTACCCAGTGTTCGTGAATAACCTCTCGGGAGGAGGATCGATGCCGTTAAGACTAGAGGCCCAAGCAGGACCTAGTGCGGTGCCTGCATTGTGGTGCACGATTTGTCAAATAGAAGGAAAGCATGCTACGGAGAACTGCCATTTATTGCAGAAGTACATGCAAAATTCACAACAATTGCTATGCAATTTTTGTAGATCAGTGGGACATGATGAACGCACCTGTAGAAGATATGAACTGGTGATGGATAAGACTCCCACCTACAGAGTTCAGGCCAAAACGTGGGCACTTGACCAGAATGCAGGGATGGCGCAAATCAGATTTCAAGGCCACGGACAAGGCCGAGGTGGAGGAGGACTTGGAAGAGGTCACAGACAGCTGATATGTTACAATTGTGGAGGGCTAGGACATTATACCCACGATTGTATGAATCCAACGCGTCCACCATGTCTATATTGTAGCTTGTTTGATCATGAGACAGAGGATTGTCCCACACTAATAGCGAGGTTATGCAACGAGGGAGCACTCCAACCTCCCTTGACCTAGAACCTGCCAATGACGAGGTCTGAGCCATGCGAGGAAGACCCCAACGTAAACATTGTGCTCCGAAGTGGAATTACAACAGGGGATGATAAAGGCAAGCGACCTGAAGATAGTTCTTGGGTTCGTAAGGCTCTGATGAAAGAACCAGAGTTTGATTTGGAGTGTGCTAAGGAAACCTTCATGGAAGTTAGGAAGAGCTTCTTTGATTCCTCTAGTTTAGGAAGCAAAGATGGACTAGTGCCGGAAATGGAACCATCAATGCTCACGTAATTCCTATAAACATGCATGAAGCTATTGCATGATAATAAGATTGTAAAGGGATTGCAGGAACTCATTAATAGATGCACTGGGAATGTGCCAGGAGAACCGCGCATAGTCCGAAAGATGGGAAAGCATGCGACGAGGATGGGAAGAGAAAAGAGATTGATTGCGCAGATTGGAGAATATGAGATGGATCAAGTGATTTTGGACCTAGGATTGGACACGAAATTTCTGCCGAAGCAAACATGGGAGCGCATGGGGAGGCCTACACTGCAATGGTCTCATATCCAGCTACGAATGGTAAACCAACAAAATATAATACCTATGGTGATATTGCAGGGAATCACCATAGTTATCGAAGGGGCAAGTGCGCTAACAGACTTTGAAGTCATAGAGATTGTTGATGAGAGTAATCCCTACCCTGCACTATTAGGAATTTATTGGGCCACTCACATGAATGGGGTGATAAATCTGAAGAAGTGCAAGATGATTTTTGAGAAAAATTCTCTGTGCGTAGTTGTACCTTTGAACCCTGGAGAAGGATCACACTACAGGGAGCCAGTGTGCGACTATGAAAGTGACGGTTATTTAGACTACATCTACAAGATAACTGCGTGAAAGCAGGACTAGGTAAATCCCACCATAGATGGGGGAATCTCACGGGAGCGTGAAAGCTCCTGTACGTCGGATTCAGATGAAGAGATAGAGCGATGGAAAAATTAGTTACACGAGGCAACCACGTTGAACTACAACATGATGACAAGATCGTTGTGCTGCGTATCAACGGAAGTAAGAGATATACCCATGTATGATTGGTTAAGTGAGGTAGATGCATTCCTGAACAAATTCAAAAGAGAAGTTCCAGAATAGCGACATTTCGAAGCTTTGAAATGGGTACTGTGCGCTACACCCGCGAGGTGGTGGGGCACGCACCAAGGAAGATTTGAGGACTAATGTGAATGCAGGAGAATGATGCACATGCGGTTTGGGAAGCCTTAGATGCAATTAACCGAAAAGATTGCCAGACAAAACGCTCTATGTGCGCACCTGTCCATATGGATACAAGCATATGTTAAAGAACATGTGTGGATGCACACAGACTTCATGTTAGAAGACACGGTCAATACACATGTCTAGGCGAGGCAATTGCACAAATGACCCCTCTGGTTAGAACAATGGAGTATGGAAATAACGAGTATGCAGAAGGTTATCCATGCAGAATCCTTTAACGAAGTGTGTGAAGCACTGAACAAGGTATATGATGCACAGCAGACTGATTGGGACCTATGCGTACCAACAGTTCTGTGGGCTTATAGGAAAATGGTGCAAGAAATTGATGGAACAGATGCCTCCGAGGCCAGAGTATGGAGCGAACGATGTAATCCCCATAGAGTATAAAATGCCCAGTCCACGCATAGCAGCGCCGGTAGATATGATGGCTTGCGGAGTCTTTGAAGAAGGGATCACGCAGCTAAATGAAGCAAGACGCTTGGGACCTCAGGAAGAAATTTGACAGGGTGATCTTAGGCTCCAAGAAATTATGAAAGAAAGGGTGAGATTAAGGGAGAAAAGCACCCTGGTGGAAGCAGAATTCAAGAAGCGGGAGGATGAAATAAAGAAGGATTTTCTCGATAAGAAAACCAAGGTTATAAAATAGCGTGCACACGATTACGTTGACTAATTTGGGGACTACCGCCAAGATTTGATCAGCCTAATGCCTTGGAATGGACCACATATTACTAAAGGGATCACCCATGGTGGCACGTTGTAGATGATAAAGTGTGCGACGCACCCAATAATAATTGAAGGCGGATGATTTCCAGGAAAAGTGATGGAGGACTGGTTGAAACCCTATACAGGTGGTACGACCACCTGACTAGCTGTGGGAAGTATAGTCTTAACGCTCCAGGCAGTTGAAAGGAGGTGCGGGACTATAAACTACTCTGCCTAGTAGTTGGGCGATGTTGAGGCTGTGCGTAAGAGCAAAGTGTCACAAGGTACGTAACCGCGCAAGGGGGGTTGCGTTGCCATGCGGGTTGGATGGAAAGTGACCATTGCAGTCGCTATTCACGATGTGATGCTTGACTTGAGATGAAATGGAGTGGGAGGCAAGAATTTAAGATGTGCTTTATGGGCAAGATTTGAGAAAATCTATCGCCGAGGGAGCATTAATGGACTGGATTTGGGGGGAACAGTCGAATTCAAATTCAAAAGACGCTATAAATTACAAAGGGATGCCCAGCAAACAACACTTGGTCATTTGCGAATTGAGTTATTGTACGCCCTGCGTATTCTGAGCCGAGACCTGGTTGCCCTATGCAGAGTGTCGATTGATCCCCTGATTGAGCGATTGAGAGATTTATAGATGAGCAAGATGGCATTGTCTGAAGAAGCTAGGAAATTGCAAAGATGACCGCTGAAGAGGCTGCGCAGCCCCTAACCATAGAAGATGCCCCTGAAGGCACCGAGATTGTTGCGGAAATCCCTAAATCACCACGCACGTCGAGACTGAATAATGACAAACAACCAATAATTCTGGTGTATGTGTCCCTTTGAAACCCGTTGCGCACTAGATTAATGATGGAAGAAAAAGGGAAAGCAGTTAACCTGGAAACCAACGAGGAGGAAGAAGACCTGGAGGACCTCATAATTGAAGAATACAAGGACGAGGGCATGGAGGAAGAAACCGAGCCTGCGCACCCTCCAACAAAGTTGCCTGCGTATATCCCCCCGCAAAAGAGGAAGGCAAAAGTGCCTAAGGACCTCGACGAGAGTAAGATCTCTCTGTAAAGTTTTCTCCTCTCAGACGATATCATTTTTTAGGGCACGCACCTGGGACGGGTGGCAAACTTGAATTTTGAATATTGGGATCTCGCTAACGACGTGAAATTCCCTCATCTAGAGACCACACAACTCGTGAAGCCCAAACAGAACACCGTGACAGGAGTTATAGAATTGGAGCCACGAAAGTGGTTATGCGGAGTTGAAGAGGTAGGGTTTCTAAACCTACTCTGGGTGCCACATTGCCACCGTGCCCTGGACATTGTAGCATTGGAAAATTTTGCTGTGCAGAAGAAGAAAGAGGAAGCTAAACTGCGCATGGCACAGTTGGCAAAAAAGAGAAGGAAAGAAGCAGTGGCAAAAAAAGCACAAGAGGCATGGGACGCTACACAAAGAACCATAGAATAGAAAAAGGCCGCAGCAGTAGCAGCACAGAAGGTAGCATAGAAGGTGCACGAGGGCCAGAAGTCACCTTCGCCTGAGCAGGAGAAAGAGATGGAAACAAAGGAAGAAGAGGGCGGCGCAGACCCACAAACAACATCAACACAATTGAAGGGTCAACGCCCAAGCAAGCGGATGAGGTCGTGCAAGAAGGTGAAAGCATCCAAGATGTCGATCCACCTGATCACCCTTATTGAGGGTGATCTACATGATATAGTAGAGACGATGCGCGACATCACCACAGAGACCCTCCAAAACTTTGTGGCGGAGAATCAGATTGTGCTGAGGGCCATCCGAGCACAGATTCAGTAGTTGCAGGTGCGCACTCCTCAGGTTGGTACTCTCTTGACCAGCCTCACGATTGGGATAGCCACAGTTGAGGAAATTTCACATGCTCAGAAAACTAACAGAATAATGTTGCTAGAAGGGGCAATAGTTACAGAAAATGAGGCTGACCGGCCTACAGTTAGTGCACTTAAAGGGATAGGGATCAACATGGCTGCACTCCTGTGAGAGACACTCTATGTTCTGTAGGATGGGATTACTATAGAACTGCGGGCTAGGGAGAGTCACACGTTGTAGGTGCTGAGAAAACAAAAGATCAACATGGAGCAGTTGAGCTTGTAGCTCAACGAGGTTATGTTGCAGAACAAGCAGATGGTACAGGTATCGGAAGAGGCCTGCCAAATGGCCCTTAAGCTAGCCATCCTAGTAGAAGCACCAGCAGAGGCACGCATCCATAGATTAGTAGCATGGGTGCATGAGGCACGAGAAGAAATGGCCAAGGTTCAGCTGGAGCTGAATCTTCAAATAGCAGAGTTGCGGTTGATGGCGCAACCGTCCACTCCTCCAAAAGTAAGGGAAAAACGCGCCAACGCTATTACATCGGGGATGGAGGAGATCAACAGTACAGTAAGGGACTGCACCAAAATGTTGGAAGAGTCATTTGAGGTCCTCACCAATCTGTAGGAGGACCCTAACATCTAACTCTTAGAGACAAAGTCATGTGAGCTCCAGCAATAGTATGACAACGTCAAAGGGACTATGTAGATGGTGGCCCTCACTCAGAGGCTCGCACAAATGAAACATGCCAAAATGCTTAAAGAACAAGTAGACATAGCATGACATAGATAGGCAGTTTTGAAGGCATGTGTTCAGCCTTGGATTGACGAGGCCTTCGTCATTACAGCAAAAAATTAATGGCAAGCTTGCGCAAATGCAAGGGACGTAGGCACAGATGTAGGGGAGCAGTTCTGACATTGTGGTCTCGGAACAACAAGTACAGGAGATTGAAAAGGCGGTCATTTAGTGTGTTGCCGACCTTGCAGCCATTCGAGCAGAGTTGGAGGGTCTCCACACAAAGATCTCCGCACCGACCCAGTGACTCAAGGGCGAGTCACGATGTTTGTGTTGGGGGCGTGCTAGGCGTGGAATCCCCGCCAAGGCATGTTTTGGGGCTTAAAGCCTAAGTTTTGACAAAGTCCATTGTAAAGACTCCGCGAATTGTGGTCATGGAGCGCGAAATCATAATAGAGTCATAGGGTTGTCCGCCCTTGTTTTTGTAATGTAATGTCAGTTTCAAAGACCTACCCATGGTCCACGGACCATGGAATTTTATAAATAGAGCGAGGCTCTAAGTGTAGAAAGAATCTAAGCTAAGCATGGAAGGATCTAAGGAATTGATGAAGCATTGAGTCGAAGTGTAAGTCGTTTCTTTGGGTCGTAGAGTAGGAGAAGGCTCTGCTTCTGAGTGAGAAAAGGCCTAGTAGTTTGTAGCTGAGTGCGCAGACCCCTGTAGCTGAGTATGCAGGGCAGGTTGAGTCTGTAAGCATGGGAAGAATTAATAAAAGAGAAGTTTTAGCATATTTTTGTGTATATTTTCCTGGTTTATGTATTATTGGGTATGAATTTCAAGTTTACAGTTTATTTACTGTGCGAACTCATATGAATGTGCTAAATAGGTAAATATAATGTAAGGCATCTGTTAACGCAAAGATAACTAATTGTTATAGGAAGATAAGTAAGATCTAGGGTGTGACTTAGGGAAATAGTGCAGATCGCCGCTCTAGCGGTGCAAAAGCCCCACAACCCCTGGTTAGGGCTGTGTGAAGGCGAATATATTAGGGCGCGAAGGCCAGAGAAGTGCGCAAATAACTTGAGTGAAGGGACTCACAGTTGTACCAAATCAACCCCTCTGACATCTCAAGGGCACGAAAACCTGGTTTCAGCACACCCCCCCCCCCAATACTACTTCGGGTGAGACCTCAGTCCACGCTCCACGGACTGTTGCCAAAAGGGACAATAGTACAGGGATTTGTTTGGCTAATTAACTCCGAACCTGGGTCAGGTCCCAACAAGCCAACACCCAGATATAACACAAATGAATATAACCAGTTGTCCTATAAAAATATCTCAATTCAACATACAACTAATTTCTCTTCAGTATGCATATACCAGCTCAACTTATTCAAGGAAAAAATGAACGTGACCCTGAATAATAATTTAACACAGAGACTATATACCAATATGACATACAAATTATTTGACACAAATAACTCACTGCTTGACACAAGTAATTCACTGCTCATTGCACATACAATGTCAAACTATTCAACGCACATAACTCACTACTCAACACACATAGTTCACTGCTCAATGCACATAGAATGTCAAACTATTCAATGTAGATACCATGTCAAATTACACAGAGAGATTGGCATTATATGCACATATATAATAAATCACACATAAATAATAAACCATGCGGAGGGAATATGAATCAACTTTTCAAATCCTTGCTAGAGATGGTGAGTTGTGGTAATCAAATATGCTGGAGACGGGGATAGTCTTCATTCTTCGCTAGATATGGTGATGTTTTCTTCTATATGATTGTAGAGATAAACACCACTATGTGCACAGATCGTGGAGGATATACTATGTGTTAAATGTTACGACTTATGTGATAATGCTTACAGGAAATAATAATGGAGTCACAAGGGAAACAATTTAGTGGTAAACAAGACAAAAGGAAAAGAATTTATGAGGGAAAAGAAATTCCAAGTTGAAACTTGTGCTTTGATACCATGTCAGACTAGGTATTTCGTAACTCCAAAAATTCAACGCGTTCTATTAAGAAGAACATTAATTTATAAATAAAAGAGAGACCCTTGGGATTCACATTCCAAGGTCTCTTCATTTTCTGGTTTTGTATTTACATATATACAATATATTTTCCCAATCTTGAAGGACTAGGTGTCAACATCCTCAAAGCTAGACCTTAATTTTATAAAAACTTATGGTTGGTTCTTAAACCATGGTATAGTTTTTGAAGTTGGATTATAATTCTTAAGACCATACTTTTAGAACCCTCTAAAAATAAGGTGTTCCCATTATGCTAGTGCAAATCATTGTATTAAATATTTCCATTATGGGGCATACTAAAAGGGAATGAAGAAGAGAAAAAATATCCCATTACTAAATTAGAGGAAGAGTCACGGAAGAAGGTGATTCCTAGGTGTCAAGTGATGGTGATAAGGAGTAGAGTCCCTCTAATTATGAATAAACTCCTCTTTCATACTCAAAATCATAAGAAGGATACATGGATGAAATGGGAGAGGTAGAGTCCTATAAAAATCCTCTAGTCAATAAAGTAAGAATGATTCAACTTAAGAATAACTATCTAGAAAACTTCATTGGCAAACTCTCCTAATTAATAAGAAATTTCAAAGTTTCTATGATTGTTGATCAAATAGAATATGATCAAATGTTTTGGGAACTTAGGAAAGAAAAATCATCTTTAGCTCAAGGTATTTAAGACATTTCTCAAATGACTTAAATGAATCTTTAATGATGTCTATTTCATGATTGTTGATCAACTAGAATATGTTAAATAATGAATCCATACAGGTGAGAATAGTTTTAGATAGAGGAGGAATGACCTGTTATAGAGTTTTGTGAACCCAACATTTCGAACTACCAAGTGAGTCCATCATCAGTGGATGCGTCAATAGATATTCTCTAGATCTTAATGATGTATTCAAGAGCTATATTTGGGTTATATATATATATATATATATATATATATATATATATATATATATATATATAGCTATATATATATATATATATATATATATATATATATATATAGGTTATTAAAGAAAATAGGTCGGCCATTACTTTCTTGGGCTCATTGTACGCTCTTCCTTTCCTCTTAATTCTAGCCACCAAATAATATTACAAAGTCCTTTCCGACTTTTAATTCCAAAAGTTGCTTACGATTATGACCCACACATCTTCTCACTTTTAATTAATTACAAGAACAAGGATATGCCCATTAATCATACACTCTGCCATGAAGAAAACCCGAATTATGCCAGAAAACATATTTAACATTAAACGATACCTTTTTAAAATGACAATGACATTCTATACCATTTTATAATATTAAAATAGTTATACCATTAGATAGCAATGCTTAAATTAGGTTTTTCAATTTTATTTTTTTTTGGTAGATATGAACTTCATTCCATACTCAATCCCATATAAATAAAATATTTAAAAGGAATTTTTTATATAAAATATTAAGTTATTGAAAATAAAAATATAAAAGGTTATATGGGATGAAAAAATTATTTTCATCATTATTAATTTTTTAATTAGAATGAAATATTATTTTTATATTAAAATATTCTCTTGAACATGCAATAAGGACATTAAGTGATTTTTACAAAAAAGGGAACAAAGATCTAATACTAGATCTTCTAAAGCTTGCTTGCACCTACTGCTCGTTGAGAACTTGAGTAAATTCTTATAAATTATTTACACAAGATGACATTGAAACAAAACACCTTTACCATTTGAGAGAAATCCACCCAATGCTAGATCCACAAGATGCAAGAGAATTATTGACATCAAGTTTTGCGATTTTCTTGTTTCGATCTTTTCTTCTTGTTGTTAATGGATGGAAAGAACGATGGTTATTTATTCAAACATTTGAATATGAAGGAGAAGAAGGGGGAGAGTAGGCTTCTGCACATTCTTATTCCATCTTTATCCTCTTTCTATTTTGTAGGAAGCATTTTGTTAAAGCAAGACTTTCTCTCTTAGTATGATTTTTTGTTCATTGGAGGCCCTTGTAATGTGATTAGATGATCAAATTAGGTTTCATTTCCCATAAACATTAGATCTAGAACTCGTTGACCATAACTTTTGTCTCTATGGAATCCAAAACATCATATCTATTACTTGAGGAAGGTTGTTGGTGAGAATCTCGCTTTCTAGCCATCATATTCTTAGACAAATGCTTCTTTTGTTTGCTTGAAACTAGTTTGAATGCTCCTTTTTCATCATTACTAAGAAGACATGGTTGAGGTTTTGAGGAAGGCCGAGAAGTTAAAGCCTTAGGAAGCTTTCTGCAAAGTGTCCATATTCATGACAACAATTACACTTGTAGGGAACTTGCTCATAATCCAAGGCCTGAAGCTGGGACCATCCATCCAGGTTAAGTTGAATTGTGTCATGAAGACCTTTTGGTAAATCCCTTTCAACATAAATTCTAGCACAAGAGAAGTTAAATTCAACCCAATTTATATCTTATTGCCTTGAAAATACCTTCACCTCATCAAGGAAGGGGGATATATGGAAATTTAATCCACAGTTGTGCCAAAGAAATTTCCTTCATGGGACTTAAATCTAAAGACCATTGAATGAGAAAGATTCCTTTGGTACGCATGAAATAAGGCTTGGGCCTGTATACCTAATCTCTATCCTCTTGGTTTTCTTAAGGAAAAAAACCAAAACCCATTTCCTTAGTAATAAATACCAATGTGTTCACCATTTACCCAGTTAACAATTACTCATTCTTCAATAGAATCATAGCTAGCTCAGAGGCCAATAAGCTCACCAATCAACCCTATTTCCTTTGATGAAGTCATATTTTATTGATGGACGAGCCATAAAAGCACCACCATACCATATTATAACAACAAAAATAAACACTAGAACTAGCAAGCAAGCCTGCACACAAATTTTCTTTGACACGACTAATCCTATCACCTACAGTTGCTCAGGAACATCGAGGAGGAGTAGTTGGTAGATCATGCTTTGAAATGTTGAGAATGTGATGGATCACACAACTCTCCCTAAATCCTCACAACAACTACGAGCAAGTGGGCCTACACAGGCCAATCCATGAGTAGGAAGCTGAAGGGTACATAAAATTCACAGCTGTCAAACTTCAAGATTTTGAGTGCTCCAAATTTTTTTATTGTGTTCGATTTTAGACTTTTGTTATCCATACTGATTTTGATAAAGTCTTTCGAATTAATCATATTTCAAGTTGCTAGTCAAAGTTTCCAACCAACTAATGTGGTTGATCCTCATGACAAAGGTTCAAAACATCCTGAGGATGAACCACATTAGTTGGCTAGAAACGTAGACCAACAACTTGAAATGTGATTAATCCTAAAAACTTTATCAAAATCAAATTTTATAGTGATAGATCCATTTCACCATAAAAACAAAATTCAAACAATTGTACCATTAAATTTTGCTAGAAAAAAGGACAAAATTTTAATGTGTTTTGGTTCTCTCAAGCTTGGTAGAAAATTCGAAATCTTTTGAAATGGAGTCGTCTATAGAGGCAGAGGAATTGCCTGGACGGCCAAAAGTGGTCAGAATCCAGGCAAAAAAGTTTCCAAAAATCTTATAAAGGTAGCGTTCGAATCATGTTTTTGATGGTGAAAATAGATTCAACATAGTTATTGATCGAACAAAAAAGTGAACTAGCACCCCTTTTTTGTGGCAGCAAAAAATCACCCAATTTTGAAAAGTGGTGATGCCAAAATAAACTCTTTTTTTTAAGCATATTTTTGGCACTTTAAATTTTCTCATGTATCAAGTATGAAATTTTTTTTCGATGTTAGTGATTTTCATGCTCATTTTGAAAAGTGTACATGCAACATCAACCCCCCTTTTTTAGAAGATTGATTTTTGACACTTCAATTTTTTTTTATGTAGCAAGTATGAACACTTTTTTTAAGTGTTAGTGATTTTCATCTTGATTTTGAAAAGGGTTGATGCAGCATCAACTCTTTTTGTTTAGAGGGTTTATTTTTTACACTTTAAATTTTGTAATGTATTAGGTGTGGATATTTTTTTAAAATGTTTGTGATTTTCATGTTCGTAATAAAACATAATTAAAAAAAAAAGGACAAAAAACACTCAAATAATAAAAAAATTAAACAAAAAATAAAAATAAAATAAAAACATTTAAAAATATATTTTTTTAAAAATAAAAAATAAAAAAACATAAAATTCAAGGGAAAAAAATGAATATTAATGAAAAGGAAAAAAAATACATCCATAACGATCTTTTTAAGTTAAAAAATATTACAACCACATAATAATAATTAAAAAAAATAAACAAAATAATAATAATAAAAAAAATTGAAAAAAATAAATAAATATTTAAATTAAAAAAAAAAAAAAAAAAGAGAGAAGAAGAAGAAATTATAAAATAAAAAATTAAACAAAAAAATGAAACAAAAACAAATTGAAAAGTTAAAAATACACAAACTTAAAAATAAGATTAAAAAATAAAAATATTTAAATTAGAAAACAAAAAAACAAATCAAAACCAAAAAAATTAAAAAAAAAAAGGTTAAAAAAAAAAAAAAAATTCCTTCACCCCGGGCAGGATTGGCCTTCATAGCACTGAAAATTCCATCGATGTCTCCATGTTCAAATCCTCCATAAGATCCATCGTTTAAGTACCTGAAGAAACAACAACATCAAGCATCTGGATAAGTTGAATATATAGAAAAACTGATTTTTTTGGGGGATTAAAGCTTAAATTATTTTACATATGTTCAGTTACCTTGGAGAGCCACATTGTAAGATTAAGCTTGTAAGCAATTCTGGACTTTTGATGGAGGCAAGGCAACCCACCATAGCAGAAACTGAATGACCTATGAACACGTACTTCTCAGCTTTAAGCTCATCTAAAATGGCAAGAAGATCGTCTGCATAAGCAGAAAGTGAATCACTATATCGATCAAAGTAGAAATGTTTGTGTTCAACATTGCGAGAGAATATAATATCGAATAATACAATCTTGAAATCAGGCACCAGGTATGGCAAAATATCATTCCACATCGACTGGTCGCCCCTAAAGCCATGTGACAAAAATGATATCCGCTTGCCAGAGCTGTTAACTCTCACATTCAAAGCTTCTATTAGTTCATGAGATTCTAACTTCACCATCTTTGGAGGATAAGAGCTCATTCACTTCTTACCTTGGTGGTATGTGATAAATCTAAGCGAATCGTGTGTAAAAGGTTCGGGATTCTAGCACAATCCAATTCATAGACTTGCCCTGCAAATAACACATAATATTTTAAGAAATTATTTTCTGATTTGCTAGCTGTGAGAACTGCAAATTAGGGCTATACAAAACACCTACCTATCAATCTGAGCAGACATTTAAATAGTAACATTGCTATAAAAGGTAGTGTACACACATTAATGGAAGATGGGAGTGGACTTCAGTGTTGTTTCTATCTTTGGTGGGAGTAAGTGGCACTATTGACTATTCAAATGATGCATGTCCAGTGTCTCTTCCATTCAAGATAATTTTGTTGAGATGGGCAACAATAATGGAATGGGTTTAATTATATAGCTACGAACATGTACTCTAGGTATACGTTTTTATGTCCATTATTGTCGAGGCATGAATTTCTTTAAAATGCATGACAGCGCTTTGAAGTTAGTCAGGAAATAGGCCGAGCATGCGTTTGACATTCAAGTTAGCAATTTCAAAAGCCGTAGTCTAACTATTATGTTATTTTTCCTTGAAAAGTTATAGAAATTTAGGTCATATTTCAAAAAAATCAGATAGAAATTTTTGTAAATCAAAGTAAAAGTTGTCCAACATCATAATTTTAGGTGCCTTAGAATTTTTTTGATGGTTTTGAATAACATAGTTACAGATGAAACATGAACTATTACCTGAAAACGGGTACTCCAACCAAAAAACCCCAAAAAACATTAAAAAACAACCCAAAAATGAAAATTGTTTATTCCAAAACGATGTTTTTTTAGGGTAAAATTTCAAAAAAAAAATAAATGGCAGTAAAATCCTTTTTTTTTTAAATGGATGAAAAAACACACTAAAAAAATTGTTTATTCTGGAATAAGAAAAAAAATCGAGTTACAATTTTGACATTTTTTTAGCAATGGAGTTAAAGAGAAAATACTTGGACTTTGAAAAACTGTAAAATTCCAACAATTCTTGGACATGATGTTAAAGATAAAATATCATGTCCCGAATTTTGACTATTTCCATCCATGTTGTTAAAGATAAAATATCTTGACTCTAAAAAAACTTTGAAATTGTAATTGCTTTCGACCATAGAATTAAAGATAAAATATCATGACTTACAGAAACTTAAAATCTTGACAATTTTTTAACCATGCAATTAAAACCAAAGATTATGACTGCAAAAATTCTCAAGTTTTCAAAATATTTCAAGCATGACATTATGAAAAAAGCTTAAAAAATGAACATTCAAGAGTAATTTATTTTTAATGCAAAATATATAGCAATTTTAAAATCTTAGCCGCAAACAACTCGATAATTTGCAAAAAAAATTATAAATCAACCATCAAATTGACATGCGGTGTAGGTGAACTCGACTTGTTGTAATCAAAACTTAAAGACCAACCATTATATTGATACATTGTGGTGGAAGGCTCGATTCATTATAACGAAAATTTTAAAATAAACTATAAAATTGCCCATAATAGGATCAAGTTGTTAGACGAGCATCGACACAGACCCCGTAGAAAAAAAAATGAAAATAAAAACCAAAAAAAGAAAAGAAAAAAAAACACAGAAAAAATAATATAAAAGATATATATATTTTTAATATTGATAAAAAGAAAAAACAATGAAAAAACACAAAAAAATAATAAAAAGAAAGCAAATTTTAAATATTGGAAAAAAAAATAATAAAAACAATAAACAAACACAAAAAATAATAAAAAAGAAAACAAAAATTCAAATATTGAAAAAAAA
Source organism: Pinus tabuliformis (assembly GCA_031772625.1). Taxonomy (NCBI): domain Eukaryota; kingdom Viridiplantae; phylum Streptophyta; class Pinopsida; order Pinales; family Pinaceae; genus Pinus; species Pinus tabuliformis. The sequence goes on from CM062810.1 coordinate 394,149,570, forward strand.
CAATAAAAAAATAAAAAAATAATACAAAAGAAAAAAAAAATATAATAAAAAAAACCAGAAAAAATAATGCAAAAACACGAAAAATTAAAATATAGAAAAAAAAAACAGTAAAAAAAACTTATATTTTTTTTTAAAATAATAACAGTAAATACAACGTAAAAAAAAACTTAAAAACATGACCCAAAAATCAAATGTGAAAATAAAGGAGACAAAAAAACCTATAAAAATATAAAAAATAACATAAAATTAACTTATAACTATAAAAAATTAGACAAGAAAAAAAATTAAAAATTAAAAATATCATAATTAAGTAAAAAAAAACAAAAATAAACACAATTTAACAAAAAAAAAATTAATAAAATGAAAATAAAAACATTTTTTTTAAACAAAAACCATTTTTTAAAAATAGAAATCATTTTTTTAAATATTTTTTTTAAAGTAATGCTTACAGGAAATTAAAGTATATATATTTTTATTTTCTTTTTTTTGATCAAGTAAGAGTAGGACCTTCTATTAAACTAGCCAATAATACATAATTTACATTAAGTCGCACCCGCTTTGTGAAAGATCCACAGTTAGCAGGGCAGGCAGAAACGCAACCACTCACCCAAACCAAGAGAAGCCATAAGAAACCCTGCACTTCTTGGATGATGAGTCCATCAGATTGAGGTCCACAAAAAGCTACTAGTGTCCCACCAAGGGTCCACAAGAGAACCCACAACAGACCGCCCAAAAAACTAACTTCCGGACTCAATGAAAGCTATAAGCTTAGTCCTCTAAAATTTTTCGGGTCTGAAACATTTGAACAACTTGCACGAACAAATCACAACCATTGACTACTCCCCTCAGATCCAACGACCATCGTAGATATCGGGCGGACGAGAAGCGCAAGGGTTAACCATATCATGAGGGCGGTTTTCTCTCTCCTCTCGCCGCAATGTGTCACATGATGAGTGGAACTGGGGGCCAATTTCAAAAAACCATAAACCATTTGAACCCCGCCCGATATACCATTTGTGGTATTGAATCCGTGTTTCGTGGAAAAGCAATTATGCTCTGTCGCCAAGCGATGACCGTTAGATCAGTCCCGCGAGCAAACTCTGAGCTTTCCGCTAGAATCTCCGTCAAGCACCCTCTAAGCAGAAGGAAAATAGGCGACCAAATTTGTGTTGCTACCCGAGTTAATACCTTCACCATCCAACCGAAAGTGATTAGATCTTTGGAAAGCTACCAAGACCAAAGATGGTCAGATGGGTTAGGGTTCACCATCCTCCCTCCTGTCTCCTGAATCCCTTTGATATGTCCTGTTCATCCATAGATCCATATATTTGGTTGCCAGATAGAGACAATCCTCTCGCAATTTCCCTGTAGGTAATGAATCCCAAGCATACCGAGAATCCCTATCCCTATTGGTCACTCCTTCGTTCCCCAACCGATCCGCTAACATGTTTTCTTTCCTTTTCACATGGACAAATCTGGCAGTTTTAAGGGTTTGTAGGTGGGAGTGGATATTGTGAAAGACCTGCAGGATTTTCCAATGCTTCGACACTTTATCTGGAGAAGTTCCATTGCATATTTTCTTGGCCACTCTAATAATCAATTCTGAATATGCTTTAATGATAATATTATGTGAATCTGACTCCACCAGGATTTCTAAGCATTGCTCTAATGCGAGGAGCTCAGCCATGTTATTAGTGACCTTCCCCAAGTGGCCATGGAAGATTTTCTTTGTTTGCCCTTGATAATCTGTTATGACACCCCCAAATCCAGCTAAACCCGGGTTTCCCTTAGAAGCCCCATCGATGTTAACCTTGAAGAAACCATAAGGAGGAGGCTTCCAATTGCTAGCCCCTGTATTTATTAAGCTCACTCCCTTTATTATTCCTTGAGGATTTATGGACTGGAGACCCAACTGAAGTATAATATTCTCCTCTTGAGGCAGAGGAGGATCCTTAGGAAGTGTCCTCAATAAGCTTCTTACTGTGTCTTTAAGCTGCCTTAGAATTTGATCAATTATATGTTGGGGCTCATGAGTTTTGTCTTTGAAGATCCGTCTGTTGCGCTCTTTCCAAACATTCCAAATGACAAATCCTGGAACCAAAATCCAGGCTTTGTTAATAGTCTCATTCCCTAAGAAGTTCTTCCTCCAGTTTTTCAAAGTGTTGGATATACTGAACTGTCCCTATCAGTTTGTCTGAAGATTGAGGCCACTGAGTCCCACACCCTAGATGTAAAAGTGCAGAGGTTGAGAAGGTGTTCAATCGTTTCCTCATGTGAGCCACAGAGGTGACATTTGGAAGGGCCAATGAAGCCTTTCGTTAGAAGATTTTCCCAAGTTAAGATCTTCCTTTAATGCACTAGCCAGATGAATAACTTTATTTTCATCCAGTGGGGGTTTTTCCAGAGCTTCTTCCAAACTTGATTAGTATTCACAAAGTTAAATCATGTGACTTCCTATTTTGCCTCTTTGAGGTTAAATTTACCTTCATTATTCTTTCCCCATCTTAATTGGTCAGGTGAGGAGGAAACCAATATCCTTCTATGCTCTAGGTCCTGAGTGAGAGCATCTGCCTTGGCCTTTAGAGGATTCTCATCATTGTAACCTAGATCCTTCTGTTTCCTCCATTTTCATTATTCCTTCCCTGGTCCCAGAAATCTTTTACCAAAACCAAACCTTTGCTGTCTGTGTCACTCTTAAGAGTTTCCAAGTCATTCCTATACAGGTTGGATTCCTATTGCCAGATGTCCTTCCAAAATCGAGAAAGGTCCCTTGCTCGGATTTCCCAGAAACAATGTTTCTGAACAATGCTTTTATTCTCCCAGGCAAGGTTCCAAATGTGGGAGCCCCTAATTTGTCCTGACATTCTAATGTGATCGTTCTCCTGCCAATATTTGGCATACTTTTGTTTCCAAAGCATTACCCAGGGGGCATTCGACTCCTTGATCCATCTCCACTAAAGCTTAGTTCCCGAAACTCTGCTGAGAGTCTTAGCATCATGCAGCCCCAAGCCGCCATGGCTTTTGGGCTCGCAGAGCTTGACCTAAGCTACTAAAGCCCACTTCTTTTTCTCTTCCCCTCTACCCCACAGAAAGTACCTTTGAATGCTCCTTATCTGCTCCTTAATACCTTGAGGAACAGGGAGAGTTGAAAACATGAAAATGGGAATGGCCCGCAAGACCACTTGTGTGAGCACCAGGCACCTTGCTAAATTTAAAGATCTGCATGTCCATTTTCTGACCTTGTCCTGAAGTTTATTTAAAATTGGTTCCCACACTTTCTTGCTTAGAGGTTTGTCAGTAAGAGGAATGCGAAGATATTTGGAAGGTAACTGCTCCATTTGAAAACCAAGAATTCTGGTAATATTTCTCTGGACAACGATATTAGTGTTAAAGAAAAAGACTTTGGAATTGTTGAGGCTTAACTTTGTTCCTACTACCATAGCAAAGTCGTTTAAGATATTTTTTATTACTCTGGCTTCCTTAACTGTGGGGATGCCATGCAACATTGTATCATCCACAAATTGTTGATGAGTGTTTGCCGATCCATCCGCGGTGAGCTTCATACTCTGGATTCAACCTTCAGCATTTGCCATTTTGATTGCCCTACCTAGCCCTTCCATCATGAGGATGAAGAGGAAAGGTGAGAGTGGATCTCCTTGCTTGAGTCCTCTGGAGGGTGTGAAGGTTCTTGATGGAGCTCCATTGAGCAGTATGGAAAAACTAGTCATGGTAACTAGTGCCATAACCCATCTTATCCAATTTTGGTCAACACCATAGGCTTTTAGAATTGCTCTTATATAAGACCAACTTATTTTATCATAGGTTTTCGCTAGGCCCAACTGAATGATCATACCCTCTTGTTTGTTGCTTTTGAGTGAGTGTACCACCTCATGTGCTTGGATGATATTGTTGAGAATTTGTCTTCCTTCCACATAGCCTGTTTTCTCTTCCGAGATGAGAGAAGGTAGAAGGGGCTTGAGTCTATTTGCTATCACTTTGGAAATGATTTTATACACAACATTACATAACGCTATGGGTCAAAAACCATTCAGAGTCATGGCATTTTCCCGCTTAGGGATTAAATCTATGAAGGAGGCATTAAGAGCCTTCAGAACCTTTTTGGATTTTCTCGAGTCTTCCACAACCTCGAGGGTATCCTATTTGACTATTTCCCTGTAAGCTTTGAAGAAGTCTACATTGAATCCATCCGGGCCTGGTGCTTTTCCACTTTGCATTTCATTAATCACCTCACTGACCTCTTCTTCCGAAACTGGCCTGTTAAGATTGTGGTTGTCCTCTCTATTAACCAGCTTAGGGATATACTGGATGAAATGATCAATGAACCTGGTTCTATCCTCCATTGACTCCTTTGCAATATTTAAGAAGTGTTGTACCAGGATCAATTCCATATCATTGTGAGAGACAAGATTAATGCCTTGAGAATCTTTGATCTTTGTGATTTTGTTGTGTGTCCTGTGAGCCATAGTGGATTTATGAAAGAACTTTGTATTTCTTTCTCCCTCTTTAATCCATTGAATCCTATATTTTTGCCTCCAAAAGATTTCCTCTTGTAAGCATCTATCCTCCCATTCTTCTTGCAAAGAGTCAGTTAGTTTTTTCCTCTCTTTGGTGAAGCCCTCTGTGATGTTGATTTGATTGATTTCCTGGAGCTTTTGCTCAGTTTCTCTTTTGGCCTTGAAGATATCACCAAATTCCTTTTTGTTCCAAGCTGTAGAAAATGCCCTAGCTTGTTGCCTATGGTTTTCAAAGATTCTGGTAGCCAATAATCCAGAGGAAGGGAGTATAGTCTAATCCAAACCAATACTGATGTGAATGTCTCACTTTCTGGGTCAAAGTTCATCATCCATGGTTGCATGTAGAGTCCTGCTATAGCATAGAAATAAGGCCCCCCTTCGAGCACTTTGTATTTGTCCTCTAGGCTTGTGAACACCACCGTGAAGAAGCCCTTAGAATGCAGATGTAAATGTATTTCTCCCTTTGGCTTCTAATGCATCCTGATCCAGACATGTAACGCCCTCTGTGTCGGCCATAACACCATGAACTTGCATATGGTCACATGTTCTGTCATATGGTCCCTATCCGCTTGTATCGCCAGATCACTCAATATGACCTGGGGAATAATGCTCGACTTGGGTTTACAGACTCTTGTAGTCCTTGTGGAAGTCATTTTTATACTGCTGCCTCCATTCTCCTTTTCTTTACTAGTTTCCTATTGATTCTCTCCATGATCCTAAAGTTCGTTTCTACCAAATGTTCCCTTGCCTCTTGCTTCTGAAACCTTTTCCAACGGTTTTTTGAAATGCTTACCTCCCTCTGTGACTACCTGATTGTAGGACGGAGCGGCGCTCTTCCCTGCACGTCCCGCCATGGAACCCTAAGACAAAACCCTAGCGCCAACTCCAACCCTAGCTCCAGTCGCAACTCCCTCCCCCAATCTCCCCATAAATAAAAAGTCATATATATTTTTATTTTCAATTACAAGTTAGTTTCTCTTTAGTTTTGGGTTTGATTGAATTTATCGATTAACCAACCAATCTCAAATTTTTTTGTTTAAAAAATAATAAAATTTAAACAAAAATAAATTATATAATCTTTTAATTTTGAAAATCTATTAACTTTACTTTCTGAGTATTATAGAAATATTTTCAGAAAAATCACATCAGAAAAATTTTGTTGACGCGTTTCGAACCAATGAGTGTGGTTCATCGTCGGGACAAGTTGAAGAATCAGATCATGGCTACATGTTAAATAGGGATAACAGATCTTCCAATGGCTAGGTTTGACTGGAAAACGACTATATTAGACTAGACTAGACAAACAACTATAATTGACCATGAAACGGCTAGATTGACTAGTCAAATTATTTAATTATAATAACATTATGAGATAAATAGTTATTCACTGTATTAGTGTTTAATATCAATATATTTTATAATGTTTTGAATGTCATTAAAGTCTGGAATGCTAAAAACGAATATTATTTTAGTACTTTTTAGTTGGTATTGTGTGTTATTTTAAGTAAAATGTTAACCATATTTGAGTTAAAAAATAATAAATTTGTGGACTATATAAAATATTAACATATATTACTAGACCTAGGGATTGTAACTATTAGTAATAGTATGGAATTTAATACGATCCTTAATAATAATATTAATTATTATTATTATTATTATTATTTTGTAGGTAAGCACCCATGGGGATTTGAACCAATGACCTATCTCAAGGAGTGCCTTAACAATGCACCCATTCCCCGTCAATCCAAAGCCCCGTGGGGTTTATTATAATAATAGTATTATTCTTATTGTTAATGTTTTGTGTAACTTATTAATATAAATGTATTAGTTAAGCTATCTAAAGTGAACTTAAACTTACTATTTAAATAAATAATTATCTTATAATAGATCATTTTAACCCATTCAGTTAGTCATGACAAAGACTATCTCATAAATATAAGGAAAAGAAAATGAGGGAGATTTCCAAAGAGGACCAAAAACTAAATAAGAATTAAGGAGAAATAAAACAGGTTTATTAGAAACTTCACTACATGATAATTAGGGGAAAAAAATTAGTTCAAGTTATTAATAGAGGGGGGGAGAGGTAGGGGAAGAAATGACTAGGAAGAGAGGGCAGGGATCTAGCAGCTACTGATCTTCCAACCGTCATCTCTATTGATATTGCTTGGCCTTTTTTCAATCTTAATGGCTTCCCTAAATTTTCGGTGATGAAACTGTGCAACCTTAGCAATAACCCAAGCCTCCTCAATACAAACATGATGTTTAGTCTTCTCCTCATGCTTCGCTAGTGCGGAAGACTTGGTTCTCCCATGTTTTAGGTCTACTGCGTGCTCATTAATCCTTTGATGAATAGAGCATCCAGTCTCACCAATATAGGGGGTCCCATAGAAACAAGGAATAATATAGACACCCTTCATGTCCTTAGGGTTGATAGGATCCTTCACCGATCGGAGGGAATTACGAATGGTGATATTCTAAAGGTTGAGGGAATATTATGCTTCTTAAGAATCCTAGCAATCTTATTAGTGGTCCCTTGGATAAAAGGTAAATGGACCCCTAGGAATCGATCTTTAGCTTTTTTTCTAACCACCAAATTCTTGTAGGCTTTAAGGAAAGCCTTCTGACCAAGGTGTCTACTATAACCATTCTCAACAAAGACATTAAGGATATCGATTTCTCTTTATCGAAGTCATTTACATCAGAGATTCTCAGGGCACGAATATCGAGGGTGTTGAGAACACCCAACTTTTGAGTAGGGAAATGATGGGAGCTGGCATGAAGATAATACTCTTATGTGTTTTCTTCTGAAAGGGAGGCAACCATTGACGTCTTGTTCCATGGTGAACTTAATGGCAGAGGATTGACTGTTGAGATGCTTGAAGAAGAGATCCAACTCCTCCTGGCCATGAGACGAGATGACATTAGTGTCATCTACAAATCTTTTCCAGAGCTTGGGTAGGAGATGGGCTAAGGCCAAAGCCTTGGATTCAAAATCTTCCATAAAAAGATTAGCAACAACAGGGGACAGGGGTGAGCCCATGGCAACACCATAGGTCTGCTCAAAGAACTCGCCCTTGAAACTGAAAAAAGTGGAAGTGAGACAGATCTCAACTAACCGAGTGATATCAGGATCCGTGAAATGGTTGATAACCTCCATTGCCTCCTTTATAGGGATGCAAGTGTAAAGGGAGATTATATCAAAACTCACAAGAATTTCCCCAGGGTCAAGCTTTATGCCCTTGAGCTCTTCAACGAATGATGCAATCTTTGACGAAGGACTCTGTAAGGCCAACTAAGGGTTTAAGCTTCAAGGCAAGGTATTTAGCCAGAAAGTAATCCTTTGATTATTAGAGTGTCCAGTCTCACCAATGTGGGACCCCCTACATTGGTGAAATTGGATGCTCTATTAATCAAAGGATTAATGAGCACGCAACAAACCTAAAGCATAGGAGAACCAAGTCTTCCACACTAGCGGAGCATGTCGAGAAGACTAAACATCATGTCTGTATTGAGGAGGCTCGGGTTATTGCTAAGGTTGTGCAGTTTCATCACCAAAAATTTAGGGAATCCATTGAGATTGAAAAAAAGCCAAGCAATCTCAATAGAGATGATGGTTGGAAGATCAGTAGTTGTTGGATCCCTGCCCTCTCTTCCTAGTCGTTTCTTCCCATATCACCCCACACTCCCATCCCCTCTATTAATAACTTGAACTAATTTTTTTTTTCCTAAATATCCTGTAGTGAAGCTTCTAATTAACTTGTTTTCTTTCTCCTTAATTCTTATCTGAGTTTTTGGTCCTCTTTGGAAATCTCTGTCATTTTCTTTTCCTTATATTTATTAGATAGTTCTTGTCATGACTAATTGAATGGGTTAAAATTATCTATTATAAGATAATTATTTAGATTTAAATAGTAAGTTTAAGTTCACTTTAGATAGCTTAACTAATAAATTTATATTAATAAGTTACCCAAACCATTAATAATAAGAATAATATTATTATTATAATATTATAATAATAATAATTTAATAATATTTAATATTATTATTAAGGATAATATTAATTTCCATATTATTCTTAATAGTTACAATCCCTAAATCTATTAATATATGTTAACATTTTACTCATTATTATAGTCCCCAAATTTATTATTTTTTAACTCAAATATGGTTAACATTTCACTTAAAATAACACACAATACCAACCAAAAAGTATTAAAATAATATTCGTATTTAGCATTCCAAACTTTAATGACATTCAAAACAATATAAAATATATTGAAATTAAATGCTAATACATTGAATAACTATTTATCTAATAATATTATTATAATTAAATAATTTGACTAGTCAAATCTAGTTGTTTCATGATCAATTATAGTTGTCTGTCTAGTCTAGTTTAATATAGTCGTTTTCCAGTCAAACCTAGCCATTGGAAGATCTGCTATCTCTATTTAACATGTAGCCATGATCTGATTCTTCAACTTGTCCCGACGATGAACCACACTCGTTGATTCGAAACACGTTGACAAAATTTTTTTGATGTGATTTTTCAGAAAATATTTCTATAATACTTAGAATATGGATCACATAAGCTTAAATTCAAATAACTTTACTTTTTATTTAAAATAAAAATATTTAACTAATATATACTTCAATAAAATAGTTCATTAATGAACATTTTTTATACATTACTTTGAATTCCAAAATATATTAACATTACTTTCTATTATTTTAAAAATTAAATGATGCTCATACACACCATACATGATATCTCAATAACCATATAGTTTCGAAATATCAACCTTGCAAGTTTAAGTTAAAAAAATAAAAACATATCCCAATTTGTAACGCATATGGTATCATCTAATCATGCCAAGCCTCCCGCAGGCCAACCATGACCTTTGAAAGTATCTACCTTTGCAGAAATAAAATTTCCTTGGGCTAATAATTACTTTTTCCGGAACTTCCATTACAAAAATCAACTTACATTGTAATTCCAAATAAACTTTACATCTTACGATATTTTACGTTTACAAGTGGACTAAAATATTCAATTGTTCCAACTGTACAATTCTTCTTTGCAGAGATGGAAAGATAAATACGTTTTCTAGTGAGCTCTGATGGTTTAAATTCTCACGGGAATTTGGTGATTTATTTTAAACTAATTTTAAGAGTGTTTAAATCTTTCTTTGGAAATAAATTTAATATCATTGATTTTGGAATCTAAAATGTTGATGTTTAAAAAGTTAAAAAAATATAACCCATATTTCTAAAACATTCTCTCTTTGTCCACTAAAATACTTTCTCTCTTTGTCCAATAAAAAGCAAAGATAAATGTCACCGCGGGCTGAAGAGACACAAAAGCTGATAAAATAACCTCGTTAGACTAAGGCAAAGATAAATGTCACCATTCATGGATTGAAGAGACACAAACGCTGATAAATTATCCTAACGTCAACAAATAACCTTTTTCCAAGTGCTACAGTAACTCAATCAAATTAGTCAATGTTACCTTTTTGCGTAGTCTAATGAGGCGGAGGAGTTACCTTGGAAAGTTATGGAAATTCTGTGTATATCTAGAGAAACTCTGACAAGGATATTTTTAAATCCAAGTTATAGTTGTTAAAGTTCAAAATTTTAAGTGTCTTTGACGTTTTTGATAGTGCTGAATCCATTTCCACCATCAAAAACACGATTCAAACATTGCCTTTACAAAATCTCTTGAATTTTTTTTGCCTTAATTCCGACCACTTTTGGCCGTCCACACAATTCCTCCACCTCATTAGACGACTGGTTAACTTTTTGATAACAAAACAATTCGGAAAAGAAAACATTGAACATTAATGTAGTTAGTTATTCGTATAAAGATTAATACCATGTTCCGTAATTGATACACCCTAAAAAGAAGAATAAGATCGAACATTAATGTAGCTAGTAAGTCGTATAAAGACAAATGGCATGTTCTCGAACTGAGACTCCCTAAAAATAAAGAAACTGGACTCGGTAAATTACTTGTTAAAGGGTAATTTTTCTGTCAAATATTATTAAAAAAATGCAAACCCTTACCGATCCTTTCTTAAAACTGTGAAAACAGATTAGGAAACAAGAATACCAGGCTCTTTTGAAATTCCAACGGTGTAACCATGGATGGAATTTGAAAGGTAAATCGTTTGTCATGAGGTGACTTTTCTATTAAATATCTTTAAATTATTTCTTGTTTTAAAATTTATCTTTTTAGTCAAAATTTAGTAGTAGATTTCTCGTATTTCTGGGTTCTAATGCGATTTTCTTTTTTCAAAAATTTAAATTATCTTTATGAAATATGATTATAAATACATATAGAAATATATTCAACAGAAAATGGAAACTACACTGGTCAGAAGTGTAGGAATTTAAAGGGTAAGTTCCTCAGACAGAACATCAAAGGACACCGCTCACAAACAAATCACAGATCAGTACACCAATATTCTTGACCTGGTCAAAACCCTCAAAGAGGGAAACAGTCCACGGCCTGAGCCAATGCAACCACTTCAGACAATTTATTAATAAAATAATGAAAATTTGCATAAGCTTCTCTCATGAACGGTTACCCTACAAATGATCCTCCATGCTCTTTAAATAGAGACCATGGACCAATCGGATGCTAAGCCATGGATCAAATGTCTGTAGTACCGAGGAGAGAATGACCCGTCACATCACTACATGTTGTGACTGTCAGATTGTAAGTTACAAAAGTACATAGTAAAGAAACACACTTTACCTAACTCTACACTAGACCAAGTTATACTTAACTATTTCATATGTGTGAGAATATCCTAACATCCTCCCTTAAAAACAACTTGCGATAGGATTGAAGGATGTACAAATATGACACAATAGGAGAAGGAAGGAGGCATTAGAGCATATCCCCCCTTTAGCGACAACTTCCTGAACTCCAACCATAAATCAAAGTTTAGAAAACTTCGCCTATGTGAGAGCCTTTATAAAGATGTCTGCAACTTGATCATCTGTTGAACAATATTACACTTCAAGAACATGGTCATGAATGAGTTTTCTTATTAAGTGCATGTGCAATTCAATGTGTTTGTTGTGCTGATGTTGGACTGGATCTTTGCATAGTTGAATGGCACTTTTATTATCACACCAAAGTCTAGTCGAATGCTGCTGCTGAAAGCCAAACATTAACAGGATCTGACGAAGCCATGGGGCTTCCTTACTAGCTTCTATGACACCACGATACTCTTCTTTCTCTGAAGAAAAATAAATGACACTTTGTTTCTTGCAAGACCATGTAATAGGTCCTGAACCAAGAGTGAACACATAACCTACAGTAGACTTTCAATCATCAGGGTCACCAAGCCAATCGGAATGAGTGAAACCAACCAATAGAGTAGACGCTTCTGCATTGTAATGAATGCCAAACTGAACTATACCTCAAACATAACGAAGTATTCTTTTATCTTCTTTCCAATGACTTTCATGTCGGTTTTTCATAAACCGAGCAATAAGGCCAACAACAAAGGAAAGGTTAGGACGAGTATTTGTCAGATAAAAAAGTTTTCCTACAAGTTAATGGTATAAGGTAGCATCAACTTTAGGGGAAGTACAAGTGACTAAAATTTTGGCTCCAGACTGAAAAGGAGAAGGGGTTGGCTTACAGTATTCCATGTGAAAATGGCATAGAATATCACATGCATACTTGGACTGGTAAAGGGATATACCTTCCTTGGATTGCAAGACTTGAAGACTAAGAGAGTAATGCAAGTGTCCTAAGTTTGTCATTTCAAACTTCTTTTTAAGGCTCGACTTCACATGGTTTATAAAGTTGGGATCACTAGCAATAAGGATAAGATCATCAACATAAAGAACAAGAATTAGAAGAGACTTTCCCACTTCTTGGTGTAGACAGTGTTGTCAGAATGACACCTAGAAAAGCCAGTTTCTAAAAGAAAGCTATCCATTTTGGCATACCAAGCCCGAGGGGGTTGCTTGAGACCATAAAGGGATTTCTTATCCCGACATACAAGGTTGGAGTCTGTTTGTATAAAGCTAGTAGGTTGTTCCATATAGATTTCTTCATGCAAGTGCCCATGCAAGAAGGTAGATTTAACATCCATCTGATGGACTTCCCATTTGAAAGAGGCAGCAAGGGAAAGAACAAGGTGGATAGAGTTCATTTTGGCAACAGGGGAGAAGGTTTCAGTATAGTCAATGCCTTCAACTTGTGAAAAACCATTAGCAACAAGACAAGGTTTATGTTTATCAACTTTTTCATCTGGTCCATACTTGGTTTTGTAAACCCATTTGCATCTAACAAGTTTTTGTCCCTTTGGAAGAGGAACAAGATCCCATGTATCATTTGCCAATAATGAATGATATTCTTCATTCATAGCGGTGTTCCAATCTAGATGGACTGAAGCTTCTACAAAGGTGTCAGGATGATAATTTGCAAAAGCTTGAACCAGTAAAGAAGAGGCTCTATCGAACTGAGAACATGTACGTCACTGATCTGTAGGATCACCGGCAAGAGCACCTACTGCATCCCGAGTAGGACAGACCAATTTTGGAAGCTGAGGAGCTGAAGGAGGATCCTGAGAAGGTGGGGGAGGATTGTCATCCTCACTGTCATCATCTGAAGAAGAAATATTTTCAGAGTAGAAGGGATAGAGAGAGGTGGCACATTCGTAGAACTAGGCTCGTAGGCCGATATATTTTCAGCAAACTTTACATCTCTTCTAATGATAACATTTTTGGACCTAAGTGGAATAAGTCTATATCCTTTGACATCTTTAGAATATCCAACAAAAATACATTTTTCACTCTTAGGTTCTAAAGCTTTATGTTTCTCATCTGGAATATGGGCCCATGCTTCACTTCCAAAAACACGGAAGTGACTTGCATCTGGTTTAATTGAGGTCCATGCTTCTTCTGGAGTGATATTCTTTAAAACCTTAGTAGGAGTGCGATTTACTATGTAATTTTCATAGTTAATTACTTCTACCCAAAAATTATGACTAAGTCCTTTAGATTGAAGCATAGTTATTCCTTTTAGCTACACCATTTTGTTGTGGAGTATATGGAATAGTATGTTGCATTTGAATTCCATTCTCGGTGCAAAAGTTGATGAATTTGTTGTTAACATATTCTCCACCATTATCAGATCTTAACTTAAGAATTTGATGTCCAGATTATTTTTCAACAAAGGCCTTAAATGCCAAGAAAATGTTAAATACTTCACTCTTGAGTTTTAAGAAGTATACCTAAGTGCGCCTGGAGAAATCATCAATGAAAGTTAAGAAATACTTGTAGCTAGAGAATGAAACAGCTGGAAGTGGACCACATAAATCACTATGCACAAGTTGTAAAGGGGCTGAGGCATGCCAAGAGGCACGTTTTTCAAAACTATCTCGATGATATTCTCCGAGTACACATCCGGAACAAACACCATTTCTGCAAGATACCATTGGAAGACCTGTCAGCATATTTTCTTTACATATATTTTGAAGGGAGTGCCAGTTTAAGTGACCAAATCGCTCATGCCAGAGTTTGCTCACTTCATCATTATGAGCAACAAGCACTGAGAGAATATTTGATGACCCAAAGTTGTTAAACTTATACAAACTTGTAGAATCATCAGTAATGCTAGTAGCTAAAATCTGTCTAGGATCTCTTAGGTCGTTAATTACAATATCGTGAGGTGAAAATTCAATGATTTTACCTTCACCTGAATGAGTTATCTGATATACAGATAGAATGTTGCAAGATAAGGTTTGAACACATAATACATCATTAAATTGACCATTGTCTATATGAAGAGTTCCAGTCCCTACAACAATAAGAGATCTATCATCACCAACATATATATTTTTGGTGTTACAATCATTTAAGGAATAAAACATGGTTTTGTTTTTGGCCATGTGATAAGAATCTCCAGAATCAATGAGCCACTCATGAGAATGAGAAGAAGAAGATACATTTAGTGCATATCCAGACCGAGATGCTTAACAACCACATGCAGAAAGTGTTATTTTTAAAGATTAAGTTGAAGTTGAAGAGTGCTCCAAATGGATGTTATGCTTCTTCATTGCTGTTTCCAAGGCTTCCATATTCTTAAAGCATTTGGATTCTAAGTGGCCATCTCGATTACAAAAGTGGTAATGTCTATTAGTCTTCTTCCCTTTGTTTTTATTTGCCTTATCATTTTGATGAAATGATTTTTCATCTTGAGACTGAAATTGCTTAGGACCCTTGTTTGGTTTAGGACCATACTTTTTAGGATAGGACTTCATAGGGTTCTTTGAATTTGGTTGTTGTTGGGTGGCTAAGGCGTTCTTAGAAGAGTTTCGAAGATTAAGAAGACTAATATGTAAGAGTTTTTCTTGTTCTCTTATTAAAGAATCACAAAAGGCATCAAAGGAAGGGGACTTGTAGTTTTGTTCTTAAGAAATGAAGGCTTCTCTTGTAGAATGGAAGGTGGAAACAAACACAGAGTAGGTTGGTCCCAACTTAGTAAGAATGGAATAGATAAGGCTACCATATTCTTTTTTAACCTTAACACCTTCCAAGAGAAGTCTTAGGGTCTTGAACTTGGACAAAAAATCTTCAACGGAAGAAAAATTATTGGGGTCCAATGTAAGCAACTCATTTGCGAGTTGATGGGCTATAATTTCACTTTTAATTCCAAAAACTTTAGTGAGTTGTTTCATTGCTTCATTAGGAGCATCAAGTTCTAAGGTTTAAATAAATAGTCATCCCTATCAACCCACATGATTGATATTGCCTATTTTCCCATTTGGCTGCCTTATCTTCATCTTGAGGTTTGGTTTCCTGGCGTGAGGCTATTCTATAAAGACCTTTATTTCTGAGTGAATCCACAATGTAGGATCACCATTGGAAGTAGTTGGTGTTGTCAAAAATAACTTGACGTGGAATTTCCATTTTAACAGAAACTAAAGTTGTAGATGCTAAACTAAGTGTTCCAATGAAAAAATTTCGAAAAATTAGGCCGATTAAAAAAAAAAAAACAGATCTGAAAATGGCTTCCAGATGAAGAAGTTATGGTTTTTTGAAGAAACGTTGTTGATGATGCTGACGAAGTGAGTGAATGTGCAGAAATGAATGATAATGTTATATTTAAAAAAAAATCAACCCCCCCTTCCCACCCCCTCCAAACATAAATTTAATTAGCTCAGTTTAAAAAAAAAATTATGTGACTCATAATTATAAATAAGTGAAAGTCACTTTTACAATGGTACTTTATGAGCTACTCACTAAATTGTAACTTAAAGAAAAGATAAAGAGACTTTAAAATTATAAGTGACTCACTTTTTATAATGGGTGAGAACACTTTCACATAAAGTAATTTTAAAACATAAGCTACATGTGTTTTTTGAAAAAGTAACTCAACAAAAAGAAAGACTTGAACTCAAAACCTCTATTCTCATGAAGTAACTTTGGACCAAGTGAGCTAGTTTAAAATGTTAGTAATTTTTGGAAAAGAGGAAGGGTTTTTTTTTTTTTAGTCACTGAAGCTTTGGGGTGCGTACTCACTTGATAAGGCTCTTTTTTTTCTCTAGAAAACAAAAACCACAAAATCCAACATGGACATTCAAAAAAAAACAAACCTTATGGTTTGAAGTTGGCTTTATCCAGAAACTAAAAATTTTCCTTAATGTTTTTTATTTTCCAAGATCACACTAAGGCGTGGCAGAAAAGAGCATACACATGAGAAAAATCCTTCCTTTCTGTTTCTGATTTACCCAGATCGCATAGAGTTGCGAGGCAAAGAGCATACGCAGAAATGAAAGGTATAGATCTGGTAATAAAAAACAAAGACATAAATAAACTGAAATAAACAAAGAGAAAATAACTAAAAACTACAAATAAACACTATATACCTCCACATCTTAAAAATGACGTAGCTGGGGCTACCAGAATCCTTTTTGCGTGAAATGAAAGGGGTTCCTCAGTGGAACAGATGCTCCTAACACAATAGAGTAGTCCTCTCGCCTCGAAAGCAGTCAGAAACAATAAATTTAGGAAACGACAGTTGGATGCAGTTCTACTGGCTTCAGATTTGGATCACCAATGGATGCGGCCCTCAACTAGCTCTGATACCATGTAGGAATTTACAAGGTAAGTTCCTCAGATAGAACAGAAAAGGACACCGCTCACAATAGATCATAGATCAGTATACCAGTATTCTTGATGTGGTTAAAACCCTCAAAGAGGGAAACAATCCACGGCGTGAGCCAACGCAGCCACTTCAAGCAATTTATTAATAAAAGAATGAAAATTTACATAAGCTTCTCTCATGAACAGTTACCCTACAAATGACCCTCCATGTTCTTTAAATAGAGATCATGGACCAATTGGGGGTTAAACCACGAATCAAGTGTCGGTAACACTGAGGAGAAAATGAACCATCAGATCACTACATATCGTGACCATTGGATTGTAAGTTACAAAAGTATATAGTAAAGAAAGAGTCTTTACCTATCTCTACACTAGACCAAGTTATAATTAAATATTTCCTATGTGTCGGAATATCCTAATAAGAAGTAACATTAGAGTTACAATAACCATCAAATTTAACTAGTGCTTCAGGTTGGAAATTTCAACCCTATATGCAACAATGCAAATGTAATGATTAATTGTTTTCAAATTTTGAAATCCACACCACAATTTATTTCGAACCCTACCAAGTTGGTATGCAGGTTCCAAGATTTTGTCAATCCCATCTCAGCACCTGAAAAAATCAAAATAAGTAGGCCCGTTACCATAAACAATGTCCTTTATATCAGTCCGTCAATATAAATCATAGCAGTAATCATACACCATGTCCTTTAAATTCGGTCTGTTATTATAAATCATGGCTATAATCATACACCACGTCCTTTAAATTCAGTCCGTTATTATAAACCATGGCTGTAATCTAACGCTTTTATCGCTTGGTTTACTTTCAGTTATTGTTTCGGGGCTAAATTTGTCCAAAATCTGGACATAGTGGTTCCATTGAGCATGACATATTACATGTGATGCAACCTTGTTAAAGGGATGAATTCGTTGCATATACTGGACACGGATGCCAATCTGCCGCAGTGAACATCACCACATATCGTAACAAAGTTGTTTATGCAGCTTCTTGCAGGTCTGGAATATGAAGATCAGATTAGTTTAATATTATTAACGAGGGATAGAGGTATACGTTTGAACCTTAATATTTGAATATCCATTTTAATATTAGGGTTTTGTAATATATGGGGCTCATATTTAGGATTTTTAATGAGAATTTATAAAAATAAGAGTCATATATATATATATATAAATATATAAATAATAGTGAGGGATATATAAGTTAATTATGTTATAATTGGAAATATAATTATTAATACATTAATATTATATTATATAATAATATAATATGATATTAATATATAATATAATATTAATATAATTATATTTATAAATATAATAACTATTGCGTTATTATTAATTATTAATAATTATAAATGGTTAATTAATAATCAAAAATAATTAATTATATTTGATAATGTAGTTGTGCATGTGCTTGATGTATATTTACTATATTGTATGAGTTTCTGGAATGTGGGAACGTTTGGAACTTGGGTACCGGTTTCCCAAAAGGCTAGAGGTTTCTCCAAAATTTACAGAAAATAGCTAATGGGATGTGGTAATATTACATGATAAAAAAATTAAAAATTAAAAATACTTTTTTTAATTATATAATTTATATAATAATCAAAATTAATATTGATTCAAAATACTCAAATATTAAAATCATTTTAAATATATAAATAATAAATATATAATATCTCTTATATATAAATATATTCTATGGGTGTCAAATATTAAAATCATTTTAAATATATAAATAATAATTATATAATATCTCTTATATATAAATATATTCTATGGGTGTCTCTCTCCCTGAGTCTCCCTTTTATATATAAAGTGTCAAGTTCATTATCAGTTCTCTGACATGTTTCTGTAGTTATTCTTACGAGAAAAATAAACTCTAATGTTTAAGCATTGAATGCCACATACAATATGCAAAAACTCATTGTTTGTTCTCTCACATGTTTTTCTAGTTATTCTTAGGAGAAAAAACAACTATAATGTTTAAGCTTTGACTGCCACGTACAATATGTACACACAATATTCAGCGACATATATACATAAACAACAAAAGAAATACTCATCAGCTTGATATCCCAGATATTGCACTTACATCGAGGTGCCACAAGCTTCCTTAACCCAACAAGAGATTGCTCCAGCTTATGAATTAAGGATATTGGTGTTAAAGATGTCTTTGGCCTTTCCTCGTGCAAAGGTTTCAACATAGGCTCATGTTTTGTTAGATGTTTCAGCATATTTCTCTACAAGCTTTGTATTCCCCAACCCTAGGGAACACTGGAACTCAAAAAAAACAGTCTTCAAAGCTCCCGAAAATTTCCCAAGCTCTCATTGAAGCTCCCACTAAAAATGTAATGTTCCCATATAGTTCCAAAGATCCCAAAAGCCCAATAACCATTGGAATGGATTTCCCACCTCTCGACTTGTAAAAAAATATATCTATCCCCATATCAAATATATTTATACCAATAAATATAATTGTGCAAAATCATTAACTTTAAATAAAAATAAATATTTTAAATATTTGTGAAGGGATCTTTCCCACCTGTTATTTATTATCTATTGTAATTCAATGTCTACGTACCAAATATATGTCAAATGTTAGTATTATTCAATCTACGCTCAAGCAATCTAAATGTACTAAGTTCTAGTGTAACATGTTCCACCTTACCACTAACAACAAAATATTTTTATTCTATTTTATTTCATGACTATATTACTTCAAGACCTAGCAACCCAAGACTTGAGCGACTATATGATTATGCGGGTTGAATAATTAATCTTGGTTCCTCCCTAATCATACCTAGTACAAGGTTTGGTTGGTTATTCATGAACTTAACTCGATTCCATTTCTGGTTACAAATCGTACTTAATTAATACTTAACGAATTCGATTATACAACAAGTTCTTAATGCTATACGATGGATGGTTAACTTTCATTGTTTACATTTAACTTTCTATCCATCGATACATATAGGTCCTTCGGTGTTGACGCTTGGGGTCATTATATTTCACTTACCCATAGTTGTTATACATTTAGTTATCATGTTAATGTCCATTATCCAACTATACCTCAACATTTGGATAACGTATTAACCAGTGTTCTATGTACATGCATTCATTAAATCCATCGCCGATAATTAAAGCAATTACAAATATTAGGTGTATGGTTTATTGGATTTAATGGGAGCATTAATGTCATGGTATGAAACACTGCTAACTGATGTTGGGTGGTCCTCGAAACTTCGAGGCACACCTCCAAATGCACACCAATCCCACACGCCACATGGAAGACATCCGATAATGGTCCCAAACGGTACTCATCCAACGGTTGAGGTTCAATGCGAAGAGGTTATGGTGTTCACTTGCGGAAATGCTGAGAACAGGGTTCATTTCCGCTCACCTACGCTGGGTAACCGAGCTCTGCAACCATCATTCCACAGTTGTTTCTCTCCGGTGAAAAGGGTGCAAAATCCCTGTAACTTTGGCATTATTCAGCATTTAGACACTTCTCTGCACAGGATTACCCTGGAAATCTTGATTCCTTTCTAGCATGGTTGCTATGCAGTATTTCTATTTACACTTTTCAACACATGGAATTCCACCGCTGACCACTAGCTCAGGTAAGATTTCTTTGGAATGAGTAGCCAATTTTATTGCTTTTCCTGTCTGAGCTATGTTTCCCGGTTGAGTCAAACCCTAACAGGCCGACTGTCGTATGCAGGTAAAGCGGGTAAACTCGAGGGTCAATGGCTTCAGAAATTTTCCTAGATGCGATAGTCTTCTGCTTCCTGGTTGGATTTTGATCATATCTTAGAACCTTGCAGCGTTTTGATGTATCCACCAGTCCTGATAGGACTATGGCTATGAGGAGCTGTCACTGAGAAAACCCTAAAGGTTATTGACCCGCTCATGTTTGTGTAATAATTTCATGGTTTTGGTTTGTCAACAAATTCTTAAGACTTCGATGAGAGTTTAGACTCCAAGCCTTCCTCCGCTGACTTGTAATACGAGGTTTTTTAAATATAGCTGACACATGCATAACTACATATTCAGTTAATTCATAACTGTATTTTGATTGGTACATATTAATGATTTTGCTCTTATTTGCGGCTCTGTTCCTTGTTAAATGAATTGTACATTTTTCTTATTCATTGTTTCGCTCTGTTTCTTGTTAAATGAATTGTACATTTTGCTTATTCACTATTTCAAAACAATGGGGTTACATTTCCAATTTCCAATTAACGTTGCTCTCGTTTACTTAATAGGAGAAACAAAGTTATTATTTACTATTGAAATATGGCAACAAGAATATTCCGATTTAATTCATTCTTGAATTAAAGTGTGAATTAAAATCGAATTTAGTATTAACAATTATTTGGAAATAATTAACTTATTTTAAATTAATTAGTTGGAGAAATTCAGGTTAGAAGTCTTTCTGAAGTCATGCAAGAGTTATCCCTTAAATTATGGAGATAAGATTGAGTTATATTTGAGTTGTAATTAGTTAAATTAGTTTACTAATTTAAGTCCACTTAAATTACTTCCAAACTGATTTTGGAACTAATATTAAGTTAACAGTTAGTTGATGCTTTAATGCACTCAACTAATACTACTCCAGTTAACTGAATATTCCCTCATCAGAAATCGTGCATGTCTATTCTGAGAAAGACCCAATTAAGGTTAATGTTCAAGGACATTGTACTTTCAGTTTCATGTGTTTTCTCATGGAGAAAACTCATGCATGCAGTCAATGATTCATCCTTGAGGATTGTGCAGTTTTGAAGGCTTTTTATTCCACTTGGTAATAGGCTAATCATCCACAAGCAACAACACAAGGAAATAGGAGCTTGCAGGGCAGAGAGGAAGGCTGGAGAGAAGCCAAGATTGCCTGTGAGCATCTGTGAGGATTGTACTAAGAGATGACTAGCTTTGAGAGCTAAGGCTTTGTATAATTCCTATGTATTTCCACCATGTACGATAATATAATAGTGTGGGGATTTTATCTGAGTCTTTCCCCAAAGTATTTTCATGTGTATTGTGCCATCGATTCTTGTTCTTCCAGTTATATTGTTTAGGTCGTTCTTCAAGCTTCCGCAAATTGATAGTAGAAGTAGGTTATAGTATTCTGCTTTGATTTATATTGCATTATCAGGTTAACCTATCACAGATTTTCTACATGGTATCAGAGCTGTGAACAGTATATTGAGAAGAGAGTTTGAAGTTTGAAGTTGAGGGTTGCAGGTGAAAATCGAATTCATATCATACTTCAAGGTTTGCCAATGGCATTCTATGGCTTGAGACTCGAGGATGCCTTGGAAGGTAGCTCGAATTACATAGCATGAAAAGATAGAATGGAGGTTGTATTAGAAGACAATGGCTTGAAGGAATTCATTGATCAAGAAATCCCAAAGCCAGCTTCAACTAATGCACAATAGTTGGTTGAGTGGAAGAAGTGTGTGGTGAAGGCAAGACAGATCATCCTTGTGGAAGTTCGAGACCATATTGTCTCGAGTCTCCATGGTAAGGATACTCCATTTTCAATGTGGAAGACATTGAAGGACCTCTACCAGAACAGTAGCGACTAAAGGAAATTGGCGCTCAAGGATAAACTTCGAAGAAACAAGATGGAGAAGGGCGATACTATTTCCACATATCTAAACAAGCTCACCACCTACAAAGATGAGCTTGGCAGTGTGGGAATAACTAATTTCGATGATGATATGGTGAACCTCGCTTTCCTTGGCCTTCCAAAGAGTTGGAATAGCTACCAGGACTCTGTGAATGGAAGGGAGAAACTGTCGGATTGGGAATGACTGTGGTTAGATCTTATGTAGGAGGAGATCAGGAGGAGCACTCGAGATGGTTCTTCATCCAAGAATGATGATGAAGAAAATCTTGCCTTAGCAAGTAAGGCAAGGAAATGGAAAGGGAAGGCTTCCAATTTCAAATCGAATTCTTCTCATGGAGGGAAGAAGAGTGACATGTCTAAAGTAAGATGCTTTAATTGTCACAAGCTGGGACATTATGCGACTAATTTCCCATCGAAGAAGTCCAAGAAGGGATCCTCGGAAGGATCGGAAGGTGAGGCATTAGCCTCTCAGTTCGAAATGGACTTTACCCTCATCGCATGCATGGTGTCATCGATGATGGGTTGTGTCTGGTATCTTGACAGTGGTGCCTCATTCCACATGACTGGTGATAAAAATTTATTTAGTGCCTCGTAGGAGAAAGACCTCAAGATGCGCATAGAGATGGATGACGATGGAAAGTGTAGTGTTTCAGTAGTGGGCACAGTTGCTTTTTAGAGTAAGCATGGAGCTCCTCTCACCTTAATAGATGTGATGTCTATGCCTAGACCGAAGAAAAACTTGGTATCAGTCGCGATGTTGGAGGACAAAGGCTATGATGTTGTCTTTAGTAAAGGAAAGGCATTCCTAAGACACATAGCCGTGGGTCAGACCAAGAGGATAGGGATTCAGGTGAAGAATCTCTATAAACTAGAGGTAGATGATTATGTAGCATTGAGTACGAAAGTAGAATTGGTGCAAAGCCAAGACATTGGCGAGTTGTGGCATAGGTAGTTGGGCCATTTGCATCATGGGGCTTTGAAAATAATGCAACATATATCTACAGGACTTCCCAAAGCTAAACTTGAGCAAGTTGACACATGCAAAGGTTGTACCTTGGGAAAGTACACCAAGTATTCCTTTCATGATTGAGACAGTCGAGAAGAGGCTATCTTAGAGCAACTTCATACTTATTTGTGTGGACCATTCTCGACGACATCCATAGAAAAGTGAAGGTATTATGTGATTTTCATTGATGGCTATTCTTGTAAATGCTGGATTTATTTCATGTAGAACAAGGACCAAACTTTCACAAAGTTTAGTGAGTTCAAAGCTTTGGTCGAGAAAGAGTCAGGGAAGAAGATCAAGGCCTTGAGAAGTGACAGCGGTGGAGAATATGTCTCTCAAGAGTTCGAGCCCTTCTGTACAACCGAAGGAATTAAACGAGAGTTGACGACACCTCATAACCCACAGTAGAATGGGGTGGCCGAGAGGAAGAACAAAACTATTATAGGGGTAGCACGGGCTATGCTGCATGACTAAGGCCTACCACTTCACTTGTGGGCTAAGGCATGCAACACAATGGTCTATTTTTATAATAGAAGCCCGCATCACATACTTGGGATGAAGAAACCAGAGGAAGCTTTCTCCAATAAGAGACTAGATGTGGGTCACTTCAGGATCTTTGGCTCATCGGTATATTGCCATGTGACAAAGGATGCACGAAAGAAGCTTGAGCTGACAATAGAGTTGGGGATATTTGTAGGGTACACTGATACACCTCACAACTATCGGGTGTACTTTCCTACCAATCAGAGGATAGTGGTTTGTAGAGATCTCAAATTGGATGAGTAGAAGGCCATGCGAGTTTCCCTTGAGAGGGAGCTCCAATTACAGGCTGTGGAGGAACTATTGGTTCCTAAGGAGGAGCAGCCTTAGATTGATGTAGAGTAGCCGCATGCAGAGGTTCCAAGAGTGGAGACATCCACTCAAGAAAAGTCTTCCAGAGATGGACGGAAGCGCACAAGAGAAGCTGACAGATTGTTGGAGGATGCGAGAGAGAATGTGGGAGCACCATCTTCTCAGCGCAAACTGAGGAGGTTACCTGAGAGGTACACTGGATACATGGCCCTTGCTGGGGAATGTGTTGAGACCAGGCCATCTTCCTTTGAGGAAGCAGCGCAGCAGCCAATTTGGGTTGATGCTATGGTGGAGGAGTATGACTCCATAGTTCGTAATAGTGTTTGGGACGTGGTTCCGAAACTGGAGAACAAGTCAGTTGTGAGTTCCCATTGTCTTTACAAAGTAAATCAAACTGTTGATGGTAGTGTCGAGAAGCATAAGGAAAGGTTTGTTGCCCGTGGATTTTCACAGGTCGAGGGGATTGACTATGATGAGACTTTTTCTCCTGTCGCAAGTTACTCATCTATCAGATCTATGTTGGCACTATCAGCACAGATGGGTTGGAATATCCATCAGATGGATGTGAAGACTGCATTCCTCAATGACCAGATTGAGGAAGAGGTGTACATAGAGCAGCCGAAAGGTTTTGAGACATTCAATCGTGAGTCGCATGTGTGCCGATGCAAGAGAGCGTTGTATGGGCTGAAGAAAACACCTTGTGCTTGGTACACGAGGATACACAACTACTTCACCAGGTTGGGCTTCACATAGAGTGAAGCGGATGCAAACCTGTACCACATCGTGGTGAAAGGTAAGTTGTTGATCATCGTACTTTATTTTGATGATGTTATATTGATTGATGATGATAAGTTGACCGTATCTTGCAAGGAGGACCTTGCAAGAGAATTCGAGATGAAAGACACGGGTCTCATGCATTACTTCCTTAGCATGGAAGTGTGGCAGAAGGATGAGGAATTGTTTGTGTCTCAGGGAAAGTATGCCAACGAGATACTCAGGAGATTCCAAATGGAGAAGTGCAAGCCCATGCAGACTCCTCTAGCAGTTAACTGTAGGAAGGAGGTTTCTACTTCAAGAGAAGTGGTAGATGCTACTATGTACAGGGAGCTTGTGGGTTCGCTGATGTACTTAATAAACACACGACCATATTTGTGTTATGCAGTGAGCCAATTGAGTCAAGCGATGGTTCAACCTACCAAGATGTTTTGGAAGGCAGCAAAGCATGTATTGAGATACCTTATAGGCACATCTCAGTATGGATTATGGTACAGACGAACAAAGGGAGTGAAGCTACAAGGCTTCACTGATGCAGATTGTGTAGGGAGTCCATCAGATCAGAAGTGTACATCAGGAGGGATTTTCAACCTTGGGTCAGTGACAGTTTCCTGGTATAGTAGAAACAGAGGTCGGTTGCAGTCAGCTCGGCAGAGGCAGAATACATGGCTGCAAGTCAGGCATCATGTGAGGCCATCTGGATGCGAAAAATGCCAGTTGGTTTATTTGATCAGAGGATGGATCCAACTGTGATCTATTGTGATAATCAGAGTTGTATCAAACTCTTTGAGAATCCAGTATTTCATGATAGGTCCAAGCACGTCAACATCCGGTATCGTCATCTTAGAGACTGTGTAGCGAGGAGGATCATGTTGCTACAGTATATTTCAACAGAGGAGCATGATGCTAATATTTTGACAAAGGCATTGTCAAAGTGTAAATTCGAGTTCCATAGAGACAAGATCATGGTGGCAAATAATCCCTTTCTTGTTGAGAGGGAGTGTTGAAATATGGCAACAAGAATTTTCCAATTTAATTTGTCCTTGAATTAAATTGTGAATTAAAATCGAATTTAGTCTTAACAGCTACTTGGAAATAATTAATTAATTTATTTTAAGTTAATTAGTTGGAGAAATTCAAGTTAGAAGTCTTTCGAAGTCATGCAAGAGTTATCCCTTAAATTAAGGAGATAAGATTGAGTTATATTTGAGTTGTAATTAGTTAACTCAGTTTACTGAGTTAAGTCCAGTTAAATTAGTTCCAAACTGTTTGAGGAACTAATAGTGCGTTAACAGTCAGTTGATGCATTAATGCACTCTACTAGTGCTACTCCAGTTAACTAAAGATTCATTCATCAGAGACTCATGCATGACTATTATGAGAAAGACCCAGTTGAGATTAAGTTTCAAGGAAAGTGTACTAGCAGTTGCATGTGTTTTCTCATGGAGAAAACTAATGCATGAAGTCAAGGATTCATCCTTGAGGATTTTGCAGTTTTGAAGGCTTGTTATTCCACTTGGTAATGGGCTAATCATCCACAAGGAAAAACACAGGGAAATAGGAGCTTGGAGGGCAAAGAGGAAGGTTGGAGAGAAGCCAAGATTGCCTGTGAGCATCTGTGAGGATTGTACTGGGAGCTAGATCGCTGTGAGAGCTAAGGCTTTGTATAATTACTATGTATTTCCACCTGTATGATAATACAATAGTGTGTGGTTTTTATCTGAGCCTTTCCCCAAAGTATTTTCATGTTTATTTTGCCATTGATTCTTCTTCTTCTGTTTATATTGTTTAGCTTGATATTTAAGCTTCTGCAAATTGATAGTAGAAGTAGGTTATAGTATTCTGCTTTGATTTATATTGCATTATTGGGTTAACCTATCACAAATTTTCTACATTTGCAGAACTGCAACATCAATTTGAAGGGTATTATTCTTTCCTAGTAAGTCAATCACGCGTTCTTGTTTTTCGGTTGTGCCTAAATAAATTTGATTTTCTGGGTTGCTCTGCTCCCCTTACTGCTATGGTCATGCTCGTAGATTTCCCTCATTTCCTATAGCTTATATCTCCTACTTGAGACATTTCCCAAGATGTACAATATCAATGATTATTACTTACGATCTTAGTGTAGAATGTATCAATAACTCAAGATGGATCTCACATTTAATTTAATTTCTAAATGTCTTCTCTAGTCACAAGCCCACCCTGCACCTCGAATCATAGGTCTAATGCATACATCCAACCCTTTAGTGTTGGCTAATCTCTCAGGATTTGTGTTTTTAGGAAGGTTTACATTCTCACTTCATCACTATCTTAGTATTCTATTGTAGTCGTAAATACATAGGAACCAATGTAGATTCTGATGTTTATTTAGAAATAGAGAGTCTTTCTAAGATCCAATAATCCAGTTAATATTCTAAATACTTCAAAGTACCCTCTACTATTACATATATTCAATTCAATCCTTCGATTATCGAGTAATTCCCTTTAGAATAGACAGAGTCTATTCAGAAGTTCTGTTATATTTCCACATTCATAGTTACGTTTATAAAATGCAAAGGAGTAGATCAACTCCTACTAGCAGTTACAACATGGACTATGTTTTTACTATTGTACCTATTTAAATAATTGAATTCTTATAATTCTTCTCTTATTGATTCTGTTATTTCGTGCTACCAGACTTGGAATTTCCTTAAATTACAATCCCCTTCCAAGCCGAAGCTAGAACCATTCTAGTCTGCAGTTAAGCCTACTTCATCAATTATTTATACAATAAACTTACATTCTTTATACAGTAGCTTGGAATAAATTTTACATACACGAAATGAACAAATCTTATCACAATGTATGTTACAAAAATAGAAAATAATTCCTCATAAATCAATACTTATCTTTATTCTTTTTCTGGTCTAGTCACAAAATCACAGGGATAGGACTGCTCCAACAAACCGATGAGAAAGAAAACTAATCCATTTCTCCCCCCGAGCCACCTTCATCTCCTGAGAGTTAGTTGATCAGTGACCATAACAGGTCCAATATTAAGGCTAATCTTAGCACACAGATCTCAGTTTGGATTTCACTCACCAACCAGCTCAAGAATCCATACTCGTTTATAAAATGCCAAGGAGTAGATGAACTCCTACGAGGAGTTACAACATGGAATGTGTTTGTATTGTTGTACCTATTTAAATCATTGAATTCTTATCATTCTTCTCTTATTGATTCTGTTATTTCTGCTACAACATGGACTGTGTTTATACTATTGTACCTATTTAAATAATTGAATTCTTATAATTCTTCTCTTATTGATTATGTTATTTCGTGCTAGTAGACCTGGAATTTCCTTGAATTACAATTCTCTTCAAATCCAAAGCTAGAACCGTTATGGTCTACTTTTAAGCCTACTTCATCAATTCTTTATACAATAAAATTACATTCTTTATACAGTAGCTTACATTAAATTTTACATATACAAAATGAAGAAATGTTATCGCAATGGATGTTACAAAAATAGAAAAGAATTCCTCATAAATTAGTACTTATTTTTATTCTCTATCTGGTCCAGCCCATAAATCACACGGATATGAGTGACCACAAAATCATAGGGATAGGAGTGCTCCACCCATCTGATGAGAAAGAAAACTAATCCATTTCTCCCCCTAAGCCAATTTCATCCCCATATAGTTAGTTGATCAATGACCATAACAAGTCCAATCTCGGGGCTAATCTTAGCACACAGATCTCATTTTGGATTCCACTGGGAAACTAGTTCAACAACGACATGTTGCATATTCACAAGCTTATAGCTTCATTCTTCTCACTTTGACCTCTTCCAACAAGGTACTGTTGGGTATTTTTCAATGGAGAAATACCAAAACCAACAGAATAAAATTCACCACAGAGACAATACTCTGTTTCCTCTGTCCAGGATCTTTTGCAGACAACCTTTAAAAACAAACTCACTCAGAACACAGCATTACACAGTCACAACACATTTCTATTAATTTAAAACTGAAAGACTGATACAAATTCCATCCTCTGTGCAAAGAGGGATTCACAAAAACAACTCTGCTGCTCTCACAGATTTTCTACTGCTGTAGAAATTACAAAAAAAACTTCAGTTTTACAATAATAAAAATTACATCCCCTGTGGTATTCTGCTGTGCACCAAAAAAAAACATTACGCTACTCTACGTAGCCACCCCACTCCAAAATTACAAAATGGAACTGCACTGCTGTGCACCAAAAAAAACAACACACACACTGCTTTTTGCGCAGCCACCATACATACCACACCTTTTTTTTAACTTACGTAACAATATATAAAACTTATAAAAAAGAACTATGTGCCCATATCTATATTAAAGGCATGCCCATAACGTATTAAAGCCTCCACCAAAAAAAATACGACAGGCATTAAAAACCATAAGTTTCCACCTACGGCGGTCAACAAGAAAATGACAAGATTTGATGCGACGTGGGCGGACAGCACATTCTGGAAGTCAACGGCGGAGATCATGCGATCAAATCGCTGAGCCGATCCAACGTTGTTCGCACGCCAACCTTCAGCAAAACAAACGCTCGTTACCGTCCGGGGAAAATGGTTTTGGGGTGTTCGTACATGAGACGCGTGGCGCACCCTGATTGTGTCGGCACCCCTGCTATGGAAACTGCCTTCGCCAAATGGTGGTGCGGGGAGACCACGGTGGTTTTCCGAAAACCACCCTGCGCTGTTGAAATTACAGTTTAACACTCCCCTTTAATTTTAACAGCTAGGCATTCTGTCATACCCAGACACTTCCTCAAAAATTCGAAACTCTTCTGAACCAGTGGCTTTGTCAAGATGTCTGCAACCTGTTCCTGAGTCCTGCAATGTTCTAAGACAATTTCTCCATTGCTCACCAATTCTCTGATGTAGTGAAACCTTGTGTCGATGTGTTTCGTTCTCTTATGAAACACTGAATTCTTTGACAAAGCAATAGCAGAGCTATTGTCACAAAAGACCACTGTTGCTTTTGCCTGCTCTTGGCCTAAGCTTCTCAACATCCTTCTCATCCAAACTGCCTGGCATGCTGCTGCTGTCGCTGCCACATATTCAGCCTCTGCTGTAGATAATGCTACAATGGACTGCTTCTTAGAAGCCCATGAGATGGCTCCTGAACCCATATTAAAAACATAACCGGAAGTGCTCTTCCGATCATCTACACTTCCAGCCCAATCGCTATCTGTGTACCCAACCAAATCTGAATGTTCTGAGGCATGATATAGAATTCCAAACATTTTGGTACCTTTGACATACCTCAAAATTCTCTTTGCTGCCTGCCAATGTGCCTCCTTTGGCCTCTCCATAAATCTGGAAATCAAACTAACAGAATACATTAAATCAGGCCTAGTGGCTGTTAAATACATAAGACTGCCCACAATGCTTTTATACAAGCTAGGATCAAAATCCTTGCTGCTGTCCTCTCTGCTGAGCTTTAATCCCATTACTGTGGGAGTGATTGCTGCCTTGCATTCTTCCATCTTAAATCTGCCCAAAACTTGATTTACATATCTTGCTTGAGATATAAAAATTCCTTTTTCATTTTGATCTACTTCTATGCCTAAGAAGTATCTCAACAAACCCATGTCAGTCATTTCAAATTCATTCTTCATGACTGATTTAAAATTCTCAATAAGATAAATATCATTTCCAGTGAAAATAACATCATCTACATACAAGACAACAATTAAAATTTTACCATCCTTTTCCTTGATGTAGACTGTGGGTTCTCCTTCACATTTGTCAAATTCATTCTCCAATAGATATGAATCTATCCTGCTGTACCATGCTCTTGGCGCTTGCTTCAGCCCATAAAGAGCTTTCTTCAATTTGCACACTTTGTGCTCTTCTCCTTTCTTCTCATATCCGAGAGGCTGTTCCACATAGACCTCTTCCATTAACACTCCATTTAGGAATGCTGATTTCACATCCATTTGGTAGACTTTCCATTTGTTTTGAGCTGCTATGGACAGCACTGCTCTCACGGTTTCCATTCTTGCAACCGGGGCGAAAGTCTCCTCATAATCTCTCCCATACTGCTGCTTGTAGCCTTTGACAACCAGCCTTGCTTTATGCCTTTCAATCTTGCCTTCAGCATTGCTCTTGGTCTTGTAGACCCATTTCACACCAATGACTTCTTTGCCTTTCGGTAGCTCAACCAAATCCCATGTTTTGTTTCTCTCTATGGCATTCATCTCTTCATCCATAGCTTCTATCCATTTCCTATCTTTAATAGCTTCTTCAAAATGAATAGGATCATCAACATGACAAAACAAGGCAAATAAGGAATTCATTCCTTCTTCATAAATTTCACTTAGATTTCTAAATTTCTTACCTCTTTCACTTGGTGTGCAAGTGCTTGAAGATGCACTTGAATTTCCTCCTTGTGGTGTGCTTGGAGAAGCACTCTCATTGATCCTCAATGGTGTACCTTGCTGTTCTTGTGTTGGTGCTGCTGTTTGGGGATTCATTTCAGCCACCTCCTCTTCATCTTCATCATGAGGCAAACAGCTTTTAATGTTCACTGTTTTCTCTATGCTTCCATCCCAAGCTTCCTCTTCAATGAATTGAACATCCCTGCTTACAAAGAACTTCTTGGTAGATGGAATGTACAGCCTGTAGGCTTTGGATTCATCACTGTATCCAATAAAGATACACTTCTCCCCTTTGCTGTCCAACTTCCTCCTTAGCTGATCCGGAATGTGTGCATAGGCCACACACCCAAAAACTCTCATGTGGGTGACTCCTTGCTTTCTCCCACTCCATGTCTCTTCTGGCACTTTGTTCATGACTGCCTTTGTAGGACACCTGTTCAGTATATACACTGCACAATGTACAGCTTCAGCCCAATACTCATTTGGCAAATGCTTTGCCTTCAACATGCTCCTTGCCATCTCCATGATGGTTCTGTTCTTCCTTTCAGCAACTCCATTTTGCTGTGGGGTGTACCGAGTTGTGAATTGTTTATGTATTCCATTTTCTCTACAAAACTTTAGGAATTCATTTGAGATATACTCACCTCCTCTATCAGTTCTCAATACTTTTATGTGCAGCCCGCTTTGGTTCTCCACAAGTGCTTTGAAGTTTTGGAATTTCTCAAAGACTTCACTTTTGTTCTTGAGGAAATATATCCAAGTCTTTCTTGTAAAATCATCAATGAATGTCAAGAAATATAGGCTGCCAGCTAAAGATGGAGCTTGCATTGGTCCACACAAATCTGAGTGTATAATCTCTAAGGGTGTCCTTGCCCTTATGCTTTTCCCTGATGGAAAACTTTCTCTATGTTGTTTGCCCAATATACAACCTTCACAAAGGCTGTCCGGCTTCTCTATCAATGGTAATCCCTTTACCATTCCTTTTCTGCTCAACAAATTTAGACCTCCAAAATTTAGATGCCCGAATCTTAAGTGCCATAACCAGTTCTCATCCTTTGGCACGCTTTGGAAGGCCTCTTGGGTGACTGCTGCCATTTCCTTCTTGTTCTTCAAGTCTGCTCTTATTCTAAGAGGGAACATTCTGTTCCTTGTCATCTTCACTTCAGCAATGCATCTTTTGCTGGGTGGTATGTCCATGATGGTGCACACATCATTTACAAAGTAAACATTGTAACCCTTTTGGATAAGCTGTCCAACACTCAATAGGTTACATCTCATTCCGGGGACATAGTAGACATCTGCTATGGTTTTCCTTTCTCCTTGCTTTGTAAGTATTTTTACCTCCCCTTTTCCCATAACAGACACTTTACTATCAGTTCCTAGTGTGACCTCTGATTTCAAATTCTGATTTAAGGCTGAAAAGAGGGCTATATTCCCTGTCATATGGTTGCTGCAACCTGAGTCTAAAAACCATATGTCCTCACTATGTGTTTCAGCCATGTTACAAGCTAACAGGACATTTTCTTGACTGCTGTTTTCTCTTGTAACATTTGCATTTTGTCTGCTGTTCATATCATGCTGTTTCTTTCTACAATCACTAGCATAATGTCCATACTTTTTGCAATAATAGCACTGAATATTAGATTTATCATACCTTTGTCCTTGAGCCTGATACTGATCTCTTTGTTGGCTGCTGCCTTGACCTTGGTTCTGATTTGGATTGCTGCCTCTTCCTTGTGCATTTGCTGGGCTGTTCCTTCCACCTCTGTTCTGGCTTCTGCCTCTTCCTCTTCGGTTTCCTCTTCCTTGACCTCTTCCTCTTCCAAAGGACATCTGGGTCTTGAAGGCTTGCTCAAGGGATGAGTTTTCATTCCTACTCAACCTCTGCTCATGAGTTATCAGTGATGCATGTAGCTCATCAACTGAATATTTTGAGAGATCCTTTGTCTCTTCAATGGTGGTGACTATGGCATCAAACCTTGAGGGTAAGACCCTCAATATTTTCTCCACTATTCTTCTATCTTCAATTGTTTCTCCATGAGTTCTCATTTGTGTGATTACACCAATCACATGAGTGAAGAATGATTCAATGTTGTCTGACTCCTTCATCTTCAAGTTTTCAAAATCCTTTCTCAGCATTTGCAATTTTGCTGTCTTCACTCTCTCCATGCCTTGATAGGCTGTCTTGAGGGTTTGCCATGCTTCATGTGATGTTGTAGCTGCTGCTATCCTTGGGAATATACTCTGGTCCACTCCTTGATACAACAAGACAATGGCCTTTGCATCCTTCTTCCTATTGAGCTTCAGCTGATCCTTCTCTCCCTGAGTTAGTGCATTGAACTCATTTTCATCTGCTGGTTCCTCAAACCCATATTCTACTAGTTCCCATATATCTTGAGCGATGAACAAAGCTCTCATGGTTATAGACCAGTAGTCATAGTTCTTCCCATTAAAGTGTGGGAGCTGGGTGTTGAACATACCCATGCTTGTGCTTGCCATTCCTTGCATCTTGAACTATGGTTTTAAATCCTTGACTGTGATTTTTTTTTAAAAAAAACTGACTGTCTTCAGCAATAACAAGAGAAATGCTTTTGGGGAATACCTGAATCCTTCGCTGTCTGTGTCTTCTGTCTACCTGAGGGGTTTTGCTGCAGCAACAACCTTCTCCCTTCAGCTTCTTTGTCTCCTACAAAGAGCCTGAGCCTGCTCTGATACCACTGTTGGGTATTTTTCAATGGAGAAATACCAAAACCAACAGAATAAAATTCACCACAGAGACAATACTCTGTTTCCTCTGTCCAGGATCTTTTGCAGACAACCTTTAAAAACAAACTCACTCAGAACACAGCATTACACAGTCACAACACATTTCTATTAATTTAAAACTGAAAGACTGATACAAATTCCATCCTCTGTGCAAAGAGGGATTCACAAAAACAACTCTGCTGCTCTCACAGATTTTCTACTGCTGTAGAAATTACAAAAAAAACTTCAGTTTTATAATAATGAAAATTACATCCCCTGTGGTATTCTGCTGTGCACCAAAAAAAAACATTACGCTACTCTACGTAGCCACCCCACTCCAAAATTACAAAAATGGAACTGCACTGCTGTGCACGAAAAAAAACAACACACACACTGCTTTGCGCAAGCCACCATACATACCACACCTTTTTTTTTAACTTACGTAACAATATATAAAACTTATAAAAAAGAACTATGTGCCCATATCTATATTAAAGGCATGCCCATAACGTATTAAATACGTGCCCATAACAATATTGAAGCCTCCACCAAAAAAAATACGACAGGCATTAAAAACCATAAGTTTCCACCTACGGCGGTCAACAAGAAAATGACAAGATTTGATGCGACGTGGGCGGACAGCACATTCTGGAAGTCAACGGCGGAGATCATGCGATCAAATCGCTGAGCCGATCCAACGTTGTTCGCACGCCAACCTTCAGCAAAACAAACGCTCGTTACCGTCCGGGGAAAATGGTTTTGGGGTGTTCGTACATGAGACGCGTGGCGCACCCTGATTGTGTCGGCACCCCTGCTATGGAAACTGCCTTCGCCAAATGGTGGTGCGGGGAGACCACGGTGGTTTTCCGAAAACCACCCTGCGCTGTTGAAATTACAGTTTAACAGGTACCAAATCATCAAAGTAGCCTAAGGTTTTCTTCCCTCTCCGCTCTTGGCTTCCTTGTCCCAACTGAGATTATTTATCTCTAGAGAGAGAAACAACTGTCTTGTAAGTGTCTTATACCTATATGGAAAGGAATAACTGTTTTGTAACTCTCTTATCACTGTCTAGAAGAACAAACCATTTTTTACCACTATTCTCTTGATTTTATGCCTGTCCATGACTTATATTATTTACAAAAATAAATTCAATAACATAAAATTATATTTTATGTTTTACCATTTACCTAGCCTTTCATCTAACCCACAATTTACCTATTCATTTACGGTCAAACAAAACATTCACAGTTCTTATAGAAAGGTGTTACATCTAGCCATTGATCGGAACTACGAGCCTAAAAGCCTAAGACTTCCTTACAACGTATTCAAAGATTCCACCTTTCATTATCATAATTCAAATGTTATCTATTATCTATTATAATTCAATGGCTACGTACCAAATATATGACAAATATTAGTATTATTCAATCTACGCTCAAGCAATCTAAATCTACTGAGTTCTAGTGATTGATCGGAACTACGAGCGTAAGACTATTCAAAGATTCCACCTTTCACTATATCATAATTCAAGAGAATCTAAAGAACCCATCAATAATATTTTATGATTTGGTTGTATTAAATTCTATAAAATATAGTTTCCGGGGAAAAGAATCGTCGTGTCTTGTAAACGACAAGACCATGGGCGGGTTGAAGTTTGACCCAATCGACTGAAGAGACGTGATTTGAGCTCATCTTTATCTCCTCTCCCACGAGGACAACCTCTAATGCGTACTAAGAAGCCGATAAAAATGATTCAAAAGCATATTGTTTTGGTGATAAAAAATAATCAAAAGCATATTGCTTGGGCTTTTGTTATACTTTTAATTGATTTAAAATCTAGATTATAGATTTCTACCATCATTTTAAAGTGTCATGATAGAGAACACATATGTTACTGAATCATGAGAGACCCACATCATTTGGAATATTACCTAATCCATGTGCTTCCCTGTTCGGACGGCAAATCAGTCCCGTGAATCCCGCCTCCGATGGGACATTGGTGTATGAGGGCATTTTTTTAAATTTCGCAGATCGTCAGGTTTACAGAAACATAGAAGTTGTTTAGGCGTTGCTCACTCAATTGACGGCGGCTAGCAATCGAATATCACTGTGTCAGATC
Source organism: Pinus tabuliformis (assembly GCA_031772625.1). Lineage (NCBI taxonomy): Eukaryota > Viridiplantae > Streptophyta > Pinopsida > Pinales > Pinaceae > Pinus > Pinus tabuliformis. The sequence goes on from CM062810.1 coordinate 394,185,806, forward strand.
CCACTAGGGTTTGTCATTGTTATCAAGTAGGGTTTGTTAATTTGTTTGTGGCCAAAATGGCGAAATCATACTCGGGTAGTCTGTTGGAAGTTCTCAATGTGAGGGTTAATGGATCTGGTGACCGGATAGTAGTTCTGTCACACGGATTTGGGGGCGACCAGTCGATGTGGAAAGATATTGTACCATACCTGGTGCTTGGTTTTAAGGTCATCGTATTCGATCTGGTTTTCTCTGGCAGTGTGGATCCAAGCAATTTTGACTTCGATCGATTTTCTAATTCACTTGCTGCTTATGCAGACGATCTTCTCGCCATTTTAGAGGAGCTTAAAATTGGTAAGTGCATGTACGTAGGTCATTCCGTGTCTGATATGCTGGGCTGTCTTGCCTCCATCAAAAGACCCGAATTATTTGAAAAACTAATCTTGCTAGGTCCTTCCCCGAGGTAACGAAATATGCCCTATAATTCTGTAGGTCTTGAATAAATTTAAGCTTTTCTCCGTACAATATTCCTCTACTGATTCTGTATTCATTTCTCATTAACACTATGGTTGATTTTTCTGCAGGTATTTGAACGATGGATCCTACGAGGGGGGATTTGAACGTGGAGATATCGATGTATATTTGAGTGCAATCCAATCCAACTATTCGGAATGGGTTTCCGGATTTGTTCCTCTACTAATTGCAGAGGACCAGCCGTCTATAGTGAATGACTTCTCTAGAAAATGGCTGAATATTAAACCTGAAATTGCCTTTACGGTCCTTCAAAGTATCTACGAGTCTGATCTGTGAGGCATTTTAAGTGATGTGAAGACCCCATGTAGCATCATCCAGACTAGAAAGGACATAGTGGTTCCATTGAGCGTGCCATACTACATGCAACGAAACCTTGGAGAAGAGAACAATTCAGTGCACATACTTGACATAGATGGCCATGTACCGCAGCTAACCTCACCCCAACTGTAAGCAAAGTTGCTTACACAGCTTCTAACAGAGTCCTGAATAACAAGATCAGGGTTCTATAAACAAGGATGGATAGATGTGTTTTTTGGTTTGTAGTTTGATTTTTTAAAACCTATTTCCGTAAGTGCATAGAAGTACTTTTAAGCTGTATGTAGCTTTTCATTGGTAAAAGCCAAAAGAGAGGTGGTGTAAGGATTCCCATGTGTGTTCCAAGAGAACCATGTCCGTTGTCAGGTTCGTAATACACTAAGGCAAGAATAGGCATGAGTACGGGTATGTCGTGCTTTTGTAAGTGCCCTGTAAGGCTTAAACCTTGTCTGTGTTCCAATCCTATTTTTGAAATCTGTTAGTCAATACATGATTCGTCATACCCCTAAATTTTATGGGTTTATCTAAATCTACTTTATTAAAATAATAATGGGGTTGGTACTTTATCTTTTTTTCTTTGTATGTCGTCGCATATGATCCCATAATAATGAGATATAATTCAATTCTATATATAATATAATTGGATTATATAATATAAATGGATAAAATAACAAGTGTAATATGTATGTCTTTTATTTTTTTAAATAAAAAGTTATTATAATTGAGATAAAACTAATATTATTATATTTCAAAAAAAATTTAGGTTATAAATAAGAAAAATTAGTATTATCATTTTTCAAATTTATTGGTCTCTTAAAGATATTGGATGTCTAGAGGAAACATTAAAATTATTTGTATTTTGTTCATGATTGTTTTAGTTGTCAATTCCATTAATTCATACATACAATAATATTTAATAAAATTAAATTTGGTTGATGAAATTTAAAAAATAAAATAAAATTGTTTGATTGGCTTTAAAAATACTTTATTATAAATCAAAGGAATCTTTATTATATTAAAAATATCTTTTGAAAAATATCATAAAAAAGATAAGGTTCATTTCTAATTACACCTCACTCATGTTCCAAATCTATATTGAACATTTAAAAACTTATATATCTCCATGGTATTAAGATATAAAAATAATGTTGAATAATATTTAAATTAAAACTAGTTGTTTTCAATTACCTTTTTATATTATTTAGATAAAATTGATTTTAGAATATTTTATTTAAAATAGATATTAAAATAATTTACTTTTAATAAATATTGAAATATTATTTTATTATTAATTTCTATTAATATTATATGTAAACTCTATCTTAACATAAGAGTTACACATCTCTTTCATATTTACTTGTAAAAAATATGTTTTAACAAAAAAAACTAATTCATTCTCACTATAAAATAGTTTAATGATACCATGTGAAATCAATAAAAGTTGTTAATGACATTTTAATTATAAAATATTTTAATAATAACATCTCAAATAAAATATTCATAACTCATGAGATTTGATTGAAATTTGGTCATAAATTTTGACATTGATATGTGTACAATGATAACATAGTAGCGTATCATTTTTTTTAACACTATTTAGAACCCCATACTATTAGTCACTTCATCTATATAAACCATTAAAAAAGTTAAAATTTAGATTTAAAAAATTACAAAATCTATTTAAAATTTTGAGAACTAATTGAAATTTAATTGTTTTTTACTAAAAACAAAAACAATATAACTTGTCAGGCATGTTATACATACATTTTTATTTTAACAAAAATTTTCAAACTTTAAAATATATAATAATTTTTTCTAATTTTATTATATTAAGTTTAATAAATTTTCAAAAAATAAGGTGTATCATTATTTTTTCAATACTATAATATAATGGTTAAATTTTTTATTCAAAGATAACTATAATATCAAAAATATTATTACATATAAATTTAAGGATAAGTTGTGAAGGCCATAAAGAGTTTGAAAAGAAAAAAATTAAGATATTATAAGTAGGTGATGAATCATAATTTTGAAAAATAAAATATATTTTTTTCTTAACTAGTACTAAAAAAAATGAACATTGTCATAATAAAAACTAATTCTCATGAACTCTAAATTGGTATATTCCCAAATTAATCAAGTGAACAGCCACCACTCTACTTTTTTTATTTAATATAATTTATATTTAAAATTATTACAATAACATTATATTTTTGTATTTAAATTGTAAAAAAAAATATATAAAAATATCATTGTTATTATTCTGAATAGTAATATAGCTAAATCATAAAATTTATATAAATGAAATTAAATACACGTATTATTTATCAATTAGATAAGAGATTAAATCAAGGTAGACAAAGTGAGTTGAAATTTAATATCTAATATATGAAATTTAATGAATTCATTCACCAAAATAATATAACATATGAAATCTAGCTTATTGAAGGCACTTGAAGCATTATGTAAATATTACAAACCAACCGATCTATATATATGAAATTTAATAAATTCAATTTCCAAATTAATATAATAAATTTGGTTAAATATAAATTTATGTAAAAAAAAAATTAAGAAAAAAAATTTATAATGAATATAAAGTAATAAATAATAAATTACCAAAAAAATACCAACTCTTACCATGAAAACATCCCAATTAAATTTATGATAAATAACTATAATTATCTCTTGAGAAATTTATAAATATAATTTTATTAATTTAATATAAATTTATAATTACAAATATATTAATTAAATAAAAATTACATTGCAAATGTTGAAATATATATAGTCATATGTGTTATTAGAATTACAAAGGATATTACAAAAATTATAATTTTTAAAATGAAAATATTTATATTTTTTTTCCATATTAAAAATAATGACGTTGATTTTTAATATTTTTTAAAATATATATATATATATATATATATATATATATAATTTTATATTTTATTTTTAATGTGTGAGAGATAATTGTAAAGAAAATAAGAAATAAAAAAAATATTTAATATTAAATATTTTAATATGAAAAGCATGGTAAAGTATGGTTCTTAAAAATTATTAATAATTTAAAATATATTTTGAAATTATTAAGATAGTGATAATTTACTTATTTAATATTTATTTACTTTTTTAATGTTTATAGGATTTTGGATAAATAATGATTGCACTACACACTACCTGATATGAATTTATCTATTCAAATCCCTGTAGTGATATATTAGACATGATAAAGATATAATCTAAATAAAATTACAATATTTTTTTACTTATTTAATATTATTATTTTTATTTAAAATATAAAATAAAAAATATTTGATTTAACATAAAAATAAATTTTTTTTTTCTCACTACATAACTCAAAAAGAAACCACTTCGGAGATGGCGCGCACGCGTACGGGTTTAGGCTGAAGATTATCTCGCTGTCGACTGCAGAACGTCGCGGTTAGGGTTTTCTTACCTTCTCGTTCGGTTTTTTCGCCGCGGTCACAGCGCTGGGTCTATACTGCAAACATCATCTCCATCGGATACTCCACCAGTCGTTTTCGGTCGCCGTTACAAGAGACAGTTATGGCTGACATGGAGCTTGAGGCGGTGGATTATTCGGAAGATCCTTCGTCGGAAAAGTCTATCTTCAGGAACCCTAGCCTTGCCTCTCAATCTCGATTTGCGCCGTCTTCATCTTCTACTGCTCCGGATCTGCCGTAGCTCCCGCACCCCATATCGATTGCCGCTCATCGAACCACTCATATCTCTGCAGGTTCTTACCCTATTGAATCTCCACCATTTGAGGTCCCCCCTCTCCCGCCGGGCTCTCTGCATTTTTTGGCTACTCATATGCCCCCTTCACCCTCCTTTGATCCACTAGCCCCTCCTCTCCTTACGGTGCCTTCCCCCCCCCCCCGTCGGTTCCCCCTGCATCACACCCCACTGTTTCGGGAGCCCGCCCCTTCGGATGCTTTGAAAATCTGGTTGTCATAGTGCGGCTTGCAAAACCCCCATCTCTGGATGGTATTACTAATCCCCTGGTCGACCATCCGTCGGCTCCCCGCACCTGCAAAAAGAAGATTAAGTGTGTTAGGGCTACAGCCAAGGACATCTCTATCAAGTTCGACGAATCGAAGCCTCTCGGTGAATACATGGACATTGCAAACACGGTGTTGGTAGGGCACGTCAGGGGAAGAACCTACTCGGTGAAGAGGCTCAAATAGTGGGTAAAGGAGATCTGGGGCGGAGTTCTCTCTAATCTTCCGGTGGTCCATGTCCTCCCCAGAGGATGGTTTTCCCTTCATTTCTCCAAGGAAGGCCACACAAATTTGGTTTTGGGCAGATATTGGCATATAGAAATGGCTCCGGTCCTCCTCAAGAGATGGAGTCCCCTCCTCGACCCAGAACGGGAACAGCTCAGAGCCGGACCAATTTGGGTACGCCTACCAGGACTACCATTGCCGTTTTGGGCTGAAGAAGTTTTCATTAGGATTGGAAATGCCCTGGGGACGTATCTGGATTACGATCGCACATATGTTGAATTAGGGAACTGAACCCTAGCGCGGGTACTGGTCTATCTAGATACCCGGGAAGGACTGGAGGAACAGATCACCCTACAATGGGGAAGGTGTATCAGAGTGCAGCTATTGGACTATGAAGGAGTCCCCTTCCGTTGTAGACGATGCCATAAAGTGGGACACCTTGCGAAGGACTGCCCACTCAACAAGAAAGCAGAAGACTCTCCGAAAGGGACCCCAGCTCCAACCAAGACGGCATCACCCATTACCTTTCGTCCTTCCTCTTCGGGACTGCCACCTCCATCATCATCGCCTGTGGTTGATCCAGGACTTCGGCAACCCTCGCCACCAAAGACCAGGGCACGCTCGGCAGCAGAAGCGGGTACGGTCTCGGGCTCTCCTTACCCTCCCTTGCTTTCTTCTTTTGATATTATGCATGATTATGGATCCTCCCCTCAGACTTCCATGATTCACTGTGCACTATCAACTTCCCCTCATATCAGCATCACTGATCCTATCATATCCACCTCATCCCCTGTGGCGAGCTTCCACCTGCCCCCCTCGGAACCCTCCCCACCTCATACATACTTTCTCCGGTCACGAACACTAGCAAAAGAGCCTTCTGTAAGCCATTCGGGATTGGGCATAGTGATACCTGAGGGGGGTTCCTTGAACTCCAGAGGGAGAAAATCCCACCTCTCAAAGGCTATTAAACAAGCCGGGGCAGAGGTTGTTTCTGGCCGGCAATCGACCATTGACGGGGTCCTTAGAGCAGGACACACCCCGCGAGGTGTTCCCCCATGAAGTGCCTATCATTTAACTGCAGAGGACTAGCTAGTTCCTCCAAGAAACTAGCCATGAAGAGGCTCATTGAATCTGAACCAATCGATATCATCATGCTCTAAGAGACCCTCTGTACTGCAGATCAGATAACTCGGGCCATGCAAGCCTTGACCCCTGGCTGGAACTACACTGCCATTGATGCCGTGGGCCGTTCTGGAGGTTTGGCCATTGGTATCAACCCTCGTTCCATCAAGGTGGACTCGACCTGGGGAGGAGCGGGGTTTTTAGGGATTGACATTTTCTCCGCTGATCTTGGTATGAACCTCAGAGTTGTCAATGTATATGCCCCCTGCTCCCAGAGAGAATCATTCTGGCAGCATCTACTACATCTCTCTGTGATGAATGAAGACCGGGTTGTTATTGGAGGAGATCTTAATTTCTCTCTGGGATACAGGGAGTCATGGGGCTCGGCAGCACAAATCGACCCCATTACCGACTATATGACCAATCTGCTTGAGCAAACAAATTTTATGGATATACCCATGCAGCGACTTCTCCCTACCTGGAGGAATCGGAGGGTCGGGGATGCTGCGCTTGCTCGCAGACTAGACATATTTCTTATGAAGGGGACTCTCCAACAGCGCTTGCATCTCTACAGACAATGGGTTGGCGCGGGGGGATTGTCGGATCACACTCCAATATTCCTGGAGATTCAGGGTCCATTCAAGAAACCCAAGGCACCGTTCAAATTCAACCATACCTGGCTGAAGGATCCATCATATGTTAAGATGGTATCGAATTACTGGTCCTCTCACCCTATCAATGACACAGAATCTCTAGCTAAAGGGTTTTGCAGGAATCTCTCTGAAATTAAACATCTATCAATTCTTTGGGCAAAGGGAAAACAGGACCGAGACTCGACTCAGCTTACCCATATTGAAGATGAATTAAGCACTCTCACGGATGAAAGAGGGCTGGGATTCATATCAGCAGCTGATAAATGCAAGCTTATTGATTTGGAGAATCAAAAAGTCAAGATCCTCAAAGAGAGAGAGGAATCCATTAGACTGAGGAGTAGGGCATTATGGATCCAAGTTGGGGATGAAAACTCGAAGTTCTTTCATAGCTACGCCAAGAGCAGGAAAGTTGCAAATACTATCTCGAAGCTCCCTACCCCGGATGGTGACATCGCAGATACTTTTAACAAGCTCGCTCATCTCGGTACCACTCACTTCAGGAATCTATATAAGTGCCCTCGGGAAGTTAATTTACCTGATATCATCAATGTGGCAAATCACTTCCTGAGATTTGTGGAGGATGAAGAGGTGGAGGCGCTTATTGACCCGATCTCGGCAGAGGAACTGGAAGGAGTGCTGAAATGGTTCAAAAAAGACAAGAGCCCTGGCCCGGATGGTTGGACCATTGAATTTTACCTAGCCTTCTTTGATGTACTGGGACAGGATCTGCTGGGGGTGGTTGACGAGAGTAGGACCACGGGTTCTATCTATCATGCCATCAATTCTACTTTCATTGCTCTTATCCCCAAATCTGACTCCCTGGAATCTTTCGATGACTACAGGCCTATCTCCTTATGTAACTGCATCTATAAAATCATTTCTAAGACCATTGCAAATCGCCTTAGACCTATCCTCTCCCGATCCATTGCCCCGCAACAATTTTCTTTCCTTGAATCTAGGCAGATTCACGAGGCCATTGGTCTTGCCCAAGAAGCCTTGCACTCCATCTGGACCAGGCAACTAAAAGCCATTCTCCTCAAAATTGATCTCTCAAAAGCCTTCGACCGGGTCAGCTGGCTCTTCTTAAAAATGTTCCTCATCCATCTGGGGTTTCCTCACGCCTTCATCTCTTGGATTATGGCCTGTATAACCTCCCCTACCTTCAGTATCCTCATTAATGGCTCGGCCTCCCCATTTTTTCACTCAGAAAGGGGATTGAGATAGGGCTATCCCCTATCGCCCCTTCTCTTCCTCTTGGTCATGGAAGGTCTCAGTCGCCTCATGGACTCTACAAAAAGGGCTGGAGATGTTGGGGGCCTCCGCATATCCGATCTTTGCACTCTCACTCATCTGCTCTTCGTGGACGATGTCCTAATTCTACTTGATGGCAGCGTTCAAGACTCTCGGACCTTCTCAAAGATCCTGCAACTCTTCTCTGCTGCTACAGGTATGCTGCCAAATCAGTTAAAATCCACCATCACTTGCACTCGCACTTCAGTACAGGAATCCAGGCTAGCCCTTCAGGTATTTCCCTATAATATCCTCCCTCTGGATAGAGGCATCAAATACCTGGGATTCAAACTGAAGCCTACTTGTCAAAGGATTGCAGATTGGGTTTGGTTGGTTGCCAAACTGGAAAAAAGACTCACAGACTGGAGCTTCAGATACCTCTCTAGAGCGGGCAGATTGGTGCTCATTAAATCTGTGTTAGAGGCTACCCCGGTATTCTGGATGGCACTTACATGGATACCGAGGAATATTCTAGGGCAACTTCAGCAGCTGTGCAATCGATACCTCTGGAATGGGAGTCAGGATAAAAGAATCTTTGCTTGGATTAGCTGGAAGAAAATATCTTTACCGAAAAAATGGGGAGGATGGGGCCTCAAAGACCTAACTGATTTTGCTATGGCACTTGCTGCTAAGATGGGTTGGACCTTATTAACCAGCCAAAACCTATGGGCACATGTATCCTATCATAAATATATATATGGCCCCAGAATATTATGGATTGGGCTAGATTACCAACTTGGTCATCAAAGGGATGCTCATCAACCTGGAAGGCCTTGATCCATTCCCTCCCCCTCATTCGTGATCACCTTGTTTGGAGAATAAATGATGGCTTGTCGGGCAGGATTGGCCTGGATGATCAACAGTGGGGGCAGACACATCCTCAACCATGAGCTCATTACACATCTACATAACCGCGACATTCGGAATTTTTCTCATATCGCCGATCCGCTTCACACAAACATTTTTTCCCAAGCATGGAAATCGGCCAGCAACTGGATCTCCCCCCGCAATGGCATCAGGAATGGAATAACTATATCTCTGCATTATCTGAATCTCATATTCGCATCAAACAAGGTCCCGACGAACTCATTTGGAGTATAGTAGATCATGGTCTTTACGCTCCAAAATTTGGATACAGAGCACTCATTTCCCACAGAATCCCTGATCCAATTCATTCGTGGTGGCATCTCATTTGGAAGCTTAAGGCTCCACCTCGCACCAAACTTTTTTTCTGGTGTGCCCTCAAAGGAATCGTCCCCACGGGCAAATATCTTACCCATAGATCCATATATGGACGTTCCTCGTGTATCTTTTGCAAGGCTGCTTCAGAGACCTCGGATCACATTTTTCTTAACTGTCCTGCTGTTCACACCCTGTGGACCAACATCCGCACACAATTGAGCATATCAGGGAATTGGACCGGGGATGATCTTACGGGTGCTTGGACTGCATGGACACACAGTCACCTGGGCTCCAAACTTTTATATCTCCCCCTCGTGGCAACATGGTATACCTGGCTTGCGCGGAATCGTGCTATCTTCGAGGATCATACTGTATCTTGGACCCGGGTCGAAGCTACCATTATCGCCGCGTACCAAGAATTGCCCGACCCTCCTCCACCTCGAACCAGGTCGATACAGGCCATGCCCAATATTGACACATCGACCCCGTGGGCCTTCTTCGACGGGGCTGCAAGCCAAACGGGATGTGGAGGTGGTTTCGTGCTGCACATAAATGAACATCACAGATACCTCGTTAAAATGGGATTTGGCAGAGGATCTAATAACTTTGCTGAGCTTTCTGCCATCCGGAATCTATTGCATTTTGCACTTACACATCAGCACACTAATCTCAACATATTTGGGGACTCAATGATGGTCGTTAACTGGATCAATAATGTCACTACATGTCATACACACACACTCAGCAATATATTACATGATGCTCTCACTCTCAAAGCAGCATTTAATCATTTCTCTTGTTTACACATTTACAGAGAACATAACAGCGAGGCTGACAAATTATCCAAAGAGGCCTTGTTACTTCCCAGAGGCGAATGGTTAATTGTGGAGCAGAATGGAGCTGAAGAACACAGATTCTACCACAGGCCATACATAGACCAGAGAGAATAGAGGGACAACAGTCCCGATCACTGACAGTTATGGATAATATATTTTGAAATGATGGAATTGTACTTATCTATACTTATTATGTTGTTTGTAAATGGATATTTGTGAACTTGAATAGGCTAGAACAGCCATACATATGCATACTCCCAGCTCAATTTTGTAATACCCTCTGATACAACACCCTGTGAGGTGATTTTTGTATGAAAATTACAGCAATGCCAATGGCATCTACCTTATGTAATTTTCAAATATTAATGGAAATTACTGATTTTCCCAGTGGAAAAAAAAAAACATAAAAATAAAATAAAAAATAATAATTAAATAAAATTTTGTATTTAATTTTTTTTTAACTATTTCTTTAATATATATTAATAAAATGGTTTATTTCTTTTAATTAACCATTCCTATATAACATTTTAAATTCAAAAATATATTTACTTTCTCTTCATTTTTTCAATGTGGTATTCATACTTATAACATGATGCTTACAAATACGATATATTATATCTCAATAAAAATATATTTTCAAAATATTAAACATGCGACTTTAAGTTAAAAAATAAAACACAATCCACTTTGTAACGTATATAGTGCAGTATACCCTAAGCATTTTAGTAACCACAGACTCTCAAAATATCAAGCTTGCAACTTTACCACTGTCATGAACCTTATAAAAAAAAAAATAAAAAAAATCTTTACATTTATAACCATAGTAACTTTTACTATATAATATAGCATAAAAATTTGTATCCTCTTTCCCGATTCATATGGCTTTTAATGATTTGGAATTATAAAGGTTATGAGTTGCAAACAATACTATATTTGAACTTTATGATACGTTAGGTGATTGCAACGAAATCTAAATTGATCTTATTTTAATTCATTCGTATTTTGATATTTATTGATGTTTTAATAACAATAACTCAAGAGTACATGCATTAACACCACTTGGGCGGCTGACTGCCCTAGATTACTGGACCCTCTTTGGAGTGTTCACTTATGACCTCCAGCGATACTTTGCTTGCCTTCGATCCCGGGATGCATTAGACGGTGATGCTTCGCTCCTCAATTCGGACGATGGATGCGGCTTTAGGCGGAACTAAACCTTGGGATGAATGGGGTAACTCATTCCTTGTTGCATTTTCCGCTTTCCTGGCTCTACTCTCTGCAAAGACTTGGCACTTCATCCTTTAGGCGAGTCTCTACATTTACATATTCTCATGTTGATGGGTTTATACCTTATGCACCATTGAGTATGGATGTCCATGACTTGCTATTCATTTCTCAAGTCTTTTTCTTTGTAATTCCCAGCTTCAGGTGGCTGCCTTCTCAAGATGTCTCCATCGAACCAGGTATTCGTTATTCATTGCTTTTGATCTATGATAACAGCCTTTTCTGAATTTATCTAGCTATGTTTTTTTAAGATTTTTCTCCCTGTTGTTGTCTTGCAGGTTCATCACGCATGTTGACTAAAGGGACACCTGGTTCAGCTTATCTTGTCAAGGATTCGAACCTTGGTGGTGAGACTATCTGGGTATGCACAAAGTTCTTAAACTATGATTTGAAAGAGAAATGGCCTTTATGAAGAGCATTTGATCATGCACAGTGATCTATTTTGTTCGTACTTTAGAATGTAATCGATATGGTTTTTCTGGTCATGAACTGAGGTCTTAACAATTGTTTGATAATTTATAGGAGTTCTCTTCTGTTAAGAGACATGTATTCTTCACTATATGTAGGGTTTAAACGATCTCTCTCTTTAAAATAGGCCACAGACTGGTGGATTATTTTGTTGGTTCATGGGGTTACAAACGCTTAGAATTCTTTTGTCTCAAAATGAGTTTTTAAAGGAAAAGACTCCAGTTCGGTTTATATATATATATATATATATATATCTATATATATATATATATATATATATATATATATATATATATATATATATATATATATATTCTAGTTTATATTGTAATAGTTTACTCAAGTTCATTTTGTCGTTAATGTTGGTTATGCATAAAATTGTATGCAGAAATGTATTGTATTTTTGGTTTATGCGATAAGCACATTCGTTTTTATGTTTGATTCCAGTAGTCTGTTCTGATGGGGATTAATTCTAGAACCCCAGTCATATGCATTTAAATAAGTTCGTTTTTCCTTAACTAGCCATTAAATATAATGGTTTTGTAATTCCTCATCCTGGTTCCTTTCCAGTGATGTCGAAGGGGTCCTATTTCTTTCTTTCTAGATTGGTGTCGTTCTCTATTTCCACATAAACTACCATGCATGCTTGCACTTGTTTGCTTGGCTATTCTTTTAGTAACAAGCTATATAGTTAATCTTGTTATACTTAATGGTGGTTTACCGTTGTGTCTCTACCAACAGAACCTTCACATTATTACTTTACCTTTCCTAAGGTTGGGTAAAATTTAACTTGTTGAAAGCTAACATGTTTTCCTATCTTAACCACTAAACATTATAAAAAAATTGGAAATTGTAATTAACTCATTAAGCAGTAACAAAGCATATAATTATAATATTCAAGCAATACATAAACTCATTGACTAGGGTTTGAGTTCTAGTTTATACTTATCTCGCTTGTTGAACTGGAAATAACTCTATCTATTAATTTTCCTTCCAACCATGAGACAAGTGTGCCTTCGCTCTCTGTCTCCCCCCAAGCCTCACTACACAGAATTTTTCTTCAAGAACCTAGTCTTGAGTAAAAATGACTATCTGGTCTTCACTAAACTTAGCCATATCACACTATCTGTCCTTACAACACAACAATATTTTTACTCAATCATTCCCTTTCTTCCTCATTGATCTTAGATGCCTCCATCCTCTTGATCTTGGGAATCAATTCCCAAGAAGTAGTTAAGCTTGGGTAACTACCGAGCATAACTTTTTCTTGAGAATCAAAATTGTCATACATCTGACAATTCATTTTAAATTAAGTAATTACTGTCTTTATTCTCGCATTCCACTTTTAAGATATTTAAACCAAAGTTAACGAAATATTTATAAACTTAATCAGTTCTGAGTTTGTAAAAGTATGCAGTAAATATATATTTAGACATATGAGGGACATCAAATCTCCCCCCCTTAGGATTGAACATCGTCCTGATGTTCTTCTATTGAAATAACTTCAGAAATACTTCTTTCATGGTCCATTCATTTTCCCAAGTAGCCTCTTCAGGCCAAAAATGATGCCACTATACTTTAACCTGAATGATAACTCATCTCCGCAGCATTACTTCTCTCTGATCAAGTATACCCATTGTTTTGACTAGGAACTCGCCTTCTAGTTCGACCTGAATGACAAAGTAAACTTTTAGTAAATTCAGGAAATCAAGTGTAAATAAGTTATATAATTTTAAGTATATACAAAAATATGTAGGATAGATTGCTGAAACTTTTAACTTTTCTTCCTTACCTGAATATCTTGTCAGTTTACTATGTGTTTGGGATCATATATATATTTCTTTAATATAGAAACATGAAATACATTGTGCACATGAATATGCCTAAGCAAGGAAATTTCATAGGCCATTGGTCCAATTTGTGCTAAAATCTGAAAGGGGCTGCAAAATCGAGGTGCCAATTTGGCTCACCCAATCCATTGCAACGTACTTTTCTTAGCCCGCACATGCACATAGACATGATCCCCCACCTGAAATTCCCAAAAACTTATTTTTTGGTCAGTGAAATTATTTTGTTGGTTTTGGGTAGCCTTTAGATTAGTTCTCACTTATTTAACCATTTCTGCTAGCATATCAGGTCCTAGCATTATCTTACCTTCTAAGCAACCCCAATTTGAGGGAGTCATAAATTTACAACCATATAGCACTTCAAATGGACTCATTTGTGTAGAAGTGTGGTAGTCGTTGTTATATGCAAATTCTACCAAATGCAAGTATTCTTCCCACTTATATGGTTGTTGCATCACATAAGCTCAAAGCGTGTCTTCCACAACCTAGTTTACTCGCTCAGTCTGCCCATCTATTTGAGGGTGGTAGGTGGTGCTAAAATAGTTGAGTACCCAATCCTTCAAACAAGGCTTTCTAGAAGGCTAATGTAAACTTTACATCATGATCCGATATTATAACCTTTGGTATAGCATGAAATATGAAAATAGTTTGCATAAATATATTAGCAATTTGTACTACCTAATAAGTAGATTGTACAGGTACGAAGTGAACAGACTTGCTCAACTTATCCACCACCACCATTATGGAATCATTCTGCCTTTTTGACCTCGGTAGACCTGTTATGATATCAATGGAAATAACCTCCCATTTCCATTCCGGAATTGGCAACGGGTGAAGTAAAGTAGCTGAGTGACAGTGTTCTATTTTGACCTGCTGGCACTCCAAATAGTGGGCCAAATATTCAGCCACCTCCTTCCTCATGCCGAGCCAAAAAAATTATTTCTAAGGGCCGTTATCAATTTTTGATAACCTGGATGGCCGACATAAGGAACCTTATGGTATTCGTCTAAAATCAAATCTTTAACACTCTTTAAGTTGGATACGTACATCCTTGTTTTATAAACCAGCAAACCTTCTTGATTTATTTCATATCCAAGCTGTTGTTCCTTGTTGTTCGGAATTTTAGTTTGCTGCCACAAGGTTTGATACTCTGACTCTTGCATTGTTGCCTCTTTAATTTGTTCTTTAAAGGTCTTTTGTATCTCGCTGAAAGATATTTCATATAAAGAATTAGCTTTTCTACTTAATGCATCTGCGACAAGATTCTATTTGCCTTTTAAATGCTTAATTTCAAAGTCAAATTTGCTTAGGATATCAACCCAATGAGCTTGTCAAGCATTCAAGGTGGGTTTCTTTAAATTATTAGTCAAGCTATGATGCTCAGTCATCAGCAAGAATTTCTTACCAATTAGGTAGTGTCGTCACATTTTTAAAGCATGAATAACTGTCATCAACTCTAAGTCATAGGCCGAGTACCTCTCCTCATGATCCTTAAGTTTTGTTGATTCGTGCGCAATAAACCTGCCACCTTGCATTATTATGCCTCCCACACCTTCCTTGCTGGAATTCGTGCAAACCACATAATCTTTATTTGGATCAGCAATGAATCTCCTATAATACCCAGCTAAACCCATACATAACCTTATGTTACCCACATCTTTTGGTACGGGCCATTCCATAATGGTCTTTATTTTCTCTGGGTCCACATCTATTCCATCTTTGGTAATGACATGACCAAGATATTGAATATGATCCTTAAAGAAGTTTCATTTACTGTATTTGGCGTACAACTGATGCTCCCTTAGAACTTGAAAAATAATTCGGAGGTGTTCTTTGTGCTCCTCTACTGTTTGAGAATAAATCAAGATATCATCGATGAAAATTAATACAAACTTGTCCAAATATCAGTGGAATATATTATTCATGAGGCACATGAAGGTTGCAGGGGCATTGGTTAACCCAAAAGGTAGCACAACGAACTCGTAGTGCCCATGTCGAGTTTTGAAAGTGGTCTTTGCTATGTCTTCCTCCTTGATCCTAATTTGATGATATCCCGAGCAAACGTCGATCTTGGAAAACACAGTTGCCCCTTTCACTTGGTCGAATAATTCATCTATACGAGGTAGGGGATACTTTTTTTTATGGTTAATTTATTTAATTGTTGGTAGTCCATACACATTTGCATGGTTACATCCTTCTTTTTAACACAAAGTATCAGGGCTCCCCAAGGAAACACACTTGGTCGAATATACCTTTTGTCTAATAGTCCTTGCAACTGCATTTTCAGTTCTGTTAATTCTGGTATGATCATTCGATAAGGGGCCCTAGATATTGGTGCAACCACTGGCATTAGTTCAATATTGAAATCTATATCTCTTTTCAGAGGTAGTCCAGGAATTTCTTCAGGGAACACATCCAAAAAATTATGTACTATCGATATGTCTTCTAAGGCGATAGATTTGTCCTTCAAATATGAGTATCCCACTTGTATGGTGTAACTTTGGCACCCTTTTCGGATGCATTTGGCTAGATGGGAAGTTGTCACGGGTCTCATCTTTAAAGGTCTTATAATCCCCTGGACCTCCTGTCACCTACCATCCTCGTCCATATAGTTAATGGTTTTAATTTTACAATTAATAAGAGACCAATGTTTTTCTAACCAGTCCATACCGATTAAAATATCATACGATCCTAAGGGTAACACGTTCAAGTCTACCATAATGTCCTGACTAGCAATCTACAAAGGAAAATTGCTAACCTTGGCCAACACCCTCCTCTTGGTTCCCATGGCTAGTTACACTAACCAGGGACTTTTAAATTTAACAGGTTGCAGATTTCACTATTCTACAATTCTGGGGCTAATATAACTTAAGGTAGCTCCTAGATCAACTAAAATAGACATGGTTTTTTTGAATATTTTACCTTCAGACTCTATCATTGTTGGCTAGTACTCTGCCTGATGATCCTCAAGAGAAACATTGATTTTTGGCATGCTTCTTGCTATCTCCCTGACTATTGATGCTTCTTGAACTTGGGCTACTTGATTGGTTCCTCTGCGGTGTGGACAATTTTTAACATAATGAGGCCCTCCACATCCCCAGCATTGTATCGAGGGTATCGCTACCATTTCCACTCTAGTCCTTCCTGATTGTTCATTAGTCCTGGTTTCGCTGGGAAATTTGAACCTGTTTGGATTTCTATTCATATTTCTATTTATCTGACCTCTGGAAGATTTATTTATCATACACTTGTTTACTTTATTGTTATTAGAGGAAAAATTACCCCCTTTTTTGTCATTTCGTTTCTTACCTCCTTCCCCCTTTTGTTTATTTTGCCCGTAGCATACTATAGCCTTCCGTATGACTTCATCCATAGTCTTCGGATTATCGAATTCAAGGCGTTCCTTCATAAACAGAGGCAAGTTGTTGACAAACCATTGCACCTTAGCCTTTTCTTCTCGTTTGTATGGAACATAGCACAACAAAGAGGTGAAATTAGTTATGAATTCATCCATGGAAAGCTGTCCTAAACATAGGTCGTGAAACTCCTTATTCTTCTCATTATAAAATCTTTTTGTTAAGTATTTCTCCTTGAAGTATTTTTAAAATTTATCCCAAGCTATGTCTTGTTCATTTACGCCACAAACTGTCTTTATTTATTACCACCACATAGCGGCTTTTCCTTGCAACTGAAAGATTGCCAATTAGGCTTTTAAATTATGATCATATTCGTACAGCTGGAAATAATTGTTCATTTTAATGAACCAAGCTTCTGTTGCCTCCTCCTGTTCGCCATCAAAGAGTGGAGGCTTTATCTTTCAGAATTCTCCTTGAAATTCTATTCTTTGTCTTGTGTGCTTATTGTGTTCCAATACGTTACCCGACTATTCTTCCTAGTTTTCTTCACCACCTTCTGTTTCTGCTTGTTCAATATGAAATTCCCGTCCTCCAGTCACATTTCCTTGCTAAGGACTGGGAATAGTTTGTCTCTGATTATATTTGTCTAATAGATTTTTCATGACTTTTTCTTGTTCTTGCATTAATTGTTCATTGTTTGCTCGAAGTCAAGCCAATTCTGCTTTTAACTCTTTCACAATTTAAGAAATGGTGGAATTAGTATTTCACGGCTCTTCTCCCAGCTACACCCATACTTTAGGATTAGTCTCCTGAAAGGTTTTTGCTCTTGTTCTTGTCATTGTTCTTCTCATACTAGTTGTTTCTGGCTCTAGTTGTGCACATTACACAATTACTGTCAATAATTCTTTTCTAGAGGCCTCAATTTTGGTAACGTGAGTGCTCTGATACCATATGTCATGAACCTCATTAAAAAAAATTCTTTACATTTGTAACCATAGTAATTCAAGTTTTTACCAATCAATACTACTTATGCTGAAAGTAAATATGAATTATATAATTTTTACCATATAATACAACATATAACTTTATATCCTCTTTCCGGATTCTTTATGGCTTTTAATGATTTGGAATTATAAAGGTTATGAGTTGCAAACAATACTATATTCGAACTTTATGGTACGTTATGTGATTGCAACAAAATCTGAATCAATTCTATTTTAATTCATTCGCATTATGATATTTATTGATTTTTTAGTAACAATAACTCAAGAGTACATGCATTAACAACACTATTATCTGTTGGGTGGTTGACCACCCTAGATTATTGGACCCTATCTGGAGTGTTTGCTTATGACCTCCAGTTGTACTTTACTTGGTTTTGATCCCAGGGCACATTGGAGGGTGATGTTTTACTCCTCAACTCGGACAGTGGATGCGGCATTAGGTGGAACTAAACACTGGGATGAAAGGGCTAACTCATTCCTTGTTGCATTTTCCACTTTCATAGCTCTACTCTCTGCGACAGCTTGGCACTTCATCCTTCAGGCGAGTCGATGTGTTTACCTTTTCTCATGTTGATAGGTTTATACCTTATGCACCATTGAGTATGGACATCCATGACTTTTTATTCGTTTCTCAAGTCCGCCATTTCATAATTCTCAGCTTTAGGTGGCTTCCTTCCGAAGATGTCTCTGTCAAACCAGGTATTTGTTATTCATTTCTTTCGGTCTATGATAACAGGCTTTTCAGAATTTATCTAGCTATGTTTTTTTAATATTTTTCTCCCTGTTTTTGTCTTGCAGGTTCATTAGGCATGTTGACTAAAGGGACACTTGGTCTAGCTCATCCTGTTAAGGATTCAAACCTTGGTGGTGAAATTGTGTGAGTATGCACACGGTTCTTAAACTGTGATTTGAAAGAAAAATGGCCTTTATGAAGAACATTTGATCATGCACAATGATCTCTTTTGTTCATAATTTAGAATGTAATCGATAGGGTTTTTCTGGTCATGAACCGAGGTCTTAACGACTGTTTGATAATTTATAGGAGTTCTCTTCTGTTAAGCGACATGTATTCTTCGCTTTGTTCACTATATGTAAGGTTTAAACCAACTCTCTATTTGGAAGAGGCCGCGACTTGGTGGATTATTTTGTTCGTTCATGGGGTTACAAAGCCTTACAATTCTTTTGTCTCAAACTGAGTTTTTAAAGGAGAAGACTTCGGTTTGGTTTTTATATATATATTTTGGTTTATATCATAATAGTTTACTCAAGTTCATTTTCTCGTTAATGTTCGATATGCATAAACTTGTATGCGGAAGTATACTG
This sequence comes from Pinus tabuliformis, assembly GCA_031772625.1. Lineage (NCBI taxonomy): Eukaryota > Viridiplantae > Streptophyta > Pinopsida > Pinales > Pinaceae > Pinus > Pinus tabuliformis. Next base: position 394,205,252 of record CM062810.1, read on the forward strand.
TATTTTTTATTTATGAGATAAGCACATTTGTTTTTATGTTTGATTCTGGTAGTTTGCTCATACAGGGATTAATTCCACAGCCCCAGTCATATGCATTTAAATAAGTTCGTTTTTCCTTAACTAGCTGTTAAATATTATGGTTTTACAATTCCTCGGCCTAGTTCCTTTCTAGTGATGCTGAATGGGTCCTATTTCTTTCCTTCTAGATTGGGGTCTTTCTCTGTTTCCATAGAAACTACCACACATGCTTGCACTTGTTTACTTGGCTATTCTTTTAGTAACAAGCTATATAGTTAATCTTGTTATACTTAATGGTGGCTTACCCCTGTGTCTTTGCCAACATAACCTTACAATTATTACTTTGCTTTTCCTGAGGTTTGGGGTTTAACACTTTATCCATTATGTACCTTTGTTTATTCTTATAGTTAAAATTTAACTTGTTGATAGCTAAGATGTTTTCCTATCTTAACCACTAGCATTATAAATATTTTTCCGAAACTGTGATTAACTCATTAAGCAGTAACAGACATGGAAAATTTTGGGGGCTAATGTTCACCTAGTGGGCTAATTTTCCATGATTTTTCCACAAAAAATATTCGCCAACTTCCAATTTTTATAAAAGGCGATTCGCCGAAATTTTCGAATATAAAATTATTTTACCTTAAAAATCACCAACATTACATAGAGACTATATATAAAATCATTATAAATTTGAATAATTTTACAAATATATCAATAAACATTTTATAGTTTGCATATTAGGGATTAGTGAGATTCGCCAATGTTTTTAAACTTCAAGAAAATTTTCCATCCTTAAAATTTTCCATAGTAACAGAGCATATAATTATATCATTCAAGCAATACATAAAATCTTTGACTAGGGTTCGACTTCTAGTTTATAATTATCTAGCTTGATGAACTGGAAATAACTCTATCTATTAATTTGCCTCCCAACCATGAGACTAGTGTGCCTTTGCTCTCTGTCTCCTCGAGAGCCACCCTACACAGGGTTTCTCTTCAAGAACCTAGTCTTGAGTAACAATGATTATCTGGTCTTCACCGAACTTAGCCACTTCACACTGTCTGTCCTTACAGCACAACAATATTTTTCCTCAATCAGTCCCTTTCTTCCTCATTGATCTTAGATGCCTCCATCCTCTTGATCTTGGGAATATATTTCCCAAGAAGTAGTTAGGGTTGGGTAACTTTCCAACCCAATCGTTTCTTGAGAATCCAAATTGTCATACATCAGACAATTTACTTTAAATTAAGTAATTACTGCCTTTATTCTAGCATTCCACTTTTCAGATATTTAAACCAAAATGAACTAAATATTTATAAACTTAATGAGTTCCCAGTTTGTAAAAGTATGTAGTAAATAAATATTTACACATATGAGGGACATCACAACTACCGTACAATTATTCTTTGTAGAGATAAGAGTCACCATTCATCCATTGATGAGTCACAAAAAGAATAAATTATCTTTTCGTCAACGAACAACATTTCTCCAAGTGCTATAGTAACTGCAGCAAATCAGTCAATATTAACCTTTTGATAATCACATAATAAGGAGAAAAAAACATTAAACCTTAATCTCATTATTCATCTAAAGGTGAATCACACAGTCCTAGAATTTTTTTTAATCACATGGTGTTTTTTTATGGTGGAAATGGGTTTAATATTATTGCAATTTTTTTGGGCATCAAAATCTTGAAGTATGATTGTTGTAATTTGGATTTACAAAAAATATATATGAGATTTATCAAAAATCATACTGAAATTTATATAATTTTCTTGTCAAATTTAAAACCTAAATGGACTACAATAATTGATAAAGCATTAAAAAGATTAGACATAACCAATAATGGAATCCATGGTTTTTCTGTCAAATTTGAAGCCTCCTTATACTACAGTAATTGGTAACACCTTAAAGTCAAATTTTATTTTATTTTTCGTAAATATATGATTAACCGTCCAAAAACATGTGGAACACTTAATTAAGTGCAAACCAAATTTACATGCAAACATGCTCGGGAAAGAAAACTACACTAATCAACGGTAACACCAGAGTTACAATAACTATCAAATTTGACTTGTGCTTTATGTTTGGAGTTCCAACCCTATACGCAACTAATGCAAATGCCATGTTAATTATTTTCAACTTTTGATGTCTACAACATAGTTTCTTTCCATCCACTAACAGGTCGGTATGCGGGTGCCTAGAGTTTGTCCATCCCCTCTCAGCACCTGAAATAATCAAAATAAGTATGCCCGTTACTATAAATCATGTCCTTTAAATTGACCCGTTACTATAAACAATGTTCCTTAAAATCCTTAGAATTTTGAGTGCAATGAAATCCATGTTTTGAAAATCACTTTCCATCTTCGTTCTCACTAATAGTGGGCATTAACGAATGCATTGTGCATATTGGACACACATGCCCATCTGCAATAGTGAACTTTTTTCCCAATCAGAGAAAACTCTTTCAAAGTGATTACAACAAAAAATTTGTATCGGTGTTTCGATTGTAAACAGAGTATGTTAATCAGAAAAATATGGAAATTTCACTGCTTTAAAATACCTGTAATGATATGTTAGCACAATAGAAAGTATGTTAAGCAAAGAAACTTCAGTCCTAGATGTAACATAGAAACATGGAAATTTCACTGCTTCAAAATATCTACAATGATCAATTAGCATAGTGAAGAGATTCTTCGAGATAAAAAATCAACAAATGTGAAAGATAGTCATCCATACAAAACTAATAAGTGGATCTGAAAGCCTCCATCTATCCAGAGACAAATGTAAAGATGATGATACAGAGGTCCCTGCAAACAGATTTATAGAGAAACATCCAGTGATCAAGTCCATCTAGAGGCTTTGAAACGGAGAGCTTTGCTTGGGAAAAGTAGAGATCTTAAATCTAAATTTGACATTCCTCCTGTAGGATGCCATGTCAAAAGACTAAAAGGAGATCCAGTCAGTCGCCGAAGAACAACCTGCCTTAGATAATTGGTCTTCTTCATGATTTTGTGATCAATAGATGTGGGAAATAGCTATGTTGTGGAATTCATGGATTAGGGTTCTAACTCTAGATTTCCAAGGCTCCATAGAAGGGGAGAAGAGGGAACCTTTCATGTTTTCCCACTCAATTACAAACTTAGAATCTCCAAAAATAGTGAGCTCCCCAAGACCAAGCCAAATGGCATAATGTACGATCCCCCAGAAGGCCAATAACTCAACTTAGGTGTTAGATCCAAATACACAGTTCCAATGAAATCTATAGGAGCGTGATGGTCCTAGGTGAACAGCCATGTTGCATCCACAAAGTCCAAAAAATGAGGCACCATAAAAAAATACCAACTAAGAAGACTGATGAAATGTCAACAGAGGGAGGGGGACATTTGAGATTAGAAAGTGAGGATGAAGAAATCTCCATGTAATATGAGATGATTGCCACAGTGAGTTTCATAGCCTGTGTTAGCAAAGTGGTTTATTCCATAGTTACCAAGGTCGGTCGAATTGGCCCAAGAAAATTCGAAAATTCCACGATTCAATTGGATCAGTGGATTAATAAGTCAATTCGATTTTCAGTATGTTAGAATATTATCATAACATTGTCCATGACTGTTCATATGACGACGAATCATCAATTTCAGTCGGTGGGGAGTTGGCAGGAGTCAGCTAGATTTAGGTAAACGATAATGAGAGTTGGTAAATCGTTGTAGAATCTACAACTATCTACTTGTATAAATTGTCTTATGTTCAATGATGATAAAGCTCATTTGATGAGTCTTCATATTTTTGTCATGGTATCGAAGCCAGAGTTATGGGCTCGATGGTGTGGGTAGTCATGAAAGCTTAGTGGTGTGGTTGTGTGTAAGCCTGGAGCATGTGAAAGAAGTTGAGCATGTAGTGATTTTGTGTGAAAGTTTTTGCTGTGTGAGGAGCATTGGCCTGAGAAGGCGTTAAGCCTTGTGTTGTTGAGTTGTTGTGATATTTTTATATAATTTTGGCGTTGTATTTGTGAGCTCCACTAGTGGATGCATGTGAGATCCGACTGTAGTTGGAGAGTGATATTTAAGTGCAGACCATGTGAAATTGAGAGACTGCTATGACATGGAGTTGTTATAGAGTTGTGCCATAATTTTTGCATTAAGTTTGATGAGTTGTTCAAGTGTTGTTGGGAAAAGATGCAGATTCCTAATTGTTGTTGTCCAACATGTTGATTCTGCATTGGAGACAAGCCAGTCTTGGCTTTAGAGCTATTGTTTTAGAAGTTCATTTGTTTGCTGCAGAATTATCAAATTGAATATTGTATTGTGTGTTGAGCCTGCAATAAGCCTTCTGAGTTAGAGCAATGTGTTGCGTATTTTCTCAAGGTGGCATAACTCACACTTCTAGTTGTAGGAGCCCAAAAGATTAGAGAGAACCGAAAAGATGTGTGAATCATGGAGAAGGTGTCGAAGATCAATTTTTTGGCCTAGATCTGTGTGCTAGGTGTGAGATACAAGGGTGTGAAAGTAGTTGTGACATTATAGTGTAATTTATTATGCAATTTGTGTACTGGAACTAGTGGGCTTAGCCTCTAGAAATTCTTTGGTCCAATTTGGGAGCCTAGGTGCTACATACATGAATTTAGAAGTTGGAGAAAAGAGATTCTATGGTGAAACCGACGTGAAGGCATCAGAGATGTGTTGAGCTTAGTGTGAAGATGTTGAGTTGACTTTTCAACCCTATTATGGTTGTTGAGGTGTAGAGGTGTAGTCGACCTAAGGAGTAAGCCAATGTGGAGATTCCTAGAGTAGCGTTGAATCTGTGTGCTTATTGTGTTGAGGTGCAGTGGAAGTGTTACGTATCCAGTGAATAAAATAGAGTTTGAGGAGGTTGTGCTACCATAAGGGAGACTGAGTGGCATTGTGCGCATTTTGTCTTGAAGATCTTCTCTAGGACCTTATTGAGAGAGAACAATTTTTTGATTGAAAGAGGCCACAATGGCCCACAAGGTTGAGATTATTTGTGGGCAATTCTCCATGCGTGGATGTTTTTACTATGGAGTGTAACTACAACAATATGGAAGGCTAGTGTGAGCCGAGCCCTAGTGAGGGTATAGTTAGGTTTGTCTAGTGAAGCCAGAAAAGGAATTTATAGTGGCCAAAAAGAGAGGAGTGAACATTTGGAAAATAGTCTCGTTGTGACTGAAGCTGGCTTGAGAAGGTCAAGTGTGCGAATTGAGAAGCCGAAGTGCATGGTAGCAAATACCATTGACGGATACATGAAATTGGATCAACCCTCAATTGTCTCCATGTGAGAGAAAAAAGGCTACCACTATAACAGTGGTGGAATTAGAAGATAGTCTGTGTGTGGGGTTAGCAAAGGGAAATCGTCAGCTTGACGAGTGGATACATTTTCTATGGAAATGTGGACGTGAAGATAGGAGTGTGGAGCATGGGAGGTGGAGGATGTGAGGTGGAGGTGGTGAGGCCTTGTACTAATTTCAGTTGTGTGTGGGGCCTTAAAAGTGGATAAGAGCATCTGCGTAGGTTTCCAAGCACAAATGTTGTTGGTCGTGTGAGTGTGGATCTGGTTGCCAAGAGGAGTTGCGACTTGCTGAGCTAAAGCGTAGTCCAATTGGTTTGGTTCGGTTTGGGAGCGTGAGCTCTTGCTACTACAGGGAAGAGACATAGTGTGATAAATATTAGGAATAGCACACCTGGATTCAGTTGGAGCTTTGCCCCCTTTTGGAGCATATTCTGCGTAAGAGCCAAGTGATTTCTATTACATTATGAATGATTGAGCGATGGTGTGAAGAGCCGAGTGTTTGTCTTCAGATGCCAAGTGTGGCAGAGTAGAGAGCATGTGAGCTACATGAATCATGGAGCCTGGAGCAAACCTGATGCTTGGATACACGGTGGAGCGTGGATTTGTCAAGTTGTCAAGGTTTTAATTTAGTGTTCCAGTTGATTCAAATTTGTTTTGCACTCATTTTGTTGCAAAAACGTCATGACAAATGTGCTATCATTATTGATTGTAAGACAAGTGGAATCCAACGACCGTATTATAGACCTGTAATAGCATCTTCATGAATTGATGACTGAGTGAAGCATATAGGTGAGGAGTCAATCCTACATATGGGTGAGGAATAGACCACTGATTGTTGTGATGCGAAGTCAAAGGTGTAAAAGCCTAGGAGTTGTCGTGCAGCTGAGTTGAGTTGATTGGTAGCATGCAAAGTAGTTATGGGATGACAAAGGAAAATTAAACAGTTCCTGAGAGAACTGAAACAAGTATGGGAAGCTGCAGACAAATATGAAAGTTTTGTGGTAGGAGAATCTATACGTAAAGATCAAAATGAAGAATTGAACCAGATCAATGAATAATTTGAGGAAACTGGAACAATATTGAAGCGATTAATGTCAATTCTTAGTTCTTCCATCATTCTCATGTAAATATTTTAAACTTTGGGCAATTAAAATGGAGGGACTACTTGGTTCAGTGGATTTATGGAAATTTGTCCAAGAAAAATTCTATGTATTTTGATGATAAGTGTAGAAGTGTAGTAGCATTACTTCTCGTTATATCAGCTCTAGATGAAAACATTTTGTCTAGTAATTTGTATGAATATGGCGAAATATGTAATGGAAAAATGTTTTGGGATATTCTTGAGATGAAGTATCGCATGAATTGGAGTGAGAAAAATCAAATTGTTGAAGGTGTTGTTAAAAATGGTGATTGTGTTGAAAGCAGCATAACTAGGATCAAGACTGAAAGTGTTATGCTCTTAACCTGCAAAATGATACCCAAATACAGAATATGCGAAGAAAAGATACCCAGAACACAGAATAGCAATGATTTTATTATTCAGAGAGTAATGTTCACTTGCCTCTTCGAGGGGGCAACCTCCAATAGAGCAGAGCTCGATTACAAAATAAGACACGATGCTCCTCACAGGGAGTCTCTATCCTTTATATATGACTCATCCATGCAATACCACGGGCCAATACCATGGGTTTTATTAATACCATCTATCTAATACTACGGCCGATTTGCAACTAACTGTGGTCCCGTCATTAATTGTGGATTAACCACTTACAATTATTAATATTGGCTTTATTGACTCTTGACTATGACGTGATCCCATTACATAAATAAGGGGGTTAGGGTGGGACCCTAACATGCCCTCCCCCTTAAGATTAGCCTTGTCCTCAAGGCTGAAGCTGCGGAAACTGCTGAAGAATAGTGGCTGGTTCCCAAGTTGCATCTTCCGGAGAGGTGTCTTTCCATTTGACGAGGACTTCCTTAATCATGCGGCCACGCAGTTGCTTGTCTCGTGTGTCTAGGACCTGTTCAGGTTGAAGCCAGATGGACCCTTCTTCGTCTAATTCAGGTAAACTGGTCTGAATTTTGTAATTGTTCCCAATCACTTTCTTGAGGCATGAGACATGGAAAACTGGATGGATTTTTGCAGTAGGTGGCAAGGCCAACTTGTAAGCCACTTTTCCAATGGGCTGAAGTACTTGATATGGTCCGTAGAATTTGGGAGATAGTTTCTAACACCCCTTGTCTTTGAGTGATGTTTTCTTATATGGTTGTAGCCGTAAAAAGACCTAATCCCCTTCTTGAAATTGGCGCTCTGAGCGATGCTAATCTACCTGTTGCTTCATGCGGTTCTCAGCTTGATGAAGATTCTCTTTAAGATGGGCGAGCATGGTTGCGCGGTGTTGTAGGAGTTGATCCACTGCTTGGACTTTTGAGCACCCCTTGAGATACAAAGTAGGTGAAGGCAAGAGTTGACCATATACTGCTTCATAGGGAGTCATTTTGGTGGTGGCATGATAGTTGGTGTTATACCACCATTCAGCCAGAGGTAACCACTGTACCCAAAGATGTTGCTTTTCTGAAGTGAAACACCTAAGGTAGGTTTCTAGACATTTGTTAACGGCTCCGGTTTGACCATATGTTTGTGGATGATAGGAAGTACTGAGTTTTAGTTGAGTGCCTTGTATCTTGAAGAGTTCCTGCCAAAAATTACTGGTGAAGATCGGGTCACGGTCGGACACAACAGAAGTGGGCATGCCATGCAATTTGAATATCTGATCCATGAAATATTGAGCGACCAAAGTTGGTGTAAACGGGTGTCGTAGGGCATAGAAATGAGCATAATTCGACAGTCGGTCCACAACCACCATGATGATTGACTTGTTCCCTGACTTTGGAAGACCTGTAATGAAATCCATAGAAACCTCCGTCCAAATTGATGCCGGAATGGGCAATGGTTGTAATGTGCCTGGTGTGTTGACGGTTTCCCCTTTGTGGCGTTCACAGACATCGCATTCTGCTACGAAAGTAAGGATGTCCTTTTTCATGCCTATCCAAAAAAATTATCTTCTGGTGCGAGCATATGTCTTCTGAAAGCCCGAATGTCCTGTAATGGGAGATGAGTGCAATTCTGCCAAAATGCGACTTTGGAGGGTGGATGTTGGTGATATTACGACTCTGTCCTTGTAGCGAACAATATCATCCTACCATGAGTAGCCCTTGGTGGAATTTGGATCTACCTGCAATTGAGAAATGAGTTGGGAGAGCCCGGGGTGTGAAAACCATTCCCTGCGAGCCTCTTCAATCCATTCTGGAATGGGGAGGGAAATTGCTAGCAGAGTACTTTCCTCCTCAAATTGGCGAGATAATGAATCTGCTACACTATTTTCTTTCCCTTTCTTGTAAATTATCTCATAATCATATCCCAGCATTTTGGCAAGCCATTTATTTTGTTGTGGGGAGGATAGGCGTTGCTCCAAAAAATATTTAAGACTGTGATGATCTGTGCGGATTTGAAAACGTCACCCCAATAAGTAAGGTCGCCAGGTCTCGACTGCATGTAGGATGGCCATCATTTCCTTCTCGTAGGTAGATTGGCCCAGATTCCTCCCACTTAGTTGTTGGCTTGTGAAGGCCAAAGGTCGCCCTTCCTGCATTAAGGCCGCCCCAATACCTGTACCCGAAGCATCACATTCAATGACAAAAGATTTGGTGAAGTCAGGTAGTGCTAAGACTGGAGTGGAACACATGGCAATTTTTAGAGCTGTAAAGACCTGTTGTGCTTCCTCATTCCAGAAGAATGAATTTTTCTTTAGGAGTTGGGTGAGGGGCTTCGCTATGCGACCATAGTTACGGACAAATTTACGATAATAGCCTGTGAGACCCAAAAATCCTCTCAAGCTCTTCAAGGTCTTAGGTTGAGGCCATTCCTGCATTGCTTGGATCTTTTTGGGGTCCACCTTGACACCTTCATGCCCCACAATGTGGCCCAAATATTCTACTTCTGCCATGCCAAATGAACACTTGGACATCTTGACAAATAATTTATGCTTGCGGAGCAGTTGCAAGAGTAGATCTACATGCTGAAGATGTGCGGCCCATGTTCAACTATAGATGAGGATGTCATCGAAGAAGACAAGGACAAATTTCCTGAGATATGGTTTGAGAATGTGGTTCATAAGGCTCTGAAAAGTAGAGGGGGCATTACAAAGACCAAATGGCATGACCGGGAATTCATAATGGCCTTCATGAGTTCTGAAAGCAATCTTGGGAATGTGGACTTCCTTCATGCGAATTTGGTGGTAGCCTGAGCGAAGATCCAGCTTAGTGAAGAATTGAGCCCCATTGATTTCATCCAGCAAATCATCAACCACCGGGATGGGAAATTTATATTTGACTGTCAACTTATTGAGGGCCCTGAAGTCGGGACACATCCGCCACTCCCCGTCTTTCTTGAGCACCATGACCACTGGGGATGAATAAGGACTAATGCTGGGACGAATGACACCTGCTTCCAAAAGTTCCTTGATTACTTTTTCTATTTCATTCTTTTGGGTGAACGGATATCTGTATGGGCGCACATTTGGGGGTTGGACCCCTGGAACCAATGTGATTCTATGATCATGTTCCCCTCGCGAGGGTGGAAGCTCATGAGGCTTGTCAAAGACCTACAGACGGTTATTTAAAATCTGTTGCATCTCAGGATGAATTGGCAGAGGCTTGGTTTCAACTACCTGGATGGCATTAAATTGAGCTACAACTCCATGATTGCCCTTTTTTAACAATTTTTCCATCCTATGCGAGCTGATGATAGAGGGGGCTCCCGCCTGGAGTCCATGGAGGGTATGTGTGTAGTTTTTCTGCTTAAAACTCATATATAACTCCTGGAAATCCATTGTGATTGGCCCAAGAGTACGGAGCCATTTAGCGCCGAGGACAATGTCGCAACCCCCCATTTGTATGACAAACATGTGGGTTTTCAACTTATAATCCCCCATTTGAAGTTTGACATTTTCACAGCGGCCTTCACATTTCATTGTGCCTCCATCCGCAATTTGAACTTGGAAGTTAGAAACTGCTCGTACAAAACAATGCACTGCTTCTGCGACTTTTTGATGGATGAAATTATGTGTACTTCCACTATCAATCAAGACTACTACTGGGCGATGTTTAATAAAACCTCGGATTTTGAGAGTTTGAGGGGAAGAAATCCCTGCCAAAGCATGCAACGAAATAACTGGTTCATCAGAGACATTGTCCTTTTGGTTGTCTTCTTCTAGTGGCTCATGTTCCTCAAGTGGTGGATCTTCTTCGGTTGAGCTGTAGTCAATGGCATCAATTTGAAAAAATTTGGGCTCCTTGCATTTATGGCCTGGGGAGTATTTTTCATCACAGTAGTAACATAGGCCTTGCTTTCTTCTTTCGGCCATTTCCGCAGGTGACATCTTTTGGACCTTAAGTGTTTGAGTCGTGTTGTGAGCCTGTGGGGGGTGACCTTTAGCTGAGAAATTTGGGCGACTGTATTGGGCTGCTAATGCACGTTCCACGTTACGAGCTACATTGCAAGCCTCCGTCCATGTGGGAGGGTGGTGCAGTAGGACTTGGGCTTGGTAGCTTCTTTAAGACCGCTGATAAAACATTCCGTGTAGAACACATCTCAGAGACCCCAAGTGGGGAAGGCTAAGGCTTCAAAAGCTGTAATATATTCATCCACTATACCAGTCTGTCGGAGCTTAGTAAGATGACCCAAAAAAGATGATTCCTGGTCAAAGCGGTCTTGAAGAGCTTTGGTGAATTTGGTCCAAGTCCTAAAAGGTCCAGTGCAACATTGATGCCATTCCCACCATTGCCACATTTCATTGTCCAAGTACATGCTCCCCAACATAAGCTGAGTCGCATCATCGAAGATGTGATTCAGTTTGAAATACTGCTCCATTTGTGCTATCCATGCCGATGGGTGAGAACCGTCAAATTTATGCATATCCAGCTTGGGAGGTCGCTAACTAGGTGGTTGGTGGGTGGCTAGACTCCCCTCATTGTGTTCATTGCCATTATACTCCTCCTCGTGGGCTGGCTCCTTGCCCTTCGGGACTATTTTCTTGACCATGCTACATAGTCCGGTAAGCTGAATGTGGAGGTTTTGCACTGATTCTTCAAGTTTGTCCATCCTGTCATTGGCCATCGCTTGAGCTTTAGTTTCTACCATACACCAACCTGATTTTTTTTTGAAAATTGGGACCGCCTAAAAAAAATTCACTAAGAAGTGAATGGTACCACCGTGCTCAACTCGTCGTCCTGATTCTGATGGGCTAGATCACCAATAAGCGCCCTGAATTATACCCCGGTATAGGAACGACTCCGATCTGGTGAAGCTGAGAGATCTGAATGGCGGATCTGATAGCTCTGGGCGGTGGAACAGACTGCTTCTGCGGATCTGATGGATCTAATAGATTGGAATAGCTGATCTGCGAACTCGAGATGGCAGGACTGATGTCTGCTGCTGCTGCACCCCTTTGTACAAGCGGATCTGGAAGAGATGATGTGTGATCCCCCAATAGAAAAGGGAACTATGGTCTTGAGGAGTGTCAGGTGCTACAGATCGCAATATACATAACGGTCTGGCAGTAGTACTCGGCCCAATGTTTCAGGGCTCTAACTAAGGGGAATCGACCGTACCCTTAGTCGTAGAACCCGACTACCCTCTCGTACGGGCGAGTAATCTCTCCGAGTGATGTTCTCGGTGTACTGTAGCCGCAAGACGGCCGACGGTTTATCTATGGCGAGGTTTCAAGGGAGCCTAGGGGGCTTTCGATATACCCAGAGGGTACGTGGAAGACAGTCCGTGCGCAGTTCTGTCTAATGCGCTACTACTCGAAGGGGTACCCACAGGGGTTACAAGGGAGTCCAACAGACGTGACCACCTCTTGTATTTCCTGCGTGCATGCCTCCCCAAATCTGCAGGTTTATGCGCTCAACGACAGATCCCATGGTTTAAAGACGCTGGAACACGTCTCTAGTCAAAAATTTTTTTGCTAAGAAATGTAGATCCCACTGGCCCTAGAAAGTGCTCTAATACCACTTGTTATGCTCTTAACCTGCAAAATGATACCCAAATAGAGAATATGCGAAGAAAAGATATCCAGAACACAGAATAGAAATGATTTTATTATTCAGAGAGTAATGTTCACTTGCCTCTTCGAGGGGGCAACCTCCAATAGAGCAGAGCTCGATTACAAAATAAGACATGACGCTTCTCGCAGGGAGTCTCTATCCTTTATATATGACTCATACATGCAATACCACAGGCCAATACCGTGGGTTTTATTAATACCATCTATCTAATACTACGACCCATTTGCAACTAACTGTGGTCTTGTCATTAATTGTGGATTAACCACTTACAATTATTAATATGGGCTTTATTGACTCTTGACTATGACGTGATCCCATTACATAAATAAGGGCGTTAGGGTGGGACCCTAACAGAAAGTATGTACGTAGCTGACAATAAAGTAGCATGTGAGGAAACTCTGTGTGATGGAGAGAGTTATGAAGTCAAATTTGATGAGAATTATGTATCTCATGAAGAGTTGTTCAATCCGATGCATGAAAAGCATATTATTGATGAGTTGTTATTTGGTGAGAAGAGATGCCTATCTCCATACACAAATCAAATGTAGGACAACATTTTTGCAACAATAGATTTGATTAAAGAGGTTGAAGACATGAAACAACCAACTATGAAAATAGAGAAAGATGAAGGAAGTAAAACTCTCTTAAAAGAGAAGGAAGACAAGAATCAATATGGTTCTTTTTATGATCTTTTATATAAATTTAACATTGTTTTTAAGTGTGTAGATATTGAGAGTCAAGAATAAGCAATAAAACTTGAAGAAAATGCAAGGATTAAGGACAAGTATAAATCTTAAGAGCCTGCAACAATATTGAATACAAAGAGTGTTAGCCCGCAATCAAGATCAAGAAAAAAGGAGAAGCTCCACCACTATCTCATGGAAAGAAAGCTAAAGATGAAGTTACACCAAAAAATGAGCAAGCATGGACCCTTTAACAAGAAGGAAAAAATGAAACCTTTGTTATCAAGGTTGTTTTTTTTTTTTTTTTTTTTTTATATATATATATATATATATATGTACGATTGTAAACCTAGCTAAGATTGAGACCAATAGGATAGTTAATATTTAGGTCATGATTAAGGGGAGGTGTTAGAATATCAATCACGATGTCATCCATGAATATTCATATGACGACGAATCATCAATGTCAGTCGGTGGGGAGTCGGCAAGAGTCGGCTAGATTTAGGGAAACAGTAATGACAATCAGTGAATCGTTGTAGAATCTACGGTTGTCTTCTTGTATAAAGGGTCATATGTTGAATGCGATGAGAAAGCTCTTTTGAGGAGTCTTCATATTTCTGATACGATATGTGATATTCAACTTTCGAGACACCCTTGTAGATTCATGATATGACATAAAGTTACCTATTCTATAGCAAGGTTGTGAATGGAATTTATAATAATCTATGACATATGATGTACAAAATTAACTATAGATTAGGTTATTTAAATAATAGGTCTGTAAATCAAAATATGATGATATGTGCGGTATATTTATCATATTTAAACAGAAATATTTTAGCGATAGAAAATGTATTTTTTTTTTTAAATATAATTTTTTGATTTGGGAATTAGATGAGTATTAAATTATAATGTTTATTATTTTGTATAAAAAAATAGATGTTGTTAGTTGAAAACATATATAATAAAGAGATATATTTCCATTTTATTATTAAAAAAATTAATTTTTAATAGACTTTGTTATAATACAATCGGTCAATATCATAGTTTACTAATAGTACATGGTCAAAAAACCTTAACTCATGTTCATATGGAATGTGTTTACATTACATTTTTTTAATTAATCAAGTTAGTCGACTAGATTTAGGGAAACAATAATGATAATTGGTGAATCGTTGTAGAATCTACCGTTGTTTGCTTATATAAAGGGTCATATGTTGAATGCAATGAGAAAACTCTTTTAAGGAGTCTTCATATTTATGGTACGGTATGGGATATTCATCTTTGGAGAGACCCTTTTAGATGCATGAGATGACATAAATTTACCTATTCCTTAGCAAGGTTGTTAACGGAATTTATAACAATCTATGACATATGATGTACAAAAGAAACTATAGATTAGGTTATTTAAAGAATAGGTCTGTAAATCAAAATATGAGGATATGTGTGGTATATTTATCATATTTAAACATAAATATTTTATTGATGGAAAATTTTATTTATTTTTTAAATAGAATTTCTGATTTGGGAATTAGATGAGTATTAAATTATAATGTTTATTATTTTGTATAATATAAAATATAGATGTTGTTAGTTGAAAAACATATATAATAAAGAGATTGATTTCCATTTTATTATAAAAAAAAATAATTTCTAAATAGACTTTTGTTAGAATACAATGGGTTAATATCATAGTTTACTAATAGCACATGGTCAAAAAATCTTGACTCGTGTTCATATGTAACGTGTTTACATTACAGTTTTTTAATTAATAAAGTTAATTAGAAATCAAAAGGAGATAAGTACTTTTGAGATAAAACACAATCTTTGATTTATGGCTATTTTTACGAGAAAGTTAAATTCTTACCATCTATCTAGTTATTGCTAATAATTAAATTAAAATTACGGAACCCTTATTTCAAAATAGACATGCCTGAAATTGAGAAGTGTATTTTGGAAGTGCCTAAAATAGACATGCCTAAATTATGGAACCCCTATTTCAAAATAGACATAACTAAAATTGGAAAGTGTATATTTTAAAAGTATATTTACACATATAATATGTATAATTCCATTTCAAACATAAACATAAGCAATAATGTGATATCTCTATAATTCACAATATTATATTGAACATCATATAATTTATAATGTAATTAAATATTAATTTATAGCGTAATTAGATATATAAATAAATACATAAATTTTCACAATTTACTATTCTAATATAAAACTATACATTTTATTCTAGTCCATAATTCTATTTGCAACCTTTATGATTAAAAACATTAAAAAAAAAATCTTATTAAGAATAAAAACATGTTTAAAAAACTTTTAATGGTTTTTTATTATAAATATTGATTACAATTTTTTGAAATATTGAATTTTAAACCATCAAACTCTCTTTGTAACTCAATATTGAATTTTAAACAACCAATTTTTCTTGGAAGTCAAACTTGATATCCATGGTTTTATATAGCATCTTCCAGGTCTGGAATATGAAGATCGTATTAGTTGAATTATTAAGAACTAGGAACTATGGATAGAGGTTTGCGTTCTAATCCTTAACCTACTGATTTTCAGGGATTGATGGAAATTGCGACCGTTAGCCGCCGTCTGTAACTCAATATTGAATTTTAAACCACCAATTTTTCTTGGAAGTCAAACTTGATAACCATGGTTTTATATAGCATCTTCCAGGTCTGGAATACGAAGATCGTATTAGTTGAATTATTAAGAACTAGGAACTATGGATAGAGGTTTGCGTTCTAATCCTTAACCTACTGATTTTCAGGGATTGATGGAAACTGCGACCGTCAGCCGCCTTCTGTACAACGTACTTCGAAATTCTATATTTCACTATCATGATTCAATAGAATCTACAAAACCCGTCAATTGTTTCCTGCGTCTCTTATGATTCTGTTGTATTAAACTTCTATGAAATATAGTTTCATTCAACACTTGGTTTGGTTGTGTTCAATTCCATGAAATATACTAAAAATATTCGTATATTAAGGATTTGCGCTAGAAGATATGATCTTACTACTGAAAAATATAAGTGCTTGAAATTTGATTTTTGTTTGTTCCCAAAGGTGGTGATTGGGCCATCCATTCAAATCGCTGTAGCAGGCTGTCCATCAGTCAATGAACATCCTTTTGGAAGTGGAAACAAAGATAAACTTTTTACAGGTCTCATCAATTTCATCAACATTTTTAAACGGCCATGATGCGATGGTGAAAATGCAAAGCATAACAACTTATATAATTAATTAGGTTGATAGGCGTCTCTCTATGCGATTGGGGCATTTTAATATTTTTTCAAATTATAGATTTCGATCAGATGGTTTATATATAATGAACATACCGTCAATCAACATGGCCCATCCTTTATGGCTTCTTGTTGTGTTGTTACTTGTATATGTGATATCCTCCATGGGGTTGAGTCATCATGCTGGGGATGCCATGTTACACCCTGTCCATGTGGTGTGGAGTCACTTTCTAAAGTTTGTAGTTTTATGACTCATGTATATACCCTGTCCACTGTGGCCTAAGTTATCGTGTGAGGATTATAGTGTTACAACTCATGTATATGCCATGTCGACCATGCAATACTTTCACACAAAGCCAAATAAAACCTACATATTACTCTTTCATAGTAGACCTGAGAAACCAAAACAATAAAAAATTCATCCCTCACTTGCTCGATTCGAAACCAAGACCAATCAAATACCAACGAACTATAACAACCACGGAGTTTGTGATTTTAGTCATCCTTAATGTGTTTGATCGAATGCTCAACCACACATGTATATGTGATTATGTGCGTGTGTTTATCAATGTGGTCTTGGCGATATTTAGTCAACCATGGGTCGACGTCCTTCCCTTAAAGGCTATACTTTTCACCATATGATCATTGCATATGACCATGCGCTCTAGTTTTAAACTTTGTGCCAATGTCCATGTGACTATTCCACATGATTGGGTTGTTCGGGGTCCCGGTCATCTGCATGATGTCATCATGCCACATGGCATCCCACTGGGTGTCCCACATATCACCTACATTCAGACTTTTCACTGATCAAAACTTGCCAAAATTGTTTTCCGCATGGTAGTGTCAAGTGTCACCATGTCACTCATGGTGACATCATCAACTGGCCTTTTATGCTGACTGTACTCAGAACATCATTTGATCCTACCATGATGTGCCACATGTTAATGCATGATTGGTCCACAATGGCGATTCTAACTGCACAAGTGTTCAAGTGTTAGCATTATGTTGGGTGAGAGTGACATGTTAAATGTCACTCAACTCATAACATCATCCATCATCCAACTTTTCATTCAATTCCTAGAGTCATCCAAGTAAAGATGCACACTCTTTAATCAATTAATGATGCAGGAGCATCCAGCTAACCATGACCGAGTGAAATCTTTGTCAGGTTGGAAAGTTGTTTGAGTGTTTTTTTTTTTTTTTATGTTTAGTTTATCAGGACATGGTATAGGATTTTATTTTGTTTTGCTATTAATCGTTGTGTTAGTCAAAGTTAATAGTCGGTTAGGGTTGTTATTTGTCCGACAGAAATAAACAACAGTTTAATAATTGTTCTATCAACTTAAAGAGGAAAAGACAAAGTTGTCTAAATGAAGACCTTTTCATGTCAACCGAACTGAGAGCTAGAAGTTCCACAACTATAATATTTCTGTTTAACTGAAAGAAATTATAGTTTCCATTAACTGTAAACAAAAGATGTATAAATATTGCAATGCAAAACAGGGAAAAGGTTCAGCAGTTAAAGAATCAAGAAATAAAACAAAGACAAATCATTTTTTTCTAAACTGTCCATCTGTGTCATTACCTACTTACTGTACTATTATATTTCCATTCCTTGAATTGTTAATAACAATGCTAGCAAACGGAGAACGACCACTGTAGGTCATGTTTCCTTGTGTTCTCATCGAACAACGAACAACATTGAATCCATACATACGTTCAGAATCAGAGCGAAGAATCAATGAATCGAGCCCATGGCCAGAACAGTAAAGCACAACAAGTCGACCGAGAGGATAAAACTGGAAACAGAGTGCCACGGAAAAAAAAACCATAGCAGAGGTACTTTCGAAAGAATCTTCATATTTTCATAAGTAAACAGAGATAACAAAATTATGTTCACATTGCTCTTGATCTAAGAAATATAGATGTATTACATTCATTTATAAACAAAAACAAATGCCAGCATCCACAGAGTGGACAAACCCTAGCCTAGGGTTTGATAACAGTGAACACCCTTAACTCAAACGAACAACCAACCATAACAAAAACTGAAGCGAGACTTGAGCTTCATCTTCGAAAGCGATTCAGACTGAACACAAATGCAAAACGACGAGCGACAAACCCTACAGAAACTTAAAGACCCTAACTGTAAATTGAGGGACTTTAAGAGCTAGAGCCTACCAGTAGAGGGTTGCCACATTTGGAGGCCGAACCCATAAGGAATCTGTGTACCCAGGTCGAGCCATTGACTTGCACATACCAAATAGAGCTCAGTCAGCATACCTGTATAGTGAGACCTGAAAATCGAAGCAGAATAGAAGCAGAAGGGATATATAACTTACCTGAGTGCGACCGGACCAAGGGGTTTGCGGAACAGAGCCGCTGACGAATTGAAGGAGCCTGAGACAGAAGGAGCAGGCTTGGTCAGTGTCAATGCCAGAGGAAGGTCGAATTAAATCAAGGAGAGGACTATTTACCTGTTTGTAGCCGCGGAAGACCATCACCCTATTACCTGAGTTCATGGACACCAGAAGTTAACCGATTTGCATACCGAGCAGAGACAAAGGCGATAACAATAACAGCAAGTGAAAATCATCGAACATGAGACCTTATTCCATAACCAAACCACAGAAGAAGGAGAGCATGAGATCAAGAAACTTACTGTGTGAAAAGAGTTCAAGAAGGCGCACCTCTAGAGCCAAGACAGGCTCATGCCACAGGAGAAGTCCACAGACAACCGCATCAACAAGTTTGAAAGCGTGAGATTCATTTACAACCATACCCAAAGAGAAACCAAAGATTGCCATATGCACCACAGAAAAAACCACACAAAGTGACAAACAAACCCTTGCAAAGTCTCTCAACAGAACAAAACCATCGCGAATGACCAGGAAGCAGAACCATTTTGGGCAAAGACCAAATGGAGGGAATCAAGCTCGAGGATGGTAGATGGGCATTGAATAATGCATTAAATCATTCCCACTTTCCAAAACAAAATATATGTTATCCATATTACATAAAACCACCGGAAACAACAAACAAACACACCACGACATAAAGCCCAAAATAGGTGTAAAGCCGAGGCTACGTGGAAGCATGGGCTGGGTTATATCAGAGTGGTATCAGAGCAGTTGTTTATGTTATTAGGAGGAACGGAGAGAGGAAGGCGGGGTCATGGCAGAGGTGCTCGAAGATTGGTAGAGGAAGGATTAAGAGAGGAGATTAGAATTCTTGCTGCTAGTTTGGAGGCAGTAGAAGCAGGGAGATGCAGAGGAAATAGGCGATGACAACGAAAAGGAGACTGAACCAGCAGCAGATGGACCAGAAGGTGAAAGCAGAGAAGTGAGATTGTTGAGATCTGTTTTAGTGGCAAGTAGTAAACCCAAGCCAGAACTCCCGACTTATGACGGTAGCCTGTCTATCGAAGTTTTATTGGATTGGATCAGTGAGATGGATAAGTATTTTGAGAGCAAGGAAGTCAGCGAAGACCATAGAGTGATGTTCCCTGCGACGAAATTCAAGGGACACGCAGCCCTGTGGTGGGATAGTGTCTAGAACAAGAGGAAAATATTGAACAAGTTGCCAATTAAAACCTGGTCAAGGATGGTGGCAAAGTTAAAGGGCAGATTTCTACCGAAGGACTATTAGATATCACTGCACAGGGAGGTGCAGAATCTGAAACAAAAAGGATTGATGGTAAGGGAGTACACAGAGGAGTTCTATCGAGTGAATTTGTGAGCCGGATATACAGAGGATACCGCAGAAAGAACAGCTAGGTATGTCAATGGGTTAAGGTTAGATATTTTGGACAAAAGCAGTATTTTGTCTCCGAAAAACACTGAGGAAGCGTATCAGAGTGCGATGAAAGCTAAAGAGAAAATTATCGGAAGGAAAAATGCCCAGAGAGGACAAGAAATCGGTAGGGGAAAAGGCCAGTCATATGGCAGAGGCCGGACTACTAGTAGGAACGAGGAAGGCAACAGTTCCAAAGCCTCCGGATCAGCAGACAGAGGTGATAGCATGAGAGCCAGTAGGTCATCCCAGCAAGGCAGGGGAAATGGCCGAGGTATACGGGCTGGTTATTAGTGTTACAGATGTCATAAATGGGGACACTGATCTTTTGAATGTCCAGAAGCAGATCAAGTTGGACACCGGGGTGCATATGTGGCACAACCAGAGGAAACAGCGGTGCCTCCCCAAGAAGCAGAAAATGCTCCAAAGACATGGGAAGCTCTGGTGCTGCACAAGGTGTTGTTAAAACCAGTCGAGGAGGTAACCGAACAGACGCACCGGAAGGATTTGTTCAGAACAATTTGTAAGTCATGAGGTAAGTGTTGTAAGTTAATTATTGACAGCGGTAGTGCTGATAATTTAGTGTCCACAGAGATGGTAGAGAAATTGGATTTGAAATGCTTGAAGCATCCCAACCCTTACAGAGTTTCATGGTTGCAAAAAGGTCGTCAGTTGCTGGTGGATGAACAGTGTGAGGTGGAATTTCAAATAGGAATATATAAGGATAAAGTTGTTTGTGACATCATGCCGATGGATGTATGTCACATATTGCTTGGCAAGCCTTGGTAGTACGATAGGAAAGTGGTACATAATGGATTGACGAATTGTTATAAATTTGTTAAGGATGGAATCAAGCTTACACTTGTGCCCATCAAGGAAGAAGGGACAGCAGAGACTAGTGAACCAAGGGCATTGTTGGTTAGCGGAAAACAGTTTCTGAAACAGGTTGAGGACAGTGATATAGGTTACGCAGTTGTAAAGAAACCAAAGACAGTATTCGTGCATACAGAGGTATCAAATTTACCTATAGAAATCTAGCAAATGTTGTAGGAATTCGCAGACATAGTTGTAGATGCCTTTCCAGACAAATTACCCCCCAAAAGGAGCATAAGTCATCATATTGAATTCATACCCGGAGTCAGTTTTTTGAACAAAGCGACATACCGAATGAGCCCCAAAAACAATGAAGAAATTAGGAAGCAGGTGCGAGAACTGTTGGACAAGGGGTTGATAAGGGAAAGATTAAGCCCTTGTGCTGTTCCAACGGTCCTCGCTCCCAAGAAGGGAGGAGAGTGGTCGATGTGCACCGACTCAAGGGCCATCAACAAAATCACCATTCGGTACAAGTTTCCACTGCCACGGATGGATGATATGATGGATTGTTTAAGCGGGGCAGCATATTTCTCTAAGATAGACTTGAAGAGCGGGTACCATCAGATTCGGATACGAGAGGGGGACGAATGGAAGACAGCCTTTAAGACAAATGAGGGGCTGTACGAATGGCTGGTCATGCCTTTTGGACTGAGCAATGCGCCCAATACATTCATGAGGTTAATGAATGAGATGCTGAAGGAGTACATCGGGAAGTTTGTGATAGTATATTTGTATGACATACTTATTTTCAACAGGACAAGGGAAGAACACCTTCAACATGTATGGAAAGTGCTAGAGAAATTACAGCAGAATAAACTGCTAATAAATTTGAAGAAATGTACCTTTCTGCAGAAGGAATTAATTTATTTTGGGTTTGTAATAGAAGAGAATAAACTAAAGATGGATCCTTAGAAGGTGGCAGCGATAGTGAATTAGCCATCTCTGAAAAATTTATTTGAGGTACATAGATTTCACGGATTAGCAAGTTTTTACAGGAAATTCATAAAGAATTTTAGCGAAATTTGTGCACCTATGTTGGACACCATTAAAAAGGCTAGCCAGCCTTTTCAATGGACAGAGGCAGCAGAGAGAAGTTTCCAGTTGTTAAAGAGAAAGATCACTAAGAGGTCGATCCTAGGATTATCAAATTTCAAGAAGTTATTTCAGGTTTGTTGCAATGCTAGCGGGACAACAATTGGAGTTGTACTTAGCCAGGAGGATAAGCCTATAGCATTTTTCAGCGAGAAGCTGAATTAAATTCGACAGAAATATTCATTGTATGATAAGGAGTTTTATGTTGTTATATAGGCATTAAAATACTGGAGGCATTATCTATTGGGAAATGAATTTGTGCTGTTTTCAGATAATTTTGCACTACAATATGTAATACAACAACACAAGATGAACCACAAACATGCCAAATGGGTGGAGTATTTGCAGAGTTTCAATTTCGTATTGAATCATATTAGCAGGCAGGCCAACAAGGTGGTAGATGCACTAAGTAGGAAAGCTCTACTTCTGTAGGAAAGCACTGTGCAGGTGCTGGGTTTTGAGCACTTACAAGACTTATACCAGACAGATACAGATTTTAAGGAGGCCTATGAGGCATGTCAGAATCTCCTAGTGAGAGATAACAGTCTTTGGTTGGACTACAATCTATAGGAGGAGTTATTGTTTAAGGGAGGACAGCTGTGCATACCTGACTGCTCGATGAGGGAGAATATTATTTGAGAGAAGCATAGTGAAGGTTTGGCCAGAGATTTCGGCATGGAAAAGAAACATGAGTAGCTCAGTCATTTCTACTTTTGGCCAAAGATGCGGAGAGATGTACAACAATTTGTGGCCAGATGCAAAGTGTGCTAGTTAGCAAAGGGTCACAGTCAAAACATAGGACTGTATACACTGTTCCCTGTTCCAAGCAGACCTTGGGACTCAGTGAACTTGGACATCATCTTAGGACTACCTAAGACATAGTGAGGTTACAACTCGGTAATGGTAGTAGTGGACAAATTCTTAAAAATGGCGCATTTTATTCCTTGAAGAAAAGCCAGTGATGCCATCCACATGGCCCACTTGTTTTTCAGTGAGATTGACAGGTTACATGGATTGCCTAAATCTATCCTTTTGGACAGGGATGTGAAGTTCACAGGACACTTTTGGCATACCTTGTGGAAGAAAATGGACACACAGCTAAGTTACAGTTCTGCATATCACCCGCAAACCGACGGGCAAACAGAGGTTGTAAACAGGAGTTTGGGAAAACTGATACAAAGCCTGGTTAGAGAGAATTCGCGAATGTGGGATCGAGCACTTGCATAGGAAGAGTTCACTTATAATGACTCGCCTAACCGCAACACAGGTTTTAGCCCATTTCAGATCCTGTACGGCATGCATCCTCGCGGAGTGCACGAATTGCGGGATCTTGGACTACAGGAAAGGCGAAGCGCAGATTGAGAAGATTTCGCTAATGCGATGAGAGATTTGCATGAACAGGTAAAAATTAAATTGCAGGGTAGTAGCTTAAAGTATAAACAACAAGCAGATTTGAAGAGAAGGGAAGTACAATTTAATGTGGGGGATGAAGTCCTCGCGCATTTGCGCAAAGAACGCTTCCCTAAGGGTACGTACAATAAATTGAAGTATAAGAAGATAGGACCCTGCAAAGTCCTTTGGAAATTTTCAGTGAGTGCCTACGAGATACAGTTGCCACCCGGAATAGGCATCTCACCTACCTTTAACGTAGCAGACCTGTTCCCCTACATGGCTGACCCAAAAGAGAAGGAAGAAGATGGAACCACGCGACCTACACGGAATACCCAAGATGGAGGAGAAACTTGGAAGAGACAGATGCCTTACATTCAACCTCCCAGGATTGAGAGCATGCTTGACACTCAGGTGGCTAAACGAACTCGGTGGAAGGAGTATGTGCAATACCTGGTCAAGTGGAAGAACTGTCCTATTGAGGACAGTTCGTGGCTTGATGCTAGGCAGATTGAACAGACAGGTTCTTCAGTCGAGAAGCTCATGGGCCGGAGCCATGATTTTCTTTTTTCCCCAGGAGCCTGATGTAAGAGCATCCAGCTCACCATGACCAGGTGAAGTCTTTGCCAGGTTGGAAAGTTGTTTGAGTGTTTGGATTGTTTTTTTTATGTTTAGTTTATCAGGACATGGGATAGGATTTTATTATGTTTTACTGTTAATTGTTGTGTTAGTCAAAGTTGATAGTCGATTAGGGTTTATATGTGTCCAACAGAAATAAACAATAGTTTAATAATTGTTCTTTCAACTTAAAGAGGAAAAGACAAAGTTGTCTAAATGAAGACCTCATCATATCAACCGAACTGAGAGCTAGAAGTTCCACAACTATAATATTTCTATTTAACTAAAAGCAATTACAGTTTCCATTAACTGTAAACAAAATATGTATAAATATTGCAATGTAAAATAGGGAAAAGGTTCATCAGTTTCGAAATCAAGAAATAAAACAGAGATAGATCATTTTTTTCTAAATTGTCCATTTGTGTCATTGACTACTTACTGTACTATTATTTTTCATTCATTGAATTGTTAATAACAATGCTAGCAGACAGAGAACGAACACTATAGGTCGTGTTTCCTTGTGTTCTCATCGAACAGCAAACAACATCGAATTCATACATACGTCCGGAATCAGAGTGAAGAACCAACGAATCAAGCCCACGGCCAAAACAGTAAAGCACAGCAAGTCGACCGAGAGGATAATACCGGAGACAGAGTGTTAGGGAAAACAAACCATAGCAGAGGTACTTTCGAACGAATCTTCATATTTTCATAAGTAAACATAGATAACAAAATTATGTTCACATTGCTGTTGATCTGAGAAATTGATCCGAATGGAAAATGGCATCAACCCATGGTATTCATCCACCCATATTATTCATTAACCCATGGAATTTACCCACGGCATTGTAAATGGCATCTGCCCGTGGTATTGTAAAATTCACCCATGGTATTCATTCACCTATGGAATTGACCCGTGGTATTGTAACTGAAAAAAGCTATAAGTAACAAGTCACATTTTGTAAAAGGACAGATTGTCCTCCACAATGTAGCCTTTACAGTTCAGAGGCATGTAGCTGCCACATCTCTTCTCAGAGATAAGCTACCATCGCCCTAGCTGGTTTATTTCCATTACTATTTTAAATAAAAGTTTCTTTGTGGTTTTTGGTTATTGGGCATTCTCCTTATTTTTCTTCTAGCAATGCAAGTTTTCAGATCTTGGGGGTCTCTACCCCAAGATCCATTTCAATCTTTTAGATCTTGAGGGTCTCTCCCCCCAAGATCCATTTCAGTCTTTTAGATCTTGGGGGTCTCTCTTACCAAGATCCGGATCATTGGTATCAGAGCAGGTTACGATTCCATGGGAATGAGGGTTTCATGCATATTTCAGTCTCAATTTTTTTGCAGGAATTTTGTTTTTGGGCAGCGACTTTGCAGATAATATCTGAAACATTTGGTACAAAATTTACAAAAACAAATACCAGATCTGGATTCCTCTCAAAAAATCACCCAATTTCAAAAAAAAATTGGGTCGAATCGGAGTCCGGATGTGGGAGATATTGCTGATTTAAAATCAGCTATTTTATCAGAATTTTTGTGACGGCGGAACTATTGCAGTGCGAATCTGAGATCTCAGAGTGTCCAGATAAGGATTTCCAACTCATGGGAAGATGCAAAATGATCCTTCTACTTCTAAAAACAGGTTATAATAAATATTCTGAGTTATATTGGCCGAGTTATGTCCATTTTAATTCTGGAGCAACATTCGGAGTGGGTTCCCATTGGAGACGTGCCCTCCCACCCCACTTTAGTAGGCACCTGCTTCACATTCATCAGTTTCAACATAGCAGCATTCGGCTTGGGTTATTTGGAGACATGCCCTCCCACCCTAGGCTATGTAGGCACTTGCTACTTCGTCAACAACCATCATCACGGTTATGGGTCATCCACAAATCCACACTTCATCGAAGTCCATTTGCTAGGCCGCACACTGTCAGTATCACAGTTGGTCACAAGCATTACAGGGTATCTCTATCCTCGGATCTTCATTCATCATGGTTATGGGTCATCCACAAACCCACACTTTATCGAAGTCCATTTGCTAGGCCGCACACTGTCAGAATCACAGTTGGTCACAAGCATTACAGGGTATCTCTATCCTTGGATCTTCGTTTATCATGGTTTTGGGTTAACCACATAAAACCCTTATCTTCAGTGGCTCTTCATATTCAACAAAGGCTTCGCAGGAGGGAACTTTACGCAATGGGGACCATTGCTTTTTAAGGAGGGAGGAATGATCCGAATGGAAAATGGCATCAACCCATGGTAGTCATCCACCCATATTATTCATTAACCCATGGAATTTACCCATGGCATTGTAAATGGCATCTGCCCATGGTATTGTAAAATCCACCCATGGTATTCATTCACCTATGGAATTGACCCGTGGTATTGTAACTGAAAAAAGCTATAAGTAACAAGTCACATTTTGTAAAAGGACAGATTGTCCGCCACAATGTAGCCTTTACAGTTCAGAGGCATGTAGCTGCCACATCTCTTCTCAGAGATAAGCTACCATCGCCCTAGCTGGTTTATTTCCATTACTATTTTAAATAAAAGTTTCTTTGTCGTTTTTGGTTACTGGGCATTCTCCTTATTTTTCTTCTAGCCATGCAAGTTTTCAGATATTGGGGGTCTCTACCCCAAGATCCATTTCAATCTTTCAGATCTTGAGGGTCTCTCCCCCCAAGATCCATTTCATTCTTTTAGATCTTGGGGGTCTCTCCTACCAAGATCCGGATCAGAAATATAGATGTATTACATTCGTTTATAAACAAAAACAAGTGCCAATGTTCACAAAGTGGACAAACCCTAGCCTAGGGTTTGATAACAGTGAATACCCTTAACTCAAATGAACAACCAACAAGAACAGAAACTGAAGCCAGACTTGAGCTTCATCTTCGAAAGCAATTCAGACTGAACACGAATGCAAAACGGCGAGCGAAAAACCCTATAGAAACTTAATGACCCTAACTGTAAATTGACGGACTTCAAGAGCCAGAGCCTACCGGTAGAGGGTTGCCACATTTGGAGACCTAACCCGTAAGGAATCCGCGTACCCAGGTCGAGCCATTGACCTGCACATACCAAATAGAGCTCAGTCAACATACCTGTATAGTTAGAGCTGAAAATCGAAGCAAAATAGAAGCAAAAGGGATATATAACTTACCTGAGTGCCACCGGACCAAGGGTTTTGCAGAACAAAGCCACTGATGGATCGAAGGAGCTTGAGACAGAAGGAGCAAGCTTGGTCAGTGTCAATGCCAAGGGAAGGTCAAATTAAATCAAGGAGAGGACTATTTACCTATTTGTAGCCGTGGAAGACCATCACCCTATTACCTGAGTTCCTGGACACCAGAAGTTAACCGATTTTCATACAGAGCAGAGACAAAGGCGATAACAATAACGGAAAGTGACAATCATTGGATGATAGACCTTATTCCATAACCAAACCATATAAGAACGAGAGCACAAGATCAAGAAACTTACTGTGTGAAAAGAGTTCGAGCAGGCGCACCTCTAGAGCCAAGATAGACTCGTGCCACAGGAGAAGTCCACAGACAACCGCATCAACAAGTTTGCAAGGCCGACATTCATTTACAACCATACCTAAAGAGAAACCAAAGATTTCCATATGCACCGGAGCAAAAAGCACACAGAGTGACAAACAAACCCTTGCAGAGTCTCTCAACAGAATAGAACCATCACGAATGACCGGGAAGCAAAACCATTTTGGGCAAAGACCAAACGAAGGGAATCAGGCCCAAGGACCGTAGATGTGCATTGAATAACGCATTAAATCATTCCCACTTTCCAAAAAAAAATCTGTTATCCATATTACATACAACTGTCGGAAACAACAAACAAACACACCACGTCATAAAGCCCGAAACAGGTGTAAAGCCAAGGCTACGTGGAAGCGTGGGCTGGGTCACATCAATTAAATTCCATGCAAGTTTTGTTGAGATTTATTGTAGAGATGATCAATGAACCGTGGATGCGCCCAGAAGGGGCACACTCTTTAACACATTAAAAATGTGGGTTTTTTACCTATAGTATTGAACCCATAATTAATACTAAAATTTAAAACATCCATAACATCTCATTATGGAGAATGTTTTATGAGCAAGATATAGCGTTAGAAAGATGTCGATGATATATATACAACCATACCATTTATAGGATATTAGCACAACATAACTATATCAAAAGCTCAAATAACTTCAAGGTCCTTTAACTTCACTTGATGAGATCATGTACGAGACCTAGTTTTCATACTAATTCATTGAGGGTATTATTGTTTCCTTAGGCATAAGAAATAATACTAATATTGTCTTGGATTATAACCATTTGACATTAATGAAATCTTGTTGTCATCAGTGACAACACTATGTGAAATAGAATTTAGACGTGAGCTATATCAATCATTCATATTTTTATGATCTTCATGGTGAGGATGGCTTCAACCAAATACAAGACCAAGGAAAGGTATGGTCATGCCATGGAAATAGAAAAAAATTTGTAATTATACTTAACAAAAGAGAATGTAGGGAAACTTACATCAATCTCACAAAATCACTCAAAAATACGGTCAAGTAGTGATGACATGCATGACAACGAGAATCCTTTTGTTAAGGTAAATCAGGGAAATAATTCTACTTCTACAGCTAGGAGATAGACCCTATGAAAAGTGAACTGAGGTCAAGAAATTTAGTTAATGAAGTCAGTAAGTCACAATAATTGTCAAGTAAGGCATGAAATGAAAATGGAAACATAGTTGAGAAACAAGTCAAGCTCATAGTGTAAGCTAATGTAAATACAACTACATTCAAGTGGTAAAAAGGGTTAAGCATATCTAACACTAAACATTCAACCGAGGAAATCATAACTATTAATAAATCATTAAAAAATAAATAGTATAAAAAGAAGAATCCATTGATGGGGCTTTATTTAAATTTTTTAATGTTCTCCAAGTCTGAATATTAGGGGTTAGTTGAGGCCTCAGCCAAACTGTGGTCAAGGTGCACACCTATAAAATCATTATTGAAAAAGGAGGTATTTTATTAAACTCAAGAAGCAATCTAATATTTTGATAAACCTAATAGGACATGTGAACAACTCCTAGCTTATCCATACTTGAATTCACAAAATCACCTTTAGCATGGAATGTGATGTAGTTTTTTGCAAGATGAAAGTCCCCTTACCTTTAAAAATTACAAACTTAGAGGAAAAAATTTAGCTAAACCTATCAATGGGAAGTAAATTATGGCCATATTACATGTAGTTATGAAATGTGGGTGTCACCTAATAGTACTTCACTTCAAGGCTAAATTAAAATTATTATACTCTAAAGTACTTCCTAAATAACAAGTATCTTTGCAACAAATACAAAAATGGGTCATAGATATGTTAGGTTATTATTTTGAAATTAATTTTAAAAATGAAAATAAAATGTGGTGCTAGACTCACTTTGAAAAAAAGAAGGATAAATTGAGCCCTTAATTCATGTTATCTCCACTCTACAAGTTAGGTGAGTGCAACAATCAAGCATAAAACAAAATTATGAATGCGTGAAAACTTGTTCGACAACTAAAACAAGACATTAGTACACAAGATAATTTTATATAACAATTATTATCTTTGGTAATACGTATCACTAGTATATTTATCTAATAATTCCCAACCCAAACAAATGCACATGTTATCCCATGTAGAATTTTGACGATTTTTTGATTAGTTGATAAGGACAATATAAGAAAACACTTTCTTTTCTTACAAGAACAAATTTTCTCTACTCAATTTGTAGCAGAATAAGGAATAAAACCAATACACAGTCACACAATTAAAGACATTATTTTTTTATAATGAAGCCAACTAGGAAACCCTTTGCTTGATGAGAATTTTATTGATAGCAAAAATTGAGCAATTGATCTCTCAAAAAAATACAATTGTTTCAATATGAAAGACACACTTGTCTTTACTTCTTGATCTAAGATTGAAATGCTTACAAGACTGTTGATCTTTGTTTCCCTCTAGCAACCTATGAATAATTTTTTCTTAGCACACCTTTCTCTCACAAGATCAATGCTCAAACTTGTGCTTCCTATTGCTCGGTCTCACCAACTCGTGCTCACAAAAACAATAATTAAACTTGTGCCTTCATTACTCCTGTTAAAGGTAATTCAAATGGTCAAAATTAGTGAGTTTTCTAATTAAAGAATTGTGTAGATTTTCTTGTAGATTCACAAGCTCATGCAATTTACTAAAGCACAGGGCAATAATATACTTCTACTTTCAACTAGCGGAAGCCAATAGATCGATGAAAACAATATGAATAAGAAGAAGATAAATCAATGTCACATAACACAATAAGTTTCTTTGGGGAAAGCCACTACTCAAAACCATGTCTATCTGTATTGGATTAATCATAAATATGAGTGAATATACAAAGCTTGTTCTCACAAGAATAATTTGACACAAGTATGCTCAACTGCTTGCCTCACAAGCTCGCTCTTAGCTAACACTTAGCCAATTTCCACTGCCTTGCAAGCCCATATTTCCTTGAGAAATTACTAGCATGAACAACCTGTATTTAAAGGGAATTCATGCTTCCAAAACTGTGCAATCCTAATTAGATAGTATTCCTCATTGCATGCATGATATTTACAACTCAGTAAATCGTACAACTAATAGTACAATGTCCCTGCACTCTATCTCAACTAGGTGTTTCTTAGAACTAACATGCATGAGTTTATGATGAGTGAATCTTCAGTTATTTGGAGTAGCACTTGCGGATGCACCACTGCACTAACTAACTGCTAATCCTCTACTAGTTAAACAAATAGTTAGAACTAGTTTAACTAACTATAACTCAGTAAACTGAGTTATCTAATCACAACTAAATCTAAACTCATACTGGATGCCTAAAATTTATGGAGAACATATACATGACTTCCAAAATACTTCCAACTCGAAAATCCTAAGATAATTAATTTAATTAAGCTTAAGTAACTATTTACAAGTTGATATGAGAATAAAATTCGATTTTAATTCTCATTTTTAATTCAAGGACAAATTTAAACTAGACTTTATTGTTTCCATTTCTCAACAAATTGAACTGGAGCGTTTCTATGTAACAAAGGTCAATAGAACTAGTTAATCGGATCATCCTATAATTAAGGAGGCTAACTCCACTTAAGCTTTCAATACCCAATTTAACTCACACTAGAATATCAATACTCAACATTCAAATTCAATAGATAGATTAACTACCTCATGTACTCCTAATTTTTTAGGGAAACTCTTAAATTTTAGGAACTTGACCATGCACAAAAAGGAACTTAACTTTGACTCCTTCAAAAATGCACAAATCAAGGAACCACCTTTATCCCTAATTTCAAGACTCCCTCTTAGCAAGGTGTTCCTGGAAGAACCTTGTCCACTTGGATCTATCTTCAAATATACCAATTTCACAGCAACTGCAGCTACTACCTCTGAACTAGAAGGCTTCCCTGCTTTCTTCTGCGGAACTTGCTTTGAAGACTTATTCTTTCCCACCATTCTCTATGAGTCCACAACTTTAGTCATAAATTCCATGTAAGCTGTGTATCTTTGTGGAT
This sequence comes from Pinus tabuliformis, assembly GCA_031772625.1. Classification (NCBI taxonomy): domain Eukaryota; kingdom Viridiplantae; phylum Streptophyta; class Pinopsida; order Pinales; family Pinaceae; genus Pinus; species Pinus tabuliformis. Next base: position 394,237,043 of record CM062810.1, read on the forward strand.
TCTTCTTGATGTTGAGAGACTCAAATCTCTTATGATTTCCCTTAACCAAATCCTCTTCCTACTTGGATTTAACTCTCCCTATAATGGAAGTCTCTGACTAAGTGGCTGCCTACAGTCACCTTGGGCTATGGTCCCCATCATCATCATCTTGTTGGTCAACCTAACTATCAACTATCTTAGACTGGAACTGAAATATTGGATGAGGCTCCATCTTGATATCTCTATCCTACTCTCGCTTAACCATCACTTCTCTACTCTCTGCACTACCTTCCTTGTTTCTTCAAGTTGCACCTGTCTCTACCTGCAAGTTTTAGAGATTATTCACTCTCACACCTATCTTCTTCTTACATTGAGAAGCTAAACGTTGGAGGTACACATTACCTCTACTAAATATGAGATCATATCCCTTGTCCTTAAGGGTAGCTATAGAAAAAATATTTTGCCTCAATCTTGGAACATAAAGAACATATCTAAGATGAAGGGAATTACCTTACTCATTCTTAAAGTCGATAGTACCAAGTCCTCTAGTTGCATACTAACCATTATCTCTTAACTTAGTCCTAACTTGCATGTCTTTCTCTTTCATGTGGTTGAAACTCTTCATTTTCCCGATCATGTAGAAGGAAGCTCATGATTCAATATACCACATATTTCTATCTGTTGAGCTTGCCATGTAAGCTATCAACAAGAAATCCTTCTTGAACTGGGAAAAAAGGTTATCTACCTCCGTTGGTGCAGTTGCATGATCCTTCCTGACTCCTTCTTCTTACCAGGACACTTAGAAGCATAGTGTCCAAACTCATGGCAATGAAAGAACTTGATCTTTATTATATCTTTCTTCTTGCCCTTCTATCTAGACTTAACGTCTTCTTGGCTCTTATTTCCCATGTCCTTGCTACTCTTGCCTGTGAGGGCACAATTCTCCTCGTCCTCTATCATAACTTATCTCCCTTCTATGGTTCCTATTCATATCTCTTCATGTATGTCTCGAGGGATTCACTCAGTGAACCTCTGACATATCACGTGTGTTTGTGGCATATTAAAAAATACCCTTAATTTGACTACATATTGAAAAATCCCTCTAAAAATAACATTATTTTACCCCATACAAATATAAACCCAATACAACTTCCCAATTTAAAAAACCCCTACTTTCATTAAATATTCTAGGTATCCATTTTTTCATTAACATTTTTTACGCCTCTTTATATTCTTTCATTAACTTTAAGCCCCATTTTTTATATTTGCAAATATAAAAACCATTTACCCCATATATATCCCCCAATATATTATGTCATTTTTTCCTCAATATATATCCCCCAATATATTATGTCATTTTTTCCTCAATATATATCCCCCAATTTGAACCCACATGGTATGATATTGCTTCGCTGGTGAAGCCCCCATACTGTATGTAGTTATTCCAAAACCTTTGCCAGTTTGGAAAGTTCTGTCTCCCAATAACAACATCTTAGAACCCTTTCCACAACTTGTAAAGTCTAGGTAAGGTAAAACTCATAAGAACATGATCAAATACAACTTCACCCACCCCACCTAGTTCATCTCGTACCTAACTGAACCTTGAAAAATATGGGAAGATGGGTTCATCATTGCTCATATAGATACTCCTCAAATTCTCATTAAGAGCAATTGGTACTCTGATACAACTTCAAGATTGAATCATACATCTCACACATTGTCTTCTTCTCATGGATATGAGGCACTATATGATTTTTGACCCCTTCTAGAATAATCCTCTTTGCCTCGATATCATTCTTATTATGCTAGGACAGTTGTTTGGGGTCTTGAGGTGGTGCTATCAACTGCTTGATGTACTCTCCAAACCCATTATCTTCTAGCACTATCGTGATCCTCTCTTTCCATGCTATGAGTTTGATGCTTCCTCTAGATAGTGATCCACTCTCAACCCATGGTAAGCCATCCTACTTCCCCTGAGAGATTTATAAAAAATTTCCTGCTAAAAGTCTTGTAGTCCTTCACAAGAACTGTACTTAGGGCCTCTAAAATTGACTCTCTTAATAGACCTAATAGTCCTTTGCAGGTTTACACTTAAGTCTCCTTTTGACACCTGGTAGCAACCCTCTTCAATGCTCTTCAGATGCCAAAAATTGTCAAACATGGAATATAACCCTGTAAAATAAATCAACTTAGAATGGCATATATACCTCTTAAATACTCCTTCTTCCAGTTTTCTAAACACCTTGGCCCACATACTATTTTTTTGGGATCTTGGCCCTGGTTAGGACTACGTGTAGAAGCTGCTACAACCATTCATATTGGGCTCAGATTCATTGTAGAAATTTCTTATCATCTCTCCTAATCAAGCCATATCTTTCATTTCCTTTTAGGGTAATTCGACCATAGTTCCAACTGTTTTCAAGGCCTAATGAGCCTCCAAAAACTTAACCTCAAGAGCTTGGCCTCCTTCCAATCCTCTCACATAACTACTGCATATTTCTTAAGATATTTAGCACTTGAAAGCCTACATAGAAAAACCCTCAAGCATCTGTCAGCTTTGCCCTAAAATTCATCTACATAAGGCACAAAAAAGACTTAGATTTAATATCCTTCTTCTCTTGAATAAACTCCTATAGCGGTTGTGGCTCTCTTATGCAATGTGCCCTTTCTTTATGAATACTTTTCTCTTTTGATGTGCAATATATATTCTGATACAAGCTTTGATACCATGTAAAATGTCCATTGAAATTATGATCTTCTGATAAGAACAATCTGACAAACACTTTATTTTCTTACAAACAAATAATTTCTCTCCTCAATTTCCAGTGAAATTATGAATATAAATAAAACAGAGTCACACAATTGAAGACACAATTTTTTTTTACAGGGAACCCAACTGGGAAAACCCTTTGTTTGAACTGAATTTTATTGATAGAAAAATTGAGCAATTGATCTCTTACCAAAGTACAACTGTTTCAATTTGAAAGGCACACTTTTCTTTCTTGCGTGAACTCATCTTGAAACCCTTGAAAGACTATTGATATCTACTACCCTCTACTAACCTGCTCACAAGCTTCTCTTAGTACACCTTCTCTCACAAGCTCCACACACAAACTTGTGATTTGTGTTGCTTGGTCTCACCAACTCATGCTCACCAAAATAATGATTGAACTTATGCTGTTGTTACTCCTTTTAAAAGATATTCAAATGGTTAAAATTAGTGAGTTTTCTAATTAAGGAATTGAATTAGAGATTTTCTAATTAACAGAAGTCAATAGAACTAGTTAATTGGATACTCCTGAAATTTAGGTGGCTAAATCCACATAAGTTTCAGTTCCCAATTTAACTCACACTATGCGTTCAAAACTCGACCTTCAACTTAAGCACTTCAAGTAACTTCCTCATGCACTCCTAATTTTTATGGAAACTCCTAAATTTTAGGAACTCGACAATAAAGAAAAAGGAACTTGACTTTGACTCCTTGAATTAAGGCACAAATAAATGAATCAATTTTATCACTAATTTCAACATGCCATAGGTTTACTGAGTGACCGCTCTATGCATTTTCTAGAAAGGTAGTGCAACACCTCCTTCCATAATCTAAAATGTACCGATTTATGGTACTCTATGGGTATCATCCTCCATCTAACATATCACCATTGAAAGGGAAACTCGAGGTTCGAGCAATGAAGTATCACATCAAACACCAATAAGAGGTTCCCTAATTATTGAAGGACAACTTGGTATTAACATAAAATAGAATGAAACAACATGTAGATCAACATCATAGTGAAAGGCACTTTAAGATGTGGATTAGGTATTTGTACTATAATGATACTAATATATGTCCCCCTAGAGAGAAAAAAGACCAATAAATTAGCACCCTTGTGTTATGGGCCTTATAAGTTGTTGTGGAGGACTAGTAGTATAGGTTACAAAGATGTTTTGTCATCGTATTCACATGTACATCCAATATTTCATGTTTCTTATTTAAAGTACGTAATGAATGAAAACATATTATTTTAGATTATTTTACCAAAACTTGACGAGGATGAAAAATCATACTAGAACCTAAAACAAACATTGAAAAACATATCAAGAAACTACAAAATAGAGAAATTGTGGAGCATGTCATTACGTTGAAGACCCTATCAAGAGAAAATGTGACATCATAAGATGCATTCTACATAGATAGGCTTCCTCAACTAATCAACATTGAGGGAAATGCTAGTTTGAAGTGGAGGGCTACATAAGATGCCTAACCATAACCCTCATGTATTGTTTTACATTAATCATAGTTATGCTATCTTTTCATTACTACATTATATCCCTCTTTATATTCTAAATATAAATCAAGGAGAGAATTGGATTAATCACCTTATGTTGTGCATTTGATATATTATAAAGGGATTTTTCCTTCTTGAAGATAATTCTTATCCATTCACTGTTTCACTTTATTTGAGCATGTTATTATTGCATTGTGTATTTTTTATGTTTTTTTGTTATTTGGTCGATAATATGACATAAGCCAATTGTCCAATATTTTCCAGTATTAGTCCCTAAGGAGTGTCAACTATGTCTTGTCCTAATGTTGTTAATCATAAAAAAAAAATACAAATTAAGGATTGTTTGATTAATCCACCTTGACCTAACCAATTACCTTACACTACACACGATCATTAAAGAATGTAACTTAGTTAAATTAACTTTAGGGTTTGGAGTTCTTAAACTATTTGATATATTTCCATGCATTACATGTATCCATTCAAGTGCGTGTTGAGGGACTTTGAATATGTGATTTTTCTCAAAGGGTACCATTTCTCTTTCCCCTACACCCCACTTCGATGCATGAGCAAGCAAGAAATGTTTGATTTTAAATTGTTGAGTGTACAACTAGTATTCATCTTAAGCCAATATCACTATTTTTTATTATGATATTTTTTTATCCCCATAAAACAATTTTATTTTTGAGTACATTTTAGATTCTCACAAGACCAACCAATTAAGGGAAGAAGATAGTACCCTATCTATCCAAAGTAAGAAATTCCTCCTACTCTTACCCACAACCCCCCACCATAATGATTGAGAGAGAAAAATATAAAATTCTTAAATGAGATACCTACGTTTATTTGAAAATTATGGAAGGAAATAAAGAAAGAAACTACTGCCTAAAAGAAAGGAAAGGATGTTACATTGATCTATGCTTAATTTTTGGATCACCTTACAATGTCAATGATCTTATGTTTGTTTAAGTTCCCATGAGTGATCCTCTCAAGGAAACATCATTACAGTTGGTGCCAAAATGGTATCACCTTACTTCAACTATCTTGAAAGGTGATTTTCAAGTCATATTTCATCTCCATATAAATGATGTCGATGAAGTGCTAAAATGACAAATTGTGATAAATGTTTTAGTACCTCTTAAAACTTTGAAAACAAGTATAATTTCTAATACCCATTTTTTACATAAAGGAATAACAATTTAGTTTTCAAAATGGTTCACCAAAGTTTGAAAAAATTACCAAATGTAAAAAAATGAAAAAGGAAAAAAATGGATTTTATGTATTCACAAGTATTCATTTTTTTAAGAAATACTTTATTCAAAGAAGAAATGCATTTTACAACCCAGTATTAAGGAAATTGTAACACCCATTCCCATATCAACCATGAAAAGAAGAAAGATAAATTTTACAAAAAAACGTATGCCAAATATTACTATACATCTATTAGCCTATGGCTAAAAGGTCAAGGACAAAGAGCTAAAGGCTATGTCGATTTTAAGAGATACCATTAAACTATGGACCACCTTGTTACATTTGGGAGATCATCATGGTGGAGCATCTCAAAAATAAAATTGATCCCTTATGTTGTTGCATTTACTTTAAAAATGATTTTGACATTATACCGAGTAGAAACCTTTGTGATAGTATGGAAGCGATTAAAGTAGCTCTTAAGTTTAGGGTTGTTGTAGCAAGATTATATGAGAACATTATTTCCAAATTTAGAAACACTAGGGGCTGGTTAGAAGAAATTAATTAAAATATTGGAGTGAAGCAAAGTTCTCCCTTGTTTCCTAACCTTTTTGGCATGTACATTGGCAAGTTAGAAGAGTATTTGAAAGAAGTAGTTTGCATTGGCCCAACTCTTGGTTGTATATTATCATTCATATTCTTTATTCTAATGATATTTTTCTTTTGGCGAGGAGTCCCTATGATTCTTTTAAGAGTCTGACAATCATCAAGGATTTCTAATCCATTATGGGTATTACTATTAATGTTGACAAAACAAACATGATAGTTAAATACAAAATTATCACCTATGATACTTTTGTGTATCACAACAACAACTTGCAGGAAGTTCCTCCATACAAATATGTTAGACGCAGTTCTCATCATAAGCTCAACTGGAATTACAACATCAAGAAAAGGTTAAATTAGGAGTGGAAAGATTATTATGGGCTAGAAAATAATTGTTAATCAATGAAACTTTGGATTTTGGATAATAAAAGAGCTCCTCTTTGAAACTTTTGTTACTCATGCTATTTTATATGGATGTGGATTTTTGAGATTGAGTATTTCTAAAAGGTTAAATCAGGAGTGGAAAGATTATTATGGGCTAGAAAATAATTGTTAACCAATGAAACTTTGGATTTGGGATAATAAAAGAGCTCCTCTTTGACACTTTTGTTACTCATTCTATTTTATATGGATGTGGATTTTTGATATTGAGTATTTCTATAGAGTCATCATGAAATATCGAGAATATACAAAATAACTTTATGGCCTATCATCTTAAAATTAAAGCACGTTATCCTATCTCGGTCATAGAATGAAGCCTCCCCCCCACTAAGACCATAACTATGACTAGGTACCTAATGTATAAGAATAGGTCAACCAATAAGGAAGACAAGAGGCTTCCTAAACTTTCTTTAAATTCCAGCTAAAACCACCTTTAGCTAAAGCACACAAGGAAAAATTATTCTTGATATCGGTTAAAAAAATGGGGAATAAATGAATTGGTCATTTTGCAAAATAGAGATAATACTAAAAAAATTATTAAATCAAACTTCACGAAGAAAATGTGGTGTGATAAATACTTAGAGGGAAAAAGTAATTAAGATATTATAAGGAGGTGACCAAACCAACTCTAGAAGATAAAAAATAAATCTCTATTATGATGAGTGTAAAGGAAAAATAAACAATGCTAAAATAGGAACCAAGTCATGAGCTCCACAATGAAATTGGTTGTTGGTCGATTCCCAAAACACTTTGGTATGAAAGAGTCTATCACCTTTGTGACATTACGAGGGATGAAGATGAAAAACAATTTATCTTAGAATACCCTATGTATTCTAAAATTTCAAAGGTTTGTTACATGACCAACCTTCATAAATTTATAACTTTGCAAACATATGGTGATCTTGGAATGAATTAATGCTATTCAAGCACATAAATAAAATCTAAAAAAATATCACTAATCCCTTGAATTTCTAGACTATGATAAATCAATTTGATATAAATGTATATTAATCAGCATTATCATTTAAACACACACTCGGAATATATATATGAATGAATATTTACCTCTGACCCCCTCCCCCTAAAATAAAATAAAATAATATGTTATGAAATAAACATAGCGTTAAAAATGTATTTAAAAAATAAATAAATAAATAAATTATGTAGAAAGAATAAATACATTGCTCTCAAGGGGTTGGATACAAAGAACATCTTTCGCATGGAGAAATTTACATATCCCGTAATTTCTTGAAACTACATGGACTGGTGTGACGAATAATATTTGAAACTATGTAGAGTGGTGTGATTAACAATTTTTTTTTTCAATTTTAGCTAAATAATACATTAAGAAATATAATAAAGTTGATCTTATATATTAAAATGATCTATTAATCAATATTAAAATAATGCTAAAAATTGGAAAACACTCATGTGTATTAGAAGCATAGCACATAAAATGATACACTTCTAACACAATGACATTCTCATTGCTTCTCATCTATTTTTTAATTTCTATAAGAAAATATACTTTGGTATGAAATATTGTAATCATAGGTTGAGAATATTTATATGATCTACAAAGAAAAACACATATGCATTCATCACTTTGAGTAATTTGATCTCAATATTCAATATCTTTTGAGATTTTCGGAAAACAATTTTGATAACATATGAAGAGAAGTTGGTTGGGAAAGATAATTTTAATTTAAGCTTATTGAATTAAGAAATATAAGGTTAAATGGACTAGTTTGGGAATTGAGATTGGGATGAAATTAACATTGCCCATAAATAATTATAATACTTTATTGAGTAAATGGTGACCACAATGTTTCATAGAAATATGCCTAGCATGTCATAGGGTTTTGATTGAAAGGTGCCTCACCTAGCTCCATGTAGATGGTAGAAAAATCACAATCGTGCTATCCCATTTAGATGCAACAACACCCATTTTAGTTTCTTGGCATCAATGGTCCTAGTTTGAGTGTCAAAATGCATGAATAGATTTGGAATCGAAGCATTAATACATTCACAATCCATGTTGTCATGATACTGGGCCAAGATAATATTCGTTTCTAAGCTTAGAAAATCTAGAAAATCTAATGAGGGCCTCTTTAGCTAGATTAGGGCTTCCATTATTCCTTCCAATGTGTTAGTAGAAATCTAAAGGAATTGTGGTGAAAAAACCTCTAAGCTAGAGTGACAAGTATATTTATCATTAGTAAGTGTCATGCACTATATATGACAAGAATTAGGTTCTTAAATTATACTACAAATTTGAGAATTCAACACAATACATTTTGAGTCTTAAAAAATGCTTTGAATTTTATTATATAAATGAGATTGAGCTTGTGACTGTGGAGGAGTTCTTCTTCAACAAATTGACATTTGCAAGAATAACAATCCACCAAGGAGTTAGTTTAGTAATAATTGTAAATCAAAAGAATTATAGTGATTTAAACTAGTCAAAAACATACCTGTGAGTTGTGTAAGTTAGTTTCATGAACTTTTCCCAACTTTTATTCCATCATTACTTGCCATTACTCTCCATAATTAGTCAAAAATGACTTTTATTTTCATTGGACATAGATGAATTGAGTTTCCGTAATGGATAGGAAAAACGATCAGCCCAATAATAACATATTATCACCACACTTGTATCCTAAATTATAACAATAAATCAAAAATTATCTTATATATTGCGTATATCCACTAACTGTACAACTATGCTGATAGATGATATACATAATTTAAAAATAATTGAAACCTAACCCTCGATGTAAATCACCCTCCATATATTAAATGCAGCGTAGCCCCGTAGACAATGCTATCCCTAGTGAATAGACACGGCCTATCTTATCTTGTGTAGGGCGTGGAGTAATAAATCGACGTTTTTATCGTCCGGAAAAACTTTTGCTTTCCTCATGAAAAGTAGCGTAGTAATGATCATTGTGAGTGGATGCCTTGCTGGTCTCATAAAATCTACGGCCGTCCGTTCGAATGAACGCATCATGCTACTGGCTTCTTAAGTTCCAACAGTTTAAGCTGTTAAAAGTTGGTGATAAGGAAAATTAAAGCGAATTTCTGTTTATTTGGAAATTTGATTTAATTTTTATGATTTTCTAAAAAGTGAATTGAATTTTTATTTATTTTTTAATAATTTAAATAAAATAAAATTGAAATTTATTTTATTTTTTATTATTATTATTATTTTTACTAGAAATAATTTTTAGATTCATAAACATATAATTTGGTAAAAGATAATTAAATTGAAAACATTTTTTCAAGAAAAATATTAACAAAATTTCTAAGTTTTATGATTAATTTCTAAGTTTTATACATTTTTATCATAAGACTTATTTCTTTCCTGTCTTACATAAACACACAAAATAACTAACAAAATCCAATGCTCATCATGCAACATATTACATAGAAGTTAGTGAGAACTAAAATACCATGGAGTATGTTTCCTTCGCGTGAAGAAACTTATGAATTTCCATAAAATTACGAGGGAGGAACAATGCCTCTTTAGAAAGGGCATTGAATTTCATATTAAGTTCACTCAAAATGTGATGAAAGGAAAGCCATTTGAAACATTGGATATTATCATGCAAGACTTGAAGAAAGAGATTGAGAATAATAGTTTTCATAAATATTTTTTTAATGTCGAGTCTATAACCAACTTAGAATCTCTCATCACCTATTATATTTTAACCCCTCTTTCAACAAGTACTATAATGAGGGTTCATAGATCTATAAACTTTGTTCTATTATTCAAGCCTCTTCCCAGAGAATGCCTAATGAGTTAGTAATTATTGTTATATAAATAGAGCATTGCTCCAAGCTCACATATAGGAGGAAGACCTTGGCTAGCTCCATCAAAGAAATATCTAGGGTTTTCCATATCTAGATCGAGCATCACTATATTCCTTAGGCTTTTACCCTTAGAATTGGCACAAAAACATTCTATTATCTTTATATTAGCTTGATGACCATTGCTATTGAGACTCTAGGGGTGATCCAGGGGATCAATTTAGTGCCCAAAATTCAAAGTGTACAAATTAGACTAAAACCTGAATGATTGGATAGATCTTGACGATATGAATCCAATGCAACTTGATTCACTCAAAATTGATATCATATGCTCCGGATATCGTGTTCTGATCGAATTTCCAAACATGTAAAATTTTGTAGAATTGACAGGTGACTGGACATTTAGGGCTAGTTACAGGTTGCCACTTGGCCACTTCTGATTGGTCCAAAAAAATTTAATTTTCTTGGCCAATGTTTTTTCACCATTTGTCTCAAGTTGATTGGCTTAGAAATTATTCTATTAATTAATCGGCCATTCACTGTGTAATTAGAGGATCAATGGGGGAGGGCCACGTGAGCCAACTGGAGGTAGCCACGTGGCCACCCAAAGGTGGTTAAATTTTTTTCCTATGGAGGTCAAGTAAGCGACCAGAGTTGAACTCACGACCTAGAATCAATCAACCACATGGTTGAACCACTATGCCACCACCATGCCACTTAACAACTATATGTTACCAATTTGATTTAAATTTTATCACAGGCGCATTTAGAAGTTGGTGTCGGGGCTAAGCCCGAGCCTTGGTCACCGTGCCCATAAGGAACTAGGGGCAAGACCATGGGCTAGGGCTTAGCCCCAACCCCGTGGTCTAGTCCTAACGCAAACCATTCACTGGGAGCCTTTACACATAACTGTGGGCAGAGTTTGGATAAGGGGCGAGCCTTGGGTCACATGACTCTCTACTGAATCAAGAGCGTGGACATTAAGGGGGGCAGCCCTGGGCCCCATGTTCTATTACGTGAGCACACTATCAATAAACATGGAGCGTTTCGACAGTTAGGCACTCAATGCAGATTTTAAGCGTCATACCTCAAGTTATATGTGCACAATATGACCACGTATTTTTGCATTAGGGGTTTGCCCGGTGGGTGCGGCCAGTTAGCCCCGGCCCCTAGGCACGTGGCCCCCATGTGACCCTATATTTTTGGAGCTTGGTCTTAATGGGTATTTTAACTATCCTACAATTTCAACATTGGGTAGGATTGTAGTCCAAATTTTCACGTTGGTTCTAGGTTTGGGGCGCTCAAGCCAAATTTGGGTCGAATTGTAGGATGACTAGCCATAGAATTTGTGGGAAAACTTATAACAGGCATAACTTTCATAGTTTTTTGCCAAATGCGTTGCAGAAAGATCCCAAGTGGGGGTTTTTGATAGTTCTAGATCCATTGGAAACATCAGTTTTGTTGTTTGAGCATTGTAAAGCTATGTAAACATACTTTTGAGCACTTAATGAAAGAGGACCTGTATTGAAAGTTGGACCAAGAGATGTAGCAGAGGAGATGGGTGAACTCCTTTAGCATTTTTTGTGTTATGTGTTTTAGATATGGTTATTTGTCTCTATTTGTATGTAAAATTTGGTTAAAAAACACTTGTTTATGTGTTTAGTAACTTGATCCATTAATTAACACACATATAAAATTTCACTAGCAATTTGTATATCACCTCCAGTTTTCAATTACAGATCATTGTGGTATCAGAGCATCAGGTTATTGTGAAGGTTTGATTTTTTTTGCAAGTGTTTTTATGATGCTTACAAGATTGAAGCTTTAAAGAGGAGAATAATAACTTGTGGAGCCAACATCTCAAATTGTTTCAAGGAGAGCAAACACACCTCAAGCTTCAATAGTCATGGCACATGATGAAGGTCATGAAGGGATGTTTCAAGATCAATGAAATTTCAGAAAAGATTTATTTGAGATGTCTGAAATGGTAAATGTTCTTTATGAAGAGAGAAATGCAAGGTTGTATGGAGATCGATCAAAAAATCCAAAATGAGATGGAGGAAAAGGATACAAACCTCCAAAAGGAAATGGAGGGAATGATGACAAACCACAACCTTCACCTATATCATCCTCATCCTCATATTGTAATTCTTCTAACCTTTCACAAACGCCTCCAAATTCTCCAAAAGGACATGGAAAAACTCCTATCTTAAAGCTTTATATTAAGTTTGAATTGCATATGTACAATGGGGAGGTAGATGCTGGAAAATTAGATAATTGGGTTCATCATATTGAAGTGTATTGCAGGATACAAAGAATCAAGGATGATGAGACCAAAATTTAGCTTTCTTCTCTTAGATTGGAAGGTGTAACACTTATTTGATGGCAAACCAAAACTCAAGAGAACATGACAAAACATATTAAGGTTTTATCCTCTTGGAATGATTTTGTTGTTGCAATAAGGAAATTTTATCCATTAGCATACATGCAAAAATCTAACATGGATTAGAAAAACTTTGTGCAAGCTAAAGGTCAAAATGTGCAATGTTATACTCAATTGTTTAGGAAAAAAACTTTTATTTTGGGTATAGATTTATCCTCTCAAGATACTTTGCTCAAATACATTGGAGGATTACATAGCTACTTGTGGCATACCATTCTCATGTTTAACCCTACAAAACTAGATGAAGTTTGTGTACAGGAAACTCATTTAGAGGCAAGAGGGAAAAACGTTTCTAAAGAAACTAGTGAGAAGTCATTCAAGTATGGACAAAAAGGAAAAGGGAAATTTAAAGGCAATGATAAAAATAATGTTTCAGTTAAGAAAGAAGGAGAAAACCTCATATGTAAACATTGTTCTAAAGAAGGCTATCATGAAGACCATCGTTGGAAACTTCATCCTAAGATGAGACCCAAAAAATTTAATAACAAGGAGAAAGAAAAGATTGTTACAACTACACAACAAGATCTAGGATCTGATTCCGAAGATTAAACAAATATCAAAGCTATGGAATTGAAAGGTAAAGATTCAATTGCAAGCACTAGTTCTTCTAGCAAACCCATAAAAACTCAAAAATGAAAGATAAAGTATAGAGTTGTTCCATATTAGAATCACCACAAAACGTAACAAGGTAGATACCTTATTTGATAGTGGTTCACAAGCAAACCTAATTTCAGAAGACATTTGTCAAGAAATTAAATTTGGAAACCATTCCTCATCCTAAACCTTATCCTTTGGGTTGGGTATGTGACAATGCCAAGTTGCAAGTGACAAGAAAATGCATACTTAGATTTATCATCACTACAAATTTTATTGATGAGGTACAACTTGATGTGGTACCACTTGGCATTTGTGGGATTGTTTTGGGAAGCCCATAATTATATGATAGGAAATCCATCTTTCATCACCATGAGAACAAGTACCACTTGTTTAAATATGAGATTGAGTACATTGTTAGAACACACAGCAAGAAGATGAATTTATCTCTTGTGAATGATGGAAAAATGAAGAGGTTTGTAAATGCTAGTTAGAATTTTACATTGTTGATGATTAAACATAAATATGTTGATGAATCTAAAGTCTTTAAAGGAAAGGAATCCAGTTTTAAATCTTATTTCATTGAGGTTGCTAATCCTTGAGATAAGATGTTTCAAGAGTCTAACATGTCACCTCCTAAAACAGGAAAACAATGTGAAGTTCATTTGCAGCAAGATGCATCATTGTTGAACATTGGTATGAACAAGAAGCCAATGTTAAAGAATGTAAGGGTCAAAAATAAATTCCAAAATCTATTTCACAAATAGGACATTGATCCTAAAATATATTCTTGTGGGTTTCATAATGTTTTGGCTTTGAGGAAGAATGGTGCATGGTGATGGCATTCACATTTGGTGAAGAGTTAAGCCAAAAACAAGGCTAGACATGCTAAGCATCATTATGGCTACAATGTTCAAGATCAAGTTAACTTGAAAGTGAATAAGTCTTTTTTTATTGAAGTTCAAGGAGAGAATGTTTAGATTGATTTAACATAAGTTTTCTCATCTAAACATCTTGAAGAATTTCAGCAACGTTCTATCTTTGAAAAAAAGACAAAGACTTCAAAAGTGATGTACCTTCATGAGTAGCTCAAAGCAACAAAAAAAACAAAACCAAATGGGTTGAGAATAGAAGTTTTGAGGAGCAGTACCCTCATCTATTTGTTGACTGAAAATGAGATTTTGGTGGTCCAAAAGCTTCCAATGGGGAGGATTGATACAGGGGATCAATTTAATGATCAAAATTCAAAGTGTGCAATAGAAATTGAAACCTGAATGACTGGATATATCTTGATGATCTGAATCCAACAAAAATCCATCACAACTCGTTTCACTCAAAATCAATATCGTATGCTCCCGATATCATGTTCTGATCGAATTTCCAAACAAGTAAAATTTTGCAGAATTGACAGGTGACTAGACATTTAGGGCCAGTGGAAGGATGCCACTTGGCCACTTCTTATTGGTCCAAGAAATTCGAGTTTTCTTGGCCAATTGGTTTTCACCATTTGTCTTAAGTTGATTGGCTCAAAACTTGTTTTATTAATTAATTAGTTGTTGACGGTGTAATTGGAGGACCAATGGGGGAGGGCCACATGGGCCAATTGGAGGCAGCCATGTAACCTCTCAAGGGTGGTCTAAAATTTATTTATGGAGCTTGAGAAACCAAATAGAGTTGAACCCATGATCTAGCATCAATCAGCCATAGGTCTGAACCACTACACCACTTCCATGCCACTTAACAACTATATGTTCGTGGTTTGATTTAAAGTTTATCACACGCACCTTTGGAGGTTGGGTTTAGGGCTAAGCCCCAACCCTGTTCACCACACCCACGAGGAACCAGGGGTGGGAGCATGGGCTAAGGCTTAGCCTTAGTGATGTGGTCTAGCCCTGCTGCAAAGAATTCACTTGGAGCATTTACACATAATCGCGAGCGGAGTTTGGATAAGGGGTCAGGCCTAGGGTTACATGGCGCTCTACAGGACCAGGAGCATGGAGATTAAGGGGGCCAACCTTGGGCGCATGGCTTATTACATCACCACACCACCAGCAAACAAGGAGTGCTCTGACTGTTAAGCACCTAGCATGAATTTTAAGCACAAAACCCTGGGTTATATGCACACAATATGACCACGTATATTTTTGTTGGGGGGCCAATGAGTGGGGGCTGGTGATTAGCCCTGCCCCCTAAGCACGTGGCCCATGTGACCATATATTTTCCGAACTAAGCGTTAATGGGCAATTTAACTGTCTTACAGTTTAACCCATCAGACGGGATTGTAGGTCATATTTGAGCGTTTGTTTTGGGTTTGGGGCAATCAAGCTAGATTTGGGTCAAATTGTAGGATGACTAACCATAGAATTTGGGGGAAAACTTGTAACAGGCATAACTTTTTTAGTTTTTTGCCAAATGAGGTACAGAAAGAGCCCAGGTGGGAGTTTTTTATAGTTCTAGATCCATTTGAAACATCAGTTTTGTTGTTTGAGCATTGTAAATCCATGTAAACACATTTTTAAGCACTTAATGAAAGAGGCCTTGTATTGGAAGCTCGACTAGGAGATGTAGTCGAGGAGAGAGGTGAACTCCTTTATCATGGTTTATGTTATGTGTTTCAGATATGGTTATTTATCTTTGTTTGGATGTAAAAAAAAATTAAAAAATCACTTTTTTATGTGTTTAGTAACTTTATCCATTATCCAAAACACATATAAAATTTCACTTGCAATTTGTATATCAGCTTTAGTTTTCAATTGCAGATCAAGGGGGAATTTCAATACCTCTTATAACACAAAGGTTTCTTTCACACCAAATTCCATAAACAAAAATAATAAGAAAGGCTTCAAAGGATTTTTACTAATTTCTTTGAAAGCCACTTTCTCATACATCCCTCCACACTTAGATATGTCGATGATGTTTTTGGATTAAATTCGCAATAAACAATATTAGGCCTTGATTTGCATAAGAACATGAAATAAAGAGATGAGGAATTGATTCCTCTAAGATATTACAGAGAAATCACCTACTTGGGCTAATCAAACCTCGCTTTAAGCAATTCTTCTATATCAACAAGTTGTTGGATATGAAGTTAATTTTCTCTTCAAAGGGTTGTGAATATTCCAAAGGAAACTCCAACGCCATTTCTGATCAACAATGACCATATCATGTTATGCTCTTAACCTGCAAGACGATACCAGAATACCAAATATGTGAAGAAATATATCCCGACATATAACAATGAGCAATAACAACAAGTATTTTATTATTCAGAAAGCAATGTTCACTTGCCTCTTCGAGGGGGCAACCTCCGATAGAGCTGAGCTCGATTACGAAATAAGACACCATGCTCCTCGAGGGGAGTCTCTATCCTTTATATAGGATTCATACATGCAATACCATGGGGCAATACCATGGTTCTTATTAATACCATCTATCTAATACCATGGCCCATTTGCAACTAACTATGGTCCCTTCATTAAATGCGGGTTAAGCACTCACAATTATTAATATGGGCTTTATTGACTCTTTACTTAACTATAACTATGACTCGATCCTATTACATAAATAAGGGGGTTAGGGTGGGACCATAACATGCCCTCCCCCATAAGAATAGCCTTGTCCTCAAGGCTGAAGCTATGGAAACTGCTGAAGAATAGTGGTTGGTTCCCAGGTTGCATCTTCCAGAGAGGTGTCTTTCCACTTGAATAGGACTTCCTTGATCATGCGGTCGCGCAGATACCATTCTCGTGTGTCAATAACCTGTTCAGGTTGGAGGCAGATTGACCCTTCTTCATCCAGTTCAGGTAGACTGGTTTGAATTCTGCAATGGTTCCTAATCACTTTCTCGAGGCATGAGACATGGAAAACTGGATGGATTTTTACAGTGGGTGGCAACACTAACTTGTAGGCAACTGCTCCAATGCACTGAAGTACTTGATACGGTCCATAGAATTTGGGAGATAGTCTTTGAAAACCCTTGTCTTTGATTGATGTTTGCTTATATGGTTGCAGCCTAAAAAATACCTAATCCCCTTCCTGAAATTGGCGTTCTGAGCGATATTGATCTACCTGTTGCTTCATGTGGTTTTGGGCTTGGTGAAGATTCTCTCTAAGGTGGGCCAGCATGGTTGTGCTGTTCTGTAGGAGTTGATCCACCGCTTGTACCTTCAAGCATCCCTTGATATAAGAAGTAGGGGAAGGAGGGAGTTGACCATAAACTGCTTCGTATGGAGACATTTTGGTGGTGGCATGATAGTTGGTGTTATACCACCATTCTGCTAGAGGTAACCACTGTACCTAGAGATGTTTCTTTTCTAAAGTGAAACACCTAAGGTAGGTTTCCAGACATTTGTTGACTGCTTCAGTTTGACCATCAGTTTGTGGATGATAGGAAGTACTGAGTTTTAGTTGGGTACCTTGTAGTCGAAAGAGTTCCTGCCAAAAGTTACTGGTGAAGACTGGGTCACGATCAAACACAATGGAAGTGGGCATGCCATGTAATTTGAAGATCTGATCCATGAAAGATTGAGCGACCAAAGTCAGTGTAAAAGGGTGGGGTAGGGTGCAAAAATGAGCATACTTAGAAAGTCTATCCACAACCACCATGATGACTAACTTGTTTCCTAAATTTGGAAGACACATAATGAAATCCATGGAAACCTCCAGATTGAGGCCGGGATGGGAAATGGCTATAATGTTCCTGGGGATTTGACTGTTTCTCCTTTGTGGCACTCACAGACTTTGCATTCAGCTACAAAAGTAGGAATTTCCTTCTTCATGCCTGTACAAAAAAATGATCTTCGAGTGCAAGCATATGTCTTCTGAAAGCCTAAAAGTCTTGCAGTGGGAGATGAGTGCAACTTCACCAAAATGCGGCCTTTGAGGGCGGATGTTGGTGATATTACGACTCTATCCTTGTAGTGAAGAATCTCATCCTACCGTGAGTATCCCGTTGTGGAATTTGGATCTGCCTGCAATTGATTAATGAGTTGGGAGAGCCAGGGATGTGAAAACCATTCCTTACGAGCCTCTTCAATCCATGCTAGAATGGGAAGGGAAATTGCGAGCAGGGTACTTTCCTCCTCAAATTGGCGGGATAACATATCTGCTACAATATTTTCGTGCCCTTTCTTGTAAATTATCTCATAATCATATCCCAGCATTTTGGTGAGCCATTTATTTTGTTGTGGTGAGGATAGGCGTTGCTCCAAAAAATATTTAAGGCTTTGATGGTCTATGCAGATTTGGAAACGTTGCCCCAATAAGTATGGTCGTTAGGTATCTACTGCATGTAAGATGTCCATCATGTCCTTCTCATAGGTAGAGTGTTCCAGATTCTTCCCACTTAGTTGTTGGCTCGTGAAGGCCAAGGGTCGACCTTCCTGCATTAAGACCGCCCCAATACCCGTACTTGAAGCATCAAATTCAATCACAAAAGATTTGGTGAAGTCAGGTAGTGCTAAGACTAGAGTGGAAGACATGGCATGTTTGAGAGCTGTAAATGCCAGTTGTGCTTCATCATTCCAAAGGAATGGATTTTTCTTGAGGATTTGAGTGAGGGGCCTAGCAATGCAACCATAATTGCGGAAAAATTTGCGATGGTAGCCTGTGAGACCCAAAAAGCCTCTCGGGCGCTTTAAGGTCTTAGGTTGAGGCCAATCCTGCATTGCCTAGATCTTTTTGGGGTCCACCCTGACACCTTCATGCCCCACAATGTGGCCCAAATACTCAACTTCTTCCATGCCAAAAGAACACTTGGACATCTTGACAAATAATTTATGGTTGCAGAGCAGTTGCAAGAGCAGATCTACATGCTGAAGGTGTGCAGCCCAGGTGAGACTGTAGATGAGGATGTCATCAAAGAAAACAAGGACAAATTTTCTGAGATATGGTTTGAGCAGGTGGTTCATAAGGCTCTGAAAAATGGATGGGGAATTACAAAGACCTAATGGCATGACCAGGAACTCATAATGGCCATCATGAGTTCAAAAAGCAGTCTTTGGAATGTTTACTTCTTTCATGCGAATTTGGTGGTAGCCTAAGCGAAGGTCGAGCTTAGTAAAGAATTGATCCCCATTTAGTTCATCCAGTAAATCATCGGGAACCAGGATGGGAAATTTATATTTGACTGTAAACTTATTAAGGACCCTGAATTCTAGACACATATGTCATTCCCCATCTTTCTTGAGCACCATGACCACCAGCGATGAATAAGGACTAACGCTGGGACGAATGACGCCTGCTTCAAGAGTTCCTTGATTATTTTTTCTATTACATTCTTTTGGCGAACGGATATCTATATGGGTGCACATTTGGTGGTTGGGCCCCTGGGACCAAATTAATGCTATGATCATGTTCCCCTCTCAAGGGTGAAAGCTCATGAGGCTTGTCAAAGACTGGCAGATGGTTGTTTAAGATCTGTTTCATCTCAGGATGAATATGAAGAGAATTGGGTTCGAAGGCCTGGATGGCATTAAATTGAGCTATAACTCCATGGTGGCCCTTTTTTAACAATTTTTCCATCCAGTGTGAGCTGATGATAGAGGGAGCTCCCGCCTGGAGTCCGTGGAGGGTATGTGTGTGGTTGTTTTGCTTAAAGCTCATATATAAATCTTGGAAATCCATTGTGATTGAGCCAAGTGTGCGAAGCCATTTAGCATTAAGGACAATGTCACACCCTCCCATGTGTATGGAAAACATGTGGGTCTTTAACTAATAATCCCCCATTTGAATTTTGACATTTTCATAGCGGCCTTCACATTTCATTGTTCCCCCATCAACAATTTGGACCTGGAAGTTAGAAACCGCACAAACGAAACAATGCATTGCTTCCGTGACTCTTTGATGGATACAACTATGTGTACTTCCACTATCAATCAAGACTACTACTGGGCGATGCTTAATAAAACCTATGATTTTGAGAGTTTGAGGTGAAGAAATCCCTGCCAAAGCTTGCAGCGAGATAACTGGTTCTTCAGGTACATTGTCCTGCTATTTGTCCTCTTCTTCCTCCTCTGGTTCCTCACGTGGTGGGGCTTCCTCCGATGAACTGCGATCAGTAGTATCAATTTGAAAGAAATTGGGCTCCTTGCATTTATGCCCGAGTGAGTATTTCTCATCACAGTAGTAACATAATACTTGCTTTCTTCTTTCCACCATTTCTGCTGGTGACACCTTTTGAACCTTGAGTGTTTGGGTAGTGCTTTGAGCCTGTGTGGGGCGACCCTTGGCGATGAAATTTGGGTGATTGGACTGAGCCGCTAATGCATGTTCGACTTCACGAGCTATCCTGCAAGCCTACAGCCATGAGCTGGGGTGGTGCAGTTGAACATGGGCTTGTATGGCTTCTTTGAGACTACTGACATAACATTCCACATAGAACTCAACGTGTAGACCTCCAGTGCGGAAAGTTAAGGCTTCAAAGGCTGAAATACATTCATTCACTATTACTGTCTATCAGAGCTTAGTGAGACGACCCAAAAAGTCAGATTCATGTTCAAAGCGATCCATAAGAGCTTTTTTGAATGTCTCCCAAGTCAAGGGCCTTCCATAGCAATGTTGATGCCATTGCCACCATTGCCATCTTTCATTGTCCAAGTACGTGATACCCACACTAAGCTGAGTCACATTATCTAGGATGTAATTCAGATTGAAATATTGCTCCATTTGTGCTATCCATGCGGCCGGGTGAGAGCTATCAAATTTATACATGTCCAACTTGGGTGGTCGCAGATGGGATTGTTAGTGGGTGCTAAAGAGGTGAAGAGACTGGCTAGAATCACCCTCACTGCTTTCATTGCCAATATATGCCTCTGCGCATTCCTCCATCTTGCCCTTTGAGAGTGTTTGATTTATCTTCTTCAACGACAACAGTACCTCATTCAATGTTGATTCAAGTTTGTCAATCCTTTCATTGGCCATAGCTTAAGCTTTAGTTTGTACCATGCACTGATCCGATGGACTTGAAATTTGGGACCACCCTAATTTTTTGGCACTAACAATTGAATGGTACCACCTTGCTTAGCTCGTCGTCCTGATTCTTATGGGCTAAGTCACCAATAAGCACCCAGGGGGGTCTCAGACTCTATGGTGAGGTTTCAAGGGAGCGAGGGGGCTTCCGATATACCCAAAGGGTACTTGGAAGACAGTCCATGTGTGGTTCTGTATAATGCACTACTACTCAAAGGGGTACCCACAAGGGTTACAAGGGAGTCCAACATGCATGACCACCTCTTGTATTTCCTGCGTGTATGCCTCCCCAAATCCGCAAGTTTATGCGCTCAACAACAGATCCCATGGTTTAAAGAAGCCGACACACGTCTCTAGCCAAAAAAAAAATTGTTAAAAATTGGAGATCCCACCGGCCCTGAAAAGCGCTCTAATACCACTTGTTATGCTCTTAACCTGCAAGACGATACCAGAATACCAAATATGCGAAGAAATATACCCCAAACATAGAACAATGAGCAATAAAATCAAGTATTTTATTATTCATAAAGCAATGCTCACTTGTCTCTTGAAGGGGGCAACCTCCAATAGAGCTGAGCTCGATTACAAAATAAGACACCATGCTCCTCGAGGGGAGTCTCTATCCTTTATATAGGATTCATACATGCAATACCATGGGGCAATACCATGGTTCTTATTAATACCATCTATCTAATACCATGGCCCATTTGCAACTAACTGTGGTCCCTTAATTAAATGCGGGTTAACCACTTACAATTATTAATATGGGCTTTATTGACTCTTTACTTAACTATAACTATGACTCGATCCTATTACATAAATAAGGGGGTTAGGGTGGGACCCTAACATATCATATCCTAACTGAGATATAAAGTCACTTGAGCTCACATTTTTCGACTAACAAAGCACATCGACTTCCTCCTCCTTTAGGTTTATGAAATTCAAAACTATGATACCAATGTAAATGGACCACTCTATCGTTTCCTCACCTTTCAAACCTAGGTCCCAGTCTAATTTCTAGCCTTGCATCCCCCTGACTTGTGGATACTAAGCTTGAGCATCCATAAGAGAGAAAATTCCAAGTAAATGAAGTGATCTAATGAGTGAACTTGAAAGATTAAAATCCTTGTCTACTTCCAACCAAGGATCCTCTATAATTTTGCTTTACATCCAATATTTATCATCCAATCTATTTAGGGACCAATGACGGAAAGAGAACCTTCTATTACCTTCCATACATTAAAACCTTTATGATACTTACTCATTTTTCAATACCAGTCTTCAATTGATATATGCTACAAGTATTAATTTCATCACTTTGCCTCATAAAGAATAGCAGTGGGTTAGCCTCCAAAGGCTTGTAGTTGCTATAGCTTGAGAAAAAAATAAAGATGTTCTTAACACCTCGTCATCCCAAATAATATGTAGGTGCCACACTTCTACAAAGCTTCAATATTGGGCATAATAATTGGACGATAATCATTTCAATATTAGATAAATTCCTTTAGAACAATGGTGATATAGGTCCAATATACTAGAATGCCTTCCAAAACTGACTTATGTAAGATTAAACATTGACCACATGAAAGAAGCCTATTGACCTAGAGGGAGATGTGAGCCTCCGCCTTTTCCATCAACCATAACCAACTCACAAACTTGTAAATTTTTGTCTTTAGAAAGAAACCCAATATATTTAAACCAATATCAAACTCCTTTCAAGGGAAGTAGAAAAGAGCCTCATCCCTTTGCAAAAGTGAATTAGATAGCCCAAAAGGAATAAAACATGATTTGTCCTTATTGATTTCCATACATGTTTCTTTGCAATATAGATCCAAAATACCTTTAAAGAACAAAGATCTTAATGAAAGCCCTGCACAAATCATAAAACATCATCCATAAACAAGAGATAAGATATGACTCCATGAAGAAAAACCATAACAACATTGAGATCTCCCCGAAATATTGCTTCATGAATTATTTTTTTAGGGCCTTTGCAACTATAAGAAAAAACGGGGACATTGCACAACCCCACCTAAGTCTCCTCGAAGCATGAAAATTTCTTATAAGAGACCCATTAATGAGCTTCAAGACATACAGGGAACTATCCAAATTTTCAAACGTCTTTCCTTTCATCAAATTTTCAAGGAACTTAATGTGAAAGCTAATGACCTTTCTGAGCAAGCATTGTCCTTTCCTCCTAATTCTTCGGGAATTTATGAGTTTCTTAATGGGGGGAGAAAATAGACTCCATAAAGTTTTATTTCAAATTAAATTTTATGTGGTATGCTAGATGATGAAGTAATGGCAATTGGGTTTTTAGCTTTTTGTTAGTTGTTCTGTGTTTTTGCATAAGGAATGAATAAAAAAGCCTTTTGATAAAATGATCTATAAAAGATAAAAACATTCCGTTGATAATTTTGTTGTTGAGAATTTTTTTAGACCTTACGATAACATGATCTATAAAAGATAAAAACATTCAGGTGATAATTTTGGTGTTGAGAATTTTTTTAGACCTGTCCTTTTTCTTAAAAAATTCTGTATACATTCATTCTTCTTTATATGAATCTAAAGATTTCTTTAAAAATATTTACTTTGGATTAAAAAACTAATTAACCCATAAACGATTTTCAAAACCGTGACTCAAATTTTATGATGTTGATCAACATAATTAAATCGGGCTTGACAACCTCGCTAAAAGAAAAATAGCAAAAGAGAAAGGGAGGCGTTTGATGTTTGCTGGCGGCATTTATTTTCTGAATGGACATTTTGACTACAGACGCTAAAGTTTTGGTAGAGCAAAGAATTTTACAACGATCTTAAATAATGCACATTGTTGGGAAAGTATTCCTATGGTATAATGGTGATTTATTGAAGTGTTAAGAGTAATATAATGCTATGACTCTTATATTGTACAATGAAAAAATAACTGATAAGTGACGGATATAATTATCTTTTAAAAATTAGTGATACTATAGATTTTGTTGTTTATGCGGAGAACAGGACAGACTTTGAGAGAGGATTATTAACTAGCATCTCTCATTAATTAGCATATCTCTTGGGTGATATTGCAGCTATTAAGATGAGAATGAATGTTGAGGCTAATTGTTTGTGAAGTATAGGCTACAGCATAGGCCACTGCTCTTGATATTGAGATGCCGCATATGCACACGCAGTGGATGATGTTGTGACCCCACTCTGCTAAAATTTCAAATGACAGCTGTGTGATGAAAATAATACCTTTTGAATATAACCTTTTCATACACCTTTTCAACAATTTCGCACCATGTTCATTGTGTTTCTTATACAATAAGTTAATCCACAAACTTTTATATAACAAATTAAAACAACTTTTTAAGGAAAAAGATGCAAGATTCTACCATATATTTTCCAAGCTGGTAAGACTCTACCTTAATGTTAGATCTCCATAGTGGAATTTGTTGAGTAAAAGGTGTTCTATCTTAACATTATTGTTATCTGTTGTTCTATTTTATATTTAGTTTACATTATTGTTATATTTTTCGGTAGGGGTGAATTTATATTTAGTTTAGATTATTATTATATTTTAGGTTTATTTAGACGTAATTATTACATTTATATATATATATATATATATATATATATATATATATATATATATATATATATTAAATTTAATTTTTTATATCTTTGTTAATTTTATGATTAAGAATGTTCATGGAGTGTAGAGAAGACAGTGGTAGGGTTTTGTTTTGTTAAGGTCACCCGTTGAAAACTCCGCAGGGAAAAATACAGCCATGCCAACGATTGGTGTTGCACAAGCTAGCACAAGCTAGGTGCAATCATTGAGTGATTTTGACGGCTTAGATGCTCTTAGGTAGTGAATACTCAAGCCAAAATTTGGGCATGTCAGTGATTTCATGATCCACATAACCTAGCAAACAAAAAAAATTCTATGGTTACAAATATGAATCATTATTATTTAAATTTATTTTAATGTGATATGTATATTATGATTTTCTTTTATTAAAAAAAATGTTCATGATTTTATTAATAAAAAAAAATTGCAATATAACAAAATGAATTTTATTAATTTTGTTACTTTTAGATTTTTATTATTTTTTAATTGAGTCAACATTTAGATGTTTACACTCATTTAAGCACACTACAATATCTCCCCCACACTATGCTCTAAATTATTGTTAACCTTTTTATTATCTTTTTGATTGAGTAGATATTTAAATGTTTACAGTCATTTATGGGCGCTACAACATTTCCCCATACTAGGTTGTAGGTCACCTCTCCATGCAAAACACAAAATTGCAATATAACGAATTAAATTTTATTATTTTTATCTTTTACATTTTTACTATTAATTGAGTCACCATGTAAATGTTTTCTCTCATTTAAACTTACCAAATACCCGATCTAATAGGGGATTACATCCTTATCAGAGCTTCTTGAGGGGCAAAGTGCTTTCGAAGGATATTCCATAGATAGGGATCTGTTGGACATAGGATAAACCAACGCTCCAAGTGTGTTTTGTGACATGGACTAACTGCGTCTCGTGGATCCTTATCTCTGTGTGTGATCGTTGACTAACACCTGTGGGTTTTGTTGTAATGAAAATCGTGATTCCAACATGTGGTAACAAAGCATAGGTCACGAGTTTGATACACACCCAACTCGCATTGGAGGGGATATTGTTGTGCATTGGACAAACCAACACTCCATGTGTGTTTTGCGACATGGACTAACCGCCTCTCATGGATCCTTATCTCTAGCGATGCGATCATTGACTAAGAACTGTGGGTTTTGGTGTAACAATAATCGTGATTCCAACATGATCCCCCCTTCAAGATGTGGAATCTCAGGATCAAATTCTTGAAAATATTTTTCATGTGTGAATATGTCCAAACGATTAAGATGTCATTCAACAACATTGTCAGTTTTAGAATATTCAAGAAAAATCACATCTCTAGAGAGTATAAAGTTCTTGTTTACTTCATCATAGAGATGATATGCTTTGGAGGTATTCGACCAGCCAAATAAGATACACTTTTGACTCCTTATACCAAGTTTGTTTTTATGTTCCTTAGGAATCAAGGCATAGCAGGTGGAACCAAAAACCTTGACACGCCTTATCGAAGCAACGTGGTCATACCACATTTCATAAGGAATCTTATTTTTGAGAGCATGAGATGGACATTTGTTTTTAATATACATTGCACATAAAACTAGATGAGCCCAAAACATCAACTTAACATTTTTAAAAAGCATCATTGAACGACCATATTTAAGATTGTCGCATTCATTCTTTCAACTACACCATTATGTTGAGGATTATAAGGCATTATTGTTTGATGTTGAACCAAAATAGTTTTCATATTCACTTGAAGTATATTCATTTCCATTATCAGTAGGAATAGAGCCAATATGAGAGTGTATATCATTTTTAATCAATCCATGAAATTTTTTGAAAGTTTCAAAAGCTTTTGATTTATTCTTCAATATATATACCCAACACATTGTGGTGTACTCATCAATAAAACTCATCATAGAATTATTTCCTTTTGTAGAAGGAACAAGCATAGGGCCACACAAGTTAGAATGAACTAGTTCAATATTTATACGTGCTCTGGAAAGAGGATCATGAAATGGTTGTTTGCTATGTTTTCCTAAGATAGAAGCAACAAATTGATTTAGTTTCCTAGGAATGGTTGGAAAACTAGTAACACTATTTCTCTTTAATAAACGAAGACTGACATAGTTCAAATATCCAAATCTAGCATGCCATGAGAGATTGGATGGCAATGTACCTTCATTATATTGAGAAATGTAAGCATTGTTATGTGCATGAGTAGACATTCCTCGTACCTTCAAGGGTTTTTCTTCTTGTACTTTGGTCATGACATGTGAGTTCTCTGGTGATTTTATCACCTTAACTTTGCCATCAAGCATGTGAATGTAGTTTCCTTGATGGCAGATGTGAACCAAGGAAAACTACAACTATGGGAGGCAGAGAACATCATACAAAAGAAAGTTAGGGAGTCCAAGAAGTTTGACTCTAATGGTGCCTATTCCATATGGCTTGACCTTTGACCTGTTTCCAAACTAGGTTGCTCCATCTACATTGTCACTGAAATCTTCAAATAAATCTCTCTGAAAGGTCATGTGGCAGGTTTCACCTATGTCAAGCAACCATGCATCTTTCCATGGAGCAAATGAAATATTAAACAAGTCTTCAGTTACTCCAATATTGCAATGTGTCACAATATACTTAGCAAATTTTAGTTCCTTACATTTCCCTGGATATGGTGTTTTACCTTTTTCTTCATTTCTTTCTTGTTTGATTCTCTCCCAAAATAGCTTGCATGTAGACGGATCATGTCCATTTCTATTGCAGTGTATACAATGAAGATCAAATCTTTCTCCTCAGTATTATTCCCCCCCATGCCTCTGTTATTCTCTTTTCCACATCCTCTTCTGCCACCTTTCCTATAGAAGAATATTTTTCCCGATTATTCTATTTTTGTGCAAGGCACATTGCTTCTTCGGAATATTGAGAAATTATCTTCCTCTTCCCAAAATATTTCTCTCTTTTTGCCAACATTTCCACATGAGAGTCAAAAGTAATCTCGTTAAGTTGGCCACTAGCTTGTAATGATTCAATATAATGAGAATATGTGGGATATAGTGCCTTGAACAAAGATATGAGAGGAACATCCATTCTAATTGTGGTGGTTTCTACATCATTCATAATATCTTTGATTTCAGAGGCCAAAGAAAGGGTATCACCATCTTTCAATTCAAAAATTCAAGAGTTTGAACATTAGTTGAACTACCTCAACCTATGATTATGAGTCATATAAGTCTTTCAACTTCAATAAAGCACTAAAGACATTGGTAATTGGTGCAATGTGATGACTCACCTCTTCATTTACTGATGAAACAATCAAGGCATATGCCTTGTTGTTCTTATTCTCCCATATGGCGAGCTCTTTGTATGTTGTGGGCCTTGCAAGTAGATTGGCACCTTCTCCTTCACATACTCGTGTTCACACTTCATTAAAAATAAGGGTATGTTTTATCTTTCTTGAACCATTCATGGTAGTTCTCTTTTCTAGTGAGAACTACTCCAACTATTGAGATGAGAGAATGCATTATTAAATAAATTTCAAACAAATAATAATCAATGCACTAATATTATATTCAACAACTGATGTGCAATAATTCTTAAGGTAGTTGATACAAATGACTTCTCTCCTCCTGTGCACAATATTGAATACAATTCCACAACCATGTGAGTGTAGATAGTCTATGTTGACATTCACTCACAACTTTAACATAAACTTACTCACATATAATGTAGAAAACCAACATATATACAATGTAAAGAGTATGAATTAACACCTATTGTTGGCGTGGAATCCCCCCCAAGCCATGTTTTGGGGCTTAAAGCCCAAGTTTTGACTAGGTCCATTGTAAAGACTTCGCGAATTGTGGGAATAGAGCACAAAGTCATAATAGAGTCATATGGTTGTCTGCCCTTGTCTTTTTAATGTAATGTCGGTTTGAAAGACCTACCCATGGTCCACGAACCATGGAATTGTATAAATAGAGCGAGGCTCTAAGTGTAGAAACAATCTAAGCTAAGCATGGATGGTTCTAAGGAATTGATGAAGCATTGATTCGAAGTGTAAGTCATGTCTTTGGGTCGTAGAGTAGGAGAAGGCTCTTCAACTAAGTGCACGGAGGCCTAGTAGTCTGTAGTTGAGTGCGCAGACCCGTGCAGCTGAGTGCGTAGGGCAGGCCGAGTCTGTGGGAAGAATTAATAAAAGAGAATTTTTACCATATTTATATGTATCTTTTCCTGTTTTATGTATTATTGGGTATGAATTGCAAGTGTACTGTTTATTTACTGCACGAACTCATATGAATGTGTTGAATAAGTAAATATAATATAAGGCATCTGTTTACACGAAGATAAGTAACTGTTATAAGAAGATAAGTAAGATCTCGAGTGTGACTTAGGGAAATAGTGCAGATCATTGCTCCAGCAGCGTGAAAGCCCCACAGCCCCTGGTTATGGCTACACGAAGGTGAATATCTCAGGGTGCGAAGGCCAGAGAAGTGTGTGAAGTAACTTGTGTGAAGGGACTCACAGTTGGACCAAATCAACCCCTCAAACATCTCAAGGGTGTGAAAACCTGCTTCCAGCACCCCCCCATACTACTTTAGGTGAGACCTCAGTCCGTGCTCTGCAGACTGTTGCTGAAAGGGCCAGTAGTACAGGGATTTGTTTGGCTAATTAACTTTGAACCTGGGTGAGGCCCCAATAAGCCAACAAATGGTTTCGTTGCCGGGACCAAGATCTGCATAGAGATGTCTGATGTCGTATCATTGGAATCCAACTAAGAAAGAAATTGAAGGTTGGTTGGAAAGAAGAATTCACGAGTTCGCAACGTAGGAGAACATGAATCCGCGACTATCAAAAGAGGAGTGGTTAGACTGCTACTTGTACACAGAGATCCATGAAATTTTCTTCGCATCTTTCCCTACTGAGTTGTATCAGTGGGTCACGAAGGTAGAAGATAGTGAAGGAAGGTGCAAGCTAGACAATCCTATTATGTGGACCGTAGAGTTTGCACGCAGATTGGAAGCATTGGAGGATAAGATCGCGTGCTCTGTTGATCACTGGCTTGATCAAATTATAGGAGGATTCATTACTGATTTCGCGGTAGATACTTCAATCAGATATAGTGAGGCAAAGCGATGCTTCCCCAAAGGACCGCGAGGTAAGTACGTTAAGTCTTTGAACACTCGGATTAAAATGCTACTATGTGAAAAGCAGATTATGCAAATACATTGATGTTCGGGGCTACACGAAGTGGGAGAATTTTCAGAAATGAAGGTAGTGCAGAACTAGAAACTAGCTCCTTGATTTCACCTCTGCAATGGAACGAGGAAGAGCTCGCGAAGGTCTCACCAGGAAGTGTGATCAATTTGATAAGGCAAACGATTTCACGCATACCACCCCCACCCACTCCACCACCAACTTCACCACCTTCACCCCCATCTTCACCCATACCACCTCCACCACCATCGCTAGTTAATATAACAAGTGTGATAAAGTTGTCGGTGTTCAAGGGAGTAGGAAATGAAGATCCAAACCAATTTTAATTCGTGATAAAAGTTTTATGGGAAGCGCAGAGAGATACAGATGACAATATAAAGAAAGCGACGTTGGTCAGTGCTCTACAGGATCACGCGCTAATCTGGTATATTAAGCATTCTAATGACAATCTGAATGCGGGGATCACAAACATCCAAACTATGCTGAATAGAGAATTTAGCATACCGAAGTCAGAGGCGCAGTCGATCATTGGGTTCAAGGAGATCACAATGCTACCAGGCAAGACTCCTTGGGAGTTGGATCAGAGACTGAAGTGCACAATTCGTGAAGATAATATGACTTCGACGGATGGACAACACCGCGAATGGTTTGTAGCATCGCTAACGCCACATTTAAGGAACGTGTTCTCACAATAGAGGCTAATAACTTTGGCTGAGGCCTTGGATATCGTGATGAGGCTGCATGAAATCTGGATACAGGATCCTAACCTGGGAGTTCAATAGATCCACGTGCAATTGAAAACTTGTTCCTTGAGATGTAGAGTCTGAAACAAGATAGGAC
Source organism: Pinus tabuliformis (assembly GCA_031772625.1). Classification (NCBI taxonomy): domain Eukaryota; kingdom Viridiplantae; phylum Streptophyta; class Pinopsida; order Pinales; family Pinaceae; genus Pinus; species Pinus tabuliformis. The sequence goes on from CM062810.1 coordinate 394,268,028, forward strand.
CACTCACCCAGAAGTGTGCAACGAGGTATGGTGTGTTAAATGCAAGGGTTAGAGTCATGACAAGGACCACTGCCCAGTGTTCACGAATTACCTCGTAGGAGGAGGACCGATGCCATTAAGACCAGAGGCCCAAGTAGGACCTAGCGCAGCGCTTGTGTTGTGGTGCGTGATTTTTCAAATAGGAGGAAAGCATGTTACAGACGATTACCATTTATTGCAGAAGTACACATAGAATTCACAACAGTTGTTCTGTAATTTCTGTAGATCAGTGGGACATGATGAGCACACCTGTAGAAGCTATGAACTGATGATGGATAGGACTCCCACCTACAGAGTTTAGGCTGAAACATGGCCCCTTGACTAGAACAAAGGGATGGCACAAACCAGCATTCAGGGCCGTGGATGATGCCGAGGTGGAGGAGGACCTGGAAGAGGTCATGGACAGCTGATATGTTATAATTGCGGAGGGCCAGGACATTATGCCTGTGATTGTACGAATCCAACACATCCATCATGTTTGTATTGTACCTTGTTTGATCATGAGACAGAGGATTGTCCCACACTGATAGCGAGGTTGCGCGACAAAGGAGCGCTCCAACCTCCCCCAACTCAGAACCTGCAAATGATGAGGTCTGAGCTGCGTGAAAAAGATCCCAACATAAACATTGTGCTCCGAAGTGGAATTACGATAGGGGATGATCAAGGCAAGTAGCCTAAAGATAGTACTTGGGTTCGCAAGGCTACAACGAAAGAACCACAGTTTGATTTGGAGCGCGCTAAGGAAACCTTCATGGAAGCTAAGAAGAGCTTCGCTGATGCCTCCACTTCAGGAAGAAAAGATAGACCAGAGTCGGAAATGGACCCATCGATGCTCACGACGTTCCTAGAAAAATGCATGAAGCTGCTATGTGATAGTAAGGTTGTAAAGGGATTGCAGGAACTCATTAATAGATGTGCTGGGACCGCACCAGGAGAATTGCACATAGTCTAGAAGATTAGAAAGCATGCAACAAGGACGGGAAGAGAAATGAGATCGACCACATAGATTGGGGAATATGAGATGGACCAAGTGATTCTAGACCTAGGATCAGACGCGAACATTCTGCCGAAGCAGACATGGGAGTGCATGGGGAGGCCTACACTGCAATGGTCTCCTATCTAGCTGCAAATGGTGAACTAGCGAAAGATAATAACTATGGGGAGATTGCAGGGAATCATCATAGATATCGAAGGGGCAAGTGTGCTAGCATACTTTGAAGTGATAGAGATTGTTGATGATAGCAATCCCTATCCTGCGCTATTAGGAATCGATTGGGCCACTAACATGAACGGGGTGATAAATATGAAGAAGCGGAAGATGATTTTTGAGGAAAAGTCTCTACACGTAGTTGTACCTTTGGACCTTGTAAAAGGATTGCGCTACACGTAGCCAGTGCGTGACTATGAAAGCGACGACGATTTAGACTACATCTACAAGATAACCATGCGAGAGAAAGACTAGGTAAATCCCACCGCGGATGGTGAATCTCATGGGAGTGTGAAAGCTCCTATACGTCAGATTCAGATGAAGAGATAGAGCGATGGCAGAACTGGTTACACTAGGTAACCACGCTGAACTACAACATGATGACAAGATCAATGCGCTACATATAAACGGAAGTAAGAGATTTGCCTATGTATGATGGGTTAAGCAAGGTAGATGCTTTCCTAAATAGATTCGAAAGAGAAGTGTTGGAACAACAATGTTTTGAGGCCTTGAAATGGGTATTGTGCGCTATGCCCATGAGGTGGTGGGGCAAGCACCAAGGAAGCTTTGAGGACCGGCGCGAATGTAGGAGAATGATGCACATGTGGTTTGGGAAGCCACAGATGCAATTAACCGAAAAGATTGTTGGACAAAACACTCCGCGCGTGCACCTGTCCAGATGGATAGAAGTATATGTTAAAAAACCTGTGCAGATGCACACAGACTTCGCATTAGGAGACACGGTCAATAAGCATGTGCAGGCAAGGAAATTTTCCCAATGACCCCTCCATTTGGAACAACGGAGTATGGAAAGAACGAGCATGCAGAAGGTTATCCATGTAGAAGCCTTTAACGAAGTGTGCGAAGCACTGAACAAGGTATATGATGCACAAAGAACTGATTGGGACCTGTGCGTAGCAGTGGTTCTATGGGCTTATAGGACAACATGCAGGAAACTGATGGAATAGACACCTTCGAGGTTGGAGTATGGAGCGAACACTGTAATGCCCATAAAGTATAAAATGCTTAGTCTGTGCGTAGTAGCACTAATAGATATGATGGCTTGTGGAGTCTTGGAAGAAGGGATCGCACAGCTGAACGAAGCAGAATGCTTGGGACCTAAGGAAGAAATTTGACAGGGTGATCTTAGGCTCCAAGAAATTATGAAAGAAAGGGTGCGATTAAGGGAGAAAAGCGCTGTGATGGAAGCAAAAGTCAAGAAGTGGGAGGACAAAATAAGGAAGGATTTTCTTGATAAGAAAACCAGGGTGCGCACGATTACGTTGATGAATTTGGGGACTACTGCCGAGAGTTGATCAACCTGATGCATTGCATTGGACCGCATATTACTAAAGGTATCACCCATGGTGGTGCGCTGTAGATGATAAAGTGCGCGATGCATCCAGTAACAATTGAAAGTGGATGTTTTCCAGGAAAATTGATAGAGGACCGGTTGAAACCCTATACAGGTGGCGCGACCACCTGACTAGCTGTGGGATGTATAGTCTTAGCACTCCAGGCAGTTGAAAGAAACCGCGGGACTATAAACTACTTTGCCCAATAGCTACGTGATGTTGAGGCTGCACGCAGGACCAAAGTGTCACAAGGTCCGAAACCACACAAGGGGGGCTGCGCTACCACGCGGGTTGGTTGGAAAGAGACCATTGTAGTCTCTATTCACGATGTGATGCTTGACTTGAGACCAAATGGAGTGGATGGCAAGCATTTAAGATGAGCTTTATGGGCAAGATTTGGGAAAATCTGCCGCTAAGGGAGCATTAATGGATTGGATTTGGGGGGAATGATCGAATTCAAATTCAAAAGGCGTTGTAAATTATAAAGGGCTACCCAACAAACAATACTTGTTCATTTGTGAATTGAGTTATTGTATGCTCCGCGTATTATGAGCAGAGACATGGCTTCCCTGTGTAGAGCGTTGATTGAGCCCCTGATTGAGCGATTAAGATATTTCTAGACAAGCATGATGGCAACATCTGAATAAGCTAGGGAAATTGCAAAGATGAATGCCAAAGAGGCCGCATAGGCCCTGACCATCAAATATAGCCCTAAAGGCGTCGAGTTTGTTGCAGAAATCCCTAAATCACCGGGCACGATGAAACTGAAGAAAGACAAACAACCAATGATTCTGGTGCATGTATCCCCTCTAAACTCTCTATGCACCAGATTAACGATGGAGGAAAAAGGGAAAGAAGTTAACCTAGAAATCGACGAGGAGGAAGAAGACTTATAGGACCTCATAATTGAAGAAAATGAGGATGAAGGCATGGAGGAAGAAACCGAGCCTGCGCAGCCTCCAACAAAGTTTCCCACGTATATCCCCCCATGGAAGGGGAAGGCAAAAGTGCCCAAGGACCTCGACGAGAGCAAGAGCTCTTTGCAGACTCCGCTCCTCTTGGACGATATCATTTTTGAAGGCACGCACCTAGGACGGGTGCCAAACTTGAAGTTTGAAGATTTGGGTCTCGCTCACCACAAGAAATTCCCTCACCTAGAGACTGCGCAGCTCATGGAGCCCAAGCAGAACACCACAACAGGAGTTATAGAATGGTTCGTAAAATGTATTAATAATTTAAAAGATATTTTAAAATCATTAATATAGTGATATAATTTACTTATTTAATATTTATTTACTTTTTTAATGTTTATAGGGTTTTGGATAAATAGTGATTGAGGGTTTTGTTAAGACACTACACATTACTGCCACAGGTTTGGTCTCGTGGCCAACAGACGATTTGCTAAGTTGTCTGTGCCACTGTGATGGTCACGAGTTAGAGTCTCGTCTTAACTGAGGGTCGTTCTTGTGGGCTAGACGGTTCCTCCTAGAGGTTATAATGGTAGCCTATGGGATTCTGCCCCGTGTAACGCGAGTACGATACCACCTCCATTACCAATTTCGCTAGTCAACCAAAAAAAAAAGGACACTACACACTACTTGATGTGAATTCAATTTTCCGCAGTGATATATTAGACATGATAAAGATAAAATCTCATTAAACTTATAAAAAATATTTACTTATTTAATATTTTTTATTTAAAATATAAAATTAAAATATTTGATTTAATATAAAACAAAATAAAAAATTATAATTAAATAAAATTTTGTATTTAATTTTTTTTAACTATTTCATTAATAGATATTAATAAAATAATTTATTTCCTGTAGTTAACCATTCCTATATAACATTTTACAGTAGCTTACTTGAACCTCTAAAGAGTATGCTGAAATTCCTCACACCATCCACCACGGGCTCGAGAAATATGAAGACACACAACTCCTTCGGTCTTAAACTCGCTTTACAATCCCGACTTAAGGCGATCTTGGAACAAACTGTCCTCAGACAGGCAACCCAATAGGCTTCAGAATTAATTCAAATAAAAATGTTACATACCAAGTTATGCCTCAGAGTAGAGTTTTTTGGTCTTTAATCTCTTAAAGTACAGAATACAAACACTCTTTCACACACTCACACATTCTCTCACAACACAGACGTGTCTCTCTACACACACAAGACTCATACTTATAAGTTTAGAAACATATGAGAATTATTGAAGGTCCTGTCAGACATTGCTTAGTCCAGATGGTGTCTCTTCAATATTCTCAAGTACATTAATTAAAAGAAAATTCATTACCAAGGTCCCATCAGACTTCGATCACTATCATAATCGAAATCAGGATCATGTGCTTCTAATGAAGATGAGGGAAGCTTTTTCTTTAACCATGATTGATTTAACCACTCCAAATATTTTGTCTCCCATGTGTGGTCCTGTTGCTCTTGAGCATCTTGGTACAAATCCACGAAAATAATTTCTTTTTCCAAAATATATTTAGTTCTCTTCACTTCTTCAATATGGTATTCATGCTTATAAATACGATATATTACATCTCAATAAACATATACTTTCAAAATATTAAACATGCGACTTTAGGTTAAAAAATAAAACACAATCCACTTTGTAACGAATATAGTGGAGTATACTCTAAGCATTTTAGTAACCATGGCCTTTGAAAATATCAAACTTGCAAATTTACTACTGTACAATTAGTGTTTGTAGAGGTAAGAGTCACCATTCATCCACTAAAGAGACAAAAAAGAACAAATTATCTTGTCGTCAACGAACAACCTTTCTCCGAGTGCTACAGTAACCGAAGCAAATTAGTCAATATTAACTTTTTGATAAACACATAATAAGGAGAGAAAAAACATTAAACCTTCATGTCATTATTCGTCTAAAAGCAAATCTCATGGTTCCAGATTTTCTTTTAATCGCATGGTGTTTTTTATTGTGGAAATGGGTTTAATATTATTGAAATTTATTTTGGCATCAAAATCTTGAATTATGATTGTTGTAATTTAGATTTACAAAAAAATATATTAAATTTATCAAAAAATCATACTGAAATTTTTATGGTTTTTTTGTCAAAAGTTTAGTTAGACTACAATAATTAATAAAACATTAAAAAAATTAGACACAACCAATAATGGAATCTATGGTTTTTTCGTCAAATTTGAAACCTCTTTATATTTCAGTGATTGATAACACCTTAAAGTCAAATTTTATTTTATTTTTCTTAAATATATGATTCACCCATCCAAAAACTTGGGGAACACTTAATTGAGTGCAAACCAAATTTACACGAAAACATGCAATGAAAAGAAAACTACACTAATCAACAGTAACACCAAAGTTACAGTAACCATCAAATTTGACCAATGCTTTATGTTTGGCATTCCATGTACGCAACTATCGCAAATGCCATGATTAATTATTTTCAACTTTCAAAGTCTACACCATAGTGTCTTTCCAACCACTAACAGTTTGGTATGTGGGTCCCTAGATTTTGTCCATCCCCTCTCAGCACCTGAAATAGTCAAGATAAGTAGGCCTGTTACGATAAATCATGTCCTTTAAATCAACCCATTACTATAACAATGTTCCTTTAAATCCTTAGAATTTTGAGTGCAATGAAATCCAAGTTTTGATTCGTTCCTACTAATAGTCGGCATTGACGAATGCATTGTGCATATTGGACACACATGCCCATATGCAACAATGAACTTTTTTTCCCAATCAGAAAAAACTCTTTCAAAGTGATTACAACAGAAAATTTGTATCAGTGTTTCGACCGAAAGCAGAGTATGTTAATCACAGAAACATGGAAACTTCACTATTTTGAAAGTCCTGCAATGATCCGTTAACACGATAAAGTGTATGCTAATCAGAGGAACTTCGGTCCTATATGTATTAGAGAAACATGTAAACTTCAATGCTTTGAAATCCGTGCAATGATTAGTTAGCATAGTGTAGAGATTATTCGAGACAAAATATCAACAAAGGTGAAAGATAGTCATCCATACAAAACTAATAAGTTGATCTGAAAGCCTCCAGCTATCTAGAGACAAATGGAAAGATGATGATATAGGGGACCTTGCAAACCAATGTATAGAGAAACATCAAGAGGGTAGGAAAAAGAGAGCTTCGCCGGGAAAAGTAGAGATCTTAAATCTGAATTTGACCTTCCTCCTGTTGGATGCCAATGTCAAAAGACTAGAAGGAGATCTAATGAGTTTGTGAAGAAAAACCTACCTTAGATAATCTATCTACTTCACCATTTTGTGCTCGATAGATGTGGGAAATAGCTGGTTGTGGAATTCATGGATTAAGGTTCTAATTCTAGAATTCCAAGGCTCTAGAGAAGTGGAGAAGAGCTAACCTTTCATGTTTTCCCACTCAATTACAAACTTCGAATCTCAAAAAACACTGAGCTCCCTGAGACCAAGCTAGATGACACAATGTAGGATCCCCCAGAAGGCTAGTAACTCAACTGGAGTGTTAGATCCAAAGCCACAGTTCCAATGAAATCTATAGGAGCATGATGGTCCTAGGTGAATAGCAATGTTGCATCCACAAAGTCCAAAATGAGGCACCATAAAAAAACCAACTAAGAAGATAGACCAAATGTCAAGAGAATGAGGGGGAAATTTCAGATTAGAAAGTGAGGATGAAGAAATTTCCATGTGGTATGAGATGATTGCCACATTGAACTTCACTGCATGTGTTAGAAAAGTGGTTTATACCATAGTTACCAATATCGGTCGAATTGGCCCAAAAAAAATAAAAAATTCCACGGTTCAATTGGATCAGTGGATTAATAAGCGAATTCGATTTTCGGTATGTTAGAATATTAATCATTATGTTATCCATGAATGTTCATATGATGACGAGTCATCAATGTCAGTCGGCGGGGAGTCGGCAGGAGTCAACTAGATTTAGGTAAACACTAATGATAATTGGTGTATCGTTGTAGAATCTACGACAATCTACCTGTATAAATTGTCTTATGTTCACTGCAATGATAAAGCTCATTTGATGAGTCTTCATATTTTTGTCATGGTATCGAAGCCGGAGTTATGGGCTCGATGGTGTGTGCAGTCGCGAAAGCTTAGTGGTGTGGTTGTTTGTAAGCTTGAAGCATGTGAAAGAAGTTGAGTGTGTAGTACTTTTATGTGAAAGTTGTTGTTGTCTGAGGAGCATTGGCTTGACGAGGCATTGAACCTTGTGTTGTTGAGTTGTTGTGATATTTTTAGATAATTCTAGCGTTGCTTTTGTGATCTCCACTAGTGGACGAATGTCAAAGCCGATTACGATTTGAGAGTAATGTTTAAGTGCAGACCATGCGAAGTTGATAGGCCACTATGGCATGGAGTTACTATAGAGTTGCAAAGACAGCAAAGGAAGTTGTAGTGGCCAAAAAGAGAAGAGTGGGGCTTTGGAAAATAGTCTCGTTGTGACTAAAGTCGTCTTGAGAAGGTCAAGTGCGCGAGTTGAGAAGGTGAAGTGCATGGTGGAAAAGACCATCGTTGGATACACGAAACTTGGATCAACCCTCAGTTGTCTCCATGTGAGAGAAAAAAGGTTACCGCTATAACAATGGTGGAATTAGAACATAGTCTGTGTGTGGGGTTAGCGAAGGGAAATCGTCACCTTGATGAGTGGATAAATTTTCTATGGAAATGTGGACGCGAAGATAGGAGCGTGGAGCATGGTAGGCTGAAGATGTGAGGTGGAGGTGGTGAGGCCTTTTGCTGACTGCAATTGTGTGTGGAGCCTTGGAAGTGGATAAGATCTTGTGTGTAGGTTTCGAAGCACAGTTGTTGTTGTTCGTGTGAGCATGGATTGAGTTGCCAAGAGGAGTTGCAGCCTGCTGAGCTGAAGCGTAGTGCAATCAGTTCGGTTCGATTTGAGACTATGAGCTCTTACAGTTGTGGGAAATTGGCATAGTGCGATAATTGTTGGGAATAGCACACCTGGATTCGATTGGAGATTTGCCCCATTTTGGAGCATATTCTGCACAAGAGCCAAGTTATTTCTATTACATTATGAATGATTGAGCGGCACTGTGAAGAGAAAAGTGTTTGCTTTGAGATGCCAAGTGTGGCAGAGTAGCGAGCCTATGAGATAGGTGAATCGTGGAGCCTGGAGTGAGCATGATGATTGGATACACGGTGGAGCGTGTATTCGTCAGTCTCTCAGGGTTTTGATTTAGTGTTCCGACCGATCTAAATTTGTTTTGCAGTCGTTTTGTTGCAAAAACATCCTGACAACTCTGTTATCATTGTTGACTGTCAAACAAGTGGAATGCAATGACCGTATTATAGACCTGTGCTAGCATCTTCGTGAATTGATTACTAAGTGAAGCATATAGGTGAGGAGTCAATCCTACATATGGGTGAGGAATAGACCACTGATTATTGTGATGTGAAGTCAGAGGCGTGAAAGCCTAGGAGTTGTTGTGTAGCTCAGTTGAGTTGATTGGTAGCATGCAAAGCAGTTATATGGGACGACAAAGGAAAATTAAACAGTTTCGAAGAGAATTGAAACAACTATGGGAAGCCGCACACAAATATGAAAGGTTTGTGGTAGAAGAATCTATACATAAATATAAAAATGCAGAATTGGACCAGATCAATGAATAGTTTGAAGAAACTGGTGCAATATTGAAGCGATTAATGTCAGTTCTTCCATCATTCTAAGGTAAAAAATTTAAATTTTTGGGCAATTAAAATGGAGGGACTACTTGGTTCAGTGGATTTATAGAAATTTGTTGTCATGAAACCAGCTCAAGAAAAGATAGAAAAGATAGATCAACACCTTAGAATTTAGCCTCTTCGAGGGGGCAACCTCCTTTACATTACATAAATGAACAATTCTTGGATGATTCAAATGACAAAACCTCCTTTCTATATATAGGAGTCTAAGGAGTCACAATATAACCCAGCCGACCTAACAATAATAATATAAAGCCACAAAAATAACAATAGAGGGATTCTATGGGGCACAGTAATAACAATATGGGGATAATAGGGGCACAACAATATTAATAAGGGATGCAACTACAATAGTAATGGGGTAATTACTAGTATTATAGGGACCCAACATGCCCCTCTCCTTCAATAAAAATGTTGTCCTCAACACTTGAGTAGTTCTGGATGCTTCTGTATAAAATTCTCATCCTCCCATATGGAATCTTTGGCGGATAAGTTCTTCCAATTGATAAGATACTCTGAAATTGATCGATTTCGTAGCTATCAAGTTCTTGCTTCTGTGACTGCTTCCAGTTCCAATACAATTTTTCCTTCCTCGTCAAGTTCTGGCAATATTGTTTGAACTAGGAGCTTGTTGCCTATAACCTTCTTTAAACATGAAACATGGAAAACTAGATGCAATCGAGAAGCTGCAGGAAGCTCCAATTTGTATGCCATAGTACCAATCTTTTGCAACACCTTGTACGGACCATAATACTTTGGTGATAATTTATTATCCGTCTTAGCTTGCTTGAGGGACATTTTCTTATATAGTTGCAGCCATAGGAATACCCAATCACCTACATCAAAACTTCTTTCGCTGCGATGTTGATCTACCTGTTGTTTCATTCTATTCTGTGCCAACACGAGGTTATCCTTTAAGAGTTGGAGGACTTGTTGTTGATGTTCAATGTGATGTTCCACTGCTTGAACCTTAGAATTTTCTCTTAAATATGATGTGATGGATGGTGGCTGATATCCATAAAGTGCCATAAATGGGGTCATTTTTGTTGCTGTATGGAAGGAAGTGTTATACCACCATTCAGCCAGAGGCAACCATTTGACCCATTGCGTCAGTTTATCAGATACAAAGCAACGAATATATCCTTCCAAACATTTGTTTACTATCTCAGTTTGCCCATCAGATTGAAGATGATAAGATGAGCTATGAGCTAACTGAGTACCAAGACAAGAAAATAATTCTGTCCAAAAATTTCCAGTGAAAATGGGATCTCTGTCACTTACAATAATCTTTGGGTTTCCATGTAGCTTTTGAATTGTTTCCATAAGTGCAGTAGAAACCGTACTGGATTTAAATGGATGTGATAATGCACAAAAGTGTGCATACTTCGTAAGTCTATCAACTACCACCATGATGACATTATTTCCCTCAGACTTGGGTAAACCTGTGATAAAATCCATCGAAACCTCCTCCCAACATTGGCTTGTAATGGATAAAGGTTGTAATAGACCCGGTGTCTTAAATGTTTCAACTTTATTTTGTTGGCAAACCAAACATTCTGCCACAAATTTTTGAATATCCGATTTAAGGCCATCCCAAAAAAACTCCTTCTTAACCTTGTGGTAAGTTTTTAAAAATCCTGAGTGCCCTCCTAAGGGAGAAGTGTGCAATTCCATAAGAATATTTTGTTTTAGTTGGGAATTCTTACATAGGTATAAGCGATCTTTGTACCATAAAGAATCATTGTGCCAGCTAAATGTATCAGACGTACTGGAATCTTGTTGTAACTTTCGAATAAGTGCCCATACTTCTTCGTCATTCTTCCATTCCTCCCTTGCTTCGTTTATCCAATCTAGTTGGATAATAGAAATGGCACACAACAATGCTTCCACATCCTCATCCTTTCTTAAGAGTGCATCTACCACCACATTTTGCTTCCCTTTTTTGTAGATGATTTCAAAGTCATAACCCAACATCTTTGTGACCCACTTTTGTTGCTCTTCAGAGGATAATCTTTGTTCTAAAAAGTATTTAAGGCTGTCATGATCCGTTTTTACATTGAAGTGTCTTACCATTAGGTAGGGTAGCCATTTCTTAAGTGCATGGAGTATTGCCAACATTTCCTTCTCATAAATAGCTTTGTGTAAAAACTTTCCCTTGATTGGACAACTTTCAAAAGCAATGGGTCTTTCATCTTGCATTAAAACAACACCAATTCCATTTCCTGAAGCATCGCATTCCACAATAAAGGTTTTTGTGAAGTCCGGTGTAGCTAAGACCGGTGCTTGGCACATTGCCTCTTTTAGATGTTCAAAGGCCTTTGTTGCTTCTTGAGTCCATGAAAATGCATCTTTCTTCAATAATTTTGTTAGAGGTGCTGCTATTCTCCCATAATTCTTAACAAACTTGCGATAATGCCCTGTCAACCCGAGAAACCCTCGTATATGCTTTATGGATGTGGGGATTTTCCATTCCTTAATGGCTTTAATTTTGCTAGGGTCTACCTTAACTCCTTCATGAGATACAATATGACCCAGATATTCCACCTCTTGTACTCCAAAGAAACATTTGGATCTTTTTGCATATAATTGTTTCTCCTCCAATAGTTATAGCACCCTGTCAACATGTTCAACATGATCCTTCCAAGACTTGCTGTAGATTATTATATCATCAAAAAATACTAACACAAATTTTCTAAGGAATGGTTTGAAAATGGAATTCATCAAACCTTGAAATGTTGAAGGTGCATTGGTAAGGCCAAAAGGCATGACCAAAAATTCATAATGACCCTCATGAGTTCTAAATGCTGTTTTCGGAATGTATTCAATCTTCATTCTGATTTGATGATATCTTGAATGAAGATCCAACTTGGTGAAGTAAATTGGTCCATGCAATTCATCCAGTAATTCATCAATGACGGGAATGGGAAACTTATCTTTAATAGTGAGCTTGTTGAGCTCCTGTTGAGGCCTCGAAAATCGCTGCCACAACAAAGGGGAAACCACCCGGTCCGGACCTTGAAAGCAGCTCCTTTTCCGTTTGGAATAGTGGCTCTGACTGGGGATAATGGGACCAGTTTCCCAATAATGGATAAAAGTGGGATGGACGAGTAACTTATGAGGTATGATAGTGATAAGTGAACAACTAAAACTATCAGCGAAATATATATTAACTATAATCTAATCTCAAGACTTATCGATCTTTCAAAGCGTAGCGTTTGATAATCTGTGCTTTAAGGCAGGCATATAGATGACTCTAACACTAAAGCATAGACGTTTAAACCATTTAAGATTGCTCTGCATAATTAGTTATGCAGAGCGATAATAGCGAATTACTACACATTGTCATTCTTTCATTGCTACATGCATGATTAAAAAAAAGGCATATCACAAAACATCCAATAGTGGAATGAAATGAAGATCTGCTGTTACAGCGCATACATGTATTCAATAATAGCAAAAGATAATAACATAGCAATTCATATAAAAGGAAAGAGGACAGATGCAGATAAAAGTACCATGTAAGCTGCTCAACAATCCATTATGTAAATCACTATGTCGCAGTCCTCCCTTCAAACCAGAAAGCATTCCAAACAAGAGACAATAGTGCACAAATGCATAAAACAGCCTTCTCGTCAAATAAAGGACTATTGGTCGAGTTTCACAAAAGAATATAGGCTGAAGCACAGTAGTGCAAACTTCAGCCTTTAAGTCTATTACAAAATTTTACGACCCTTTCCAAAACAATGAAAAGGTCTATAAATACTGATCTAATCTAAATATCTAAGAAAAACTGAACAACTATTAAATTGGCATCAATAACTATTTCTCCATCTTTCTTGGCGATCTGGCAGTCGGCAGCAATGCTTCATTCGGTGGGCTTTTTGCCTTTAAACCTCAACTGACATATCGCCAGCATTGGCTCTACTTCCGGTGGAGTGTTGAGACGCGACGTGAGCTGGGCATCATATGTGGCATCCTGAAAGTCGGGGATTAGGCACTTGATAGCATCTGTTAAACACTTAAGAGCCGACCTTTGAGTGTGCGGTTTGATTAGAAAGAGCCAATATGCGACGGAGGTTAAAGTTTTTACTCCAGCGATTAACTTTCTCTTTTCCTCCAGTGCATGATAACTTGTTTGTTCAATCATGTTCGCCGTGGTTATGCTTCCAGGTGTACACTGAGAGATTATGTTGGCCCAATAGAGTGTACTGTTGACCAAATCAATCATATTGTTGTTAATCATTTTACACCTTGAAGCTGCTCTTTCCGCTTTCATCATCTAAGTGTTCCATTCCGTGAAGAGTATGTCTTTGAATGGCTCATAGATCCTAGGCAAGTTTGCTTCTTTTCCCTCATCAGTATCTTTCCAATCAAGATATGAGGTTATGGTTTCTTCGGCCTGATCTAGCTCATTTCTGGCTTTTTCAATTTGCTGACATACTGCTGCAGATGCTTCACATAATGGCTCAGCCTCAGTTAGTTGTTGGCACAAGAGTCTAACCTGAGAGATTAATGCATTATTTATTTGAGCTGCCTCTGCTCTGAAATCTTCGACTTTCTTGGTGCCCTTGATATCTTCGAGCTGTGCTAATAGTTGAGCAATTTTCTCATCCTTTGACTTCGTCATTAGCTCGTTTGCTGCTTTCAATTGTGCCAATGCCTCTGTTAATTCTTTCTGCTTCTGGATTGCACTCTGATCAATCCTCTGTTTTTCAGTCTGCAGTTGCTGGGTTAATACATTGTTTGCTTGCTGTTGCGCCAGCAACTGCTCTTCTACCTGTGTTGTCTTATTTCGTGCTTCGGCTACTTCTGCTTGCAATGTACAAATCTCCTGGTCCTTAGTCTTTAACAAAAGACTTACCTCTGACGCTTTATCAATAGTTGCTGCAGAATAAGCTCCCGCATACTGCGATAGCTTAGTTAGATCATCAGAGGGGTCCAATTCTTCCTTCCAGACTACATTCCCCGTGACTGTCTGCTCAGGAAAGGTGGAAGGTTGATCAAGCCTTCGTCTCTTCCTTGAGCGCTTAACAACTGCTTTGTGCCTAGGGCTGTAGAAAACGTCCAGGGGAGGAATATCTTCCACCTGGAGCACAATCTGATTGGAAGGGTCTTTGGTGATTACCTCGAGATCCTTTGAAGTGGGTGGGCCACTGGTTCCGCTTAGAACCTGAGAAGAAGTGGTGTCTGGTGCGTCTTTGGAGCCTTCCTTTCCACTGAAAATGGAATCGAATTGATTCCATTGTTTCAGCAATTCAGGATCTATGGAGGTCTGGGATTTACTCTTCTCCTTTTCTTGTTCCAACCTCTTTTGCTCCTCCAACTCTTTCTGTTGTTGTTCTTCTAACTCCTTTCTCTGTTTCTCTTCTTGCTCTCTTCTTTGCTTATCCGCTAATTCCTTTTTCTGCCTATCTGCCAGTTCTTTCCTTTGCTTTTCTTCTTCTTCCTTCTTCTGTTGATCCTCCATCTGCTTCTGCTTTCTCTGTTCTTGTTCCTTCTGCTCTTTCTGCTGCTTATCCATTTGCTCCTTTCTCTGCTTCTCTGCCTGCTGCTTCTCTTGCCTTTCCTCCTGTTGTTTATTTTGTTCTTTATTTATAACCGAAGGTTGGCTTGTCTGTTTCTGACCGGGCTCGCTTGAGGAGCACGCTGAGGTTAATGACGATAAATCTAGAGGCAGAGTTTGCAACCTCTGCTCTCTAAGTTTATTGAACTCAGTTAAATTCTCATCATTGTATCTCATCTTGGCAAGCTGCTTGGTTTGGCTTATTGAATCAGCAGCTCTGAACAGGTCATCAAACTCATCCTCTTGATGGTCAATCTTAGTCAGTTTGGCCTGTTCTAGGGCATTGTAAGCAGTTTTATGTGGATCATAGAGTCTGGCTGGCATAGTGGGCAGGGATAAAGCTTGCATCTTTATAGCCTCCTTTTCTGCATGCTGAAGATTATGCAGAGTAAAAACACCCATCCTTAAGGGAAAAGAGGGCCAGCCCCTCTTCTTCTCTTTCTTGAGTGTTTGGGTTACACTCTCAGCCATAATTTGGTAGGATATCTCTCGGGCTAACAGTTTGTCTAGAACATATAGAGGGAGAACATGCGGTTTGGCTTGGCTTCCATAAACTCTAATATAGGTAAAGTGCTCTTCTCCAAACCATCCTGCTACAGCTGGTAAGTCAAAGGAAGCGAGATAGGAGATTTTGGGAATAGGCCGATCAAAAATGGAATAATGAATGGGAACCATAAAACCATTGCAAATTTGATACAAATGGTCCTTGTAAGAGGACTTCCACAATTTCCGATGATACAAATGAATGGGCGAAGGGTCTTGGGTGGTCCATCTCCAACCGAGGATGGGAAACTCAGAGTTAAAACACAATGTATCCATAATGTAGGCACTATAATAAAATGGGGGGATTTTCCTTTCGGTGACTACAGATTTAGCTCTAAAATCCTGAACATCTATAGTCAATTTATCAGAAAGAATAGTGGCCCAATCCATGATAAAACTATTAATAGCTGCTTCCATTAGGGGAACCATTTCTATATCGAAATTGGCAGAATCATGTAATCCCCATAGCCTACACATCATAATTCCCGCATAGCAATAGGGAGAAGCCAAGGAATCGACGGAGTACTTACCCGAGCTTTCGTGCTTGTGTTTGGCCGGGTTCTGCCTCCAATCCCGAATGGGCTCAGATGGTACATCATTTTCAGCTGCAAACTTCTCCACGAAGTCTTTGTTGTAGATTTTCTCTGGCTCAGGCAAATGATACATTTCCCTCAGGTGCTCTGGCTTGAACGACCCGAAAATCTGTCCGTCTCTTGTGTGGAACGTTCTGTCAATGATTGGAATTTCCTCAATTGCCCATCGCACTACATCAGTGTAGGGAAGGACTTGTTCTCTGGCAGCTATTCTGTGAAGAAAGGAATCGGCCAACTCCTTGAGAGTTGCGTCGGACTTTTTGAGTGGGTCTGCAGTAGCCACTGTCACTGAAACTTGTGGTTGTTCGGCCTCTAATAGATTATATGTGCCCTGCCATGTAGTCTTGTTAAGACCAGTGCATGTAGTGTCTGAAACGAGGCCTTTCTTGCTATTTGCAGCAGCTTGACCTGCTACAGGTGTAACAGTAGAGCCCGTAGCCCTCTTGGATCTTTTTCCCATCATGCTTAAGCTTCTTTCGAAAGATGAATTCTACACAACTGCAAGAGAAATCGTAATAACACAATAACAATGACGCTTCACGGTGGGATAGATATATCATTTGAGGCATGCCAAGATTAATTTTCAAAAGTGGCTGCGGATCCAATCGCTAAGAGTATATTGCAGATGCATTAATGGTGATTTGAGGCCTACTACCCATTAAATGTGATGATTACACCGTTATCTGGGTGAATGACTCACTTAAGCGTGCAACAGATATTCTGGCGGTTAAACGCAGGTGTTCATTAATCGAAAGGGAAAAATCTTTTAAATACACACGCATTACCTTATCCCTTGCATTAACGGCTTTTTGGGATTCGCACTTTGTCAACCGGATATGAATATAAAATTAAAGCTTTTAAGTGATGGCTTTTAAGACTGTCGACCACCGATGAGCGATATCGCATCGCTTCGGGGAATAGGTGCTGCACAATTATTACCAAAAGATCGTGCCGACAGCCGATAAGCGATATCGCATCGGGTTAGCGCATGGAAACAGAAGTAGGTGCATATACAATGGTTTGGGGTTACCGATTGCGATATCGCATCGCATCGGGGGTAGGAACCGGGTGCCTTACCGAAGTGCGTGGAATTCTGCCGACGGCCGATAGCGATATTGCATCGGGTCGGGATTTAAATCATAAAGCGGTTTCGCATGAGGTATCGCCGATAACCGATCGCCGATATCGCGTCGCATCGGGACATGAGTTATGTTCCTTTACTTGGTGTGTGTGTGTAACATTGCCGATCGCCGATAGCGATATCGCATCGGCGGAAACCAAAATGCCATTTAAATGCATCTCTCATGTTGTTGCGATATGCGATCTTGCGATCGCTTTTTCGCAATAACAAAAGATTGTTTATTATTTGAAACATTAATGTCCCAAAAAGGCTTAAATACATGAAAGCTCATTTGATTATGCGGCCTTTTTTGAACATGCAAGCATTGATGCCAAAATTTTAAAAGGGACCCATTCCATATGTTAATTTTTGAAAAATAAGAATAATATGAAATGGGGGGTTGTTGTAGGGCACAACAATTGGCGATTCACTGGAAGAACCAGTTATCTCTGAAAGTAATCCAAACACTTAAGCTTTTCAAAACTAGAAACTCAATCAGAAGGGAAAACTTTTAATTTAACTGGATATCCGCGCGTCCTGAACCAAGTGAATTCTGTTAACTTCTTTCCTTATGGTTTCGAGAAAAAATAAATACATTCTAAGTCTTAAAATAGGCATTTATTGGTTTATAATGATAAAACAAAAACTTTCCCAAATCAGCTTTTATAATTAACCCCTCTGTCATAGGTAGAGCCTCTGTTGCCAGCAAACGTTTATAGTCTCGACAGGGATACCTTTTAACCATAGTATTATTCACTTTTCCATTCACATAAGAGTGTAGTTAACAGAATGAGTCTAAAACATGTTCCCATATTTTATTTATCATCTGTTTTTTTCTTCTTTGTCATTGATAAGATAAAAAGCCATTGTCCTGGTTTGGTGGCCAGCTGTTGACAATGCCACTCACTGGTAATAATTTAACTGAACAAGCCGGCTCGTGATGAGACATCTTGTCTTGAAATTTCAAGCCATTACCCTGTTATGATAGGCAGTATTGGTAATGTCAGTCAAACTACTTTCCTATGAACATGGTAAGCAGGCTTGTAATAAGACCTCTTATCTTTAATCTTCTATATTTTAGAATTACACTCTGAGTAACCATAAACTTTAGTGAATGGGGTGAACAATTTTCTCCTTAAGAGCAAATGGATGACAGGTGAAGAGTTGAAGGTGCTGAAAATGGGTTAGTTTTTATCTTATAATGAATAACCTTTGGAGACCAGTTTTTGAAAACCGAGAATGATTTACAGAACTTTTACCTTTCGAAAAGAGTCTTCAAAACGTTAGGTGGTGATTTCAGAACAAACAGATATCTAGTTCCCTAGAAATTATTCCTTTTGGTTGAGGGTTCTACTATCTAAAAGCAAGTATTTGTATTATTTTGTGAGACACCTTTTTCAAACCAAGCTAAAGGTCAATGGAGATACTCTACAGTTTTATTTCCTATCGATCCTACAAACTACACAAATCTACAAAGAGGAGAAGGATCACCTTCTCAATTAAAGAATTTCTTCAAGACCAGGCCATTAACAGGGAGAGAATCTCTCAACCCTAATAAATCTTGCAATAAAAAGGTCGAATGGCCTATCTTTTCACAGATCTGAAATGGTCCAAGCCACATTTTCTGAAATTTGGTATGCTTACCTTTATCTTCATGGGCTTTGTCCCATTCGAGAACTAAGTCACCAACTTGGAAGTGTTTGGAATCGGATGAGGTTAAGTCAAAGGATGCTTTGATCATTTGTTGATGTTTGGCGTGAGTGATTCTGGCTTTCTCTCTTTCTTCTTCTAATTTGAGAATCTGGTCATGTCTAAGTTGAATAGAGGAAGAAGGAGTCTCTTCGATGTACTGTACTAGGGCTAAAGAGGGTAGAACAAGATTGGTAGGCAATACTGCTTCTTTTCCATATACTAGGTTAAATGGGGAAGAACCTATAGAAGCCTTTTGTGTAACCCTGTCAGCCCATAATGCAAACACTAGAGATTTGTGCCAGTTTCTATGATTCTGTTCAACAGTTCGCTTAATGATTTTGATGAGATTTTTATTAGTAGATTCTGCTAAACCATTTCCCTGGGGATAATAATTAGCAGAATATTTTAGTTTAAATCCCCTCTTAATAGCAAAATCATATATAGCATTTCCTGAGAAATAGGAAGCATTATCAAATACGAGAGCGTTTGGGACACCAAACCTGGTAATGATGAATTGGTCTATGAACTCGATGATTGCTTCTGAATTTGCTGCCTTCAAAGGAATAGCCTCTACCCATTTGGTAAAATAATCAGTAGCGGTGAGGATATACCTGTGTTGTTTGGAAGATGGTGGAGTAATCTCTCCAATGATATCTAATCCCCATTGTTCAAATGGCTGTTCAATGTTGATAGGTTGCAAGGGGAAAGCTGATTTCCGTTGTCTTCCACTAGCAGTTTGGCAATTGAAGCATTTTCTTACGTGTTCGTGAGCATCTCTAAACAGAGTAGGCCAATAATATCCAGCATGAATAATCTTGTGAGCTGTTGTGTCAGCTCCAAAATGTCCTCCAGCTGGTCCATCATGTAACTCCTGCAAAACCTTTTGGGCTTCAGGTTTCTCAAGGCATCTCAGTAGAATAGAATCATAATTTTTCTTAAAGAGCACATCATCAATGAGAGTGAAATTCTTTGCTTTCAACCTAATGGCCCTTTTATTTTTGTAAGATAAATTTGGAGGAGCATAACCGTTCTTCAAATAAAATATTAAATCTGCATATTGAGATTCAGAATCAGTGACACTTATCTGATTGATGGATTCAGTCTGATCCAAATCGCTTGATTCAGGGATGTTTGATGCTCCTGCCAATATCCTGCAAAAAACTTGGCCCCTAACAATCTTTGCTGGCTTTATTTCTAGGTCATATTCTTGAAGTGCTGTGACCCAATTGGCCCTTCTTTCACCTAGTTCTTTTTGAATTAAAAGTTGCCTTACCGCTGGGAAAGGGACTATAACTTTCGTGTGAGTTTTCAAAAGAAAGGGCCTGTAATGTTTAACTGCTTTGAACACAGCAAAGGCTTGTTTCTCCACGTCAGGATAATTTAGTTCGGCACCCTGAAGATTTGAGCTAAAAAATGAAATGGGTGCTTCCAAGTTGTGAGCATTTGGCTGCGTGAGAACTGCAGCATAGGATACATCGGACGCAACGGTATACAATGTAAAATGATTAGAAAAATTGGGAGTATTCAAGGCTGGGGCATTGATTATTGATTGCTTGATAACATCAAAAGCTTGCTTTTCTTCTGCTCCCCACTTGAAGATTGAATTCTTCTTGATCATCGTCTGAAGTGGTAATACAATTTGAGAGAAATATGGAACAAATCGTTTGACAAAATTAATCTGACCCAAAAATGACTGCATTGATTTTTTATTGTGTGGGAAAGGGATTTTGGAAATTTCCTTAATCCGATCAGGATCAATATAAATGCCATCCTTGGATACTATAAAGCCTAAAAGCTTTCCTTGATCAAGAGCAAAGAAAGACTTCTTTGGGTTTAGAGAAATACCATATCTTTTGCATCGCTGAAAGATTTGATTTAAGTCATGCAAATGATTATATCTCTTTTTAGAATATACAGTAATATCGTCTAGGTAGATGACTACTGATCGATTAATTAACCCTTTGAAAGCTATATCCATGGCTCTCTAGAATGTCGCTCCCGCATTTATGAGTCCAAAAGGCATTTTCTGATATGCGTAAGTTCCCCATTTTGTTCTGAATGTGGTTTTAAGTTGGTCCTCAGGATGAACCAAAACTTGGTTATATCCGGAGAATCCATCAAGAAAGGACATCAATTCAGAACCTGCTACTGATTGAAGAATTTGCTCCATAGTAGGTAACGGGAAATTATCTTTCAAGCTCGCTTTATTGAGGTTCCTGAAATCAATACAGATTCGAATGTCGCCATTCTTCTTCCTGACTGGCACCATATTAGAGACCCAATTTGAATGTCGGACCGGAAAGATAATTTTGGCTTTCAAAAGCTTATTAAGCTCCGACTTTATCTGGGTCTCCAAATTTGGATGTATTTTTCTTAATTTTTGCTGAATTGGTTTCTGATCAGGAAGCATAGGGATGGTATGCTGGATAATAGATGTATCATATGTCTTTAGGTCATCATATTTCCAAGCAAAGACCTGTTTGTTTTTTCTCAATAGTTTAACAAATGCTTCCTTTTCTTCTTGGGAAAGTCCTATTCCTAAGTTGATGTTTTGAGGAGCATCTTCTGTGCCTAGATTTATTAATTCAAACCTAAGGGTGGAACTTTGAAGCTTTGCATTAATTACAGGTTTAAACCTGTCTTTGATATCATAAAGGTCTTCAAGCTTCACCACGGGTTTGGGAATTGAATTTTCTTGAGGCGCTTGTTTCATCTGTAGATCGTGATCATCTTCCTCAATGACTTGATTGTCATAGGATTTTTCCGAAGTTAGAAATTGCAAGATATCTTCGTCATGGTTAAATACTCTCCAATTAGTGACATTGTCAGGAATTGAAGGCCTAAAAAGTAATTCTACAGAAAATCTATCAAGGCTGTAGTCTTCGAAAGGTAGAAGCTTAGAAGCTACATTGGCTAGAAGGTCGGCTGCTGAATTTTGTGACCTAGGAATGGAAGAAATGTTGAAGGCTGAAAAGTGTGAGGTAAGATCCTGCACTAACGATTGATAATGCTTAAGGTGAGTCGAAAGGCAATGAATTGCATTTCTGACTTGTTTAACAATGATTTCTGAATCACCGAACACCTTTAGGTATCGCACTTCAAGGCCGATCGCTTTATATAAACCTTGGACCAAAGCTTCATATTCGGTTGTGTTATTAGTACACTCAAATTCTAACCTACAAGACAGCATTGTCTTTTCTCCTTGCGTGCTAACCAAAATGCAACCTGCTCCTGAGCCTTCACTGGACTTAGAGCCATCAAAATATAAAGAACAAAATAAAGAAGTATTAACAAAAATATCTACATTTTTCTCAGCATCATTAAAACATCTAGACTTATCAGTTTGTGAAAAATTTTCAATTTGAGATGTAAAATGATTGACTGAAAAAGGAGATGGTTGGGCAACAAAGTTGCTGAAGAATGACTCTGACGAATAGTTCCCCAAGATATTGTTGTTGAATGCCACAGGTTGGTTTTCTTGCTCAAATTCAGTAACTGTGTGGGTCATATGTTTCTCTCGATCGATCCTTATTTGATTTGGCTTTCCCTTGTAGGGAAGCCACATATGTGACCAATCTGTGGAAATATACCCATGCAGTTTTTCGGACCAATCTCTGCTCAAAATTAAACCATAAAATTCAGGTATGTCGGCAATTAAAATGTCAATTCTCTGCACAACCCTAGGGTCGGCAGACAACCTGATGGTTACAGAATTAATTTCTCCCACAACCTGCACTTTAGTCCTATCCAACTGTACAATATGAGTGGCTGACTTCTGGGGTTCAATGTTCATCTTAGAACAAACTGAAGCTGGCATTATATTAGATGAAGCCCCTGAATCAATTAAACAGTTGTGCAGGTTTCTATTATAAATCTCATAAGTTAGCAGGAAGGGGGGAGTGTGAGAATTTGATTTATCTCCGATTAAAACAGAATCGGTAATTTCAACCATACCTGCAGGAGGCTGGCCTGAATCGTTGGCAGCTCTTGCACTGGGAAGGGGAGTAGAGGGAACAGCATTTAATTCTTTGAGGAGTAGCTTTTGTTGATGTTTCAGTTTACTAAGTTCAAACATGGTTATATTTGCTTTAGTTTTCTTCATGTCATCGACAATGTTATATTCCATTGAATCGGATACCACTAAGGTTTTAGATGTTGAAGGAGAATTAGAATTTGAAGGCTGGTTTTGAGGAACTACTGCAGGTGATTTCTTTGGAGGCACTTTTTCTTTGGTTGTGGTCGCTCCTGCACTCCTCTTCTTTGAAGTTGCCTGGGCGGGTTCAGGAGTGCTTTTACTTCTTGTAGTAACCGGAAAGGCTTCTTCTTCATTCTCCATATCAGAGTTTGGAAGTATAAAATCCCACATTCCGTGGCATTCAGCTACTTCTTCTTCATCATCGGTCTGTGAAGGTGTTTCCTCTTCCTCTTCTTCTTGGTCTGAATCAGCGTTAGATATAACATTGGGCGGCTTAGATTCGGTTTTCTTAAAAGTTCTGAATGGTCTTTTGTTTGAAGTTTCGGCCACCTGCTTTTTTATCTCAACCATTTCGTTAGACAATGTTTTAAGGACCTTTTGTAAACCTTCCATGTCATACGGGTCCTTCGGGGTTTTCTTCTTGGAATCTTCTTTAAACGAGACTTTTTTAGCTTTTCTATCCTCTAGAGCAGCTTTCTTTTCAAGAGCATTGATGCGCTTTTCAACAGCAAGTGCCTCTCTCATGTTTTCAGCTAAGGTAGGTTTGCCAGCCCTGTCTACAAAAATGGCTATGTTGGCAGGTAGGGCAGTGATATACCATTCGCTTCGGATTTGTTCACTTGGTTTAGAAGCGGTAGGGATTTTATTCAATGGTTTATTAAATCTAGCATTAAACTCCTTTATTGGTTCCCTATGCTCTATTCTCAAATTGGAGAGGTCGTTTATTAAAGTTGCTAAGGACCTATCATCTCCATATTTGGTAAGAAACTGCTCTTGACATGTGTTCCAACTGGTAATTGAACCAGAAGGTAAGGAAAAATACCAGGATCCTGCTGATCCCTGTAAAGTGTAAGGGAAAAGTCTTACAACAACATCTTGCTCTGTCACTCCTTTTAGGTTAACTGCTAACATAAAGTTATTGATGTGTTCTTCAGCCTGGGTCCCATCATCTGGATTGAATTTAGGCAGCCATTTTTCGGGATAATTGGGTAGATCATGCAAGGGTGCAGGCATATTGACTGCTCCTGGCCTAGTCCATGGATCTGCCATTATGATAGCAACAGTGGTTGAGACTACTGCTGGGATTCCGGATGTATGGGAAGGGATTAAAGATGAGGAGTGAATAGGTTGGGATATTGATGCTTCTGATCCCTGGTGAACGACAATTTGCAATGGGGGAGTGGATGATTGACCTCGCAGAGGAGAGGATGCAATGGAGGAGGTGGATGAAAGCCCTTCACTATCAGATCTTTCAGTAATTTTCTTTGCCCTTTTCCTTTTAGGTAAAGGAAACTCAGTGGGTTCAATACCGAGTTTTTCGCTCTGAAGTCTGGTGAGAGGGTGAGTGAGGTTGAACTGCGAAGTCGCACTGCTTTCTGATACCTCAGATTTCTGTGGTGAAATCGAGAAGCTCTGAAGTTTATGGATTAGAGACTGGACTTCAGGTGATTCGAGACTTAATTGTTCTGGGGTATGATGGGTTTGAGTAGTGGTAGTTGATTCCCCTTCTCCTTGTTTGGATACCGGCGAACCAGTGTGCAAATGGGGAGGTCGAGGGGATTCAGAGGGAGAATTACTCTTAGAACGGCTTATAGGTTTGGACTTATGTGCCATTCACAGTTGAGGCCCTCCTTCTAGCGCCAATTTTGTTGAGGCCTCGAAAAGCGCTGCCACAACAAAGGGGAAACCACCCGGTCCGGACCTTGAAAGCAGCTCCTTTTCCGTTTGGAATAGTGGCTCCGACTGGGGATAATGGGACCAGTTTCCCAATAATGGATAAAAGTGGGATGGACGAGTAACTTATGAGGTATGATAGTGATAAGTGAACAACTAAAACTATCAGCGAAATATATATTAACTATAATCTAATCCCGGGACTTATCGATCTTTCAAAGCGTAGCGTTTGATAATCTGTGCTTTAAGGCAGGCATATAGATGACTCTAACACTAAAGCATAGACATTTAAACCATTTAAGATTGCTCTGCATAATTAGTTATGCAGAGTGATAATAGCGAATTACTACACATTGTCATTCATATCATTGCTACATGCATGATTAAAAGAAAGGCATATCACAAAACATCCAATAGTGGAATGAAATGAAGATCTGCTGTTACAGCGCATACATGTATTCAACAATAGCAAAAGATAATAACACAGCAATTCATATAAAAAGAAAGAGGACAGATGCAGATAAAAGTACCATGTAAGCTGCTCAACAATCCATTATGTAAATCGCTATGTCGCAGTCCTCCTTTCAAACCAGAGAGCATTCCAAACAAGAGACAATAGTGCACAAATGCATAAAACAGCCTTCTCGTCAAATAAAGGACTATTGGTCGAGTTTCACAAAAGAATATAGGCTAAAGCACAGTAGTGCAAACTTCAGCCTTTAAGTCTATTACAAAATTTTACGACCCTTTCCAAAACAATGAAAAGGTCTATAAATACTGATCTAATCTAAATATCTAAGAAAAACTGAACAACTATTAAATTGGCATCAATAACTATTTCTCCATCTTTCTTGGCGATATGTCAGTTGAGGTTTAAAGGCAAAAAGCCCACCGAATGAAGCATTGTTGCCGACTGCCAGATCGCCAAGAAAGATGGAGAAATAGTTATTGATGCCAATTTAATAGTTGTTCAGTTTTTCTTAGATATTTAGATTAGATCAGTATTTATAGACCTTTTCATTGTTTTGGAAAGGGTCGTAAAATTTTGTAATAGACTTAAAGGCTGAAGTTTGCACTACTGTGCTTCAGCCTATATTCTTTTGTGAAACTCGACCAATAGTCCTTTATTTGACGAGAAGGCTGTTTTATGCATTTGTGCACTATTGTCTCTTGTTTGGAATGCTTTCTGGTTTGAAGGGAGGACTGCGACATAGCGATTTACATAATGGATTGTTGAGCAGCTTACATGGTACTTTTATCTGCATCTGTCCTCTTTCCTTTTATATGAATTGCTGTGTTATTATCTTTTGCTATTGTTGAATACATGTATGTGCTGTAACAGCAGATCTTCATTTCATTCCACTATTGGATGTTTTGTGATATGCCTTTCTTTTAATCATGCATGTAGCAATGATATGAATGACAATGTGTAGTAATTCGCTATTATCGCTCTGCATAACTAATTATGCAGAGCAATCTTAAATGGCTTAAACGTCTATGCTTTAGTGTTAGAGTCATCTATATGCCTGCCTTAAAGCACAGATTATCAAACGCTACGCTTTGAAAGATCGATAAGTCCCGGGATTAGATTATAGTTAATATATATTTCGCTGATAGTTTTAGTTGTTCACTTTTCACTATCATACCTCATAAGTTACTCGTCCATCCCACTTTTATCCATTATTGGGAAACTGGTCCCATTATCCCCAGTCGGAGCCACTATTCCAAACGGAAAAGGAGCTGCTTTCAAGGTCCGGACCGGGTGGTTTCCCCTTTGTTGTGGCAGCGATTTTCGAGGCCTCAACAGCTCCCTATAATCTGGACACATGCGCCATGATCCATCCTTCTTGTGCACTAATACTACTGGAGCAGAGAAAGAACTTTGACTCGGTTGAATTATACCAGCCTCTAGCATTTCTGCAACCATACGTTCAATTTCACTCTTTTGGGCATAGGGATATCTGTACGGCCTGACGTTTGGAGGAACACTTCCTGGAATCAAATGAATAGCATGATCATGATCACGAATAGGTGGGAGACCTTTGGGAGTCTCAAATACCTTGGAATGATTGTCCAAGACTTTTTCGAGATCTGGAGAAATAGATGATTACAATGTGGAAACATCTAGCGAACATAATTGTGCAATTACACCCCTTTGTGCCTTTTTTAGAAGCTTTGTCATACCATTAGAGCTAATTATCTTTCCCAGTTTCCCTACAATACCCCTTAATTCAACTTCCTTTCCTTCCACAGAAAATTTCATGAAAGGTTCTTCAAAATTGAAAGCTATTGTACCCAAGTATTGTAGTCATTGTATTCCTAGTACAACATCAGCACCTCCCATTGGAATGGAAAGCATTGGGCTAGTCAATACATATTCTCCCATCGATAGCTTGATATTATGGCACTTTCCAGAGAAATTTATTGTTCCTCCATTTGCAACCATCACTTGACACTCTGATGCTGGGTATAAGAAGCAATTCAATTCTTTTGCTACCTTACAACGAATAAAATTGTGGGTACTTCCTGAATCAATCAACATTAGTACCTTTTTCTTCTTGATTGGTGCTTCTATCTTGATGGTTTGAGGAGTGGTAATTCCCACCAATGCATTACAAGATATGGTCGGATTCATTTCTTCTTTATCTAGGCTTTGTTCCTGGAGTATATCCTCTTCTTTTTACCTTTCTTGCTCCTTTTCTTCTTCCTCTTCACAATCTATGTAGAATAATTTCTTCTCAGCACACTTATGACCTTTAGTGTATTTGCTATCACAACCGTAACAAATCCCTTTTGCTCTTTTTTCTTCCAATTGTTGTGGTGTCAACCTTATAGGTTGTGGAAGAGTAGGAGCAACCACACTTCCATCTTTATAGTTGTGAGTGGTATGATTCCTGGTTGCGGTAATTTTGCTTTCCATTTTTCTTGCTATCCTGAATGCATTCTCTAATGAATCAGGTTCCCAAAGGCGAACATCATGTTGGATTTTATCCTTTAAAGTCCCTATGAACACATAAATCCTATGCTCCTCTGGAATATCTTTTACCCTTATGTTCAATTTTTGGAACTCCTCAATGTGCTCCATTATTGAACCCTTTTGTTTGAGACTTATCAATTGGCTAAAAAAAGTGTTGCTTTTTGTATCCTCATAATGTGCTATCAATTCTTCCGTAAAAATTGCCCAAGTGATAAATTGTTTACGAGATCAAAGCCATTGATACCATACAAACTGATTTGGTTCCAAATATAAAGTTGCAATACGTACCTTTTGTGTGTTTTGCACATTATTGAGATCGAAAAATTGCTCCATTTGTAATATCCATGTTGCGGGATCCTTGCCATCAAACTTCCTCATATCGATTTTTGGAATATGGTGGGTTTTCGATCCCACATTAGAGTCTAAGAAATCATGATTAACATTTCTTTTGTTCTCATCATGAGTTTCCTTTACTACCTTTTCACCATTGGTAAGTATTTCTTGTAGAAAATTTGTCAAATCTGTCTTCATATCTGCCATGCCTGTCTTCAAATTTGTGTTCAAATCTATCTTCAAGTTGTCCATCTTAGCTTCTATCCCATTCATCTTAGCTTCCATGCCATTTATCTTAGCTTCTGTTAGCTTTTGTGACAGTGACATTTGTTGCACTTGTTCTTGTAATTTTGATATATCATGTAGCATTTCTTCATCTTCTTCATGAGTCATGCTAGAGCTTTCAGGTTCCTTACTAGGTGTTTGCATTTTCTTTCCTTGGGGCATCAGTTACCGATAATAATGCTCTACTATGCCCTTTGAATTCCTTCAAAATAAATTTTCAAACCAAGCTTAAGCAAAAATTTAAGAAAATCTACACACCTTTTTTCACTTTGTAGGAGCTCGATATTGCCTCTCATGTATCTCTGTACTTTCCAATCATCTAGTTCTAAATTTGTGACCTGCAGTAGCCCTTTGTGTCCTCTTTCCAATGCCACAAGTCTGACCCAAATTGGATTCGCCAAGGTAGAGTTATGCGAAATCTCCCACAGTGACTTGATTATAGACTAGTTGAGTAGAGTAAACTTGTACGACATGCCATGAGTCACTGTTTCGACCTTTGGATCTAAAAAATGCATACAAGAAACTACAGTCCGTCCTCTTTCTTTACCTTCTTACGAAATTTCAATCCGATCCCCAGAGAGAAAGTTATGACGATTTTCCCAGGTCACCTGTTTGGAATGTAATTTAGGAGTCTGCAAAGACCAACTTCCTCAGATCATATCTCCGCAAATATAGCGCGAAAAGCACTGAAATTCGAACCCAAGGTTTAGCACGATTTCGTCTCAAATGGGTTTTTTTTTCAACTTCTGAAACATCGCAGAAAACAGTTATAGCGAAAATGCCACGATGACCTGTTTGGAGCAGCGAAACCCTAGAATCCAAAGCTCTGATACCAAATGTTATGAAACCAACTCAAGAAAAGATAGAAAAGATAGATCAACACCTTAGAATTTAGCCTCTTCGAGGGGGAAACCTCCTTTACATTACATAAATGAACAATTCTTGGATGATTCAAATGACAAAACCTCCTTTCTATATATAGGAGTCTAAGGAGTCACAATATAACCCAGCCAACCTAACAATAATAATATAAAGCCACAAAAATAACAATAGAGGGATTCTATGGGGCACAGTAATAACAATATGGGGATAATAGGGGCACAACAATATTAATAAGGGATGCAACTACAATAGTAATGGGGTAATTACTAGTATTATAGGGACCCAACATTTGTCCAAGAAACTTCTATGAATTTTGATGATAAGTGTAGAAGTGTAGTAGCATTACTTCTCATTATATCAGCTCTAGATGAAAACATTTTTTCTAGTATTTTGTATTAATATGGTGAAATATGCAATGAAAAAATGTTTTGGGATATTCTTGAGATGAGGTATAGCATGAATTGGAGTGAGAAAGTTAAATTTTATGAATGTATTTTTAAAAATGGTGATTGTGTTGAAGGCATCATAACTGGGATCAAGACTCAAAGTATGTATGTAGTTGACAATAGAGTAGCATATGAGGAAACTTTGTGTGATGGAGCGAGTTATGAAGTCAATATTAAGGAGAATTATGTATCTCATGAAGAGTGGTTCAATCTGATGCATGAAAATCGTCTTATTGATGAGTTGTTTTTTTGTGTGAAGAGATGCCTATCTCCATACACAAATCAAATGTAGGACAACATGTTTGCAACAATAGAGTTGATTAAATAGGTTGAAGACATGAAAGAACAAACTATGACAACAGAGAAAAATGAAGGAAGGAAAACTTTGTTAAAAGAGGAGGATGACAAGAATCAATATGGTTCTTTTTATGATCTTTTATATAAATATAACATTGCTTTTAAGTGTGCAGATATTGACAGTCAAGAAGAGTGAATAAAACTTTAAGAAAATGCAAGCATTAAGGACAAGTATAAGTCTTAAGAACCTGCAACAATATTGAATACAAAGAATTAGCCCGCAATCAAGATCAAGAAGAAAGGAGAAGCTCCACTACTACCTTATGGAAAGAAAGTTGAAAATGAAATTGCACCAACGAATGATCAAGTATGATTCCTTTAACAAGAAGGCAAAAATGAAACCTTTGTTCTCAATTTTTTTTAGGTACCATTGTAATCCTAGCTAAGACTAAGACGAACAGGAAAGTTAATATTTAGGTCGTGATTAAGGGGAGGCGTTAGAATATTAATCATGAAGTCATCCGTGACTGTTCATATGACGACGAGTCATTAATGTCAGTTGGTAGGGACTCGGCAAGAGTCGTCTATATTTAGGGAAACAGTAATGATAATCGGTGAATCCTTGTAGAATCTACGGTTGTCTGCTTGTATAAATTGTCTTATGTTGAATGCAATGAGCAAGATCTTTTTAGGAGTCTTCATATTTCTAATATGGTATGCGATATTCAGCTTTCGAGAGACCCTTCTAGATGCATGAGATGACATAAAGTTGCCTATTCTTTAGCAAGGTTCTCAATGGAATTTATAACAATCTATTACATATGATGTACACAAGAAACAATAGATTAGGTTATTTAAAGAATAGGTCTGTAAATCAAAATATGAGGATATGTATGGTATATTTATCATATTTAAATAGAAATATTTTAGTGATGAAAAAGTTTATTATTTTTTGTTTAAATAGAATTTTTTGATTTGGGAATTAGATGAGTATTAAATTATAATGTTTATTATTTTATATAGTATAAAAAAATAGATGTTGTTAGTTGAAAAACATATCTAATAAAGAGATTGATTTCCATTTGATTATAAAAAAAATTAATTTGTAAATAGACTTTGTTAGAATACAATGGGTCAATATCATAATTTACTAATAGCATATGGCCAAAAAACCTTAACTCGTGTTCATATGGAACATGTTTATATTACAATTTTTTAATTAATCAAGTTAATTAAAAATCAAAAGGACATAAAGACTTTTCAAATAAAACACAATCTTTGATTTATGACTATTTTTCCAGGAAAGTTAAATTCTTACCATCTATCTAGTAACTGCTAATGATTAAAATAAAATTATGTAACCCCTATTTCAAAATAGACATGCCTAAAATTATGGAACCCCTATTTCAAAATAGACATAACTAAAATTGAGAAGTGTATATTTTGAAAGAATATATACACATATCTAATATATATAATTCCATTCCAAACATAAACCTAAGGAAAAATGTGATATCTGTATAATTTACAATATTGTATATAACATCATATAATTTATTTTTTATAATATAATTAGATATATGAATGAATAGATAAATTTTCATAATTTACTATTCTAATATAAAACTATACACTTTATTCTAGTCCATAATTTTATTGGCAACATTTATGATTAAAAACATCAAAAAAAAAAAAATTAAGACTTTCCTATTAGGAAAAAAAAAATTAATGTTTTTTTATTATAAATGTTCATTACAATATTTTAAAATATTGAAAAAACAAACTTTCAATTTATTTTCCAATATTGAATTTTAAACCACCAAACTCAAACTTGATAAGCATGGTTTTATATAGCCTCTTCCAGGTCTGGAGTACGAAGATCGTATTAGTTGAATTATTAGGAACTGTGGATAGAGGTATGTCTTCTAATGCTTAACCTACTGATTTTTAGGGACTGATCGACCGTAAGCCTTCTGTACAACGTACTTAGAATTTCTATAATTCACTATCATGATTCAATAGAATCTACAAAACCCGTCAATAATTCACTATCATGATTCAATAGAATCTACAAAACCCGTCAATTGTTTCCGGCGTCTCTTATGATTTGGTTGTATTAAATTCTATGAAATATAGTTCGATTCAACTCCTACGGTTTGGTTGTGTTAAATTCCATGAAATATGCTAAAAATATTCGTATAATGAGGATTTGTGCTATAAGATATGATCTTACTACTGAAAAATACAAGTCCTTGAAATTTGATTTTTTTGTTCCCAAAAGTGGTGATTGGGCCATCCATTCAAATCCCTAAAGCAGGCTGTCCTTCAGTCAATGAACATCATTTTGGAAGTGGAAACAAAGATAAACTTTTTACAAGGTCTGATTAGATTCATGAACATTTTCTCTTTAACCGGTCTCACCAAGTTCATCGCCATTTTCTTAGTCAAAGACGGCAAGCGAATATTAAATTTTTAAATGGCCATGATGCGATAGTGAAAATGCAAGGTATAACAACTTATATAATTAATTAGGTTGATAGGCCTCTTTCTATTCGAATTGGGCATTTTAATATTTTTGTTGATTATAGATTTTGATTAGATGGTTTAATTGTTGAATTGAGACTTTTTATCCATATTAAGTTTAAGAGAAATTTTTCGGCGTAAATCACAAGATATAAATCATTTGTCGACGCATTTCGAACCAATTAATGTGGTTCATCGTCAGGACAAGTTGAAGAAACAGATCCAGCTTAGCATGTTAAATAGTGTGAGCAGAGCCTCCAACGGCTATCTAATTTTGAACCAACTAGTGTGGTTCATCGTCAGGACAAGTTGAAGAAACAGATCCAGCTTAGCATATTAAATAGTGTTAGCAGAGCCTCCAACGGCTATCTTGTACAACGGCTAATTTTGACTTTAGGACGAGAATCATACAAAATATTATAATTTAATGGAAATGAATTATATTAAGTGACCAATAAAAATTATATAAAATTATAAATTAATTTAAATGGTTTAAATTAAAACATGCAAATATATTTTTATGGTTGCCCTTATATTAGTGGATGGAATTCACTACAATGTAAACTATATGTTTAAATTAAAATTTTATAAAATTTAATTAAAAATTTACCAAATTATTTGTTAATTGCCACCTATCAAGATAAAAAAGGTTATATAGCTAATTTTTCTTCTTGTTTAGTTTAATAAAATATTTTAATGTCATGATGTGTTGTATGTACTCCAAACACTAATAAAATTGTAAAATGAGTTATATGAATATTTATTTAACTTTTATTTAATTATTTTTTAATATAATTAAACATTTTTTGGTAGATAAAAGTTATATATATATATATATATATATATATATAATTGACATTGAAGAGAATGATAACAAGTTAATAATTATTTATTTAATATTGAATGATGGCATTTTTTTTAATATAATGCTCATATTATAGTATACATGTCATGTCATTAGAGTATAGATTGATACAATGAGAGTTGTACAAATTGGACACATGTTATTTTTACATATTTTTTTCAAATTATTTTTTTTGTAAATTATAAAATAAAACTCGTAAAAATTGTCTATTCAAAACTTTACACCAATGAGGGAATGGAATTTTTGAATTTAATTAGACACCATTTGTGTTTATGGTACATAATAATTAATATAATGTTATTTTTCAAATTATTTATATTTATTGTACATAGTAATTAATAATATAGTACACAAAAGTCAATTCTTAAGAGGGGAGACATTTCAACCAATCATATTTGAGATAAATAGAAATAAATTTTATTTAAAAATAATAAATTTAATTTCATAATGTTAAACTTTGGATAGATTTTAAATTTTTTAGTCAAAGAAAAACTAATAGCAAGTCAATGAAAAATTGAATACGTTAAGGTATAATAAGAAGTGGAAAGATTAAAAAAATCTTATACTCCTATGCAAACTTGTGGATCAAACTAAAAATGTAATGGATCAATTTGTACAGTAAATCAAAGTAGAGCTATAATGGAGGAATTGCATCAAAGAAATATGTTTAGTTGTATGCATTTATGTTTAATTTCCAAGCAGTTCCTACCAAATCACGGTTTCGTCTCTCGAATTCTAAACATGAAATTTGTTTTTTAAATTTTGTTATTTTACTGTTTGGGGCTCCTGGAGCTTAAACCTTTTTTTTTACCCTGGTTTGACCTATGGGGTTCATTCTCCAATTATGTTGGACCAAACAACTATTCCAATGAGGGCGATAACTTCACGGGGGCTCCACTCGAGGAGAAATACCATACCACGTGGGTTCATATTGGAGTATATATATTGAGGAAAAAATGGCATAAAATATT
The DNA here is from genome assembly GCA_031772625.1 of Pinus tabuliformis. Taxonomy (NCBI): domain Eukaryota; kingdom Viridiplantae; phylum Streptophyta; class Pinopsida; order Pinales; family Pinaceae; genus Pinus; species Pinus tabuliformis. The sequence continues at coordinate 394,302,302 of CM062810.1, forward strand.
GGGGGATATATAGGGGGTAAAGCGTTTTTATATTGGAAGGTATAAAAAATTGAATTCAAAGTTAATGAAAATATATAAAGGGGTATAAAAAATGTTAATGAAAAAATGGATACCTACAATATCTAGTGGAATTAGGTGTTTTTTAAATTGGGAAGGTGTATTGGGTTCATATTGGTAGGGAGTTAAATAATGTGATTTTTAGGGGTATTTCCCAATATGTAGTCAAATTAAGGGTATTGTTTAATATTCCGCGAACGCACATGATAGGACAAAGGTTCATTGATTGAATCCCCCATCAATAACTTGAATGTATAATTTTATGAAGTTTAAACTTAATATTATGGATTTTTGAATGGAATCTTACTTTTGTCCAGTTTAATTGTGCAATTGATGATGAATGGGCTCCAACCTGATTGAGGCACCAACCTCAATGATGAGTAGGCTCTAGCCTGCTCTAGTCTGCAATCTGATTAAGGCACCAACTTCAATGATAAGTGGGTTTCAACCTGCTCTAGGATCCAACCTAATTGAGGTTCCATCCTCAGTGGGGCACCCACTTCCTTCTTCAACTCCTTGTGGACCTCTATTTCATATCATTTTTCAAAGAATATCCATTAGCATCATTTATAAATGTTAATCACTGAATCAAAAGTACAATCTACAAACTGAAAACATTGTCATTGCACTCTCTATCACAATTTTCAAGCACAATCACTGTCATAACCTACAACCACTGCCACTACATTCGTTGTTACTCCCTGTAATCACTGACACTGCAATCATAGACACAAACCATTATATCAATCGTTGTTAATGGTTGGCATATTGTTTCCCATAGTTTGCTCCAACTAATTCATCGATATGATATCACAAACTCCTTCTTGGAACCTTTTTTTACTATAGATCCAAATCTAGTGTAGCCTACAAATGAACCCTCAAAACCAAGTAATGGATACTTTAAACATAAAAAATGTCAACAATGTATTTCATGCGTTTGGATGTGACCATCTGAGAGGCCTAATCATGGAGCTTCTTCTAGAATCCAATTTGAAAAATAGAGAAATTATGGAGCACCTCATTATGTGGAAAACCCAATCAACTGAAAATGTAACACAGGAATATGCATTCTACATACATAAGAATCCACAAATAATCAACATTGAGGGAAATGCTAGTTTAAAGAGGAGGGGTACATAAAATGCCTAACCATAACCCTCATTTATTGTTTTACTTTAATTGTAGTTATGCTAGTTTTGTATTACTACATTCTATCCCTCTGTGTTTTATATATACATCAAGGATATCATTTGGTTAATCACCTTATGTTGTGCATTTGATATACTATAAACGGCTTTTCCCTTTTTGAATATTATTCTTATCCATTCACCATTTCACTTGATCTGAGCATGTCATTATTTCATTATGTATTTTATTTTTTTTGGGTTATTTGGTCCATAATATGGCATAAACGAATAGTCCAATATATTATACTATCACTCCCCAAGAAGTCTCAACTATGTCTTATCCCCGATGTTGTTGACCATCAATAAATACCAATTAAGGATCGTTTAATTGATCAACCTTGACATAACCAATTACCTTACATTGCACAAGCTTATAAAGAATGTAAATTAGTTAAATGAATTGTAGGATATAGATTTATTAAACTATATGCTATATTTCCGTGCATTACATATATTCATTGAGAGGCATGTTGAAGGGCTTTGAATATGTGATCTTTATAGGAGGGTGACATTCATGTTCCCTTAACCCTACATCGATGGATGGGGAAGCAAGCAGTGTTTGATTTTTAAATGTTGAGTGTACAAATGGTATTAATCTTAAGTCAACATCACTCTTTCTTTTTTAGTATGAATTTCTTAGCCCCCATAAAATAATTTTATTTTTTAATGCATTTCAAGTTCTCCCCAGATCAATCAATTGAGGGGAGAATATGGTACCCTATTTATCCTAAGTAAGAAATTCCTCCTATTTTCACCCACAACCCCCCACCATATTGATTGAGAGGAAAAAATATAAGAATCTTAAATGAGATAACTATCCTTATCTCGTAATTAAGGAAAGAAACTATGTCCTAAAAGAAAGCAAAGGACCTTAGATTGATCTACACTTAATGTTTGCATCACCTTACAAATTCAATGATCTTAAGGTTTTCTAAGCTCCCATGAGTGATTCTCCCAATGAAACACCACTAGGGTTAGTGCCAATATGGTTTCACCTTACTCCAACTATCTTGAAAGGTGATTTTAAGATCATATTTCATCTCCTTAGAAATGATGTTGATGAAGTGCTAAAACGACAAATAGTGATAAGTGTTTTGGGACCTCTTAACAATTTGAAAACAAGTATCATTTCCAATACTCATTTTTTCATAGAGGAAGAATAATTTAGTTTTCAAAATGGTGCACCAAAATATTTAAAAAATTAAAAAATGTAAGAAAGGAAAATGGAAAAGGAGTCGATGGTATTAATAGAAATTTAAATTATTCATTAAGAGTAGTAATGTGCACTTTACAACCCAATATGAAGTAAATTGTAACAACTATTCCCATATTATGTAATGACATAAAACTGGGTGATAAAATATTTATAAAACAAATAGAAATTAAAAATTTAGTAGACACAATGAATACATTATTCCCTAGGATTTCAAATGATCCTAGACTGATCCAGGGCGCTGAGGACACGAGTGGAAAATAAGCGCATGACCAGGGTTCGAGTTTCAGCGGGAGTTTACATCCATGGAGGGATGTAGAGGAGGGGGATCTTCTCCCTCCTACAAGGAGATCATGGCCAACAAGGGCAAGAAGCCCCCAGAAAAAGTCAAAAAGTTCACGGGAGAGGGAAAGAATAACACAGAAGAGGAGGAAGAAGCAGCTAAAATAAAAGAGAATAGTAGCACTAAAGACAAGGAGGAAGATGACAAAAAACAGGAAACAAAAGAGAAAAAGCAAAAGGGACCTTGTAAACCCAAAGCTGAAGTAACACCCAGAGTTGTTTTAAATGATCCTGCCCTGCAAGTGCATAGGGACCACATGCAAACCTATGCAATCATCTCCAAATTCATGGGACTATGGCCCACAAAAAAATCTCTACAAACATGGATCAAATACCATTGGAAACCTAAAGGGAGCATTGATCTACACCTTGGGTCAAAGGGTTTCTTTACCGTGGTGTTCACAAGTATTGAGGATAAAGACAAAGTGTTTGAAGGAGGGCCCTACTTCTATGCAGCAGCAGGCCTCTATATGAGGCCATGGAAGATGAACTTTATCCCGGAATGAGAAACGTTCATATCAATCCCAGTCTTGGTAAGACTCTATTCTCTACCTCTTGATTACTGGCAACCTGAATCGTTAGCTGACATAGGCAACAAAATAGGTAGGTTTGTCAAAGCTTCAGAAGCTACTAGAAGGGGAAGATACACTTACTTTGCTAGGATATGTGTTGAGATGGATCTATCAGGAGTTCTTCCGGATGAGGTGATATTGTAATTTTTTGATGAAGAATGGGTTCAAACGGTGGACTATGAGCATATTCCGTTTAGATGTCATAGATGCCATGAACATGGGCATCTTCTCAGAGATTGCCCTCTAGGCAAAATAGAGAATAAAAGCAAACCTAATACAATGAAAGATCTGGACACCTTTTACAAGGTAGTCCATAAAGGAAAGAGCGGCAAAAGAGGGCAAAGAATACAGCAAAATGAAGGACAATAGGTTAGGTGGAACCAGTTCCAAGTTCTGGAACAGGATGAAGAAAAAATTGCAGAAAATCAAACAAATAAAGGTAGTACAGAAGAGCAGGAAAAAGAAGGAAATCATGATCAAACATAGGAAAATGACAAGCAGAAAGACAAAAAATTGAGTGACACAGAACCAGAAATGGACCAGGAAATGACCTAGAGTGAAATGGAACTCGAGGAAACCGAGCTACAAGAGATACTGGAAAGAGAACACCTGGATCTGGAAGGATTCTTAATTTAGGGTACTTATGGTGGGGTAGATTCGTTGCCCCGGGAGGATCTCAATAGAATACAACAATTATATTTATGGAAAACTCAAGAAAAGAGTACGGAGGGAGCCAAAAACAGGAGCAGGCCGAGTAGCGAAGGAGTGAAAACGATAAAATCTACTTCGGGTTTAGCACCCAAAAACCCGGGAAAAAAGAGAGGCAGGAAAAAGCAGAATGAGTTATTGATGGAGTGTGGAAAGCTCATGATAGTCTCAGGTAAGATGAAAGATGTGACCAGCTACTCCTTCACAAATATTCAATAATGAGGTTTATTTCTTGGAATATTAGAGGACTAGGAAGCAAAAGAAAACAGAGATTACTTAGCAATAGAATGAAACAGGCTGCTCCAGATATAATTTTTATATAGGAAACAAAATGTTCCATTCAAAAGTTAAGGCAACTTCATAGCAAATGGCTCAGTAAGTTTGAATATCTAGAAGTTAAAGCATATAATATAGCAGGAGGTATTCTCACTCTTTGGAACGCTAAAAAAATTAACATAATTGATGCAGAGGCTGCTAGGAAATATTTATCAGTAATGATTCAGCCTGTAGGGGACAGGAGTACCTATCTAGTCACGAATGTGTATGGCCCTCAAAGAATAGAGGAGAAACTCAGGCTAATATATTCCCTTAGGTATCTCTGGGAGAGACAGGCAGAAATACCTTGGATCTTGGGAAGAGATTTTAATACGAGAAAAAAGGTGGAACTAGAGCACTAAGTAAAGATTCTTTAGCATTTCAAATCTTTATAGACAATATGAAATTAGTGGATGTGGAAATGAACAATGGCCTCTTCACTTGGAATAACAAGAGAGGAGGGGAGTCTCAAGTAGCATCCAAGTTGGACAGGTTCATTATCTCTAAGGATCTAACGCTAGTAGATAAGTAAATACTAGTAAGTGTTCTTCCCGTTGGAGGCTCAGATCACTGGCCAATTCAAATGGAGATCCAGGGTATAGGTACCCCCAAAAAAGACCTTTCAGATTTGAGAATATTTGGCTTTCACACCCAGATTTCATCAGTAATATTGAAAAATGGTGGGCAGAAGATCTTCAGGTCTATGGTACTAGAATGTTCATGCTCCATAAAAGTTTAAAGCACATAAAAATGAGGCTCAAAGAATGGAATAGGAAATATTTTGGCAATATTTTTACACAAAAGAAATCAGTTGAAAACAAAATGAAAAAACTCAACCAAGCTATGATCACAAAAGGGTTTGATAAAGACAAAAATAATCTAGTGGAGAAACATCATCAAGATTGGGAAAACTTGTGTAAACAAGAGGAGATATTCTGGAGACAAAAATCTAGAGTTCAATGGCTAAAAGAAGGAGAGCGTAACATAAGATTTTTCCACAGAACCACCATGGCGAATAGATCAGACAACATAATTTCCTTAATAAAAAAGGAGGATGGACAGCTGCTACAATCCCATGAAGATATAGAAGTGTTCTTAGTTCAACACTTCCAAGAAATAGCTCAGGAAAGTAATCCTGAAAGAGAACATCAATCAAGAACTTAATAAAGCACATACCTAAGCTGGTGTCTAGAGAGGAAAACTACAACCTCAACAGACTAGTTACTGAAGAAGAGGTCAATGAAGTTCTCAAAGACATGCAGAATGGCAAAGCACCTGGTCCGGATGGCTTCAATGTAGATTTCTTTAAAGCTTGCTGGAATATTGTAAAAGAGGACATTTTGAATGTTGTAGAAGACTCCAGGATTAACAGAACCATATTGAGAGCTATTAACACCTCCTTCATTTCCCTGATCCCTAAACAGGAAAATGCTCAAACTCCATATAGATACAGACTAATAGCTCTTTGCAATGTGGTTTACAAGATAATATCCAAGGTTGTGGTCAACAGACTTAAACCTCTGCTTCCTTCTCTGATTTCGAGGGAACAATGAGGATATGTTGAAGGCAAACAAATTCTGGACAACATTATTCAAGCTCATGAGGTGGTCCACTCATTAAATAGCACAAGGAGAGCTGGTATAATTATGCAACTGGATATGGCAAAAGCTTATGACAAAGTGAATTGGACCTATATCAGGAAAGTGCTAATGGTGTTTGGTTTTGATCACAACTGGGTGATATGGGTCATGGCCTTGGTTACCTCTTCCAGCTTTTCAATTTTAGTTAATGGCTCTCCTTCTGAGATTTTTCTTCCTTCAAGAGGACTGAGGCAGGGGGATCCGCTTTCCCCCTTCCTATTCATACTCATGATGGAAGGTCTTGGCCGGTCTATCAAGCATGCCAGAGTTATGGGCAAAATTCAAGGTCTTCCTCTAAAGGAGAATGGTCAGGCTTTGACACATCAATAACTTGTGGATGATACTACGTTACAAGGTATCCCCACAGTCAAAGAGGCTAGGGCATACAAGAAAATTCTTAGTGATTTTGCCATGGCTTCAGGTATGGAAGTTAACCTCTCCAAATCCAAAATTTTTTTCTTTAATACTCATATTTCCATTCAGAGAAATATCTCCAGAATTCTTGGCTTTCAGAGGGATTCCCTCCCTTCAAAGTATTTAGGAGTTCCTCTCACGGTGAAACCCTTGCAAAAGAGCATTTGGGAACCTCTGATCAAAAGAATGCAGGATAAAGTCAGTAATTGGATGATCAGATCCTTAAATCTGGTAGGTAGACTCATGCTGACAAAGGCGGTGCTCCAATCAATTCCAATTTTCATGCTATCAGCACTACTGGCCCCTAAAGGAGTTTTGCAGCAATTTAGAAACATCCAAAGAGATTTTCTCTGGGGCAGGGAGGAAGCTAGAAAGAAGTGGGCCTTGGTCTCTTGGGAAAAGATCTGTAAACCCAAGAATCATGGGGGCCTTGACTTAGATGACTAGGAGATCCTAAGTAAGGTTCTAGGGGCCAAACTTTGGTGGAGGTGGGTTAAAAATCCCAAGGCCCAATGGGCAAGCATATGGAAAGAAAAATATGCTAGCTCCTGGAATCACACTGAACTCATAAGGATGTCTGGTAACATAAAAGGCTCTACCATCTGGAATAAAGCCTGGGAAAACAAAGGTTTAGTTCAACGAAACAGCTTCTGGGAAATTAGAGAAGGTGACCTGGCCCTTTTCTGGGAGGAAAAATGGCAACAAGGACCAAAACTGTTAACAGAGGATTTTTGGAACCTTAAACATGAGACTAACACCCAAGGATTTTTGGGATGATACCCACAATAATGGAAAATGGAGGATATGGAAGGATATAGACTGCAAGAATGATAGAATGTTGAAAACAAAAGCAGAGGCTCTTGGAAAAATGTTAGAACAAAGGATGATTTTGGTCTATGAAGGGCAGGACCAACACAGATGGGGAAACAACACTAAAGGCATCTTTAATATCAAGGAAGCAAAAAGTGCTCTCCTTGAGCTGGATTCCCAGGCTCCGAACAGAATCTGGCTAAACCTTTGGAGACATCAAGGTTGGATGAAAATCAAACTCTTCATGTGGTTGGTTCTTCAAAGGAAAATCTTGACTTGGGACAACATTAGAAAGAGAGGCATACTTGGACCTTCCATATGCCAGCTCTGTGAAGCCCAAGAGGAAACTATGGAACATCTTCTCAACAGCTGTAATTTCACTTCCAGACTATGGGAGGCTTTTGCCAACATCTTTCAACAGTCTGACAGGGACAAGGAGAGTATTACTAACACCCTTAACAGATGGAGGAGAAATTTTTCGGATAATGAAGTTCTCAACCTTGCTTGGGCCCTCTTGCCAAGTTTTATTATTTGGAACATATGGAAGGAAAGGAATAAGAGAATCTTCAAAAATGAAAAGAATCCCGCTCCTCACCTGTTTGATCAAATCTTAAAACAAAACAAGGAGACGGTTAGCTCAATAGTTAGGAATCTCCCTAAAAATCCTCCCACAAGAGTAGACTTGAGAACTCTCAGGCTGTTAGGATTGTTGGGGATCATCCCCCTAAGTTAGAACAGAACAACAAGAAATAGGGAGTCTCAAAACGAATACTGGCAACCTCCTCCAAGAGGTTTTTTGAAATACAATATAGATGGAGCCTCTAAAGGCCACCCCGATACAACTAGCTTTGGGGGGGTTCTTCGGGATGCAGTAGGTAACATCCTCTCTCTCTTCCATGGTCATTTAGGAAGAGCCACCAATAATATGGTGGAATTAATGGCTATGGAGCAATGCTTAGATTTGTTGAAGCAGGAAAACCACCAAAACATGATCATTGAAGCTGACTCTAAGTTAGTTATTAACTTGGTTAAAAATATCAATTACGGTTCAAAGCCAGAGAAAGTCTCTCAGCATTGGAAGTTAATCCGGGTTTTTCAGCGTATTCAGGGTCACCTTCAGGGGCTTCTCTCAGTCAGGTTCAATCATGTGCGCAGAAAGGCTCACAAACTAGCGGATTTCTTAGCCATCTAAAGAGTTAACTGCAAGGAAGGAAAAGTTGTGATAGGGTGGCATGCAATGCGTCATGAAAATCTGAAACTCTTTGTCACAATCTTGCGGAAGAGGACAAAAAAGTGTTTCGGGATAAAACTGAAAAGGAAAGGTCACAATGAGTCATTCTCGATGGGATTCCCTCATTCTGGTCATATGTGTAAGTGGAAGGCAAATTAAAGTAGGCTTCAATAACACTGATAATTACCACTTCAGGATTTAGTGGCTTTGGTCAGGCAGATGGCTTCGTTCCATAAAGATCTGCAAAAATACTAGTTGCAAACACTTCAATCATGGTAACGAGGAGTCAAAAGGCGGGCTCAACATTCTAGAGGTAATGAAATGTGCTTGGGAATATAATGGAAGCTACTTTTCCCATAGTTTCATCACATGGATGAAAAAACGCTTCCTAAGCAGTTTCCTGCAGATTTCACCACTCTCAAGCGTAAGGTGGTTTCTGTCTTTCGGAAGCGATACCACACAGTTGATGACACGTGGAGGAGGGAGAGGGATGTAAACTGCCCTCATCACACGGTAAAGCTCGGACATATATGTGGAGCGATAACGTTCTTGTCCGTCGGATGCCGAGGTGCTAATCAATGGTCAGATTTCATCGTGATGTTTGGTTGTGGTGGAACGTTAATGCTAAATTTTGGCGGATTGGATTTATGGCTTTTGGGGCCAAGTGATGTGTTTTGGACTGTTGGATGTAGAAACAAAGTTCAACGATCCAGATTGTTCGTGCAGTTGTGTGGGGCCGAGGAGTTGAGGTTTGCTTATCTTTGTGAAGCGATTTTCTCCTCCGCAATAGGGTCCAGCAGTGACTGGGTAGTCACGGTTTCTCTATTGGTTTAGGGGGTCTTAGTTTCAAATTGGGGGCCTTGCCTTTGGCAGTGAGCAACCTTGTTCTCGGTCCACTTTGTCTGGTGGACAATTGTAAATTTTGTAAATTATTTTTCGATTAATAGATTTGGAAGGAACGTCTCTTGCCTTAGCACAAAAAAGAATACATTATTCCCTAGGGGTTGGATCCAAATATCATCTTTCCCAGCGAGAAATTTACATATTCCCCTATCCTTGAAATTACATGGAGTGGTGTGACGAATAATATTTAAAACTATGTGTAGTGGTGCGATTTACGATTTTTAGTTTTAGTTTTAGTTAAATAAAACACTAAGAAATAGAATAAAATTCATTATATATTAAAAAAATTATTTATCAATATTAAAGTAATGCCAAAAATAGGATAAAAATCATGTGTATTAGAAGCATATCAAATAAAATGGTACACTTGCAACATAGTGCTATGTTCAGTTTTCCTCATTTGTTTTGGAATTTCTCTAAGAAAATCTACTTTGGCATGAAATATTATAATGATAGATTGAGAAGATTAATATAATTTACAAATAAAAATACATATGCATTCATCACTATGAGTAATTTGTAAAGATCTTTTGAGATTATGGGAAAACACTTTTGATCATGTATGAAGTAAAGTTAGAAGTGATAGATAATTTTACTTAGAGCTTAGTGAATTGATAAATATAAGTTTAGATGGATTGATTTGAGAAGTGGGATTTGAATGAAATTAGCATGTCCATAAATAATTATAGTACCTTATTGAGTGAAATTATGGCCATATTGTTTCATAGAAATATGTATATCATGTCCTAGGGTTTCAATTCAAAGGTGCCTCCCCTAGCTCCATGTAGAGGGAAAAACAATCACAGAGATTCTACCACCACTAGTATTATCCCATCTAGCTGCAAGCTCCATGTAGAGGGTAGAACAATCATAGAGATTCTACCACCAATAGTGTTATCCCATCTAGCTGTAACAATAGCCATTTCAGTTTCTTAGCACCAATTACCGTAGGTTGAGTTTCAAAAAACATGAATATATTTAGAATCCAAGAAATAATATATTCACTATCCTTGTTGTCAGGATATATGGGCAAGATAATATTTGGTTCTAAGCATAGACAATCTAGAGCATCTAATGAGGGCCTCTTTAGCTAGGTTACAGCTTGTATTATTCCTTCCAATGTGTTAGTAGAAATATAAAGGAATCATGGTGAAGAAACCTCTAAGCTAGAGTGACAAGTAGATTTGTCCTTACTAGGTGCCATGTAGTATATGTGTCAAGATTCAGGTTCTTAAATTATGTCAGAAATTTGAGTATTCAACACAATACATTTCAAGTCCTAAACAATGCTTTGAATTTGACTATATAGATTAGATTAAACATGTCGTAATGGAGGAGTTCTTCTCTAACAAATTTACACTTAAGTGTTGGTTTAGTGATAATTGTAAATCAAGTTTCATGAATTGTAATATTTAAACTACTCAAAATCATAACTTCTGAGTGAGATAAGTCACTTTCCGTAAACTTTTCCCGAACTTTTATTTAATCATTACAGTCTCCATAATTTATCAAAAGTCTTTTCCTTCTCATTAGTAAATTGAAAAATAAGTAAGTTGAATTTACTTATTTAAATAAAAAACCAATCTATCCCATATTAACATATTATCACCAAAATTTATAATAATTTATAACACTAAATCAAAATTATCTTATGAGTTATATGTGGCCAACTAACTATACAATGATAGATGGTATATACAATTTAAAAATAATTCAAACCTAAGCCTCCATGTAAACCACCCTAGTGAATAAGCATTGGCCTATCTTATCTTGTAGGGGACGTGGAGTAATAGATAAGCATTGGCCTTTTTTATCTTGGTTATGCATTACATCATTGCTTGCCTTACGCAATGCTTGTCTCATAAAAGGCATGCTGATTAATCTAAGGACTTCTGCTCGAATGAACGTATGCTACGGGCTTTCTTAGGTTCAAACCGTTTTTCTTCAAATTTGGTGATATAGGAATTTAAGGTGACTTTTATTTATTTGGAAATTTGAATTAATTTTTAATGATTTTAACGTGTTAAAAGGTGATGATTTAAAATGTTAATTTTAATTCTAATTTAATGCTTTAAATGGAATTGAATTGAAAATATTATTTTTATTCAAAAAAAAATAATTTATAAGAAATAAATATAATAGAGTTATGCCAAAAAAGAATTCATCTCAAAACATTTTTTTAATTAAAAAAAATATTGGTAAAATTCTTAATTTTTATACGTTTTTATCACAAGGCTTATTTCATTCATGTCTTACACAAAACAATTAATAGAAAGGGAAAAATCCAACATTTTTCAATTCACCATGTGACATGTCACATAGAATTTAATTAGAACCTAAACACCATGGAGTCTCTTTCCTCTCCATCCAAAAACTCATGATTTTCCTTAAAATTGGGAAGGAGGGGCATTGCCCTTTTAGAAAGGGTATCAACTTTCATATTAAGTTCCCTCAAAATGTGATGAAAGGAAAGTCATTTAAAAGCCTTGATATTTTCCTACAAGTCCTGAAGCAAGGATTGAGAATAATAGTTTCCACAAAGAATTTTTTTAATTCCCACTCTATAACCAGCTTAGAATTTCTCATCACCTGTAATTGTTTTACCACTCTTTTAAAAACTACTATAAGGAGGGTCCATGGAGCTATAAACTTTGTTCTATTATTCAAACCTCTTCCTGGAGAATACCTAATGAACTAGTAATTAGTATTGTACAAATAGAGACTTGCTCCTAACTTAAGTATAGGGGGAAGACCTTGGCTAGCTCCATCAAAGAAACCCCAAGGAATTTACATGTCTAGATCATGCAACACTAGGTTCCTAGGGCTTTACCCCTAGGATCGACCCTAAATTCCTCTATTAGCATGATGACCATTCCTATTGAGACTTTATGGCAAATTTCAATATCTATGATAAAACTATAGTTTATTTCACATGAAATACAATAAACAAAAATAATAGGAAAGGGTTCAAAGGATTATACCAATTTGTTTGACAACCAATTTCTCATAGATTCTTCCACACTTGGAGATGTCCATAAAATTTTTGAATTAAATTACGTAAACGTCAATCTTAGGCCTTTATTTACATAACAACATGAAATAAAGAGATGAGGAATGAGTTCCTAAATAGATGAGGAACGAATTCCTCTAAAATATTACAAAGGAAACACCTACGAGAGATACTACAACCTCTCTTTAAGCAGTTCTCCTAGATCAATAGCTTGTTGGATAGAGTCATCCATGAAGTTAATTTTCTCTTTAAAGGGGTGTGAATCTTCCAAAGGAATCTCTAACACAATTTCTTATCAACAATGACCATAGTGTATCCCAGATTAGATGTAAACTCACTTGAGCTCACATTTTTCAACTAACAAAGCACATTGACTTCCTCCTCCTTTAGCTTGATGAAATTCAAAACTAATGTACCAATGCAATGGGACCAATTTATCCCTTCCAAACATTCAAAACCTAGGTTCCTAGTTTATTTCCACCCTTCCATTCCTCTCACTTGTGGACACTAAGCCTAAGAATCCATAAGAGAGAAAATTCCCACAAAATGGAGAAATATGATAAGTTAACTTGATAGGCTAAAATCTTCTTGAACTTCCAACTAGGGATCATGTGCTATTTTTACTTTACATCCAATATTCATCCTCCAAACCATCTAGTAACTGACAAGGGAAAAAAGACCGACAAGGGAAAAAACACCTACTACCACCTTGCAGAGAATAAAACCTTTAAGATACTTTCTTTTTAGTTAGTACCAATATTCGATTGACATATGATACATGTATTGATTCCATTACTCTAGTCCATAAAGAATAACAGCAGGCAAGCCTCCAAATGGTTGTAGCTGCTAGAGCATGAGAAAAAATAAAGATGTTTTTAATACCCCAACATACCAACTAATTTGTAGATGCAACAAAGTTTCATTTTATAAGAGGGATACTCCCACAAAGCTTCAATCTAGGCTATAAGAAATGGAGGCTAATATTTTTAATATTAGGTTGAATTCCTTTAGAGAAATGGTGATCAAGGTTCAATATACTAGAATACCTTCCAAAACTAACTTATGTAAGACTAAACATCGTCCACATAAAGAAACTTATTGAGCCTCCACCATTTCCATCAACCATAAGCAAGCCGAAAACTTGTAACTATTTGGCTTTAGAAAAAAAACCCAAGATATTTAAAACCAATATCAAGCTCTTTTCAAGGGAAGGCAAAAAGAGTCTCATCCCTTTGCAAAGGTGAATTAGATGTCCCAAAAGGAATAAAACATCATTTTTCCTTGTTGATTTCCATACATGTTGCTTTTCAATACAGATCCATAATAATTTTAAAGAAAAAAGATCTTGATGAGAGCCTTACAAAAATTATCAAAAATCATCCACAAACAAGAGGTGAGATATGACTTCCTGAGGCGAAAGCTTAACACCATTGAGATCTCCCCTAGATCTTGCTTCATGAATTTGTTTCTTGAGGGATTTTGAGACTATAAGAAAGAAGGGGGACATTGGACAACCCTACCTAAGTCCTTTGGAAGCATGAAAAAATCTTGCACGATATCCATTAATAAGCTTAAAGACCTACAAAAAAAACTATCTAATCTTTCAATTGACTCTCCTTTCATCAAATTTTCAAGGAACTTAATGTAAAATCTAATGACCTTTATAAGCCAACATTGTCCCTTCCTCCCATTTTTTGGAAATTTATGAGTTTCTTGATAGATAGCAAAGAAACTCCATAAAATACCAGTTATGATTAGCTTTATGTGGTATGGTGCATGAAAAACATGAATGAAGGTGGACTTATGATAAGGATCTATAGAAGATAGAGAAAGGAAGGTGTTTGATATTTGCTCACATCATTTATTTTCTGAATGGGCATTTTGATGATACAAAGACGTTAATGTTTCGGTAGAGCAAAGAAATTTACAACCATCTTAAATAATGCACATTGTTGGGAAGTATATTAAATGGCACAATGGCGACTTATTGAAGCGTCAATATATTGCTATGACTCTTATATTGGATAATGATAAAATAACTGTTGAAGTGAGGCATATCATCTTTTAAAAATTAGTGATATTAAAGAGGATAAACTTCTAGAGAGGATTATTAATCAGCATATCTCTCGGGATATTGAAGCTACTAAGATGAGAAATAATGTAATGGAATGAATGTTGAGGCTAATTGTCTGATATTGAGATGCATCATATTCGCATGTATCTGACGCTGTGACACCACAAATGACAAGAATACCTTTGATATAACATTTTGGTATTCAGCTTTACACTGCTCCTTTTCATCGATTTCGCTCATTTTGGTGTTCATCGTGTTTCTTTTACAACGTAATAATTCACAAACTTCCATATAACATATTAAAACAACTTTTTAAAGAAAAGGATGCAAGGTTATACCATGTGTTTTCTAAGCTACTAAAACTCTACCTTAGACCTTATATCATAATTGAATTGGTCGACTACAAGTTCTTCTGTTTTCTATTTAGTGTACATTATTGTTATACTTTATGTTATTGTCGAAATTATATCATTGTAAAATTATTTTTTTCATTATTATTATAAGAATATTCTTAATAATAGAACATTATATTAATTTAAGTACATTATTGTTGAACTTATATCATTGCAAAATTATTTTTTTCATTATTACAAGAATACTTTTAATAATAAAACATTATATTAATTTAAGTTTTATGGAAATTATTAACATATTTATTAATCTTGATTTTTAAAAGATATAATAATAATATAATGTAATTATATATTTTTAAATAATTTAAATAATAATAATAATAATAGTATTATTATTATTATTATGAGTAAAGATTATTTAATTTTATATTTTCTGAGTAATTACATTTAAGAATTAAGAAAATAAAATAGATTGTTTTTAGAATGGAAAGGTTAAATTATTTATATTATATATATATATATATATATATATGGAAATGTTAAATTATATATTATACTAGTTAATTTCATGGAACAATTTAATTAATGGTGGTTATCTTATAAAGTATAATGTCAACAAAAATATTTAATGTTCAAATTCTCATTGGGGCAAGTCAATAACAAAAAAATTATATTATTTTAATTACAATTAATATCAATAATCAATACTTTTATCTCAAGTGGTTACTATAAATGTTATCATGGTTTGTATGGTTCGTAAAATATATTAATAATTTAAAAGATATTTTAAAATCATTAAGATAGTGATATAATTTACTTATTTAATATTTATTTACTTTTTTAATGTTTATAGGGTTTTGGATAAATAGTGATTGAGGGTTCTGTTAAGACATTACACATTACTGCCACGAGGTTTGGTCTCGTGGCCAGCAGACGATTTGCTAAGTTGTCTGTGCCATTGTGCAAGACATGAGTTTGAGTCTCGTCTTAACTGAGGGCTTTTCTTGTGGGCTGCGCGGTTCCTCCTAGAGGTTATAGTGGTAGCCTGTGGGATTCTACCCCGTGTAATGCGAGTAGGATACCACCTCCATTACCAATTCGGCTAGTCAACAAATAATAAAGACACTACACACTACTTGATGTGAATTCAATTTTCCGCAGTAATATACTAGACATGATAAAGATAAAATCTCATTAAACTTATAAAAATATTTACTTATTTAATAATTTTTTTATTTAAAATATAAAATTAAAATATTTGATTTAATATAAAACAATAAAAAATAATAATTAAATAAAATTTTGTATTTATTTTTTTTAACTATTTCATTAATATATATTAATAAAATAATTTATTTCCTGTAATTAACCATTCCTATATAAAATTTTAAATTCCAAAATATATTTAGTTCTCTTCATTTTATTGAATTGAGACTTCTGTGATCCATATCAAATTTTTTTTTTTGAAGAATTCTTCGGTGAAAATCACATGGAGAAATTTATGTTGACGCATTTCAAACCAACCAGTGTGATTCATCGTCACGACAAGTTGGTTCATCGAAATTTCTCTTCATTTTTTCAACATGGTATTCATGCTTATAAATACGATATATTATATCTCAATAAACATATACTTTCAAAATATTAAACATGCGACTTCAAGTTAAAAAATAAAACACAATCCACTTTGTAACGAATATAGTGGAGTATACTCTTAAGCATTTTAGTAACCACGGCCTTTGAAAATATCAAACTTGCAAATTTACTACTGTACAATTATTGTTTGCAGAGATAAGAGTCACCATTCATCCACTGAAAAGACACAAAAAGAACAAATCATCTTCTCGTCGACGGACAACCTTTCTCCAAGTGCTACAGTAACCGAAGCAAATCAGTCAATATTAACTTTTTGATAATCACATAATAAGGAGAGAAAAAACTTTAAACCTTCATGTCGTTATTCGTCTAAAAGCTAATCTCACGGTTCGGGATGGTGTTTTTTACTGTGGAAATGGGTTTAATATTATTGAATTTTTTGGGGCATTAAAATCTTGAATTATGATAATTGTAATTTGGATTCACAAAAAAATTATGTTAGATTTATCAAAAATCATACAAAAGTTTTAATAGGTTTTTTTTTTTTGGGTCAAATTTAAAATTTAGTTAGAGTAGAATAATTAATAAAACATTAAAAAAATTTATGGTTTTTTTGGTTAAATTTGAAACCTCCTTATAATACAGTGATTGATAATACCTTACAGTCAGATTTTATTTTATTTTTCTTAAATATATGATTCAACAATCCAAAACTTGTGGAACACTTAATTAAGTGCAAACCAGATTTAGACAAAAACATCCCCGGAAAGGAAAACTACACTGATAAACGGTAACACCAAAGTTACAGTAACCATCAAATTTGACCAGTGCTTTATGTTTGGAATTCCAACCAGGTACGCAACTAATGCCATGGTGTGTGCAGTCGTGAAAGCTTAGTGGTGTGGTTGTTTGTAAGCCTGAAGCATGTGAAAGAAGTTGAGTGTGTAGTACTTTTATGTGAAATTTGTTGTTGTCTCAGGAGCATTGGCCTGAGGAGGCGCTGAACCTTGTGTTGCTGACTTGTTGGGATATTTTTAGATAATTATGGCGTTGTTTTGTGAGCTCCACTAGTGGAAGAATGTCAAAGCCGATTACGGTTGGAGAGTAATGTTTAAGTGCAGCTCATGTGAAGTTGATAGGCCACTGTGGCATGGAGTTTCTATAGAGTTTCCTTTGGAATTTTTGCATTAATTTTGACGAGTTGTTGGAGTGTTGTTGGGAATAGATGCATAGTCTTGATTGTTGTTATCCATCGTGTTGATTTTGCATTGGAGACAAGCCTGTGTTGCATGTTGAGCATGCGGTAGGCCTTCTGAGTTGGAGCAGTGTGCCATGTATTTGCTGGAGTTGGCATAGCTCGCACTTTCAATTGTAGGAGCCTAGAAGATTAGAAAGCGCTGCAAAGACGTGTGAATCGTGGAGTAGGTGTCGAAGATCGGTTTGTTGGCACGGATCTATGTGTCAGGTGTGAGATCCAAGTGTGTGGAAGAGGTTGCGACGTTGTGGTGTAATTTATTATGCAATCTATGTGCTGGAACCAGAGGGATTAGCCTCTAGTAGGTCGTTGGTCCGATTTGGGAGCCTAGGTGCTACATACATGAATTTAGAAGTTGGAGAAAAGAGATTCTATGGTGAACCCAACGTGAAGGCGTTAGAGATGTGTTGAGCTGAGTGTGAAGATGTTGAGTTGATTTTTCAACTATGTTATGGTTGTTGAGGTGTAGAGGCATAGTTGACCTTAGGAGTAAGCCAACGTGGAGATGCATGGAGCATCGCTGAATTTGCATGGTTCTTGTGTTGAGGCGTAGTGGAAGTGCTATGTATCAAGTGGAGAAAATAGAGTTTGAGGAGGTCGAGCTACCATAATGGAGAATGAGTGGCATTGTGCGCATTTTGTCTTGAAGATCTTCTCTTCGACCTTGCTGAGGGAGAACAGTTTTGTGATTGAAAGAGGCCACAACAGCCAACAAGGTCGAGCTTATTTGTGGGAAGTTCTCCATGTGTGGAGGTTTGTACTGTGGAGTGTAACTACAATAATATGGAACGCTGGTGTGAGCTGAGCCCTAGTGAGGGTATAGTCAGGTTTGTTTAGCGAAGACAACCAAGGAAGTTGTAGTCACCAAAAAGAGAAGAGTGGGGCTTTGGAAAATAGTCTCGTTGTGACTGAAGCCGACTTGAGAAGGTCAAGTGTGCGAGTTGAGAAGGTGAAGTGCATGGTGGCAAAAACCATCGATGGATACATGAAACTTGGATCAACACTCAGTTCTCTCCATGTGAGAGAAAAAAGGTTACCGCTATAACAATGGTGGAATTAGAATACAGTTTTTGTGTGGGGTTAGTGAAGGGAAATCGTTAGCTTGAAGAGTGGATAAATTTTCTATGGAAATGTGGACCCGAAGATAGGAGCGTGGAGCATGGCAGGCCGAGGATGTGAGGTGGAGGCAGTGAGGCCTTGTGCTGACTTCAATTGTGTGTGGAGCCTTGGAAGTGGATAAGATCTTGTTTGTAGGTTTCGAAGCATAGTTTTTGTTGGTCGTGTGAGCGTGGATTGACCTGCCAAGAGGAGTTGCAGCCTACTGAGCTGAAGTGTAGTGCAATCGATTCAGTTCGGTTTGAGAGCGTGAGCTCTTACTGCTGTGGGAAATCGACATAGTGTGATAATTGTTGCGAATAGCACACCCGGATTTAGTTGGAGATTTGCCCCCTTTTGGAGCATATTCTACGTAAGAGCCAAGTTATTTCTATTACATTATGAATGATTGAGCGATGCTGTGAAGAGAAAAGTGTTTGCTTTGAGATGCTAAGTGGAAGAGTAGCGAGCCTGTGAGATACGTGAATCGTGGGGCTAGCGCTATTTCGACCTCTATAGCTCTATTAATACACCTGCTACGGACTACAGGGCATGGACACTCTAACATCTATTTAATTTTGAGGCAACACTTTCTGGTTAATAGTGATGGACATATGCATGATGCGATCATCCATCTTGTTGTTTATATTGATGCCCATTGAAACAAGCAACATGTGTATCATGGCATGTCGTGTATCGTATGTTATCCATTCCCCATACCATCTAATATTAATTACTATGGAATGTTATCATACGAAATAAAATACATGAGCTCGATTACTGATAAATACAAAATGGTGTATCAGGTCGAATACTTATCAATATTGTAACCATTAATGTCGTGTTATATGAATTTGAAAACACCCTCAATATTCAAGTTTGAACTTGTAAACGCACTCAATATTCAAGTTTCATCTCTAAACCACTGGTTTCACCAAAATTTGAATTGTATAATGGGGCTCGAGATTGGAATTTTGAATTTCAGAACCCGCGCTGCCATATTTTGTTGCCCTAACCGATTCGGTTAGGTTCCACTTTTGTTTGTTTGAAGGGAGACGGATCTCTGAGCACCATGGTAGTAGACACCATACAGATGGCGAGAGTGGGAATGAAGATAAGATCGGAAGAGGCGGCTGTGAAGACGAGGCATCGTCAGCAACTATGAAGGAAATACATTTTAGAGGCGTGAGGAAAATGCCATGGGGGAGATTCGTAGCCTAGATCGAAGACCCCTAGAAGAAAAGAAGAGTCTGGCTCGCCACTTTTGACACCGCAGAGGAGGCTTCCCGAGCCTAAGATAACGCTACTAGATACATGAATTGGTTTGGGTAATGGTTGTTTTGCCAAAATATTTTGGTTCGCTTTCAATAAGAAACACGTTTAGGTTTGTTTGAAGGGAGACGGATCTCCGAGCACCATGGCAGTAGACACCATACAGATGGCAAGAGTGGGAATGAAGTTAAGATTGGAGGAGGCGGCTTTGAAGACGAGGCATCGTCAGCAACTATAAAGGAAATACATTTTAGAGGCGCGAGGAAAACGCCATGTGGGAGATTCGCAGCCGAGATCGGAGACCCCTAGGAGAAAATAAGAACCTGGCTCGCCACTCTTGACACTGCAGAGGAGGCTGCCCGAGCCTACGATAATGCTGCTAGATACATCAATTGGTTTGGGTAATGTTTGTTTTGCCAAAATATTTTGGGTCGCTTCCCATAAGAAATGCATTCACTATATATATATATATATATATTGAATGGTTTTCAGAGGGATTTATAGTGATTTTTAATGGGTTGAAGATTCTATGAACTCGATTGTGGTGAGCTTGCAGGTTTTTCCGAACACTTAGTTATAAACTTCTATTTTTCGAGGTGACAAATTTTCCAGCTATACCCTAAATTCGGTTAAGCATAACAGAGTCACAGACAAGCTTGAAAATGTCAAAACAAATTAAGCCATTAATCGGGTTGAAAATGTTATAAAATTTAAATCAACACTTCTACCAACCTTCCAGGTGAACCTCTACACTAATAGTTCAGCATAACAATCGAGAATAAAATGTGACCGCAAACTAAACCATCACTCTCTTGAAAATGTTATAAAATTTAAATTAACAATTTAACAAAGACTCGCAAGTATGAATGAAACTCAAAACAATTATCTAGGTTTCTAAATATTTTGGGGGAGGGACTAGGTTAACAAAGATAAATATTTATTACTTATTCTATGTTGTTCTTGTCTTATTTAGAATGACTTCCAATAATATTCATACCATTAAGAATTAAATTTCTTCAAAATTTATCATTTATTTTTTTGTTCTTCTGGTTTATTTGTGATGACTTTAAGTACTAATCATACTATTAAGAATTATATATATTTTTTTAATTTTAGGAAAAATGTATAAAATTTATGTTTTATTTAAAAAAATAAATATTTTTTTCTTTTTATTAATTTACCTATTAAAAACTTCAAAACTTCATTTTACACTAGAAAGTTACTTATAATGTAAAAAATATCATTTTTGGAAAATTTAAAACTATTATTTTATATATTAATGGTTTCATAAAATCTCTAGATATTCAATTTACATTAAAAAGTTGGGTATGAGTTAAAAAAAATCTGGTTTCAAGAGAAAGAAAGTTCGACTTTTACTTCTAATTACTTAAAATTATTATTCATAAACAAAAATTCACAAATTTATTTTATATTATAAATATTTTAAAATTATTATTTATAAGCAAAAACTCACAAATTCTATTTCATATTATATTAAAAGTAGTTCCCAAAATCATTGTTTCATTAACAAAAAAAAATCAAAAATATTATTTTATATTAATTAATTTGTTATATATAATATATTTTTATTCAAGTTTAAAATTTTATCATTTTATTTTTTATTTTATTTTTTTGTTTATATAATTAAAAGTTAGTTTTTCTAAATTTATGAAAAATAAATATCCATATTGAATTTTATTTTAATCTTAAAAAAACATTTCATTTATGGAAATTTACAAAACTTATTTAATATTAAAAAAATAAGCTATAAATAAGATAATCTTGTTAAGTGGTTAAAATTTTGTTTATTTTGTTTATATAATTAGATTTAGTTTTTTTGAATTTGGAAAAATAACCATTTAAAATAAAGTTTATTTTATCTCCCAAAAGAACATAAATAAAAATAAATACTTATACGTATTTATTAATTTATTTTCCAAAACTTTACAAACCCCATTGCACATCAAAACTACATGTAAATAACAAAACCTAAAATAAAAGTTCAAACTTGTCATTGTTTCATACTTTTTCCACAAACCTTATTTTATATTAAAAAGTTAAGTGTGAATAAGTAATGTTTCAAATTATTATTTGTTAAGAATGTTTCAATTTATTAGTCGTTAAAATTTTAGTATTTAAATGTTTTAGTTTTTACATTTTAGGTTCGTTAAAAAAAATAAAATTAAAATATTACTTTATTTAAAAAAAAATAACTAAAATATATTTATTTAGTTATTAATTTATTTAATAAGTAAAAACTTTATTTTAATTTAAAAATGTATATATATTAAATAAAAAAAATAATATTTGAAGTTCAAACTTTTGATTCATATAATTTTCAAAAATCATTTGTGCTCACGGCTCGATTTTTAGTAAAATTAGTCATATAGAAATCATTTATGCATGAACAAAATCTCACTAGTCCGATTTACATTAAGATATTACTTGTACAAAAATGATAGAGAATTTAAATATATTATTGATTATAATTTTCTAAAATTATTAATCATATAAATAAATATAGAATATATTATTTCTTAAATCGATTTTGAACTAAAATATATATTTATATGGTAAATATAAGGAATATTAGAAATAGCCTAATGATAAAAATCCTATCTTGGAATTGCAGGGGTATAGGGCACCCCTCCAAAGTTGCAGCCCTGAAAGATCTTATTTATTGTGAAAAACTAGGGATCTTTTTGTTATAGGAAACAAAGCAAAGTGTGTAGGATATGACTAAAATCATTGAACAAAACAAGCAGTACGATGGAAGCATTAGTGAATCCAGGGGAGCTTCCGGAGGAATCGCTACAATCTGGAATCAAAACATTTGGAATTATAAGTCAGAAATTATTAACCAGCATTGGATCCAAACAGTGTTAGAAAACAAAGAAGATCAGCAGACTCTAGTTATATACAACATTTATGTGCCTAACCACTTCAGGGATAAGGAGTGTTGTTGGGAGGAAATCAAAGTCAGCATGAACGCAGAGGAGAATACCAATGTCATACTAGGAGGAGATCTAAATCTTGTTCTCCATGCTAATGAGAAAAGAGGAGGTATTTTCTCCCCGGATCCTTTCAGAACTCATCTAGAAGACATTATGCATGGCCATGATCTAGTTGATATCATTCCAAAAAATAGGAGATACACTTGGAGCAACTGCAGACTGAGGAGGTATTGGAATTAGATCCCCTAAATTTCTCAATTTAGCCTTTGGAGGCAAAATTGTCTGGAGACTCATTACTGGACTCCCAGCATGGTGGAAAAAAGTTCTAGAAATTAAATATCTTAATTTTCCTAGACAACAGCTTCTTGATCAAGATATTCCCAATAGAGACTCCTCCAAAATTTGGTGATTATGCAAGAGAGCAATTCCACTAATCGCTCAAAATACTTCAAAAACCCCCAATGGAGGTGCAAGCATCAATATTGGAGCTGACAAAATCATGGGTCAGAATCCAATAAACAGACATGGGGGAGTCCACCCTATACTTTCTTTTTTTGAAAGAACAAGCACACATTTTCTGGACCAGATCTCCCAATGGGATCCTCACACCCTTCTTTGGTCAGGTTGGGCCTTCCCAGCCATACCCAATGGCCTTAACACAAGTCTTTATGTCCTTCAATCCCATTTGCACAGTATAGCCCTTGTAAAAAATAACGATCTTGATGGGTTTCGTTGGGACCCATCCGGATCCTCTTACACCATCCAAGCTGCTCACCATTACATTTGCAACACCAGCTTCCCCATGCCAAGTTGGAACCACTGGAAGGTGGTTTGGAAATCTGAGGCAATTCCAAAAATTAAGTTTTTTCTCTGGACCCTCCTCAAAGGTAAAGTCCTCACAGCCGAAAATTTGCAAAAGAGGGGAATCAATGGCCCCTCTCGATGTCCTAATTGCTTAGCTGCTGAAGAATCAATGCATCATCTCTTTATTGAATGCCATTTTTCCATCGACTGCTGGAGGAATTTATCTCATAACAATCAAATCCCATGGAACACCCAAAACACCATAGGAGAAATTCTTTACAAATGGAAAAAAACTACCCCTAGCAGCACAGGAAAAATAACACAGTGAAGAGAGTCTGGGATATTCTTCCCCACAATATGCTATGGAATATTTGGCTGACATAAAACCAAAAGGTTTTTAAGGATAAGGATTTGACTATTAGAAGTCTTTGTACCAAGGGAAGGAGTCTTGCCCTTGATATCATCTCAGTTAAGAATCCGAGAAGTATAAATGTGAGTGAGCTCAGCATAGAAGAACGCATATTCATTGGACACCTGTTAGACCAAAACACCAGCAATCAAAAGGGAAATGCTGCTAGCAACAGAAACAACAATGTTTCCCCTAAGTGGAAGATCAGACTAAAAGAGGAAGACTTTGCAGGTTGGCTTCAAAACAGCAATAGGCATTATCTCTATTTCGATGGGGCCTCAAAGTCGAATCCCGGGTTAGCAGGGGTAGGAGGAGTCATTTTTAATGCTAATGGGGATAAAATACTCTCGTACGAGTGGGGTCTTGGCCATACCTCCAATAACGGAGCAGAAACCCTGGCCCTTTACCAATGTCTTATAAAACTTGGGAAGCTTGGTATAGACACAGTCACGATATTGGGAGACTCAGCGATAGTCATCAGTGCAATGGTTCAGAACAGGGATCTTCCCAATGCTCTCCTTCAACAGATTATCAATGGTGCCAAATCTTAGGACACACCATAAAAGACGTGGGCTATTAACATGTTTTGCGATCGCTCAATAAAATTGTTGACAGTCAAGCCAACAAAGCTTCTGCCAGACCATTGGGTTGCCTCATCTGCAATGGCGTGGAATCATTTCAGCATATTCCATGATGAAGAGACCTCCAAGATCCGATCAACACCTCAGCTCATCCGATATGATAGCTTGGTCAAAGATTGTCCTCATTCCTCCTGTGACTAAGATCCACATAGGGATCTGGTAGTTTATTGGAATCATCACTCCCTCACCTCTCGTCAGTGGACCGACTGTCCTTCTACCTCTTGGCCATCCCTCCTCTGCGCTTCCGAATCGATCTTCCAGGAACAGCAGAAAAAATGGAACAACAGAAAAGGAATAGCAGAAAATATAGCAGAAAAGGAATAGAAGAAAAGGAACAAAAGAAAAGAAAAACGCAGCTCCAACAAGTTCGTCAAGATTGAAGCAAGTCGGCGCCGACGACAAACCTGAAAATTCCATTGCTCGACATATCAGCCACAGTAATATAGATTGATATGCTTTGTAAATGTTGTTATTTACTACTGCAGTTTGTTAGGATTTACCTCTAGTCTTTGGTTTTTAGAAGCCCAAAAGACAGGATTAAGGAGGAATTTTGTTTAAGCTATAACTCCTTCTTCCCTAGCTCTTCTTGGCACCTCAACATGTATTTCAGGAGCTCAGTCTCCCTCTTTTTTTCAGATTTATAATAGCAACCGAATTTGTCAAAAAAAAAAGGAATATTAAAAATAGGAAAGTGTTAGATTTAGGTATGATGTTGGATTGGAAACAACCTATGTTGAGATTTTTGTTAGATAATTTTTATGAATTTGAGTTTGTTAGATGTAACACTATATTTTAGTATTCAATCAATATCAAGATTATTCTGTAAATTGTCATGCTTCGGCTTTGAAGTCCAATTCTAGGCAATTCAATATAAAATCGCATGGAGATGGTTGTTTCTAATAAAGTTAGAGAAAATAACAAAGTAAAATTTATTTGTCACTTGCGGGAGAGCAGTGGCCAATCATGCTAACTTGTAGTGTTTTAATCACAACTTATTTTTTTTCGTCCAAATTAAGTGATTCCAAAGCCAGATGAGAGCTAATTCAAAGGTATATATCCAATAAAAACAGGTTTTAAAAATTCAATGGTATGATATGTCAATTTTAGTTAGAACAACCTGCATAACAGTGATTTTTGATTACCCCACTTGGAACAACAATGAATGTTTTAAGCATAGATTCTTCGTTTGATGTCGAATTCGAATGATTCAAATTGGAAATGAAAGTAGATTCATTTATTTATCTCCAATAGAAACAGGTTTTGAAGAAAAGAATAATTGATAGATCAAATACTCTAAGGAACAACCGGAAAGAGAGTTTTAGGAGTGCTGATTTACGATAAACAGTCATTATTTTGATCATAACTTCCTCATACGATATTGAAAATGAGTGACTCCAATTGCCTTGTAAACTAGACTCATAGAGGAATCTTCCATAGAAACAGGTTTTAAAAATATGGTCATTTAGTCCTCCAAAAACCAACTGTCCCAATTCCACGGATGAGATTTATGATTCTCCACCAATTGTTAACCAAAGATTCCTCCCACATTTTCTTAGTTCACTCGCATTTGATGGATATGGTGCATAAAATACATGAATTACATTATTTTCTCACCTCATATTGAGTTTTAATGCCTTATGTACTTGTCATTAAGTGTTGATGATTCTTTGAGTTAGATAATGGATTGTGATGCTCTAAATTTGTGCCTTTTGCCTTGTTTTACCTTGGTGATGATCAACATCTTCTAGATAAGTGTTGTCACTATTAGTTTGAATTATACTATTAAGGGGATTTCAAAGGGGTAGCATGCCGATATCACAATCCATACTTAACACTTTCCATATTTCCCATTTCCCATTGTCGCTTTCATGGTTGTTGTCACCTATCACAAAAAGGTTCAGGCATCATAATCCCATGAGAAGAAATTATAAGGTGAAGGTCAATTTAACTAAATAAAAAAAACGGGAGGAAGAGAAAGATGCAAAGTAAAACAAAAATAAAATAAAATAAAAAATAAAAAGCCAAGGCAAAGCTTGAGTAATTACCCCCTCATAATGAGGCCATTACCCTAAGTCCTATGCGAGGAAATGCATCACTTATAAAAGGACTAAATGAAATTATTTGAATTTTTATCTAATGAAACTCATATGGATAAAAAAGGACTCAATGAAATGAAGTTTGAAAAAAATCCAAATAAAGTAGTCGTAAGAAATAGTGCCAAGGAAAGGGTATATCAAAGCATATGTGCTCCTCCATTTTCAAACATGCTCATGTTAATGAATATCTTAAATAACCTCGCTTGATTGTGTAATGCAACTTATGAAGTCACATGCCAAACCATACTATATATCACTACACCTATTCTTTAATGGCCTTTCTTGGTAACCACTTCTCTTCTAGGGCATTGACACATGTAATATGTACTAATAATGACCCTCCCATACCTAAAGGTGGGAAATAGCATAAATTATATGAGTTATTTTGAAGTTTGAAGATGATGTAATTAGTGGCTTTTACATATGACATGACCCATTTTTTTATGTTGCATTGGACTTGTGTACATGCTTCCAAATGAATGACTATGTTGGGTCACTTCATCTCACATTAGAGAAAATTTTGAGGTCTAAAATGAGCCTCCTAATGAATATTATAATAAAATAGTGGAAATAATAAAATAAAATTGGATTACATCATCAAATTTTAGAGGGAAAAAAGAAAAGCTATTTTTTCAACTCGTATTTTCAACATATTTCCATACGTTTTTGCTCAAATTTCAAGTGGGGGCACTCTTTGTATGCAGAATTTAATTCCTCATCCAAAAAGTACCCTTGTTGCGTACTTTCAATGCACTCTGCTACACGAACAATGAAAAGTATATGAAAAATGTTATTGCAGTCACATTTTTCCATGTATTTCTCGTTTTTCGTGTAGCAGGGTCTCTAACTTTTTTATATGTGCATATATTCTATGTGCATATATGGAAATTGTGCATATATTAAAGATATGCGCATATACAGAAATTATGCATATACGAAAGATATGCGCATATCTTCCGTATATCCCTAACTTTCTTATATGCGCATATACGGAAATTGTGCGCACGGAAGATATGCACATATAAGAAAGTTAGGGATATATGGAAAATATGCGCATATCTTCCATTTACGCATATATGGAAGATATGCGCATATAAAAAATTGACGCATATATGGAAGATATGTGCATATAAGAAATTTACGCATATACGGAAGATATGTGCATATACGAAAGTTACGCCTATATACGGAAGCTATGTGTATAGACTGCATTTTATATACACATAATTTCCGTATATACACATAACTTCCGTATGTGCATATACGGAAGTTATGTGTATATACGGAAATTATGTGTAGATTCACATATATAAAAGACATGCATCTACAAGAGATATATACATATAAGAAAGTTACGCATATACGGAAGATATCTATATATACGGAAGTTATGTGTATATAAAATGCAATCTATGCATATACGAAAGATATGTGCATATACAGAAGTTACGCCTATATATGTGCATAAACTGCGTTTTATATACACGTAACTTCCGTATATATACATATTTTCCATATATACACATAACTTTCATATATGCACATATCTTCCATATATGCGTATTTTTCTTATATGTGTATATCTTCTGTATATGCATGTCTTTTATATATGTGAATCTACAGTATATGCGCAACTTCCACATACAGAAATTTCACGTATACGGAAATGTGCACATATAAGAAAGTTGTGTATATACAGAAGATATGCATATATCTTCTGTATATGCGCAATTTTTGTATATGCAGAATTTCTGTATAATTGTGCATATACAAAATATATGCGCATATCTTTGGTATATTCCTAACTTTTTTATATGTGATTATCTTCCATATATACACATTTATGTATCTTCATCGTATATGTGCAAATTCCATATACATAAATTGTAGATATACGGAAATTGTGTATATACGGAAGATATGTGCATATCTTTGCTGTTGCAGGCCTCTATATGAGGCCGTGGATCATGAACTTTGTTCCGGAATGTGAAACTTTCACCCCAGTCCCAGTCTGGGTGAGACTCTACTCTCTACCCCTCGATAACTGGCAAAGGGAATCTCTATTAGCCATAGGAAACAAGTTAGGGCATTTTGCCAAAGTTTCTGAGGCCACTAGAAGGGGAAAGTATACTTCCTTTGCTAGAATATGTGTGGAGATGGATCTCTCTGGAGCATTGCCGGATGAGGTTATTCTGGAAGTGTTTGATGAGGAATGCACACAAACAGTATATTATGAACACATTCCTTTCAGATGTCGCAAATGTCACAAGCATGGACATCTGGTCAGAGACTACCCTCTCAATAAGATAGAGGATAAAAGTAAATCTAATATAACGAAGGATTCAGAAAGCTTCTTCAAGGTGGTACACAAAGAATAAGGGAGCAAAAGAGGACTAAGAACAAACAAAGCCAAAGAGCAGCATGTTAACCAAAACAGGTTCTAAACCCTCGAAGCAAACGCAGATCCTACAGAGACTGATAAAGCAGAATAAGGAAACACAGTGGAGGAGGAGAAAGAAAAAGAAAAGGAGAAAACACAAGATAATGACAGTATGAAAGAACTAATGATGAGTAACACGGAACAAGCGATGAATCATGACATGACCCAAAGTGAGATAGATATGGAGGACCATGATCTCCAGGAAATTTTTGAGAAAGAAAACCTAGCTTTAGAAAGTTTTTTGAATCAAGGAACCAAAAAAGGGCTAGACTCATTACCTGCAGAGGAATTCAATAGGGTTCAGCAGTTGTTTTTATGGAGGACCCAAACTAGAGGATTGGATAGACTCAATCACAAAGAAAGACAAGGCAACGAAGGAGTGAAGACGATGAAAAATAAGGCAGGGCTAACACCCAAAATACCGGGAAAGAAGAGGGGTAGAAAAAAGCAGAATGAGTTGTTGATGGAATGCATAAAACTAATGATAGATTCAGGTAAGATGAAAGACCTATCCAGTTACTCCTTTACTAATATTTAACTGTGAAGTTCACTTCTTGGAACATCAGAGGTATAGGTAGTAAAGGAAAACAAAGGTTACTGAGTAATAGAATGAAACAAGCATCTCCGGATGTGATTTTCATACAGGAGACCAAGTGTTCCATTCAGAAGATAAGAGATATTCATAGTAAATGGCTCAATAAATTTGAGTTTTTGGAATACAAGGTAGAGAATACAGAAGGAGGTATTCTCACTCTATGGAATCCACAAAAGATTGACTTAGTAGATGCAGAGGCATCTAGAGGTTATTTATCTGCAATTTTTCAACCAGTAGGGGATAAGGAAACCTATCTAGTTACAAATGTCTATGGCCCATAAAGAATGGAGGCTAAACTAAGGCTTCTAAATTCTTTGGAGACTCTTAGAAACAGACATGCAGGAATACCCTGGATCTTACGGGGTGATTTCAACATGATTAAGTCACTCATGGAAAAAAAGGGGGAACCAGAGTTCTAGGCAAAGACTCTGTGGCCTTTCAAACCTTTATTGATGAAATGAAGCTGGTGGACATTGAAATGCACAATGGCATCTTTACATGGAACAATAAAAGAGGAGGAGAGTCTCAAGTAGCTTCCAAATTAGACAAATTCATAATCTCAGAGGATCTTATGCTCAATGACAAGGAAATGGTAGCTGGAGTGCTACCCTTTGGGGGTTCGGATCACTGGCCGATACAATTAGAGGTGCAGGGCATTGGTAAACCTATGAACAAACATTTTAGATTTGAAATTATCTTGCTTTCCCACCCAGATTTCATCAACAATGTAACCAAGTGGTGGGCAGAGGATTTAAATATTCAGGGTTCCAAAATGTTTATCCTTCAGAAAAAAATTAAAACATATCAAGCTGCAGCTCAAGGACCAGAACAAGACTGAATTTGGCAATATCTTTGAAGAGAAAAAGATGATTGAAAACAAACTACAGAATTTTAACCAAGGCCTTATTAAAGAAGGCCATGACAAAGCTCGATATGATCGAGCCACTAGATGTCAGCAGCAATGGGAGAATTTATGTAGTCAAGAAGAAATTTTTGGAAACAAAAATCTAGAATCCAATGGCTAAAAGAAGGTGAACGCAATACCAGATTTTTCCACAAATTCACCATGGAAAATAGAGCACATAATAGAATTGCTCTGATTAAGGATGAAAGAGGAAATAATCTCAATTCTCATGAAGAAATAGAGGCAGTGTTAGTCCAGCACTTTAGAAACATAGCTCAGGAAACCTGTTATGATAGAGAACATTATATCCAGGAAAGCACCAAGAACATTCCCAGGATAGTCTCTAGAGAGGACAATGTTAACCTTTACATGCCTGTGACAGAAGATGAGGTTAGTGGGGTTCTGAAAGAAATGAAGAATGGTAAGGTGCCAGGCCCGGATGGTTTCAATGTCGATTTCTTTAAAGCTTGCTGGAATATAGTCAAATAGGACATTCTGCAGGTAGTGGAAGACTCCAGGAAGCATAAAACCATTTTGAAAGATCTGAATTCCTCCTTCATAGCCCTAATCCCTAAACAGGAGCAAGCTCAAACCCCTGGTAGATTCAAGCCTATAGCTCTATGCAATGTGGTTTACAAGATAATATCAAAGGTGGTTGCAAACGGGTTCAAACCCCTCTTACCTGCATTAGTCTCGGGGGAACAAACAGGATATGTGGAGGGAAGGCAAATTATTGATAATATCATCCAGGCACATGAAGTGGTGCACTCTCTGACTAGTAAGAAAAAAGCTGGTATGATCATGCAACTTGATATAGCCAAAGCATATGATAAACTTAATTGGAACTATATCAGGAAGGTTCTTATTGCTTTTAGGTTTGATCACAATTAGGTAAGATGGATCTTGGCTTTGATCACTTCTTCTAGTTTTACGATTATTGTCAATGGCTCTTCCTCGGAGACGTTTACCCTGACCACGGGCCTCAGGTAGGGTGATCCTCTTTCTCCCTTTCTCTTCATTCTCATGATGGAAGGTCTAGGCAGAGCTATTAAGGATGCTAATGTTGCTGGTATGGTCAGGGGTATACAACTCTCTAACAATGGACAAGCCTTAACCCATCAACAATTTGTTGATGATACCATGTTGCAAGGAACACCCACAGTCAAAGAATCTCTTGCCTACAAACAAATCCTTAAGGACTTTGCCAAGGCCTCTGGCTTGGAAGTTAATCTTTCCAAATCTAAGGTCTTTTTCTTTAATACTCATATTGCGATTAAGAGGAACATATCCATAATTCTGGGATTCCAAAGAGACTCTCTCCCCTCGAAATACCTGGGGGTGCCTTTAACTACAAAACCACTTCACAAAAGTATTTGGGAGCCGATTATCAGTAAGTTGCAAGACAAAACCAGGAAATGGACTATAAGTTCTTTAAATTTGGCTAGTAGGTTGGTCCTCACAAAGGCTGTGCTTTAATCAATCCCAATCTTTATGCTTTCAGCCATCCCTGCTCCCATAGGTATTCTGCATCAAATAAGAAACATACAAAGAGACTTCCTTTGGGGCAAGAGGGAAGAAAAGAAGAAATGGGCCTTAGTGGCCTAGGATAAAATTTGAAAACCCAAAAACTATGGGCGTCTTGGACTAGATGATCCTGAGATTCTTTGTAAGGTTCTAGGGGCTAAAATTTGGTGGCGATGGATAAAGGAACCAGAAGCACAATGGGCCATTACTTGGAAGAAAAATATGAAAGGACTTGGACTGATAATGAACGCATACGAATGGATGGGAATATAAGAGGATCTCACATTTGGAAAAAATCCTGGGATAACAGAAGATTGATTCAAAACAATAGCTTCTGGGAAATTAGAGAGGGAGACTTGGCCCTATTCTGGGAGGATATATGGCAACAAGAACCTATTCTCTTACAAGAGGACTTGAAGGACCTCAAAGTAGAGACTGATACTAAGGAGCTCACCCGAGTCATGGATTTTTGGAATCAAAGCAACAGTGCAAGGAAGTGGAGAAATTGGTGAAAATTAGACCTCGAAGAGGACAATCATCTTTTAACCAAAGCTAAAAGACTGATGAAAATGTTGGAGCAAAGGAAAATTTTGGTTTCTAGGGGCCATGACCAACTGAGATGGGGCAGCAACAATAAAGTGAACTTCAATCTCAAAGAGGCTAAACTCATTCTCCTTGAACTTGATCCCCATGCTCCTAATAGGCTATGGCAAAACCTTTGGAAGCATCTAGGTTGGATGAAAATTAAACTCTTTATGTGGCTAGTTCTTCAAAGGAAAATCCTGAGCTGGGATAATATAAGGGAAAGGGGATTCCTAGGGCCTTCTAGATGCCAACTCTGTGAGGCCCAAGAGGAGACCATTGAGCATCTTCTCAAAAATTTCTCTTTCACTTCCAGATTATGGGATTCTTTTGCAGTTATCTTCCAACAATCTGACAGAGATATGGGAAGCCTTTTCAACACTCTCACCAAATGGAGAAAGAAATTTTCGAATAATGAAGTTCTTGGTTCCGCTTGGGCTCTTACTCCTAGTTTCATAATCTGGAATGTTTGGAAAGAAAGGAACAACAAGATATTCAAGAATGTTAAAAACTCTTCCCAGAATATCTTTGATAGAATCCTAAAACAGATTAAGGAAACATTAGTACTACCATCAGAAATCTTCCCTCAAATCCACCTTCGGCCATAGACTGGAGGATTCTCTGCAGGCTAGATTTGCAAGGACTGGTTCCTCAGGGCTCTGTTAGGAATGGTTCCATGGGGGACCCGAAACTTGACGTCTGGTGTCCTCCACCTAAGGGCTTTCTCAAATTCAACATCGATGGGGCCTCCAAAGGCAATTCGGGCAAGGCAGGCCATGGAGGGGTGTTAAGAGATGACAGAGGAGATATTCTTTTCATATTTTATGGAAATTTAGGTAAAACACCAACAGCATGGCAGAGTTAATAGCCATGGAGCAAAGTCTTGAGTTCCTGGTTCAGGAAAATCTGCAAAACACAATCATTGAAGTGGACTCCGAGATTGTCATCAACTCTGCCAGAAGAATAAGCTGGGGAACAAGACCGGAAAAAGCCTCTTCAAATTGGTGGCTTATTCAAGTCTTCCAAAGGATTCATAAGCATCTACAGAGCCTGAGAACAGTCAGATTTGCACATGTGAGAAGAAAGGCCAACAAGCTAGTGGATTTTATAGCCAATCAAAGAGTTGTTTGCACAGATAACAGGGTAGTGACAAATTGGTGCGATTCCCCTAACAATAGGCTAAAAACGGACTGTCAAAACCAAGCTATTGAAGATAATATAACGTTCCTTAAGAGAGCAATGGAGACGGGTATGGTCAACTAGCAGGGGTCGCTCAAAGGCATGCTCGCAATGGGGTTTTTCGATAATCGTTCGAAAAAGATAACTGGTGCTTCCTGGATCAAGGGATGTGTAGTGACCAATCTAGGGGTCTAGATTAGACTAAATTTAATGTCAACCAAGGTAGATAAACTTAGAGGCACGTGTCTACAATCTATAGACCTAAAAGGATCTCATCTACCTAGATAAGTTTCTACTGTGACAGGCTACCACACTCTTTTACAAGAGATTGGAATATGTTTCATTTCACTCAGATCATCTAATTTAATTCACTGTTCTAAAAACACAGCGTGTTACTAGTCTGAGTTTTCAATCCTCTTACAAGGATATCATTCAAAAAAACTCTTTCTTGGTAAGACACTAAGCATCCTAACAATCAAATTCATGAAAACTAAAGACTCTTTTAAGCATACTAAAACTCAAATGCATGAAAACAGAGTCCACAGAGATACTTCGAAATTCAGTGCTCAATTAAATCTTTTACAAGATCTTGTTCAATAATTTAGCAATTGAAGTTTCAAGCTATCACCATGAATCATACAATAACACTCGCAAGAACTTCTAATCGAATTAATTAATTCACAAGCAAAGAAATGGCATCAAACGCTATTCAGATGTCAAGTCTAAATGCTATGAAAATGAAATGAAAGTATACCAGTCCCCACGTAGGTCCCGTCCACGCGTTGATGGTACACTTAGAAAACTTCATATGATGAAACCGTTAACACATAAAACACTGGAATGATGAAACGCTGCCTGTGATTAAAGTCTGGAAATCAATTACATGCAAGAACAAAGTTTTGGTAACAATACAAATATGCAGTCTTAAATCTGCTCAATGTCTATTATCCTTCATTCCTAACATTCCTTAAGGTTTACATCGAATGTACATACATTATCACGCAGATGTTTCTGCTTTTACAGTCAAAAAGGCGATTTTTGTTTTTTTTTATAATCTTAACTGATTTCCAAAACAAAACGAAATCAGTTTAGGTAACTTTGGCTTTTTGCTGCTTTTATGACCAAAAATGCTGGGTTTGACCAGCATTGACCATTTATCGAGGAGCTCCAGATGCGATGCTGAATAGATCTCTCACCATGTATGTACATCCATGATCACGTCCCTATCCTCTGTTTTGATTTTCCTGCCATGCCACTTGTCACAACATAAACCAATTACAGGAAGTTATGACATCCCGTAATTTTGTTGAAAATTTCTAATTTTTAACATAAAAATCCACAAATTAAATTTAATGTAAAATAACAATTATAATGCTTAATTGATCAATTTCAATGGACTGTGAGGGGTTTATGGGAGAAAATGATAGATGAATGATGGATTTTTACAAGAAAAGAATGGCAATAAAATAGTACCAACATCTCCCCCAACCTCAATGATTTAGCATGTCCTGATGCTAATCTTGACGTGCTCCTGATGTGCTCCCTTTATATTCTGTTCCTGCTTGTGCCTCTGCCGCTTGTAGCAAGGCATCTATACTCTTCTGAACTAGGGCATTCTTCTGAACTTGGAACTCATGTTTTAGATTCTTATATTTTTCTTTGAGAGCTTTTTTCTGAGTGTAATATTTTGCCGCCCATTTGCACATTTCAATTTGATCAATCTTAAGTTCTTTGATTTGCTTCTTCAGTTTCTCATTTTTCTACTGAATCTTCTTGATCTGAGCTCTCAACATTTCATTTTCCTTCTTTATGACCTTCTCCAACATGTTTTCTTCCATCAATTCCTCTTTTAGCTCTTCAATTTGTTTCTCTAACCTTCTATGTTTCTTGTTTGTAGGTGCTGGCTCTTTCCTTTCTCCCTTGTTACTCTCGATTTCCATTTTTGCTTCCTGTTCTGGCTGTGAATGAGCACTGCTTTCAATGTCCATTGGTGCATTTGCATTTGACTCTGGTTGATCATCTTGTGTTTGGTTCTTTTGTATTCTCCTTGATCTTCTCGTATAAGTAGTGAAGATTTTGTCTTGTTCAATTTTCTTGGCAGTTTCTTGCCTCATCCTTCTTGTTTTTACACCACTGCTGGGTTGAGGAACATTGCTTGACTTACGCTCAGGGATTTCTTCATCAATATCAAGCATAAACTCTGTGCGTTCTTGTTGTTGTTCCTATTCATCTTCTTTAATTTGATTGGCAATTAAAAACTCTTTCCATGTTTTTCCTCTCCTCTGCAACTCAAATTCAATTAGAATTTTGATCAACCCAAAATGACACAAACTCTTATCTTCATTACCCTTTCATTTCTGAATGGTCTTCGACATTTTAGTCAAACTCTGTAAGAGGAAGTAGGACAAACTGATGGTGCATTGACCTTTTAAGTGCAACAAAAGTTTGATGTGATATAGGTATACTATACTATAACATCCTTCACATGTAACAGATTTCTGAATAATGTATACCATTTCATCCCAAGGGTGAATTAGCCAACTTCTGGGAACACCCTTTTTCCAATTAACAGAGGAAACCCTTGACCTAGACATAAACCGAGTCCATGTTTTTTCCTTAAATTGTTTGGTTTTGAAATACTTTTCCCCTTCTGGACTGATTCCCAATGTTTGTGCTATGGTATCCTCTGAAATTCTAAAAGAGAAGTTTCCTATTAATGCTTTCTCTCCATTGAATGTGAATGCAAACTGCTTTGTCACTTCTTCATTGTTTCCATTGAATTTCTCTAGAAAAGATAACCAGTGTTTTTCCCTTAAAATCGTGACACAGTCATCATGATATTGTGAACTATGAAATGTTTCAGGCTCTACTCTATTGGTCATTTAAAAAAAAAAACTCTGCTCTAACCCTTTTGTTTATGCTTAACAATTCAATCAGGGTTTCTTTCAATGTGTTACCTCTTTTCCTGCGTTCCACTTAGCCGACCTGGTAATGCCCTTGATTCTCAGGGTTTCCTTCTTTAATTGCTTGGGCGGCAGTAGAAACTTGTGGTAAGCCTATTTTCTATGCTCTCCCTTCGTAGCGCTTGTTGTCTCAGCCCTCTTTGAAAACTCAGAGTTTGAACACTCACATGGTAACGCACTTTATGAGCTGAGAGTTTTATAAAGTGAAAACTTAATAGCTGACCTTCACCCAATTGCTATAATGATAATGCAGAGTTGAAGGCGCATTCACATCATAAAGACAGAGGAGCGGTACTGATTTGCATAGGTACAATCATGGGAACACCATATACATATAAAGAGTGTTGTAGTGATGATAAGGGATATATGTTTCATGAGCCGACTTGGGTCAAAAGACTGTTTTATAAATCCCACATTCAAAATGAATGAAATCATTTAACACTTGTCTTTCCAATGATTTACCACTTGTCTTTCCAATGAAACGACTTATCCACTACGTGTTGGTACTTGGCCGATTGAAAAATAATGGATCGATGACAAGGTTTGATGGCCGATTTAAAAATGAGGAGTTGATGACAAGGTTCGAAGAGTGGTGTAGGAAAAGGTTTGAAAATCGTAGTAGGAATATGGCAATAGGCTAAAGTGTGATGGGAAATGATAGCAGAGTTGAGTAGTTAGGAATGTTACAAGGGTGATGGGTATAGGGGTTTTTGAAATTGATAACAAGCAATCATAATCATCATATTTAACACTAAAATAATTCAAGAATTTTAAATGTTAAAAATAAAAATTTCACCAATACATTACACTTGTTGGTTGACAATGGCTGATTTGGTGTGCATAGGTAGGACTGATCTTCACTGTACAAATATGACTGGTCTTTACTGTCCAAATATGACCGGTCTTTACTATCCAAAACAAGTCCCTTTGAAATGAAATTGAATATAACAGGTCCCTTTAAAATCTGAAGAACTTTGAAGAACTATGTTTGTGTAGCTTCTTTTATCCTTGTTGTTGAGGTAGCCTTGATGATAAGCAACCTTTGAAAACTTTGTTGAAGTAGCCTGATGTATCTTGAATGCAGTCTTTAACAGGTCCCTCTAATATTTGTTGAACAGGTCCCTTTAATATTGGTACTGGTAACATAGTCTTCTGAACAGGTCACATTGCATATTGCTTGAACAGGTCCCTCTGATTAGAACAAAAACAAAAACAACTCTTTTATTGAAATACTGAAGTACTAAAACAAATTCTTTGAAGATTTACAAATGAGGAGATGAGATAGGGAAAACAAAATGTTGATTCTTCTGATTCTTCTCCCCCACTAAATGTTATGCTCTTAACCTGCAAAGTAATACCCAAACACAGAATATGCGAAGGAAAGATACCCAGAACACAGAATATGCGAAGAAAAGATACCCAGAACACAGAATAGCAATGATTTTATTATTCAGAGAGAAATGTTCACAGGCCTCTTCGAGGGGGCAACCTCCAATAGAGCAGAGCTCGATTACAAAAACAAGACACGATACTCCTCGCAGGGAGTCTCTATCCTTTATATATGACTCATACATGCAATACCACGGGCCAATACCGTGGGTTTTATTAATACCATCTATCTAATACTACCGCCCATTTGCAACTAACTGTGGTCCCGTCATTAATTGCGGGTTAACCACTTACAAATATTAATATGGGCTTTATTGACTCTTGACTATGACGTGATCCCATGACATAAATAAGGGGGTTAGGGTGGGACCCTAACATGCCCTCCCCCTTAAGACTAGCCTGGTCCTCAAGGCTGAAGCTGCGGAAACTGCTGAAGAATAGTGGCTGGTTCCCAAGTTGCATCTTCGGGAGAGGTGTCTTTCCATTTGACGAGGACTTCCTTAATTATGCGGCTGCGCAGGTGCTTGTCTCGTGTGTCTAGAACCTGTTCGGGTTGAAGCCAGATTGACCCTTCTTCGTCTAATTCAGGTAGACTGGTTTGAACTCGGCAATTGTTCCCAATCACTTTCTTGAGGCACGATACATGGAAAACTGGATGGATTTTTGTCGTAGGTGGCAAAGCCAACTTGTAAGCCACTTCTCCAATGCGCTGAAGTACTTGGTATGGTTCGTAGAATTTTGGAGAGAGCTTTTGACAACCCTTATCTTTGAGTGATGTTTGCTTATATGGTTGCAGCCTCAAAAAGACCTGATCCCCTTCTTGAAATTGGCGCTCTGAGCGATGTTGGTTGGCCTGTTGCTTCATGCGGTTCTGAGCTTGATGAAGATTCTCGCGAAGATGGGCGAGCATGGTTGCGCGGTGTTGTAGGAGTTGATCCACTGCTTGTACTTTGGGGCATCCCTTGATATAAGAAGTAGGGGAAGGCGGAAGTTGCCCATAGACTGCTTCATAGGGAGTCATTTTGGTGGTGGCATGATAGTTGGTGTTATACCACCATTCAGCCAGAGGTAACCACTCTGCCCAAAGGTGTTGCTTTTCTGAAGTGAAACACCTAAGGTAGGTTTCTAGACATTTGTTGACAGCTTCGGTTTGACCATCTGTTTGCGGATGATATGAAGTACTGAGTTTGAGTTGAGTGCCTTGTATTCTGAAGAGTTCCTGCCAAAAATTGCTGGTGAAGATCGGGCCGCGGTCCGACACTATAGAAGTGGGCATGCCATGTAATTTGAAGATCTGATCCATGAAATATTGAGCAACCAAGGTTGGTGTAAACGGGTGGGGTAGGGCGTAGAAATGAGCATACTTCGACAGTCGGTCCACAACCACCATGATGACTGACTTGTTCCCTGACTTTGGAAGACCTGTAATGAAATCCATATAAACCTCCGTCCAAATTGATGCCAGAATGGGCAATGGTTGTAAGGTGCCTGGTGTGTTGATGGTTTCCCCTTTGTGGCGTTGACAGACATCACATTCGGCTACGAAGGTAAGGACGTCCTTTTTCATGCCTGTCCAAAAGAATGATCTTCTGGTGCGAGCATACGTCTTCTGAAAGCCTGAATGCCCTGTAATGGGAGATGAGTGCAATTCTGCCAAAATGCGACTTTTGAGGGTAGATGTTGGTGATATTACGACTCTGTCCTTGTAGCGAAGAATATCATTCTGCCACGAGTAGCCCTTGCTGGAATTAGGATCTACCTGCAATTGAGAAATGAGTTGGGAGAGCCCTGGGTGTGAAAACCATTCCCTGCGAGCCTCTTCAATCCAGTCTGGAATGGGAAGGGAAATTGCGAGCAGAGTACTTTCCTCCTCAAATTGGCGCGATAATGCATCTGCTACACTGTTGTCTTTCCCTTTCTTGTAAATGATCTCATAATCATATCCCAGCATTTTGGCTAACCATTTATTTTGTTGTGGGGAGGATAGGCGTTGCTCCAAAAAATATTTAAGACTGTGATGATCTGTGCGGATTTGGAAACGTCGCCCCAATAAGTAAGGTCGCCAGGTCTCGACTGCATGTAAGATAGCCATCATTTCCTTCTCGTAGGTAGATTGGCCCAGATTCCTCCCACTGAGTTGTTGGCTTGTGAAGGCCAATGGTCGCCCTTCTTGCATTAAGACCGCCCCAATACCTGTACGCGAAGCATCACATTCAATGACAAAGGATTTGGTCAAGTCAGGTAGTGCTAAGACTGGAGTGGTACACATGGCGTTTTTGAGAATGGTAAATGCCTGTTGTGCTTCCTCGTTCCAGAAGAAGGAATTTTTCTTTAGGAGTTGAGTGAGGGGCTTCGCTATGCGGCCATAGTTGCGGACAAATTTACGATAATAGCCAGTGAGACCCAAAAATCCTCTCAAGCTCTTCAAAGTCTTAGGTTGAGGCCATTCTTGCATTGCCTGGATCTTTTTGGGGTCCACCTTGACACCTTCACGCCCCACAATGTGGCCCAAATACTCAACTTCTTCCATGCCAAACGAACACTTAGACATCTTGACAAATAATTTATGCTTGCGGAGCAGTTGCAAGAGTAGATCTACATGCTGAAGATGTGCCGCCCAAGTGCCACTATAGATGAGAATGTCATCGAAGAAGACAAGGACAAATTTTCTGAGATATGGTTTGAGGATGTGATTCATAAGACTCTGAAAAGTAGAAGGGGCATTACAGAGACCAAATGGCATGACCAGGAACTCATAATGGCCTTCATGAGTTCTGAAAGCCATCTTGGGAATGTCGACTTCCTTCATGCGAATTTGGTGGTAGCCGGAGCGAAGATCCAACTTAGTGAAGAATTGAGCCCCATTGAGTTCGTCCAGCAAATCGTCAACCACCGGAATGGGAAATTTATCTTTGACTATCAACTTGTTGAGGGCCCTGAAGTCGGGACACATCCGCCACTCCCCATCTTTCTTGAGGACCATGACCACTGGGGATGAATAAGGACTAATGCTGGGACGAATGACACCTGCTTCCAACAATTCTTTGATGATTTTTTCTATTTCATTCTTTTGAGTGAACGGATATCTATATGGCCGCACATTTGGGGGTTGGGCCCCTGGAACCAAGGTGATGCTATAATCATGTTCCCCTCACGAGGGTGGAAGCTCATGAGGCTTGTCAAAGACCGTCCGATGGTTATTTAAAATCTGTTGCATCTCAGGATGAATTGGCAGAGACCTGGTTTCGACTACCTGGATGGCATTAAATTGAGCTACCACTCCATGATGACCCTTTTTTAACAATTTTTCCATCCGATGCGAGCTGATGACAGAGGGGGCTCCCGCCTGGAGGCCACGGAGGGTATGTGTGAAGTTGTTCTGCTTAAAACTCATATATAACTCCTGGAAATCCATTGGGATTGGCCCAAGGGTGCGGAGCCATTCAGCGCCAAGGACAATGTCGCATCGCCCCATGTGTATGGCAAACATGTGGGTTTTCAACTAATAATCCCCCATTTGAAGTTTGACATTTTCATAGCGGCCTTCACATTTCATTGTGCCCCCATCTGCAATTTGGACTTGGAAGTTAGAAACTGCCCGTACAAAACAATGCGCTGCTTCGGCGATTTTTTGATGGATGAAATTATGGGTACTTCCACTATCAATCAAGACTACTACTGGGTGATGTTTAAGAAAACCCCTGATTTTGAGAGTTTGAGGGGAAGAGATTCCTGCCAACGCATTGAGCGAAATAACTGGTTCGTCAGATACAATCTCCTTTTGGTTGTCTTCTTCGATCGCCTTCGGTTCCTCAAGTGGTGGATCTTCCTCGGTGGAGATGTAGTCAGTGGCATCTATTTGAAAAAACTTGGGCTCCTTGCATTTATGACCAGGGGAATATTTTTCATCACAGTAGTAACATAGTCCTTGCTTCCTTCTTTCGGCCATTTCCTGAGGTGACACCTTTTGGACCTTAAGTGTCTGAGTCATGTTGTGAGCTTGTGGGGGATGACCTTTAGTGGGGAAATTGGGGCGGCTGTATTGGGCTGTTATGGCACGTTCCACCTTACGGGCTACCTGGCAAGCCTCCGTCCATGTGGGAGGGTGGTGGAGTAGAACTTGAGCTTTGATGGCTTATTTAAGACCACTGATAAAACATTCCGTGTAGAACTCATCTGAGAGATGCTAAGTGCGGAAGGCTAAGGCTTCAAAAGCGGTGATATATTCATCCACTGTACCCGTCTGTCGGAGCTTAGTGAGACGGCCCAAAAAGGAGTCTCCCTGTTCAAAGCGATCTCGAAGAGCTTTGGAAAATTGGGCCCAACTCGAAAAAGGTCCATTGCGACGTTGATGCCATTCCGCCCATTGCCATCGTTCACTGTCCAAGTACATGGTCCCCACCATAAGCTTAGTCCAATCATCTTGGAGACGATTCAATTTGAAATATTGGTCCATCTGTGCTAGCCATGCGGACGGGTGAGAACCGTCAAATTTCTGCATATCCAACTTGGGAGGTCGCTGACTGGGTGGTGAATGGGTGTGCCAGACGTGAGGAGAGTGGCTAGACTCACCCTCATGGTGTTCATGGCCATTATACGGTTCCTCGAGAGCTGGCTCCTTGCCCTTATCGAGTGCTTGCCGTACCTGGCTAGATAGTCCGCTAATCATATTTTTGAGCTCGTTCATATCTGTTTCAAGTTTGTCTAGCCTTTCATTGGCCATTGCTTGAGCTCTAGTTTCTACCATACACCAACTTGATGAAAAATTGGGACCGCCAAAATTTTTTTTCCAATAAATTGAATGGTACCATCGTGCTCAGCTCGTCGTCCTGATGCTGATGGGCTAGATCACAAATAAGCGCTTCGGAAGATCTCAGGCTTTTTTTTTTTTTTGGAAAACTCCTAAAGGAGTTTTACTCCTTGATCAATACTACAGTCGCCAAATACTCAAAATGTCAATGCCGCCAAAAGTCCTGCGAAAAGTATATCCAGGTACAGGAACCCTTCACAACTACTCCGATCTGGTGGATCTGAGAGATCTAAATGGTGGAACAACTGCTGCTGCTGATCTGATGGAGCTGCGGGACTGATGTCTGCTGCTGCTGCACTTGCTGATCTAGAATAGATGATGTGTGATCCCCCGATAGAAAGGGAACTATGGTCTTGAGGAGTGTCAGGTGCTACAAATCGCAATATACATAAGGGTCTGACAGTAGTACTCGGCCCAATGTTTCAGGGCTCTAACTAAGGAGGATCGACCGTACCCTTAGCCGTACAACCCGACTACCCTATCGTACAGGCGAGTAATCTCTCCGAGTGCTGTTCTCGGTGTACTGTAGCCACAAGACGACCGAAGGTTTATCTATGGCGAGGTTTCAAGGGAGCTTGGGGGCTTCCTATATACCCAGAGGGTACGTGGAAGACAGTCCGTGCGCGGTTCTGTCTAATGCGCTACTACTCAAAGGGGTACCCACAGGGGTTACAAGGGAGTCCAACAGACGTGACCACCTCTTGTATTTCCTGCGTGCATGCCTCCCCAAATCCGCAGGTTTATGCGCTTAACGACAGATCCCGTGGTTTAAAGACACCGGAACACATCTCTAGCCAAAAAAAAATTTGCTAAAAATTGGAGATCCCACCGAGCCCTGGAAAGTGCTCTAATACCACTTGTTATGCTCTTAACCTGCAAAGTAATACCCAAACACAGAATATGCGAAGGAAAGATACCCAAAACACAGAATATGCGAAGAAAAGATACCCAGAACACAGAATAGCAATGATTTTATTATTCAGAGAGAAATGTTCACAGGCCTCTTCGAGGGGGCAACCTCCAATAGAGGAGAGCTCGATTACAAAAACAAGACACGATACTCCTCGCAGGGAGTCTCTATCCTTTATATATGACTCATACATGCAATACCATGAGCCAATACCGTGGGTTTTATTAATACCATCTATGTAATACTACCGCCCATTTGCAACTAACTGTGGTCCCGTCATTAATTGCGGGTTAACCACTTACAAATATTAATATGGGCTTTATTGACTCTTGACTATGACGTGATCCCATGACATA
The DNA here is from genome assembly GCA_031772625.1 of Pinus tabuliformis. NCBI lineage: Eukaryota > Viridiplantae > Streptophyta > Pinopsida > Pinales > Pinaceae > Pinus > Pinus tabuliformis. The sequence goes on from CM062810.1 coordinate 394,346,905, forward strand.
AATAAGGGGGTTAGGGTGGGACCCTAACACTAAAGTTGTGACTTGTCCTCAAGTCATTATTGAAGTGATGAACAAAACAGTAAACAAGTAGAACAAGGAATTCTTACCAACCAAATGAATGGTTTTCTAGTAAGAATTCTGGGTTAGAGTGTGCCAGAGTTTGGTTTTCACATCTAAACCATTATTATTGTTTTTGTTTTTGTGGGTTTATATATATATATATATATATATATATATATATATATATATATATATATATATATATATATATATATATATATATATATATCTTTCTTTATTTATTTAAAAAAAAAAGAAATTGAATGAACTAAGGTAGAGATATCACAGCTGAAGGCTGCAATATCTCAACCTCCCTTTGCTGAGATACAGTGTGAATAAAATCCTCCTTGCTGATGGGCTTATGATAGAGTTTCAACTGATGGCCATTCACAAGAAAGGTGTTGCCTTCTCCATCAATGGTAGTAAGCTTGATTGATCCATTTTCATATACTTGTACTATTTCATATGGGCCCATCCAATGTGTGGTAAATTTGGCTTTATGATCTGTGAATTTAGAGTCAAATAGTAAAGCCCAGTCTCCTTCTTTGAACTTTTTCTTTTTGATGTGTGCATCATGCCACTACTTCCTTTGTTCTGCATTAGGATTACTGTCTCCTTTGCTTGCTGCCTCATTTCATCTAACTGGTTCAGTTGCATAATTCTCTCTTTTTGTGCTTCATTGAGATCAATTCCTAAATCTGCAGCCATCTTATAAGTATGTATTTGAAATTCAATAGGAAGCATTACCTCTTTTCCATACACCAAATGATATGGTGTAAATCTTGTAGTGTTTTTCCACGTGATTCTGTAAACCCAGAGTGCATCTTTGAGCTTCTCTTCCCAATTCTTTCTGTTCATTGCTATTGTCTTAGTGATAATTCCTTCCAATGTTTTATTGGTAGATTCCACCTGGCCATTGGCCTGTGGATGGTAAGGTGTACTTTTCCTATGCTTGATTTTATATTTTTTTGTGATGTCTTTGACCAGCTTTGAGGTAAACTGAGTACCTTGATCTGTGACTATCTCCCTTAGTACTCCATACCTTACAAAAATTTCTTCAAAAAGGAAGTTTACCACTGTTTGTTCAATTGCCTGGACTAGTGCTTTGGCTTCAGCCCATTTTGTCACATAATTAGTACATACTAGGATGTACTTTTTACCTTTTGATGTTGGATTGATGGGTCCTATAAAATCTAGAGCCCATTTTTCAAATGGCTCTAAATGTATTTGAGGCTGAAGTGGCATTTCATCTGTAGCTATTGGTATGCCCATTCTTTGATAGCTATCACAACTTTTCACATATTTCTTGGAATCCTTAAAAATAGATGGCCAATAGTATCCACGACTGAGAATCTTGAATGCTGTTCTTTTCGCTGCAAAATGCCCACCAAACGATTCATCATGACAAGATTTTAAAATATCAATTGTTTCATCATTTCTTACACATCATCTAATAATCATATCATAACCGGTGTAAAATAAATCTCCATTAATCCATGAGTATTTAGCACTTTGTTTGATCAACCTCTTCTTTTCCTTTAGAGTAAAATATGGAAGTGTTCTTCCTGTGGATAAATAATTGGCTAAGTCAGTATACCAAGGATTCACTATTGAAATTGCAAATAAATTTTCATCTAGAAAAGAATCTTCAACCGGAACAACCTCACCTGAATTTTGCAGTCTAGAAAGAAAATCTTCCACCTGATTCTCCTTACCTGGTCTATCTAACACTGTAATAGTAAATTCCTATAATAATAACAACCATCTGGTAACTATGCCATTAGTGATTGGTTTATTCATTAAATACTTAATGGCAGAGTGATCAGTATGTACAAAAACCTCATAACCAGTGATATAATGTCGGAATTTATTCACAGCATGTATGATGGCAAGCATTTCTTTTTCTGTGACTGTGTAGTTTAATTCTGCAGGTGTTAGATTTTTGCTAATGAAATAGATGGCATTATTGAAAGACTCTTGTTTTTGGCCTAATGAGGCACCTACTGCAGTATCAGATGCATTTGTAAAGATGTGAAATGGTAGGGTCCAGTTAGGTCCTTTTAAGACTGGTGTGGTTGATAACTTTTCTTAGAGTGTTTCAAAAGCTTGCTGACAATTCTCATTCCAGTTGAAAGGTGTATCTTTTGCTAGAAGCTTAAACAGAGGTGAAGCTATTTTACTAAAATGTTCAATAAACCTTCTGTAATAGCTTACATACCCAAGAAAACTTCACACGGGTGACCCGAGTTCGATCCCCGGCAATGACGCCAAAATGTAGTGACCAATCCAGGGTCTAGATTAGACTAAATTTAATGTCAACCAAGGTAGGTAAACTTAGAGGCACGTGTCTACAATCTATAGACCTAAAAGGATCTCATCTACCTAGATAAGTGTCTACTGTGACAGGCTACTGCACTCTTTTACAAGAGATTGGAATATGTTTCCTTTCACTCAGATCATCTAATTTAATTAACCGTTCTAAAAACACAGTGTGTTACTATTCTGAGTTTTCAATCCTCTTACAAGGATATCATTCACAAAAACTCTTTCTCGGTAACACACTAAGCATCCTAACAATCAAATTCATGAAAACTAAAGACTCTTTTAAGCATACTAAAACTCAAATGCATGAAAACAGAGTCCACAGAGATACTTTGAAACTCAATGCTCAATTAAATCTTTTACAAGATCTTGTTCAATAATTTAGCAATTCAAGTTTCGAGCTATCACCATGAATCATACAATAACACTCACAAGAACTTCTAATCGAATTAATTAATTCACAAGCAAAGAAATGGCATCAAACGCTATTCAGATCTGAAGTCTAAATGCTATGAAAATGAAATGAAAGTATACCAGTCCCCACGTAGGGCCCGTCCATGCGTTGATGGTACACTTAGAAAACTTCAGATGATGAAACCGTTAACACATAAAACACTAGAATGATGAAATGCTACCTGTGATTAAAGTCTGGAAATCAATTACATGCAAGAACATAGTTCTGGTAACAATACAAATACACAGTCTTAAGTCTGCTCAATGTCTATTATCCTTCGTTCCTAACATTCCTTAAGGTTTACAATCGAATGTACATACATTATCACGCAGATGTTTCTGCTTTTACTGTCAAAAAGGCGATTTTTGTTTTTTTCTAATCTTAACTGATTTCCAAAACAAAACGAAATCAATTTAGGTAACTTTGGCTTTTTGCTGCTTTTATGACCAAAAAGGCTGGGTTTGACCAGCATTGACCATGTATCCAGGAGCTCTAGATGCGATGCTGAATAGATCTTTCACCATGTATGTACATCCATGATCACGTCCCTATCCTCTGTTTTGATTTTCCTACCATGCCACGTGTCACAACATAAACCAATTACAGGAAGTCATGACATCCCGTAATTTTGTTGAAAATTTCTAATTTTTAACATAAAAATCCACAAATTAAATTTAATGTAAAATAACAATTATAATGCTTAATTGATCAATTTCAATGGACTATGAGGGGTTTATGGGAGAAAATGATAGATGAATGATGGATTTTTAGAAGAAAAGAATGGCAATAAAATAGTACCAACAGGATGCACGGAGATTTACAGATGTTTTGACAAGGATAAAGGAGCTTCATGGGAAGACGAAAGGAAGGATCTGAGAGCTCAGCGCTTCAGGTCAAGAAGGGTCTTCGTTGTGAACGTCGGGGAGCAGATGAACCTTGATGACCATGAAACCACTGTTTCTCTTTTCCGGTCTTTCTTACCACAACCTGGGTGGTTTTCTGTTGATCGCAGCCTGCTCATGTGGAAAGTGGTTTCTGCTTTTTAGGAGTGATCCCACTTAGGAAGTGCCACATGGCGGTGGGGTTGGGAGGATAACCACCTATATCGCATGCTAACTTCCGAGTTAGTTGGCAAGTGCGATATCCTTCTCCAACGTCAGATCTCTTTAAGGGCGTTTCTACGGTGCAGATTGATCGGCTTTGGGCGGGCGGTTTCCTCCTGCGGCTGGTATCTATAACCGTCCAATTGTTTGGACAATTCCTACGGTCGTGATTCAATGAGGCTGGACTAGTCACTCGGAGATGGTGGTCATCGGGGGTCATGATTTTCTCCTCCCGGGCTTTAGAACCCTTTTCTAGGCTTTCGGGTGGGTTTAAGACTGTCACTGGTGCTTTTTTAGGGGTTATTCTCGGTCCAACTCCATTCTCTTATTTTCAACTTTGGAGGATCGTTAAGTGTAAAGTTAGGGGCAGAGTAAAGATGTTTTGCAGTTTCCCTTCTTTCTCAGAGTTTGAGAATTTTGTACTACCCTCTATACTTTATTTTGTGATTAATGAATAGAAGGTTCAACTCTTGCATTAGCAAAAAAAAACAAATCTTCCATTTTTATCTTCTATGGCTCAAATCTTTGGCCATTGAATATCTTGTGTTTTCATTTGCAACCTAATTTTAATAAATGGTAATTGGCATCTTAATTATTTAAATCTATCCTCATTGACTTAGAAACCACCACCTAGAGAACTTGTGTTGATTTCTTGACATGAACCAAACCATTATGTTTTCATTTGCAACCTAATTTTAATAATTGGTAATTGGCATCTTAATTATTTAAATCCATCCTCATTAAGTTGGAAACCACCACCTAGAGAACTTATGTTGATTTCTTGATATGGACCAAACCAACCCTACTCTATTTGTCATTGTCTCCTTAAGATAGATTGTTATGTGCATTCTTAACTTTTTCATCACTTATGCTTATTGCTCTTCATCATGTCATGTGACATTGGATAAAAGTACGGGATATGATTAAATCATGTCAAGGTAATTACTTGCTCTTATATATTGATCTTAGTTATCACATCTCATCTTTCCTTTTCATCATCCAACACATTATGTGAGTTCCTCTTCTTCTTCGTCCATGCTTAAATTATCTTGCACCATTACATGGTTGCACTTTGGTTCAGCTACCACAATGCCCATGTGTCTTCTTGATTTTTACTCTCCATGTCACAATCGTTGTACATTATATATAGGCCTCCTATCCCATCAATTTGATGGTACACCTTAATCATTTGTTTCATAAATATCCACTTTAGCGATTTAATCATGTCCCTCTCTAACATTAATGTTCCCAAACCAAAATTGCTTTGTAATCTCACTTTACCCTACATGTCTTGATAATGGCTTAACACATCTTTGTGTATCCTTTCTTCATCCTTAATAACTCACTCTTTCTCTTTGCAAAATAATTTGGTATATTAAGAATATTTTGGTATTTTATGTGGGAATTTTATGATTCAATCCTTATAGTTATGTTTTTAACTCAATTATATTGCTCCTATCTCTTTATGTGTAAATTTAATTAAATCAATGATGTTATGAATTTGTTAATATTTTTTCAACTAAAATTGATGAATTTCTCTTTAATATTATAAATTTCATTATAGCATATATATAATAATATTTTTCCCAAAAAATAAATTGTCATTTCTCTTCAAAAATAGAAGGAAAATTGCATTTATTATCTTCATATTATTTTTACTAAGAAAAATGACCATTTGTATTTAAATATTAAATGTAAATTACACTTATTACCTACATGTTACACTTATTAAATATTGTAAATATTAAAAGAGCATTTGTAAAACCATACAAGTGTATACATTTTCCTCATAAATTAAAAAAAATACTATTAATCTTATACACAATCTAAAAATATTTATTTATTTATTTTCTTTTTTGTAAGTTTGGTAGGACTACATCTTCATTGTGTCCAACTTTACACAATCTAAAAAGATTTATTTATTTATTTATTTTCTTTTTATTTAGATTTGGTAGGACTACATGTTCATCATGTCATCATGTCCAACTTCTCACTACGAGAGATAGCACAAGATTTTAACCCAAGACTTCCGATTCGAGAGAATTTATTTCCAAGATTTGAACCCGATTTGAACCCAAGACTTCCGATTGGTGAGACTTTATTTTCACCACCATTACCAATTAGACTATCCAAAACAAACATTTATTTATTTATTTATTTATGAAATTACAATATAATTTCTAATTTTATAATAAAATTTATATAATTTATTTATTTATTTTATAAATAAATTTTTAAAAACACCTTCTAAAATTATAAATTCAATCAAATTTAAAGATAAATATACAAACATTATTACATAATAACGCATTTTCTAATAAATAAAACAAAATAACCTTATTAGAAATATTAATCATATACACCCTTCAGAATGTTATAGATTCAAAATGTCATCTTATATCACACCCAAAACTAAATAATTGTCATGCATTTAAAAATATTTTTTTGTACAGCTATAAAGATGCCTTTTTAAAGAATGCTTATACGTTCCCAAAATTTTCTTATATAACAACAAATAAATGCTATAAAGAATGGCTATATATAGCCAAAACTAAATAATTGTTATGCATTTAAAAATACTTTTTTCTGTACAACAATATAGATGTCCCTTTAAATAATTATTATACATTCCCCAACTTTTCTTATATAAGAACAAATATATGCTTTAAAGAATGGCTATATATATTCAAAACCTTTTGTTAGGGAAGAATAATTTAATCACCGACTTAATTTTTAATACAAATCCATGTTGTTGGCACTTTAATTGCAGAGGATCCAATGCCTTGAAGATAAATAAAAAATTTATTTTATATGAGGACAAAGTAATTCTTTAGTCGAGGACAAAGTAACTCCTATAAAAGAAAATATTATTGGCTTTCAACACAGAGTACCACATATCAAAGACCATGTTATTTGAATAATAACATTCTGGGTAAAATATGTTGGACATTCCAAAAGACAAGATACATGAACACTCTCCTCTCCACGCCTCAAAACAAAGCATCAAGATCAGTCCACGTAACACATGGGATTGGGTAGCTTGAATGTCCTCTCCCCAACAGAGCATCTAGTCAAATCGCTCCACTGATCACTAGAGTTCCCTCGGATTCTGAACCCATCTTGCTCAATCTTCAATCTCTTCTCACACTTACAAACTACAGCGCTCTTCCCATAATCTTCCGGGTCCCTGCACCACAAATTGTCCATTGACCTCATTCACACAATGCTTTTCCATGCATTATTGATACTTTTTTATTTAAGTCACAGATTTTAAAAATATTTAAAAATTCTAGTACTCAAAATGTATGTTAATCAAATTAATCTAGTTATTATATGTTTGATTCCAAAATATTCTCAAAATCTATAATAAAAATAATTTCAACAACATTACTCAGTTCATTTAAAAGTAAAAATTTCAGATTTCAAAATATTCCTAAATCTATAATCAAAATACTTTGAACAAAATTACTGGGCACAAAAAAAATAAGACTAAAAACTTCCCAAAAAAGACATGGATGGTGGTAGTGATCACCTCAATAAAAGCGCCTTCCATGAATGATAACCAGCTCGGGCAAGATTCTTCTCAGTTGCATTCCTCTCGTAGTCATACCTGCTTGTCAATAGGAAGATCTTAAACCCTAATCCAAGCAGATGGAGGGGCCACTACCAGAGTTGCCCACGTTGTAAAAGAAGCATCATAGATCCCCTCTCCTTTGCAAACCAAAGGTGAAGAGGAAGTAAAAATCATAAAAAAGTATGTTGAATTTGTAATTTGTTAGAATAATTTGGCTAAGGCTAAGATTAAATCGAGGGATTATAATTGTAATATTAAGGGTATATTTAACTATCTTAAATTTAACCAGAAAATATATCCAACAGAGTATGTCTAATTAGTCTAAAGCTAAATATACTGATAATATATCCAACCATTAGTAAACCAAACATACCTAATTCATTTTAACTGATAAACTACAAAAGCCAAACCTACCAATAATATATCCAACCATCCATAAATCAAATATATCAGATTCATCTTACCCAATTGATGGGCTATGAAATAAGCCAATCTTACCCAAATTGATGGGCTGCAAAATAAGCGAGATTTGAAAGGAGTGTCTCGTCCACATCAAAAACCCAGGCGTCCTTCCCATCGCGTGAGATTTTCAGAGTGTTAGCGTAGGCTATGGATTCGTGGGCTACCATGTGCCAGTACTTCAAATATTGGCTTCCACTTCTGACCATATATTTTTTCACATATTCCACGCCACTTCTGACCATATATTTTTTCACATATTCCACGTATTGAGCAGGCACCATGGTTAGGAGCATAGAGTGTTTGTTTCTACACCAAACCTCCAGGCTTCGAAGTCCTGTTGCAGCGTCTCTTGCTTCACCTCCCACGTCTCCTCATGGCCCATGGATTTCTCTGATATTACCTCGCCATAACTCTTGGCTGTGGGGGACTAGAAATTACTAGGATATCGGTTGCCCAAGAGTGAGGGCGAGTCACTAAAGACCTAGGTGCCAGTGGTGTTGGGTTGCAGAGCGCACATGAGATTCACATGGTTGTGGTGGTGGATGACCAGAAGAGAAGACATGGAAGATGAGGATCAGATACTGGCAATGCTAAAATGGCAACCCAAAATCCCAATATCCCAATGGCAACGCTAAAATGAGTTTTCTCACCAGCCAAGGCAACGATAGCTAGAACCACCGCAATTGCGATCAGCACCGAACTCGTCCAGAAGCTCATGCTGAGCAAAGAAACTATAACCAACCAAAGCTTCTTTCAAATTTAACAAAATATGGCAGCGCGGGTTCTGAGATTCAAAATTCCAATCTAGAGCACCATTATACAATTCAAAATTTGGTGGCAATTAATATCAGATGGTGTGGGGAATGGATAGCATATGATACACGACATGCCATGATACATATTCCGCTCATTTCAATGGGCATAAATACAAACAATGAGATGGATGATGGCATCATGCATATCTCCATCACTATGCAATCGGAATCCGTTAGCTCGAGAATGGAGCTGATGTCAGAACCTATCTCCCAAGACTATCCTTAGAGTCTCTTAAGAGAGCATTAATGGAGCTATAGAGGTGGAAATATCTCTTGCCGAATCGTGAAGCCTGGAGTGAGCATGATGCTTGGATACACATTGGAGCGTGCATTTGTCAAGCTGTCAGGGTTTTCATTTAGTGTTTCGACTAATCTAAATTTGTTTTGCGATCGTTTTGTTGCAGAAACATCCTAACAACTCTATTATCATTCTTGACCGTCAGACAAGTGGAATGCAACGACCGTATTACAGACCTGTGCTAGCATCTTCGTGAATTGATGACTAAGTGAAGCATAAAGATGAGGAGTCAATCCTACATATGGGTGAGGAATAGACCACTGATTATTGTGATGTGAAGTCAGAGGCATGAAAGCCTAGGAGTTGTCGTGCAGCCCAGTTGAGTTGATTGGTAGCATGCAAACAGTCATGGGACGACAAAGGAAAATTAAATAGTTTCGGAGAGAACTGAAACAACTATGGGAATCTGCACACAAATATGAAAGGTTTGTGGTAGAAGAATCTATACATAAAGATCAAAATGCATAATTGGACTAAATCAGTGATGAATTTGAAGAAATTGGCGCAATATTGAAGTGATTAATGTCAGTTCTTCCATCATTCTTAGCTAAAAATTTTAAATTTTGGGCAATTAAAATGGAGGGACTACTTGGTTCAGTGGATTTATGGAAATTTGTCCAAGAAACTTCTATGAATTTTGATGATAAGTGTAGAAGTGTAGTAGCATTACTTCTCATTATATCAGCTTTAGATGAAAACATTTTGTTTAGTATTTTGTATGAATATGGTGAAATATGCAATGCAAAAATGTTTTGGGATATTCTTGAGATGAAGCATAGAAGGAATTGGAGTGAGAAAGTTAAATTTTATGAAGGTGCTGTTAAAAATGGTGACTGTGTTGAAAGCATCATAACTGGGATCAAGATGAAAGTATGTATGTAGCTGACAATAGAGTAGCATGTGAGGAAACTCCGCATGATGGAGAGAGTTATGAAGTCAATTTTGATGAGAATTATGTATCTCATGAAGAGTGGTTCACTCTCATGCATGAAAATCATCTTATTGATGAGTTGTTATTTGGTGGGAAGAGATGCCTATCTCCATACACAAATCAAATGCAGGACAACATGTTTGCAAAGATAGAGTTGATTAAATAGGTTGAATACATGAAGGAACCAACTATTGCAACTGAGAAAGATGAAGGAAGGAAAACTCTGTTAAAAGAGGAGGATGACAAGAATCAATATGGTTCTTTTTATGATCTTTTATATAAATATAGCATTGCTTTTAAGTGTGCAGATATTGATAGTCAAGAAGAAGGAATACAACCTGAAGAAAATGAAAGCATTAAGGACAAGTATAAGTCTTAAGAACCTGCAACAATATTGAATACAAAGAATGTTAGCCCGCAATCAAGATCAAGAAAAAAGGAGAAGCTCCACTACTATCTTATGGAAAGAAAGTTGAAGATGAAATTGCACCAACAAATGAGAAAGTATGATTCCTTTAACAAGAAGGCAAAAATGAAACCTTTCTTATCAATTTTTTTTAATGTAACATGTAATCCTAGCTGAGACTGAGACCAATAGGCAAGTTAATATTTAGGTCATGATTAAGGGGAGGGGTTAGAATATTAATCACGAAGTCATCTGTGACTGTTCATATGACGACGAGTCATCAATGTTAGTTGGCGGGGAGTCGACAGGAGTCGGCTAGATTTAGGGAAATAGTAATGATAGTTCGTGAATCCTTGTAGAATCTACGGTTGTCTGCTTGTATAAATTGTCTTATGTGGAATGCAATGAGCATGATCTTTTGAGGAGTCTTCATATTTCTGATACGGTGATATTCAACTTTCGAGAGACCCTTCTAGATGCATGAGATGACATAAAGTTACCTATTCTTTAGTAAGGTTCTCAATGGAATTTATAACAATCTATGACATATGATGTACAAAAGAAACTATAGATTAGGTTATTTAAAGAATAGGTCTATAAATCAAAATATGAGGATCTGTGTGGTATATTTTTCATATTTAAACAGAAATATTTTAGTGATGGAAAATTTTATTATTATTTTTTTAAATAGAATTTTTTGATTTGGGAATTAGATGAGTATTAAATTATAATGTTTATTATCTTGTATAATATAAAAAAATAGATGTTGTTAGTTGAAAAACATATATAATAAAGCGATTGATTTCCATTTTATTATAAGAAAAATTAATTTGTAAATAGACTTTGTTAGAAAACAATGGGTCAATATCATAGTTTACTAATAGCATATGGCCAAAAAACCTTAACTCATGTTCATATGGAACGTGTTTACATTACAATTTTCTAATTAATCGAGTTAATTAAAAATCAAACGACATAACTACTTTTATCTTTGATTTATGACTATTTTTCCAGGAAAGTTAAATTCTTATCATCTATCTAGTAACTGATAATAATTAAATTAAAATTATGGAACCCCTATTTCAAAATAAACATGCCTAAAATCGAAAAGTGTATTTTTGAAGTACCTAAAATAGACATGCCTAAACCCTATTTCAAAATAAACATAACTAAAATTGAGAAATGTATCTTTTGAAAGAATATTTACATATATCTAAGATATATGATTCCATTCCAAACATAAACCTAAAAAATAATGTGACATCTATATAATTAACAATATTGTATCAAACATCATATAATTAACAATATTGTATCAAACATCATATAATTTATAGTGTAATTAGATATATGAATGAATACATAAATTTTCATAATTTACTATTTTAATATAAAACTATACACTTTATTCTAATCCATAATTCTAATTCCAACATTTATGATAAAAACATAAAAAAAAAAAATTAAGACTTTTCTATTAAAAATAGAAACATACTTTAAAAAAAATTAATGTTTTTTTATTATAAATATTCATTACAATTTTTTAAAATATGGAAAAAAAATACTTTCAATTTATTTTCGAACATTGAATTTTAATCAATCAAACTCAAACTTGATAAGCATGGTTCTATATAGCCTCTTCCAGGTATGGAGTACGAAGATCGTATTAGTTGAATTATTAGGAACTGTGGATAGAGGCATGCGTTCTAATCCTTAACCTACTGATTTTTAGGGATTGATGGACCGTAAGCCTTCTGTACAACGTACTTAGAATTTTTATTATTTACTTTCGTGATTCAATAGAATCTACAAACCCCGTCTCTTATGATTTGGTTGTACTAAATTCCATGAAATATAGTTTCATTCAACTCCTACGGTTTGGTTGTGTTAAATTCCATGAAATATGCTAAAAATATTCGTATATTATGGATTTGCGGTATAAGATAGGATCTTACTACTGAAAAATACAAGTGCTTGAAATTTGACTTTTTCTTGTTCCCAAAGGTGGTGATTGGGCCATCCATTCAAATCGCTACAGCAGGCTGTCCTTCCGTCAATGAACATCCTTTTGGAAGTGGAAACAAAGATACACTTTTTACAAGCTTTGATTAGATTCATGAACATTTTCTCTTTAACCGGTCTCACCAAGTTCATCACCATTTTCTTAGTCAAAGACGGCAAGCGAATATTAAATTTTTAAATGGCCATGAGGGGATAGTGAAAATGAAAGGTATAACAACTTATATAATTAATTAGGTTGATAGGCGTCTTTCTATTAGATTTGGGCATTTTAATATTTTTCCTGATTACAGATTTTGATTACATGGTTTAAATTAAAACATGCAAATATATTTTTATGGTTGTTATTATATTAGTGGAGGGAATTCACACCATTAACTTGTTTGCAATTATATGTTTAAATTAAGTTTTTATAAAATTTAATTAAAGATTTATCATATTATTTGTTAATTGTCACTTATCAAGATAAACAAGGTCACATAGCTAGGGTTTCTTTTTTTTAGTTTCAATAAAATATTTTAATGTCATGATGTGTTGTATGTACTCCAAACACTAATAAAATTCTAAAAAGAGTTATATGAACATTTATTTAACTTTTTTTTATTAATTTTTTTTAATATAATTACACATTTTTTGGTAGATAAAAGTATATATATATATATATATATATATATATATATATATATATATATATATATATGTGTTAATAATTATTTATTTAATATTGAATGATGGCAATTTTTTTATATAATGCTCATATTATAGTATACGTGTCATGTCATTAGAGTATAAATTGATACAATGAGAGTTGTACAAATTGTACACATGTTATTTTTACATATTTTTTTCAAATTTATATTTTTCAAATTATTTTTTTTAAATTAAAAAATAAAACCCACAAAAATTGTTTATTTTCAAAACTTTACACCAATGAGAGAATGGAATTTTTGAATTTAAGTAGAAACCATTTGTGTTTATGGTACATAGTAATTAATATATAATGTTATTTTTCAAATTATTTATATTTATTGTACATAGTAATTAATAATAAAGTACACAAAAGTCAATTCTTGCCATCATTACACAATAAGAGGGTAGACATTTCAACCAATCATATTTGAGATAAATAGAAATAAATTTTATTTTAAAATAATACATTTAATTTCATAATGTTAAACTTTGGATAGATTTTAAATTTTTTTATTCAAAGAAAAACTAATAGCAAGTCAATGAAAAACTGAATATGTTATATCCTGCCAACGGCAAGTATAATAAGAAGTGGAAAATCAAAAAAAATGTTCTACTCCTATGCAAACTTGTGGATCAAACTAAAAATGTAATGGATCAATTTGTAAAGTAAATCAAAGTAGAGCTATAATGGAGGAATTGTAACAAAGAAATGTGTTTAGTTGTATGCATTTATGTTTCATTTCCAAGCAGTTCCTAGCAAATTAGGGTTTCGCCTCTCGAATTCTAAACGTGAAATTTGTTTCTTAAATTTTGTTATTTTCGTGTTTGGGGCTCCTGGAGCTTAAACTTTTTTTTTTACCCTATTTTGACCTACGGGGTTCGTTCTCCAATTATGTTGGACCAAACAACTATTCCAATGAGGGCGATAACTTCACGGAGGCTCCACTTGGGGAGCAATACCATACCACGTGGGTTCATATTGGGGTATATATATTGAGGAAAAAATGGCATAATATATTGGGGGATATATAGGGGGTAAAGAATTTTTATATTAGAAGGTATAAAAAATTGAGTTCAAAGTTAATGAAAAGATATAAAGGGGTATAAAAAATGTTAATGAAAAAATGGATACCTGCAATATCTAGTGGAATTAGGGGTTTTTTAAATTGGGAAGGTGTATTATGTTCGTATTGGTAGGGGGTTAAATAATGTGATTTTTAGGGGTATTTTCTAATATGTAGTCAAATTAAGGGTATCATTTAATATGCCGTGAACGCATGCGATAGGACAAAGGTTCATTGAGTGACTTTCCCGTGGACAACTTGAACATATAATTTTATGAAGTTTAACATTATGCTTATTATTATTGACTTTTGAATGGAATCTTACTTTTTTCTAGTCAAATTGTGCAATTGATGATGAGTGGGCTCCAACCTAATTGAGGCACCAACCTCAATGATGAGTAGGCTCTAGCTTGCTCTAGTCTCCAATATGATTAAGGAACCAACTTCAATGATGAGGGGGCTTCAACTTGCTCTAGGATCCAACCTAATTGAGACTCCATCCTCAGTGGGGCACCCACTTCCTTCTTCAACTCCTTGTGGAGCACTATTTCATATCATTTTCAAACTATATCCATTGGCATCATTTATAAATGTCAATCACTAAATCAAAAGTACAATCTACAACCTAGAAACACTTTCATTGCACTCTCTATCACAATTTTCAGCCACAATCACTGTCATAACCTACAACCACTGCCACTACATTCATTGTTCCTACCTATAATCACTGACACTCCAATCATAGACACAAACCATTATATCAATCGTTGTTACTGGTTGTCATATTGTTGCCCATACTTTGCTCCAACTAATTCATCAATATGATCTCACAAACTCCTTCTTGGAACCTTTTTTTACAATAGATCCAAATCCAGTGTAGCCTACAAATGAACCCTCAAAACCAAGTAATGGATACTTTAATCATAAAAATATGTCAACAATGCATTTCATGCCTTTGGATGTGACCATCTAAGAGCTCTAATCATGGAGCTTCTTCTAGAATCCAATTTGGAAAATAGAGAAATTATGGAGCACCTCATTATTTGGAAAACCCTATCAACTGAAGATGTAACACGAGAATATGCATTCTACATACATAAGAATCCATAACTAATCAACATTGAGGGAAATGCTAGTTTAAAGAGGAGGGGTACATAAAATGCCTAACCGTAAACCTCATTTATTGTTTTACTTTAATTGTAGTTATGCTATCTTTGTATTACTACATTCTATCCCTCTGTGTTTTATATATACATCAAGGATATCATTTGGTTAATCACATTATGTTGTGCATTTGATATATTATAAAGGGATTTTCCCTTCTTGAATATTATTCTTATCCATTCACCATTTCACTTGATTTGAGCATGTCATTACTTCATTATGTATTTTTTTTTGTTTTTGGGTTATTTGGTCCATAATATGGCATAAACGAATAGTCCAATATATTATACTATCTCTCCCCAAGGAATCTCAACTATGTCTTATCCCTGATGTTGTTGACCATCAATAAATACCAATTAAGGATCGTTTAATTGATCAACCTTGACGTAACCAATTACCTTACATTACACAAGCTCATAAAGAATGTAAATTAGCTAAATGAATTGTAGGATATGGATTTATTAAACTATATGCTATATTTCCATGCATTACATATATTCATTTAGAGGCATGTTGAGGGACTTTGAATATGTGATCTTTATAGGAGGGTGATGTTAGGACCTCATATTGTCTCTTTTTGACCATACATTTTGCTATAATGTCACCCTTTTTCAACTTATATTTAAAGTCCTTGTTATTGTTTTAACCCAAGTATCTCAAGGTACACAATATTTCTTCTCGTCACTATACGTTTAATTATTTTGCATATAATTAAGCTATCTTCATTATTAACCATTGAATTTATAGTTGTTGAACGGTTAAAGAACAATGTGCAGTTCATATTGCTGAAACTGCCTGGAGATTGCAAGACTACTTCCACAGTTGCTGAAACAACAGGAATGACGTGCAAATCGTGTGACTGAACAGTTGTGATCTACAGTTTAGATTTGACAGCAGCAAAAGGAGATCACCGAAAGAGTTGCTACAATGGATGCAATGATCATGATCTAAAGACAGTATTTTTGTAACAACATTTTGTTAAAGGGAAAACTGACTTCCCTATTTTTGTACAAAGGGTTAAAATAGGACTTACAATGTTGTAATAGATGTCTCATCTTTAAAAAGAGGAGACATCTACATTAGAAGGAGACGAACAGACTGTGGAAGGAGGCTTAGTTGAAGGAACATAACTGGAATCCGTTTTCTCTATAACATGACTTATTGACAGATGAATAAAATTTTGTTCTGAACATTCCTTTCTAGTTCTTGTTTCCTGGGGAATCTTGTGAGAAGGACAGGGCCCACCTTCATCACAATATTCACCCATTTTATTTCTGCAGTGTGTTAAGTGTGTCTTTTATTCATGCTTTGTTAACAGAACTGTTTACTGAATATCATTTTGCTGAAACTCTGTTTTCTTTTCAATTAATTGCTGCAGCGTTTATTTTATCAGTAGTTAATTCATGTGTGTTGCAATTAGGTTTACAGAGCATGGTGGCAGCTTGATAATCAAGAACAGGTGCTGAAGATTCCTGCTCCGGGAATAGGGTCTTGTTCTCTGTTACAACATAGCCAGCACTCTCCTGTGCGGATTGATTCTTTAGATCCCTTTCTTTTAAGCCTTCTTTTGTAGCTGTCTGCAATAGGTTGTTTTGCTGTAACTCAGAGTGGAACTTCAGTTTGCTTAAGGCAAAGTATGACCGATCTTTACTACAACTTTTGTTGCTTTTAGGATTGAGTACATATAGTACACAGTTGCCTTTGAAATAACAAGAATTCCCTGGGTTGACAATTTATGTAGGACTTTGTTGTTTAAATCAATAAGCATTTAAAGTGACCAACATTTTGGCACCATTGTTGGGGAAGGCTATTATAGATTTTAAAAGCACTGATGATTTTCTTGTAGATATGCAGGATGCATGAGAGGATGCAAGAAAACTAATCCTACAGGTGGCAAGGGCAAAGGAAGAGGAGGAAGAAAAACTTTCATCAATGAGATTATTTCAAAAGCTGAGACTTCTCAGAGGCTAAGCTCTCGGAGGCCACAGACTTAGCACTCTCTCCAAATGGACTACCAAACAGAGGAAGTAGTGGGACCTGAAAGGGTTGTAGAAACAGTAGAACATACCGAGGAACCAGTGCAGGAAATTGAAGAACCAATAGAGGATATTGAAATTGAGGAACCAGTTCAGGACATTGAAAGTCCAACAGAAAACACTAAAGACAGGGAAAGTGCAACAGGAAAGCAACCGATGGATGGAAACAATGAAGGAATCTTTGGTGGAGGATGTAGTGGAGGCGAAGGAAGAGGCGAGAATTCTCTCTCCACCTTGGAATTCCCTATTGAGGAACTTCCCAGAGGAACAACTCCTATGAAGAATATTCCACTCTCAGCCCTACCTAACTTCCATGGTTTATCCTCTGAAGACCTTGATGAGTTTCTTTTCGAGTTTGATATATTGTGTAGAAGTTATGATTATGTCAATAATGCTCAAAAATTGAATTTGTTTCCAGCAACATTAAAAGGAAATGCACTAAGATGGTTTATGAGCTTGGGAAGTCATGTGATCACAACATGGGATCAGATGAAGGAGAAGTTTCTGGCCAAATACCAAGACTATTTCTGGACGAGAGAGAAAAGGGAGGAATTATTCAAGATGGTTCAGAAGGAGGATGAAAATATGGAGCACTTTGTGGATAGACTCCAGTATAATCTGCAGAGATCTAAGCACCCTGATGTAAGTAAAGATATTCTCAAAACAATATTATTGAAAGGGGTAAGGGATGATTGTTTAGATATGTTAAATATGCTTGGTAAAGGGGATATATCTAAAGAATCGTATGATGAAATCGTTAACCTCTCCAAGAGGTGTTTAAGAGGAGCTACAAATAAATCAAAAAGCAGGGATAATACTTATTCAAGGGTCCAGAAATCGGCCAATGGAGGAGCAACAAGAGCTGAAGTAGGTAATCTACTTGAGGAATTCAAGACTGAAATGTTAAGCTCTTTTGCTTCACAAATTGATACCTTGCAGGTTAAGAAGAAAGAAGCAGAGGCAGAAGCCGCTTTGGCCATCTTCTGTCCTAAATGCAGAGAAAAACATCCGTTAAGGGAATGTCCACTGGACAAGGTACCAATCTGCACCATTTGTGAGAAGGGCCATGAAACTCAACAATGCCCCTCTTTACCAAGGATAAAGGCAGCGTTACAACCAACTGAGGAGGAAGCTGAAGCAGTTTATCTGCTCACACAAAGGAGGCAATGGAAACGACGAGGACAAGGTACGAACTCTAGTATGCCATTTAATCGTTGGAATAATTATCCTTCTTTTAGTAAAGAAAATTATCTTCCCCTTAACCAAATGCAATACCCACCCTTTAATCAAATGAATTTCCAAACCATGCAGCAAACAAACCCTCCCTTTGTAGACCCTGCAATGTGGACTCCTTGACTTCTACAACAATCCTATTTTAATCAATGGAACCCAAACTGGTGAGCTCAACAAACTTCGTTCACAAAATAATTTCCTCAGTTCTAGCAACAACTTTCTCTCCCGTCAGGTACCCCACCGAATAATTTGACCATGAAGCCTTAGCTGCCTGTACAACCGAACCCTAACCCTAATAATAATAATAAAGCTGTGCAAGTCATCGACATTCAGAACCTACCTACATATCCTATGCAATGTAATGATATTCATTTACGATCCGAGAGAGTAGTTGAGCCAATCATTGACGATATTACCTCTTCTAACTTTGATAAAGAAGAGACAGAAAAGAATAATTTACAGAATAAGGGTGCTGAAACAGTCAAGCCATCCTCTAATAAAACTGTTGAAATAGTAGAGCCACCATTCCCTGAACGTCTAGCTCTTGCTAAGACACCTGAGCCGCTTATTTTTAATCTTTTAGGGGAACTGCAGAATATTTGCGTTAAAATTCCACTTTTACAAGCACTCAGAGATGTACCAATCTATGCCACAACCGTCAGAGACATTTGCATCAAGAAACCTGGTAGGAAGGCTAAAGATCCCCTTATAGTTCATGTGATGGGTGATCTAGTTGCTTTAATGTTAGGAAAAGTTCCTCCTGTAAAATATGGTGATCCTGGTCACCCTATAGTCACAGTACAGGTTGGAAAAACTATTGTTTCATGAGTTCTGGTAGACCTAGGAGCTACTATAAATATTATGACCCTTGAAACTGCACAGCTGTTACAGTTGAAAAATGTCATTAGAGAGACACCAACTATCCTGTAATTAGCTAATCGTTCCACAATCAAACCAGAGGGGGTCATTGAAGACTTGATCATTTCAGTCGAATCTTGGAATTACCCAGCTGACTTTGTTGTATTACAGACTAAAGCAAAGTTGGGGGGCATCCTCTGATTTTGGGGAAACCCTAATTGGCTACAGTAGATGCTTTTATCAGCTGTAGATCAAGTTCAATGACAATTTCTAATGGATGTGAAACTAAGCAGCTTACGTTGTAACCTCATTCTATACCTATGATTAACAATGATGACTCTGTATGGGTAGACTATGATGATAATGATACTCAACCCATTTTGACCATTGGACAGGCCTTAACTCTCAAATACACCACATAAGATGAAGTAATTAGTAATTTTATTTTTGAACCTTCCTCAGTTACTTCTGAAACATATAATAAGTTAACTGCAATTCTGGATCCTGAAACACAGGAAAAATTTAAGTTTGAAAATCTACCTCAAACATCAACTGCTATCTCCTCTGAAAGCATAACAGTAGAAATCAAACCTGGCAAAACATTGAACATAAACCCCAATTTATCAGATGCTGAAACACAACAGCTAATGATGTTGCTATGTGAAAACAAAGAAGCATTCGCGTGGGACTACACAGATATGAAGGGGATCTCTCTTGAATTATGTACTCATAGTATCTATATTAAGGAGGGGGCCTGACCAATCTTTCAACCCCAGCGGCGAATGAAGCCCAATTTGAGGGAAATTGTTAAGGAAGAACTTCAAAAGTTGCTTAATGCAGGGTTTATATACCCCATATCTAACAGTGAATGGGTTTCTCCGTTAGTGATAGTACCTATGAAAAATCGGAAATGGAGAGTGTGTGTAGATTATAGAGCCTTAAATAAGGCCACTCAAAAAGATCATTTCCCCTTGCCATTTATTGATCAGGTGATGGATAGCTTGTCAGGGAAGAAATTCTTTTCCTTTTTAGATGGTTTTAGTGGATATAACCAAATTAGAATTGCACCCCAAGATCAAGACAAGACCACTTTTACTAGTCCTTAGGGGACTTTTGCTTATAGAGTTCTCCCATTTGGACTATGTAATGCTCCAGCAACGTTTCAAAGAGCAGTGATAGGAATCTTTTCTGATATGCTTAATGACTCTTTGGAGATATTTATGGATGATTTCACTCCCTATGGTGTGACTTTTGAAGATGCATTACAAAACCTTGAGAAAGTACTTAAACGATGCATACAAGCTAATCTTTCCTTGAGTACCGAAAAATGTCATATGATGATGAATGAAGGAATTGTACTAGGACACTTCATTTCATTCCTTGGGATTCAAGTAGATCCATCCAAAGTACAGGTAATTCAGACCCTTCCTATTCTTAAAACACAAACAGATGTAAGAAGTTTTTTAGGACATGTTGGATATTGCAGAAGATTTATCAAAAAAACTTCTAAAATAGCTTCTCCTTTGTTCATGTTACTTGTGAAAAATGTTGAATTTAAGTGGACTGATGCCTGTCAGAAAGCATTTGATGAACTTAAGCATCAGTTGTCTACAGCTCCTATTTTGAGGGGACTTGATTGGGCGCTTCTCTTTCATATATCCTTTGATGCTTCGAATACTACAATTGGAGCTGTCTTGGGACAAGAAGAGAATAATATTCCTTATGCTATCTATTTCATTAGTAAGAATATGACCCCTGCTGAGCTTAATTACACAGTTATTGAGAAAGAATTTTTAGTAGTTATTTATTCTATTAATAAATTTCGATATTACATTACTGGTTATCCTACTTTTGTTCATACTGACCACTCGGCTATCAAGTATTTAATGAATAAATCTGTTACAAATGCTCGAGTTACTAGGTGGTTATTGTTACTATAAGAATTTGATATTACAATTGTATATCGACCAGGTAAAGAAAATATAGTTGTTGATTTCCTTTCTCGGATAAAAACTGATGATAATACTCCAGTAGATGATCCCTTTCCTGATGAATACTTGTTGGCAGTATCTTCTCACTCACCATGGTATGCAGACATTATCAATTATTTGGTTGTAGGGAAGCTACCATCACACCTATCACATCGGTAGAAAAGAAAGATCATTCAACAAAGTGCTTGGTATAGCTAGATAAGTGGGTGTCTTTTTCATATAGGACTTGATTAGGAAATCCGAAGATGCATTAGGGAAGATGAGGTTTACGATATATTGAAGGCTTGTCATGATGGCCCTTATTGGGGGCATTTTGCTGATAAGAGAACAACACATAAAATTCTCAGGATGGGTTATTATTGGCCCTCACTTTTCAAGCATGCAAAGAAATATGCCAGGGCCTGCGGCAGTTGTCAGAGAATGGGTCAACCTAATCATAGAGATGAAATGCCACTGAACCCCCAGGTAATACTTGAACCCTTTGAAAGATGGGCTCTAAACTTTGTAGGTCCCATCAATCCTCCATCCAACAAAAGAGTTTATATATTGGTTTGTACAGATTATATGACTAAATGGGTGGAAGCTAAGGCACTTATTAGAGCTAATGAAGAATCTGTTTTAACCTTTTTATTTGAAGAAATCTTCGTTAGGTTTGGAGTGCCTAGAGAACTAGTTACAGATGGAGGACCTCCTTTCAATTTTCATGGTTTTAAAGCTATGCTTCAAAAATATCATATTCATTATAAAATGACTACACCTTACCACCCCCAAGCTAATGGGCAGGTGGAAAGTACAAATAAAGTCATAGAAGCTATTTTAACAAAAACAGTGAAGGAGAATAGGAAGGATTGGTCTCAAAGGCTGCCTGAGGCATTATGGGCTTACAGAACCACCTGGAGGAACACTACAGGTTTTTCACCCTATGAATTGGTTTATGGAAAAAGTGTTGTTTTTCCTGTGGAATTTGAAATTAAAACCTTAAGAACTACTTTAGATGTTAACCTTGATTTGACTAATGCACAGACAGCTAGGTTGCAGCAGCTGCAGGAACTAGATGAAAAAAGGTTGGATGCCATCCATCAGACAACTATGATTCAACAACAAAGAACCAGGTGGCATGATAAAACTATTAAGCACAAGCAGTTCCAAAAAGGTGATTGGGCTCTATTGTATGATTCCCGGTTTGAAAATTTTCAAGGAAAATTATGAACAAGGTGGCTGGGACCTTACGAGATAGATATTGTTTTTCCCAATGGAATAGTAAGGCTCCTAACAATTGATGGTTCTAGAACACCATTATTAGTAAATGGGTATCGGCTTCGTCTGTACCAGCAACCAATTTCTAAGAACGATTTTAAGGCCACTTGCATGGCAGATTCACATTATATCTTTTTGGGGTAGCCTACTGCCCCTCATTGCATTTAATCTCTGCATTATATATTCTCATATTATTATTAGATTAGATTACTTAACTAATAATCCCTGTCAAGGGTTGCCATGTTATAATTTATTATTTTGCAGATCTCAGATTGGGAGGCTGGTTGGAAAGAACAATTGCATTGCAAGCAGGATCAAGTTTCATTTTGGGAAGCATTCTCATCTCATCTCAATTCATAGCTCACTTTCCCACATTACCTTTCAGCAACACTTCCCTATTTTGCTTTACAACAACATTTCTCTTTATTCTCCCTGTTGCTGAAACACCAATTTTCCCCATTGTTGAAACACTGAATTTCTCCATCTTTCCCTAAAACACCAATTATTTTTTGCCCGTTTGTCCCGTAATTGAAACATTAATTCTTCTCAAAGGAATGGATACATATTAATTTCCATTGTGAGAAATATCTATTGATCCCTATAACTTTATTATTTCACAACCTCCTCCTATGTTTATAAAATCTTTACATGAAGATACCCTCAGAATACAAAACCCTTTTCATAACCATTCATGATCTATTAGCAATGACATTTTCGAATATCAATCAAAGGTAAACATGAGGTATGCATATTTTATGTGTAAATATTAAACTATAGTTAATGAGAAGATTGTGACATGATTACCGTAATCGTTGTACATTCAAACTTATCATTTGAGCCACAGTTGGGGGGAGTACCAAAATTTTGTAATCATTTTATGATATGCCAATCACCGTCATTTTTACCACGATTATGTCCCATCACCCCATCTTTGTCTTATTATGTCACGACCTTATTTACAAAACTTACTCTATTTCAGGTGCGGTAACGTGGCTCTGTACTGTGCATTTTACTGAGGCAAGTAACTATGGGAGGCAACGCTATTCGAAATGAACCCAACTCAACAGCTCTATTGGAATTGCATCCAGAGGTATATAATATTTTTCAGCAGGCGGGCTGGGTGGATTATTTTCGAAGGCTCCAAGAATTTGATCCTCAGCAAGTCTTTGAATTTGCACGTAATCTACAGGAAGGCTACTCTACCATTCAAGGAGTCCGAATTCCAGTAACAAAGGATGATATAGCACAGGTTTCAGGTTTACCGGCCGCTGGCATTCGATGGTTCAGTTGCAAACACATCATTTTGAATGCACAGTAGGACTTTCTTCTACCAGGAGAGCGGGTCGAGCCTAAAGGCAAGGGTGTTGCACTTCGTTCATTACCACCTCCATGGCTGAAGGTTGCCGAATTTGTAAAGCACTATCTCACCTGCGAAGGGCATTACCAGGTAGTTTATCAGCATGATTTTGTTTTGTTGAATCATTTAAGACACGGTCGTCTGTTAAATATGTCGTATTATCTACTTGGGTGTCTAAAGAATATGTCACATTATTCCATGAATGCAAAGTACCCACTCCTGTCCCTCACTCACCATCGTCTTGTTTAGATTCTAATTCAGAGGAGCTTTGCTCAATAGAATCCCCCTCTCCTTAACAATCTTCTCCCAGAACCCCACAAAGATGTTGAAATACCTCAAGTAGCAGCCGAAAATCCCCAAGAAACTGCTGAAATTCCTCGAGCAGTAGCCGAAAAATCCTCAGGAATCTGTTGAAATTTCTCAAACAATAGTGGTGGGCCCCAGTATTGCAACAGTAATGCTGCAACTCCTGGGACTCCCTTCTTTAATTTTATCAACCCGGTAGTTCGTAACAAACTTGGAAGCGACGGTGCTATATGCACAAGTATTAGCTCTTGCCGCAGATGTCAATTGGTCAACTAGCACAAGTCCGCTAGGAGCTTAAGCCAACTTCTATGAGCTCTTAGAAGAATATTTTTAACTGATGGATGAAAGCTAACTCAAAGGAGGCTAATCTACTTGTAGAAAGAAGCAAAAGGCGGAAAGGAAATACAAACCCTAGCAAACCTTAGTTTTACTGACTAACCCTACTGGTGCAAGAAAAATGATGAAAGCTACAGAAAGGAATGCCATTGACTCTTAGAAAGGTAAAATGCATGTGACTAAGCTACTTCTGAAGTGAAATCTGAAAAGAAACATCTTTTTGTATTTTTGAGTAAGTTGGCAGAATTATTGTGCATGATTTTTAACTGTTTTTAACCGTGCAGAGGTGGATTGGCGAAAGGAAATGCTTGCAGGAGGTTGGGAAGGTTAGAAGAGGGCCTAAGGGGTGCCTAGCACCCTTCTAGAGAGTTTCACAGAGTTTGGCTATCAATAAACCGCTTTCATGAGCTTCTACAGGAAGTGTGCAGGGGTTCTACAGGATGTTCTGAAATTTCTACAGGATGTTCCGAAAAGAGGATTTTGGAGGGTGGATGGAGAGATAAAGGTGGAGAAGTGAGTATGGAGGTAGGATAAGGGTGTGAGTAGGTCTAGGATCTGGTGAATGGGGCTAAGGAGCGATTGGATTTGTTCGAGGATGGAGGAAGCGATGATGCACAAGAATGTAGAATTTAGGGCAAGGTGGGAAAAGTATGACAAATGAAGGGTAGGAATCATGGATTAAGGGTTGGAGAAAATATTCTGATGGAGGAAAGGTAGATAGAGAGGTAATACATGTGATTTGCACACAATTTTCTAAAACTAACCAAACAAAGACTATGCAAACCCAAGATCTAGCTATCTTGACATAATTTGACCTAAATAACAACAAGGAAAATGAACAGCAGTTTATTTGCAACGAAATAATGTGAAATGCTATGCAAACTAAGAAATCATTCACCTGATCATCTAACCAAAACTGCTATCAACTTCTGCAAACAAGAATACAACACTAACAATTGCACGGTGAAGCAAAGAAAGTGTTTTTGTTGGCAGCAAAGTCACCTTTGTCCCAGCTCACGATCCCACTGAGGGAGAGGAGAGATCAGAGGTGCTTGATAGCCTCTTTCTGAAGATCTTCCCTGTTATTGACCTATCAATTCAATATGAACATGAAAATCCTTTTTAATCATCAAAAGCAACCTAAATAACAAAACACGATTTAAATCTAAATAGCAGATTTTATTCTAAGAATGCAGCAAAAACACATAAAAGTAAACAAAGGAGGTACTGGGCACTTGAGATGGGCCCAACCTCAAGAGCTCCAACCTCCTAAGAGAGATTTAGAGCTGGTGAAAAGCTGGATTCATCTTTATTGTGTTGGAATTATGATACATATGTTGTACTTGATGGCAACCCACTCATCTCAGATAATAAATTATAGTGTAGAGAAAAGTTCACGCACTTATATGCAGAGAAAAGTTTATTTCATGTAGAGAAAAGTTCACGCACTTTTATGCAGAGAAAAGTTTATTTCATGTAGAGAAAAGTTCACGCACTTTTATGCAGAGAAAAGTTTATTCCATGTAGAGAAAAAGTTCACGCACTTTCATGCAAGGAAAAGCGCGTATATGTTGGAGAACTTACCTTTGGTCCATGGTAGTTAGTCCTTGGTATTTTAACCTATGAGGAAAAGCGCGTATATGTTGGAGAACTTACCTTTGGTCGTTAGTCCTTGGTATTTGAACCTATGAGGAAAAGCGCGTATATGTTGGAGAACTTACCTTTGGTCCATGGTAGTTAGTCCTTGGTATTTGAACCTATGGTTTTGGACCATGGTACGCACTTTCATGCAAGGAAAAGCGCGTATATGTTGGAGAACTTACCTTTGGTCCATGGTAGTTAGTCCTTCGTATTTGAACCTATGGTTTTGGACCATGGTACCTCGTCAAAAGTGTTGATCTCACGCAATTTCATGGTTGGTTCATGGTATTAGTCCAACAGTTTTTGATCCTATGGTTTTGGCCCGTGGTATTGCATCCAAAAGTGTTGATCTCATGTACTTTCATGGTTGGTTCATGGTATTAGTCCAACATTTTTTTGATCCTATGGTTTTGGCCCGTGGTATTGTGAAAGGCCTAAGACTATAAAAGAGGAAGGAGATCATTTGGTAAAGCATCTTCTGAATTATCGAATATCTGATAAAGTGCTAGATCTGGAATATTGTGATTGGGTTATGGTGCAGATCTGGATCTGAATGAAGAAGGAACCTAAGCGTAAGGAGAAGGATAAGTTCGATTGATGGGTCAAAATTTTAAGGCTGGAATAGTGGTATCTCTATTTGATTTTGATCTGTGATATGTGGCACACGCTTGATCTATAAATCTAATGATCTGGGTTAAATAAATATTTGAAAGAATGAATTATTGATGCATGTTTTATTGTACACACGTTATGATCTAGGTATACTACAAAGTTATAAGGAAATATTTGCAGATCTGTATACAAGTTGGCTTTGGTGAAAGCACTGATTGATGATGCAAGTGTAGTTGAATGGTTTTTGATGTTCTTGGATCCAGTCTGAAAATTAATGAAAAGTGGTCCTTGAAAGAAAATAAGTAGGGGGTTGTAGCTCCCTTCCAAGAGAGACTGGAAAATGAGAGAGAGAGTTGTAGCTCTCTGCAGGTTGTAGCCTGCGTACTGGTAAAGGACTGCACCAATACAAAATCATTGTAAAAGGAGTTTCTTATTAAAAGAAGATAGAGACATATTGCAGCAGGTGGTTTTCTCCCACATTGGGTTTCCACCTTATATCATGATGTTCATGTGTGTGGCTTATGTGTGATGATCTGTTCTATTTTATTGCACCTGTTTACTGTTAATATGGTTGATAATGTTCTAATGCACTCATTAAGGATCAACTAACTGAATCATAAGAAGTTGTGGAAGTAGCATATATGAATCTGAATATGGAAATGAAAAAGTTTTATTGATGTGATAATACTGATTCACCCCCCCCTCTCAGTATTATTTCCAACAATTGGTATCAGAGCAGGTCCTTCTGAAGAAGCTTGATCGCTTGAAGGAAGATCTAACATCATGAGCAACTACGAGAGGGAAGCATCAATCAGGCCACCAATTTTTGATGGGACAAACTTCAATTATTGGAAGGTAAGAGTTACTGCCTATCTTCAATCTCTTGGTACAGAAGTCTAGGATATCATAGATACAGGCTACACTTTTCCTTTAGCTACTCCTACAGATACGGTCGAAAAGAAGAAATATGAAACAAATGCTAAAGCAGTCAATACTCTGTTGGGATGCCTATCTCAAACAGAATTCGTGAAGGTTATGCAATATAAATCCGCAAAAGAAATATGGGACAAGATTGTCTTGAGCTACGAAGGAGATGAACAGGTAAAGCGTGCTAAACTTCAAACCCTCAGGATTCAGTATGAGAATCTCAGAATGTATAATGATGAAAGTGTGGCTAACTATTTCCTTCGGGTAGATGAAATTGTTAATTGCATGAAAAACTTGGGTAAAGAAATAAAAGAGGCTATTGTGGTTGAAAAAGTTCTAAGATCATTGTCCCCCAGGTTTGAATCTAAGGTGTCTGCAATAGAAGAAAAGGAAAGTCTACGAATTCTTACTATGTCTCAACTACATGGAATTCTAACTGCTTATGAAATGAGAAAGGGAGGTCCATCAGACAGAAGAGAAGCTGCTTTCAAGGCTTCAGGCAAAGGAGACTATTATGAAACAAGTCACGTGCCAGAAGAAGAAGAAGAAGAATCAAATTTTGTCAGAAATCTTCAAAGGGGTACTGGAAGGTTCAGAGGTAAGTTACCTTTTAAATGCTTTGCTTGTGGAAGTGTAGGTCATTATGCTGCGAAATGTCCTCATAAGGATAAAGGAAAGGAACCTGCTAGATGGAACAAGAAACAGATTGCAAATAAGAAAAGCTACTACAATCATGAAGATAGTGATGGTCTATCAAATAGTGATGAAGATGAACGAGGTAATGACTATAAACTCTTAATGGCATTTGAAGATGATGATTACATGGATGCTATAGATGTGGATAGCTTTTGTGAAGAAATTTCTAGACTTAAGACATGTATAGAAGAAAAGAATAGGATCATTGATACTCTACAACTTCAAATTGATGAAAAATAAAAATATCTTGAAAAGTTAGAAGGTGAAATTGTTGGTCTTAGAAAAGAGATTGAGAAAACAAAGGCTATTAATCTTAAGTTTGTCAAAGGATCTGAAACTCTGGATGAGATCATCAATGTACAACGTTCTCCTCTAAACAAGACAGGTCTGGGCTATAATGGAGAAACTTCTCAAGCATCCACCTCAAAGAGTTATGTTGATGCAGCAAGAAGGAATGAGCAAAAGCACAATGGAGATCACCAGGTAAAGCAGGGACCAATTACAAACAAAGACTATCAGGAAAATCAGGGGCAATCTGTCTCAAGGATGAACAAAAGCTACAACCAGCCATAGGTAAAATCCTCTCAATTTATTTCAAGAATGAATGACAATAGAAATTACAATCGTTTGGCCGGAAGATTTGATAACCGCAGAAATTTCTTCAATGGACAATGCTTTTCTTGCCATAACTTTGGTCACAAAGCAGCTCAATATGTTGCATATAAAACGATCATGACTAGAGAAGCTCAAAAACAAATAAGTATGACCGGGATTACAAAAAGGACCTATAACAACTTTTCGGTTCTTGAAAATGAAGTTGAATGTTCTATTTGCAATAATTTTGGTCATGAAGATTCTGAATGCAGAAGCAGGTTTCAGCAGACAAAGGAACAAGCCTCAAGCACCAAAACATGGAGAATAAAGGAACCACAAACAGAAAGATGTGGGATAGCATTTTATGCAGAGGGACAGGAAAATCTATGGTACATTGACAGTGGATGTTCGAAGCATATGACAGGTGATAAAGAAAAACTTGAATCATATTCTGCTCTAGAAAAAGGAAAGAAAGTTTCTTTTGGAAAGGATACTCCTGCAACTATAAAAGGAAAAGGCACTGCTCAGTTAAAAGAAAAGGTTAAAGCTGGAAATGTTTTGTATGTTGATGGATTGAAGCATAATCTTCTAAGTGTCAGCCAGATGTGTGATCAAAGAACCGAGGTGATATTCAGATCAAATGGATGTCTTGTTCGTGATCTTGATACAGGTAAAACAATGATCAAAGGTAAAAGAACTCCAAATAATCTATACATATTTGAAGAAGGACAACAACAATGCTATCTGAGCAAGGATGATGAGCACTGGTTATGGCACCGGAGGTTGGGGCATCTAAGCTTTTCACAAATAAGGAAAGCATGCAAATATCAGGCAGTTCGTGGTCTTCCAGATATCAAAGTTCCAGACAACACCATATGCAAATCATGTCAGTTTGGAAAGCAAACCAGAACTAACTTTCCGTAGAAGGAAGGATCAGCTAGCATGCCTCTTGAGCTAGTACATACAGATACATGTGGTCCATTCCGGAAAAGGACACCTCGAGGAGAAGAATACTTGATATTATTCATTGACGATTTCTCCAGGTTTGTCTGGTTAGGACTTATGAAGCACAAAGATGAAGCATTCGAAAAATTCAAATCCTTTAAAGCCTTGGTTGAAAATGAATCAGGATACAAAATTAAGTGCCTTAGATCCGACAGAGGTGGGGAGTTTACCTCAAATGAATTTTTCGATTTCTGTGAAGAACATGGGATAAGAAGAGAATTCTCTACAGCTAGAACTCCTCAGCAAAATGGAGTGGTGGAAAGAATGAACAGAACTGTCCAACAAATGGCTCGTGCTATGCTTGATGAGTCTGGAACTCCCGCAACTTTCTGGGGTGAAGCAGCACATGCTGCGGTTATTATTCTCAACAAAACAAATGTTCGGGTGAACAGCACTCAAACCCCCCATGAGCTCTGGTATGGTGAGACTCCTTCGGTAAAGCACTTCAAAATCTTTGGGAGCAAATGCTATATTAAAAATACTGATGAGCAACTTGGTAAACTTGAACCTAGAGCAAATGAAGGCATTCTTCTTGGTTATTCTCCACACAGCAAAGCATACAAGTGCTACAATAAAAGACTTGGAAGAATTATTGACAGCATTGATGTAGTGGTTGATGAGAAGGGATACATTCCTAGGCAAGTAAATCATGAAGATATCGAAGAAGATGAAGGCCATCCTCAAAGACAGAATGATGAAGAAGAAGAACCTCAAGAAGAACTAGAGGAGCAGATAAGTATAGAAGAGAAGACTCCATCCAGATATGTTCAGAAGAATCATCCAGAATCTCAGATTTTGGGACAGAAAGAAGCAGGTGTATAAACAAGAAGAACAATTGCAGAAGCTTCAAGCTATTTGGCATTACTCTCTTCCACTGAACCACAAAATGTGAAAGAGGCATGCAAAGATGAATGTTGGGTCAAAGCAATGGATGAAGAACTTGAGCAGATCGAAAAGAACAACACTTGGGAGCTGGTTCCTAGACCAAAGGATAAGAATGTTATAGGGACAAAATGGGTCTTCAAAAATAAATTGAATGAAAATGGAGAAGTAATTAGAAACAAGGCCAGACTTGTTTGTAAAGGGTATGCGCGGCAAGAAGGAATAGATTTTGAAGAAACCTTT
The DNA here is from genome assembly GCA_031772625.1 of Pinus tabuliformis. NCBI lineage: Eukaryota > Viridiplantae > Streptophyta > Pinopsida > Pinales > Pinaceae > Pinus > Pinus tabuliformis. The sequence goes on from CM062810.1 coordinate 394,378,241, forward strand.
GCTCCTGTTGCAAGACTTGAGGCCATCCGAATGTTCCTTGCTCTCTCAAGCTTTCAAAACTTCAAAGTATTTCAAATGGACGTGAAATCAACCTTTCTGAATGGAGACTTGGAAGAAGAAGTATACATTGAGCAGCCAGATGGTTTCATTCTTGGAAATGATCCAAATCTTGTATGCAGATTGAAAAAGGCTCTCTATGGTCTCAAACAAGCTCCAAGGGCTTGGTACTATCGTTTGGACAAATATCTTCATCAACAAGGTTTTTCAAAAGGATAAGCAGACAACAATCTTTATATAAAAGTTGAAAATGACAAATTGCTAATACTTGTTGTGTATGTAGATGAAATTATCTTTGGCAGCAATGAAGAAGCTATGAGTCAAAGCTTTGCTTTGGTGATGCAGAAAGAATTCGAAATGTCCTTGCTGGGAGAACTGACATATTTTCTTGGTTTGCAAATCCAACAAAAGGAAGGAGGAATCTTTTTGTCTCAAACCAAGTATCTCAAGCAGATTTTGAAGAAATATGGCATGGAAGATGCAAAACCAGTATGTACACCCATGGTCACAGGATGTAGTCTCAGTGCAAATGATGAATCAGCAGCAGTGCATCAACCAACCTATAGATCTATGATTGGAAGTCTACTTTATTTGAAAGGTACCCGAACAGACATCATGCATGCAGTGGGAATAGTTGGAAGATTTCAAGCAAATCCGAAGGAAACTCATCTTCAGGCAGTAAAGAGAATCTTTAAATATCTTCAAGGGACTCAAAATTATGGCTTATGGTATCCTAGAGATACAGATCTCACACTTCATGCTTATACAGATGCAGATTGGGCAGGAAGCGTGGATGACAGGAAGAGCACAAGTGGTGGTGTGTTCTTTATGGGCTCCAGATTGGTATCTTGGTTCAGCAAGAAACAGAGTTCGATTGCCTTGTCTACAGCTGAAGTAGAATATGTTGCTGCTGCATCTTGCTGCACTCAACTCCTTTGGATGATGCAGACCTTGCAGGATTTTCAAATTACTTGTACACCACCCATCTCCATTTTATGTGATAATACAAGTGCAATCAGCATTTCAAAGAACCCAGTCATGCATTCAAAAACCAAGCACATACCAATCAAGTATCACTTTCTCCGGGAACAAGTGCTTGAACAAAAGGTCAAGTTGGAGTATGTTCCTTCTAAGGAACAGGTTGCTGATATACTCACCAAACCATTGCCTAGGGAGACCTTTGAATACCTCAGGCAAAAGCTGGGGGTTGTTGATGCATCATCTTGTTGTTGAATCTCTTCTGATTGTTGGTTGTACGCAAGGTTCATCTGAAGTATATGCGTACATGTGCTGGGTTGCGGATTGGTCAAAGATCGAATGGCATAGGTTCAGGGGGAGCATATCATGCATTGTTGGCATTATGGAGGAAGTACAGAAGGAGATCATGGATGCTGGTCTGAATATTGCTGCAATACGTCTCTATCTCTCTCATGGTCATGGATTATGGTTCTTCTTTGCAGATCTGGTTTATAGTCAGGGGGAGCATGTTCTTAGGGGGAGCATAACCCTTTGCCCTTGATGTCAAAGGGGGAGATTAATTGGTTGTTGTTGCCATCAAGTCCAAAGGGGGAGATTGTTGGCATTATGATACATATGTTGTACTTGATGGCAACCCACTCATCTCAGATAATAAATTATAGTGTAGAGAAAATTTCATGCACTTATATGCAGAGAAAAGTTTATTTCATGTAGAGAAAAGTTTATTTCATGTAGAGAAAAGTTCACGCACTTTTATGCAGAGAAAAGTTTATTTCATGTAGAGAAAAAGTTCACGCACTTTCATGCAAGGAAAAGCGCGTATATGTTGGAGAACTTACCTTTGGTCCATGGTAGTTAGTCCTTGGTATTTTAACCTATGAGGAAAAGCGCGTATATGTTGGAGAACTTACCTTTGGTCCATGGTAGTTAGTCCTTGGTATTTGAACCTATGAGGAAAAGCGCGTATATGTTGGAGAACTTACCTTTGGTCCATGGTAGTTAGTCCTTGGTATTTGAACCTATGGTTTTGGACCATGGTACGCACTTTCATGCAAGGAAAAGCGTGTATATGTTGGAGAACTTACCTTTGGTCCATGGTAGTTAGTCCTTGGTATTTGAACCTATGGTTTTGGACCATGGTACCTCGTCAAAAGTGTTGATCTCACGCAATTTCATGGTTGGTTCATGGTATTAGTCCGATAGTTTTTGATCCTATGGTTTTGGCCCGTGGTATTGCATCCAAAAGTGTTGATCTCACGTACTTTCATGGTTGGTTCATGGTATTAGTCCAACAGTTTTTTGATCCTATGGTTTTGGCCCGTGGTATTGTGAAAGGCCTAAGACTATAAAAGAGGAAGGAGATCATTTGGCAAAGCATCTTCTGAATTATCGAATATCTGATAAAGTGCTAGATGTGGAATATTGTGATTGGGTTATGGTGTAGATCTGGATCTGAATGAAGAAGGAACCTGAGCGTAAGGAGAAGGATAAGTTCGATTGATGGGTCAAAATTTTAAGGCTGGAATAGTGGTATCTCTATTTGATTTTGATCTGTGATATGTGGCACACGCTTGATCTATAAATCTAATGATCTGGGTTAACTAAATATTTGAAAGAATGAATTATTGATGCATGTTTTATTGTACACATGTTATGATCTGGGTATACTACAAAGTTATAAGGAAATATTTGCAGATCTGTATACAAGTTGGCTTTGGTGAAATCACTGATTGATGATGCAAGTGTAGTTGATGGGTTTTTGATGTTCTTGGATCCAGTCTGAAAATTAATGAAAAGTGGTCCTTGAAAGAAAAGAAGTAGGGGGTTGTAGCTCTGTTGTGGGGAAAAATGCCTATGCAGGACGATCCTATCCACCTAAGGCGTGATAGTGCCTTAGCAACAAACGAATGCAGCTACTTCGGTTTCTTTCCTTTATGAAAATGAAAAAGAGGAGATTGGTAGACTTACCGTTATCTTTCGGTTGTCCCTCGATCTAGATCCTCTCCGCTTTGTGTGTCCACAGCTACTTGCCTCCTCGCTTTTGCACCCACGAGATCACAAGAGAACAACTACCTGTGACAAGAGAGTAGCTACATGCAACAAGAGAAGGACACAATACAAAGGCAAATATACATATTCATAAATGATTCAGGATTAGAAGTAAATCAAATACACTAATGCAAATCATACAATAAACACCAGCATATAGGAAAGAACCAAGAAGCTTTATTGATTGATAAGCAGGGTTCAGGAAGAGATACAACCCATAAGGTTCCAACCCAGCATCTCCTTCCCAGCAGCAAGGAATTCCTTCTTCAGCCCCTTTCAAAAGCATAAACACCCAATGATCTAACCACAATCCAACAGCAATTCTTTACAATACAATCCAGCCTCCCTAGACCTCATGAGAGAGCTCTATATATAGGAGTTTTGGAGAAAGAATGAGTCAGCTTGAGGCTTGCATGAAGCTGACTAGTGTCCTCTCCCACTTCAGTTCTTGAGTCCACTTGGAGATTCTTACTTCCACTTGGAGATTTGGAACCTCGTACTCATCACCAGTCGAATTCCTTGATCCAAGTGTCATTTTGGAAGCTTCCTGGGCATTGACACCTTGAGGAATGAGTCTGCCACTTGTCCAAGTACGCTCAGCGTAGGTGGCCTTCTTTGCAGTTGACATTCAGCGCAGGTACAGAGTGGAGCACTTGAAATTCAGCGCAGATGCTCAGTGGAGCAGTTGACATGATCCAGAAATTGCTTGTTTTTGAGTGTTTTCAGGTGGAGAACTTTTATAAACTTCTGTGGTTTGCTGGCCTTGTTCCTCTAGGGGTAGGAACAACATGTTTAGGGACTTTGGATCCCTTAATTATTGACATTTCATGCTCAGTGATGTAAGGCACAAAAATGTCTATAACAAGCTCCCTTCCAAGAGAGACTGGAAAACGAGAGAGAGAGAGTTGTAGCTCTCTGCAGGTTGTAGCCTATGTATTGGTAAAGGACTGCACCAATACAAAATCATTGTAAAAGGAGTTTCTTATTAAAAGAAGATAGAGACATATTGCAGTAGGTGGTTTTCTCCCACATTGGGTTTCCACCTTATATCATGGTGTTCATGTGTGTGGCTTATGTGTGATGATCTGTTCTATTTTACTGCACCTGTTTACTGTTAATATGGTTGATAATGTTCTAATGCACTCATTAAGGATCAACTAACTGAATCATAAGAAGTTGTGAAAGTAGCATATATGAATCTGAATATGGAAATGAAAAAGTTTTATTGATGTGATAATACTGATTCACCCCCCCCTCTCAGTATTATTTCCAACATATTGATCAAAAGAATAGTTACATTCCAAAAACTGTCCACAAGGAAAACTTGAAAATGTGCTGAAATGCAGAGCTAATCTACTTCCTAAAAAATGACTAAAAGAATAACTAAAATCGAACTACAAACTAGCTAACTTCTGCCTACAAAGTGACTAACTGAAATGAGGCCCTAAGCCCTCTTATTTATACAAATTGAGGACCCCAATAGCCCTCCTAAACTTTAGGAACTCGGCTGCCAAAACTTGTAGTTAACAACACTTTTACTAGCACTTGCTCGACTGCCCTTGTGATAATCGATTTGGTGGCCCTTGAACTCCGAGCTGATGGTGGAGAATTCGAGGTAAGGGCCCATAAATGAAGGGGACACCTTCCTAAAAATCCTCTCCACGAATTTGGCTGCCAAGTGCTCATTTAAACCTTTGATTTTGTCTCCAAATTGACCAAAAAGACTGCATAAAGCACACATTAGACTTGTTGGCATAATGACTAACCTAATTCACTCTATTAGCATAAATATAATAAAAAACATGCAATAAACTAATGAGAATGGTGGATTAAGTCGAATTAGGAGGCTGAATGAGCCCATATAATTATCTATTTTTGGGGCTCATCAAGTAGCCGAAACTCCGCAATTAAATGCTGAAAATCCCCAGCCACCCGTGACAGTTAGTCCAATTGACTCCTCCATTGCATCAACCCCACCCCATAATTTACCTGAATCATCCACTCCCACTGTCCATATCCCCAGTGATGATTTAGATGACGACATTCCCATTGCTAAGCTAAAAAGGAAAAGGCAAGAAAAGGATGTGCCCCCATCAAAAAGACGAAAAAGGGCCTCAATTAAGGAAGCTATCATTTATGATGACCCTCCTACCCCAGAGAAGGCTACCCTTAAAAGAAAAACCATTGTTCTTCCTGCCTTTTTACCTCGAAGACGAATGAGGGCGTCTTCTGAAGCAGCAACCAAAGCCACTACCCTGAATTCTCCACCCATTATCCTAAAACCCCATACCCCACCACAGTCCCAAGGCCCTGAATCTTTACCTACCTCACCCTCGGGTACTGAAATAAAAAATGCATAGGATTTTGTGACATCGTTTCTTTCAGAGAACGTAGCCGTTACACAAGAACCAGCTACTGATTCAGCAGCTGCTTCGTAAGAACCCTCTACTGATCCATAAAAAACAGATACCGAAGATGATGTACAGCATGTAGCTGCCCCACAAGAACCAGCTACTGACTCAGTAGTTGCCACACAAGAACCACTTGATGATGTCGAGGAAATAGATGACCTAGATGTAGCTGCCCCACAAGAACCAACTACTGACTCAGCAGGTGCTACATAAGAACCACCTGCTGATGTCCCTAGAATAGACAATTTAGATGTAGCTACCCCACAAGAACCAGCTACTGACTCAGCAGTTGCCACACAAGAACCACCTGCTGATGTCCAGGAAACAAATGACCAGGATGTAGCCGTGCCAGCTACTGACTCAGCAGTTGCCACACAAGAACCACCTGCTGATGTCCAGGAAACAAATGACCAAGATGTAGCCGTGCCAGCTCCTGACTCAGCAAGTGATACACAAGAACCACCTGCTGATGAGCAGAATATAGATAATCAGGAGCCAGCTTTGCAGTCAGCAGCTGTCACACAAGAACCATCTGCTGATATGCAAAATGTGGATGCACAACATGAGATAGCAGCTATAGAACCAGCTGATGATTCAGCTGATGTCACACAAAAACTACTTGCTGAGGCTACAAGCAATGAAGCCGCTAGTGAACAACAACCTTTCCATTCATTAGAATCAACTACTGAGACGGTGACTACTGCACAAATCCCAGTCACCTTGGCATCCCTTTTACAAGAAAATAAGTTTCTGAAATCGGAACTCGAGGTTTATAAGCAGGAACTAATAATGGCAAGGGAAGCCTATGAAAGAGAGCTTAATCTGTACACCTTAGCTCATGCAGCATTTGCAGCTGAGAAAAGTGCAAAGAAAGATCGATATAGTGAATACATGTGCAGCCAATGTGGTAATATTTATCAGCAAGATGGTTATAAGATAACCAAGGTCCCATTGCCTGGAGCCACTCCTACATTGACTCCTATTATAGTTAAGAAGGAACACCCTATTATTACACAAGAACCAGCAAGGCCTTCAACGATTTTTGAAAAGGAAGTGAAACCACAAATCTCTCGGCCTACCCTGGTTGTCAAAACTGAAAGTCCTGCATCAAGGCCTACAAAGACTGTGCTCACCCAGATTGAACCTTGGCAGTCAAAGACTGTCTTCACTCAGGCCATAAGCACTCAAGCACAAATGGATGAGTGGAAGAAGGAATATGTCGAGTCGCAAGAAAGGATTTTGCAGGAACATAAATTATCATGGCAAAATCATGTATATGCATATTGGGAAGTGTTGGAACAGTCTTGTGCACAGCATAGGGAAACTAAAAAGTTAAAAACTAAGTTGTCCCTCATGTTCAGTTTGGTCCAATGACTATTGGCTACTAGGAAACCATATTTTAATTATTTTGTGTTTCTGGCAGAGTGCCTAGCATTCTTTCAAGCAAAGGCAATGAGAGATGGACGACCTCATGAGGTATATACACCTCAAGAGTTTATCAAGACATTCACAGAGGCATCATTTAGTGAACAAAACTTGCTATGTGAACTATACCTCCATAATGAAGCCATGCCTGAGGATAGGAAACTTAATCTGATTCCTTTGGTGGGGGACATTCAAATTAGAGCCTTTGTCTCTTTCCTGGCTAATCAACTCACATGGAAAAATGCCTTCCTTTTATCCAAACACAATGAAGATAATCATCTTCTGTGGATTCGATCTGAACCGCAGAACGCTGTTGTTTTTGTTGCTGAACATCATCAGTTTTTAAGGGAACCAGGAATGACCAAACATTTGAGAGAATTACAAGCAGCAGTCTTACAAGATTGCCAATATTATGTCAAAGCCAAGGGAGCTCTTGCCTTGCAGGCAAACAATCTATTTTGGGAACACTGCCCTCAGGAGAGAAAGAAATATCATCCCTTTAACCCTCTGAATCTTCAAATAACAATTTCACGGTTACCTAATTATGTGAAATGCATTCAACAGTGTGCTGAAAAGTGGTTAGGATATCATTTTCACTTTCCTCTTCTATGGTTGCCAGCACAGCAGTATAAGGCTTATTTCAGGTTGTCCAAAAAGGAGGAGCTCGCAGCATGGCAGAGAATACAGAATGTCCAGGGTTTCAGAGATTTGGTTGATAGCACCTTCTATACCTACTGCCTAAGCAACTTGCACTGTACAGCCCAGTATTCGGACTCAGACTCAGAGTAAACGTTGCATGAGGACATGCAACCCTTTCAGTTGGGGGGGATGTTAGGACCTCATATTGTCTCTTTTTGACCATACATTTTGCTATAATGTCACCCTTTTTCAACTTATATCTAAAGTCCTTGTTATTGTTTTAACCCAAGTATCCCAAGGTACACAATGTTTCTTCTCATCACTATACATTTAATTATTTTTCATATAATTACGCTATCTTCATTATTAACCATTGAATTGATAGTTGTTGAACGGTTAAAGAACAATGTGCAGTTCAAGTTGCTGAAACTGCTTGGAAATTGCAAGACTACTTCCATAGTTGCTGAAACAGCAGGAACGATGTGCAAATCTCGTGGCTGAACAGTTGTGATCTATAGGTTAGATTTGACAGCAGCAAAAGGAGATCACCGAAAGAGTTGCTACACTGGATGCAATGATCATGATCTAAAGAGAGTATTTTTGTAACAACATTTTGTTAAAGGGAAACCTGACTTTCCTATTTTTGTACAAAGGGTTAAAATAGGACTTACAATGTTGTAATAGATGTCTCCTCTTTAAAAAGAGGAGACATCTACATTAGAAGGAGATGAACACACTGCGGAAGGAGGCTTAGTTGAAGGAATAGAACTGGAATCCATTTTCTCTGTAACATGACTTATTGACAGATGAATAAAATTTTGTTCTGAACATTCCTTTCTAGTTCTTGTTTCCTGGGGAATCTTGTGAGAAGGACAGGGCCCACCTTCATCACAAGATTCACCCATTTTATTTCTACAGTGTGTTAAGTGTGTCTTTTATTCATGCTTTGTTAACAGAACTATTTACTGAGTATCATTTTGCTGAAACTCTGTTTTCTTTTCAATTCATTGTTGCATCATTTATTTTATCAACAGTTAATTCATGTGTGTTGGAATTAGGTTTACAGAGCAAGGTGGTAGCTTGATAATCTGGAACAGGTGCTGAAGATTCTCGCTCCGGGAATAGGGTCATGTTCTCTGTTACAACATAGCCAGCACTCTCCTGTACGGATTGATTCTTTAGATCCCTTTTTTTTAAGAATTATTTGGTAGCTGTCTGCAATAGGTTGTTTTGCTGTAACTCAGAGTGGAACTTCAGTTTGCTTAAGGAAAAGTATGACCGATCTTTACTACAACTTTTGTTGCTTTTAGGATTGAGTACATATAGTACGCAGTTGCCTTTGAAATAACAAGACTTCCCTGGGTTGACAATTTATGTAGCACATTGTTGTTTAATTCAATAAGCAATTAAAGTTACCAACATGTGACATTCTTGTTTCCCTTAACCCTACATCGATGGATGAGGAAGCAAGCAGTGTTTGATTTTAAATGTTGAGTGTACAACTAGTATTAATCTTAAGCCAACATCACTCTTTCCTTTTTCAGTATGATTTTTTTAGCCCCCATAAAATAATTTTATTTTTTAATGCATTTCAAATTCTCCCCAGACCAATCATTTAAGGGGAGAATATGGTACCCTATCTATCCTAAGTAAGAAATTCCTCCTATTTTCACCCACAACCCCCCACCATATTGATTGAGAGGAAAAAACATAAGAATCTTAAATGAGATAACTATCCTTATCTCATAATTAAGGAAAGAAAATATGTCCTAAAAGAAAGCAAAGGACCTTACATTGATCTATGCTTAATGTTTGCATCACCTTACAAGTTCAATTATCTTAGGGTTGTCTGAGCTCCCATGAGTGATTCTCCCAATGAAACACCATTAGGGTTGGTGCTAATATGGTTTCACCTTACTCCAACTATATTGAAAGGTGATTTTAAAATCATATTTGATCTCCTTAGAAATGATGTTGATGAAGTGCTAAAACGATAAATAGTGATAAGTGTTTTGGGACCTCTTAACAATTTGAAAACAAGTATCATTTCCAATACTCATTTTTTTCATAGAGGAAGAATAAATTAGTTTTCAAAATGGTGCACCAAAATATTTAAAAAAGTTAAAAAAATGTAAAAAAGGAAAAAGGAAAAGGAGTCTATGGTATTAATAGAAATTTTAATAATTTATTCATTGAGAGAAGTAATGTGCACTTTACAACCCAATATTAAGGAAATTGTAACAACCATTCCCATATCATGTTATGACATAAAACTGGGTGATAAAATATTTAGAAAATAAATAAAAATTAAAAATTTAGTAGACACGATGAATACATTATTCCCTAGGGGTTGGAGCCAAATATCATCTTTCCTAGGGAGAAATTTACATATTCCCCAATCCTTGAAATTACATGGAGTGGTGCGACGAATAATATTTAACACTGTGTAGTGGTGTGATTTATGATTTCTGGTTTTAGTTTTAGTTTTAGCTAAATAAAACACTAAGAAATAGAATAAAATTCATTATATATTAAAAATAATAATTTAAATCTATATTAAAGTAATGCCAAAAATAGGATAAAAATCATGTGTATTAGAAGCATATCACATAAAATGGTACACTTGCAACATAATGCTATGTTCAGTTTTCCTCATATGTTTTGGAATTTCTCTAAGAAAATCTACTTTGGCATGAAATATTATAATGATAGATTGAGAAGATTAATATAATCTGCAAAGAAAAATACATATGCATTCATCGCTTTGAGTAATTTGTAAAGATCTTTTGAGATTATGGGAAAACACTTTTGATAATGTATGAAGGGAAGTTAGATGTGATAGAAAATTTTATTTAGAGTTTAGTGAATTGATAAATATAATTTTAGATGGATTGATTTGAGAAATGGATTTGAATGAAATTAGCATGTCCAGAAATAATTATAGTACCTTATTGAGTGAAATTATGGCCATATTGTTTCATAGAAATATGTATATCATGTCCTAGGGTTTTGATTCAAAGGTGCCTCCCCTAGCTCCATGTAGAGGGTAGAATGATCACATAGATTCTACCACCACTAGTGTTATCCCATCTAGCTGCAAGCTCCATGTAGAGGGTAGAACAATCACAGAGATTCTACCACCAATAGTGTTATCCCATCTAGCTGCAACAATACCCATTTCAGTTTCTTGGCACCAATTACCCTAGGTTGAGTTTCAAAATACATGAATAGATTCATAATCCAAGAAATAATATATTCACTATCCTTGTTGTCAGGATATATGGGCAAGATAATAGTTGGCTCTAAGCATAGACAATCTAGAGCATCTAAGGAAGGCCTCTTTAGCTGGGTTAGGGCTTGTATTATTCCTTTCAATGTGTTAGTAGAAATATAAAGGAATTACGGTGAAGAAACCTCTAAGCTGGAGTGACAAGTAGATTTGTCCTTACTAGGTGCAATGGAGTATATGTGTCAAGATTCAGGTTCTTAAATTATGTCAGAAATTTGAGTATTCCACACAATACATTTCAAGTTCTAAACAATGCTTTGAATTTGACTATATAGATTAGATTAAACATGTGGAAGTGGAGGAGTTATTCTCTAACAAATTTACTTTTTTTATATAAGTAAGAGACAAACCTTCTATTAATCTAATCAAATTACATAATATACAGAGTTCCCCAGAAAGCAAGGGCAACAAAAAACCATATATCGAAGCTTACAAGAAATTTACAAACCACATATAGTGGTTCCTACTGCATCCATCAGATGGACCCGATGGCAATGGTAAAAGCTCCACTAAACAAACTAGGTTCAAAAGCCACTGGGAACCAATCCTCACCTTTGAAAACAGAACCCCAATCCAACGATAAACAAGCATAGTGACCCACAAAGGGACCCACAATTGGGCAACCAGCACAACCAATCCCATCCATTGAAAGCAAAGTCTCGATCCAACAGCCAACTGGGATATCGCGCGGATGAGAAGAATGGAAGTTAATCGTGTGATGAGAGCGGTTTTCTCTCACCTCTTATTTCAACGTGTTACCCCCTGAGTGGAATCACATGCATCTTCCACAAAACCAGATACCAGCCATGTCCCACGCGATATACCACTCAAGGTTTTGTGGTTTTGTGTTCATGGTTTTGCAGAAGGCCCGGGGCCCATACAGGGACCCAAAGTGGACCCCACTGCCCTTTTCACACAGACCTGACTGCATCTCTAAACTAGTTCCAATAAATAGCAGCAGGTCCGGAACGCTAAGGAAACAAGCACAACCCATCTCTACCATTGAATACATAATCCCGACCCAACGGTCATCGGGGATATCCCACGGGCCAAAAGCGCGAAGTTTAACCGCGCAATGAGAGCAATTTTCACTCACCTCTTCATGCCATGTGTTACCCACTGAGTGGAATCGCATGCACCTGCCCGAATACCATATTCTGTCTAAGTCCCGCGTGAAATACCACTTGTGGTAGTGAGTGCGTGATTGCACGAAAAAACCAGACCATTCCCGTCGACCATGCTGAGCCTTTCCCCTGGAGTCGCCGACAGAAACCCGTTGAGCCAAAGACACCCAAGCAGCCCAATCTGCTTCATTGCCTCACTTGAAACGTACATCATTCATCCTAAAATTAACCAAATTGTGAAGATCAACCATATCCCAAAATAGGAGACAAATTAGGTGATATCATTCTCAGTCCTGTCTCCCGGATCCCTTCGATTAGCAATGTTCATCCATAAATCCCAATCTTTGGTTGCCAGGATGAAATAGTCTTCTCACAGTTTCCCTTCTGGTAAAAATTCCCATGCACGCCGAGAATCCCTGTCTTTATTGGCCACACCTTCGTTGGCCAACCGATATGCAAGTATATTTGCCTTTCTTCTGACATGAACAAATCTGATTGTCTTAAGGATTTGCAAGTGAGAGTGGATTCGATGAAAAATCTGCAGTAGCTTCCAGTGCTTCGACACCTTATTTGGCGAAGTTCCATTGTGAATATTTTTGGCTGCTCTGATGATTAAATATGAATCTACTTCAATGATGACATTTTGTAAATTTTCCTCCACCAGGATTTCCAAGCATTGTTCTAAAGCCAGAAGTTCAACCATATTGTTGGTAGCCCTTTTCCAAGTGGCCATGGAAGATGTATTTAGTGTGCCCCTAAGCATCTCTTATAGTACCCGCAAATCCAGCTTCCCCCAGATTTCCCTTAGAAGCTCCATCAATGTTTACTTTGAAGAACCCCTGAGTTGGGGGCTGCTAGCTAGTGGCCCCTGTGCTAATGGTACTCACTTCCTTCCTTATTCCTTGAGGATGGGTGGGTTGAAGACCGAAATTAAGAATAATAATCTCCTCGTGAGTCAGAGGAGGATTCGAGGGAATTGACTTCAAGAGGTCTTGACTGTTTCTTTAAGCTGTATTAGAATTTGATTGATTATATGTTGGGGTTCGCTAGCTTTATTTGTGAAGATCCTCTTGTCGCATTCTTTCCAAACATTCCCGATAATGAAGCCAAGTACTAGCATCCAAGAATTTTTGATGATCTCATTCTTAGAGAAGTTCTTCCTCTAGTTTTTTCGAGTGTTGGATATGCTGAGACTCTCCCTGTAAGTTTGTTGGAAGCTTGAGGCCACCCAGTCCCAGACCTTAGTAGAAAAAGAGCAGAGGTTGAGTAGGTGCTCAATCATTTCCTCATGAGAGCCACATAGGTGGCATTTGCACGGGCCAATGAAACCTTTCTTTAGGAGTTTTTCCCAAGTTAGTATCTTCCTTTGATGCACAAGCTAGATGAATAGCTTAATTTTCATCCAGTGGGGAGTTTGCCAAAGTTCCTTCCAAAATTTATCAGCATTAACAAAGTTGAATCCTGTGATTGCTTGTTTAGCCTCTTTTAGGTTAAAGTTACCTTCATTATTATTCCCCCATCTTAATTGGTCATGTGAGGAGGACACCAGAATCCGTCTGTGCTTTAAGTCCAAGGTGAGAGCCTCTGCCATGGCCTTCAAAGGATTATCATCACTGTAACTTAGTTCCTTCCACTTCCTCCATTTTTCAGTGTTCCTTTCTTGGCCCCAGAAATATTTTACCATTATTAGGCCTTTGCTATCAATGTCTCTCTTGAGGGTTGCCAGGTCAATCTTGTTGAGGATGGGTTCCTGTTGCCAACTGTCCTCCCAAAATCGAGCTCGGTCCCCTACTTGGATTTTCCAAAAACAATCCTGCTGAACAATGTTTTTGTTCTCCCAAGTAAGGTTCCATATGTGTGATCCTCTGATTTGTCCTGTCATCCTGATAAGATCCTTTTCCTGCTAGTGCTTGGCATACTTTTGTTTCTAGAGCTTGGCCGAGTGAGCATTCAACTCCTTGATCCATTGCCACCAAGGCTTAGCTCCTGAAACTTTGCTGAGAGTTTCCGGATCATGCAGCCCCAAGCCACCATGGCTTTTGGGCTTGCAGATCTTATCCCAGGCAACTAAGGCCCACTTTTTTTTCTCTTCCCCTCTACCCCATAGAAAGTCCCTTTGAATGTTCCTTATCTGCTGCTTAATACCTTGAGGAACAGGGATAGCTGCAAACATGAAAATGGGAATGGCTTGCAAGATCGCCTGTGTGAGCACAAGTTGCCCTGCTAAGTTTAAAGATCTACATGTCCATTTGCTGATTTTGTCCTGAAGTTTATTTAAAATTGGTTCCCAAATTTTCTTGCTGAGAGGTTTATCAATAAGAGGAATGCTAAGATATTTGGAAGGCAATTGATCTCTTTGAAAACCCAGAATTCTAGAAATGTTTCTTTGTATAGTAATATTAGCGTTAAAGAAAAAACTTTGGAATTATTTTGGCTTACCTCTGTGCTTACTGCCATAACAAAGTCGTTTAAGATATATTTGATTGCCTTTGCTGCCTTGACTATGGGTATGCCCTGAAGCATAGTATCATCCACAAATTGTTGATGAGTATTAGCCTCTCCATCCGGGGTAAGCTTGATCCCCTGAATTCGACCTTCATCATTTGCCATTTTGATTGCCCTGCCTAGCCCTTCCATCATGAGGACAAAGAGGAAAGGGGAGAGTGGATCACCTTGTCTGAGCCCTCTAGAAGGAGTGAACGTATTTGAAGGGGCTCCATTAAGCAGAATGGAAAAGCTGGACGTGGCGACTAGTGCCATAACCCATCTGATCCAATTTTGGTCAAGGCCATATGCTTTCAGAGTAGCTCTGATATAGGACTTGCTGAGCTTATCATAGGCTTTCGCAATGTCCAACTGAATAATCATGTCTGCTTGCTTATTGCTTTTGAGAGAGTGTACCACCTCATGTGCTTGGATGATATTGTTGAGAATTTGTCATCCTTCTACATAGCCTGTTTGCTCTTCCGAGATGAGGGAGGGAAGTAGGGGCTTGAGTCTGTTGGCTACCACTTTGGAGATGATTTTATACAATCCATTCGGAGTAGAGCTTTCAGAACCATTTTTTATTTTCTTGAGTCTTCCACAACTTCAAGGATGTCCTTTTTGACTACATCTGAGCAGGCTTTGAAGAAATCAACATTGAATCCATCTGGGCTTGGTGCTTTACCACTTTGCATTTCCTTGATCACCTCACTGACCTCCTCTTCTGAGACTGGCCTGTTGAGATTGTGGTTGTCCTCTCTAGTGACTAACTTGGGGATATACTGGGTGAACTGATTGATGAACCTAGATCTATCCTCCATTGGCTCCTTTGCAATATTAGAGAAGTGTTGTACTAGATTTGCTTCCATGTCCTTGTGGGAGACAAGCTCAACACCCTGAGAATCCTTAATCTTAGTGATTCTATTATGTGCTCTATGGGCCATAGTGGATCTGTGGAAGAACTTAGTATTTCTTTCTCCCTCTTTGATCCATTGAATCCTGGACTTCTGTCTCCGGAAAGTTTCCTCTTGTAAGCATCGATCCTCCCATTCTTCCTGCAAATAATTAGTTAGCTTTTGCCTCTCTTCATTGAAGCCCTCTGTAATATTGATCTGATTAATTTCCTGTAGTTTCTATTCAGTCTCAATTTTAGCCTTGAGGTTATGTTGATGCCCCGAAAATCGTTGCAACAACATTGGGGAAACCACCCGGTCCGGACCTTAGTGCAGCTCCTTTTCCGTTTGGAATAGTGGTTCCAACTGGGGATAATGGGACCAGTTTCCCAAGAATTATAAGTAAACGGGATGGATGAGTGACTTATGATATAGGATGGTAATAAGCGAACAGCTAAACTATAAGCGAAATGTAATAACTGTAATCTAATCCCGGGACTTATCACTTAATAAAGCGTAGAGTTTGATGATCTGTGCTTTAAGGCAGGCATATAGATGACTCTAACACTTAGGCATAGATGTTTAAACCATTTAAAATTGCTCTGCATAATTAGTTATGCAGAGCAATTATAGCGAATTACTACACTTAATCGTTTATATCTTTGATACATGCATGGGTAAAAGAGATAACAAATCACCAAAACATTCAATAGTGAAACGAAATGAAGATTCGTTGTTATATTGCATACATGCATTCAACAATAGCAAAGATAATAACACAGCAATTCCTATAATAAGAAAGAACACAGATACAGATAATAGTACCATGTAAGTTGCTCGATCAATCCAGTATATTAATCAGTATGTCACAGTCCTTCCTTCAAATCAGAAAGCATTCCCAACAATAGACAGTCGTGCGCAATTGTGTAAAACAGCCTTCTAATCAAAATTAAGAACCGTTGGTCGAGTTTCACAAAAGAATATAGATTGAAGCACAATAGTACAAACTTCAGCCTTTAAGTCTATTACAAAAATTTACGACCCTTTCCAAAACAATGAAAGGGTCTATAAATACTATACTAATCTAAATATCTAAACAACTGAAAAGCTATTAAATTGGCATCAATAAATGTTTTTTCCATCTTTCTTGGCAATCTGGCAGTTGGCGGCAATGCTTCATTCGGTGGGTTCTTTGCCTTTACTCCTTAGCTGACATATCGCCAGCATTGGCTCTACTTCCGGTGGAGTGTTGAGACGCGAAGTTAGCTGGGCATCATATGTAGCATCCTGAATGTCGGGGATCAGGCATCCGAGGGCATCTGTTAAACATTTGAGAGCCGACCTTTGAGTGTGTGGCTTGATTAGAAAGAGCCAGTATGCGTCGGAGGTTAAAGTATTTACTCCAGCGATTAACCTTCCCTGCTCTTCCAAGTCATGATAATTTGTTTGTTCTATCATGTTTGCTGTTGTTATGCTTCCAGGTGTGCACTGGGAGATCATGTTTGCCAAATAGAGTGTGTCGTTGACTAGATCGATTATATTGCTGGCAATCATTTTACACCTTGAGGCCGCCCTTTCTGCTTTCATTACCTGGGTGTTCCATTCCGTGAAGAGTATGTCCTTGTACGTTTCATAGATTCGGGGCAAATTTGCCGCTTTCCCCTCTTCAGAATCTTGCCACTCAAGATAATCGGATATGGCTTCTTCGGCCTGATCTAGCTCATTTCTGGCCTTCTCTATTTGCTCACACACTGTTGTAGATATTTCGCATAATGGCTCAGCCTTAGCAAGTTGTTGGCATAAGAGTCTGATCTGAGATATTAATGCGCCATTTATTTGAGCTGCCTCTGCTCTGAATTCGTTAACATTCTGGGTGCCCTTGATACCTTCGAGCTGTGCTGATAGTTGAGCTATTCGCTCATCTCTCGATTTCATCATCAGCTCATTTGACGCTTTCAACTGTGACAATGCCTCCGACAATTCTTTTGCCTTCTGAATCTCACTTTGGTCTATCCTTTGTCTTTCAATTTGCAGCTGCTGGGTTAACAAATTGTTTTCTTGTTGTTGAGCCAGCAACTGCTCTTCCACCTGTGCTGCCTTGTTTTTCGCTTCAATTACCTCTGCCTGTAATGCATAAATTTCATGGTCCTTGTTCTTCAACAGAAGATTTACCTCCGATGCTTTGTCGATAGTCGCTGCAGAATAAGCTCCCGCAAATTGCGACAGCTTTGTTAGATCATCGGAGGGATCCAAATCCTCCTTCCAGACCATATTGCCCGTGACTGTTTGCTCAGGAAAGATAGAAGGTTGATCAAGCCTTCGTCTTTTCTTAGAGCGCTTGATAACGGCTCTATGCTTTGGGCTGTAGAAAATATCCAGGGGAGGAATTTCTTCCACCTGGAGAACAATTTGATCGGAAGGGTCTTTATTGATTACCTCGACATCCTATGAAATGGGTGGGCCGCTGGTTCCTCCTAGAACCTGAGAAGAAGTGGTATCGGGCGCATCGCTTGTTTTAGAGGTGTTTGTGTCTTTGGAGCCCTCCTTACCACTGATAATGGAATCGAATTGGTTCCATTGTTTAATCAATTCAGGATCGGTGGAGGTTTGCTTATGTTGCTCTGTAGGGGCTTTGCTCCGTTCTTTTTCTTGTTCTAACTTCTGCTGTTCTTCAAGTGCTTCCCGTCGTTGCTCCTCTTGCGCTTTCCGTTGTTGCTCCTTTAATTCCTTTTTCTGCCTATCTGCCAGTTCTTTCTTTTGTTTCTCTTCTGCCTTCTTCTTCCTCTGCTCTTGATCCTTCTGTGCTTTTTGCTGCCTTTCTATCTGCTCCTTTTTCTGCCTCTCAGCTTGCTCTTTTCTTTGCTTCTCAGCCTGCAGCTTCTTCTGCCTTTCCTCCTGTTGTTTATCTTGTTCTTTAGTTGTAACAGGAGGTGGATGTATCTGTTGCCGACCAGGCTCGCTTGAGGAAGACGCTGGGGTTGTGGATAATAAATCTAGAGGCAGAGTTTGCAACCTCTGCTCCCTAAGTTTATTAAACTCAGTCAACGCCTCATCGTTATATTTCATTCTGGCAAGCTGTTTGGTTTGACTTATTGTATCGGCACCTGCGAACAGGTCATCAAACATATCTTCTTGATGATCAACTTTTGTCAATTTTGCTTGTTCTAGGGCAGTGTAGGCAGTTTGCTTTGGATCATAGAGTCTGTTTGGGATAGTGGCCAGGGATAAAGTTTGGAGTTTTGTTGCTTCTTTTTCTGCATGCTTGTAATTAAGGAGAGTAAAAACCCCAATTCTCAAAGGAAAAGAGGGCCAACCTTTCTTCTTCTCCTCTTTGAGAGTTTGTGTGACACTCTTGGCCATAATCTGGTAGCAGATTTCCCGGGCTGATAGTTTGTTTGGGATATATAAAGGGAGGACATGTGGCCTAGCCTTACTCCCAAAAACTCTGATATAGGTGAAATTCTCTTCCCCGAACCAACTTGCTACGGCTGGTAAGTCAAAAGAAGCTTCATAGGAAATTCTGGGAATGGGTTTGTCATAAATAGAATAGTAAATGGGCACCATGAAACCATTACAAACTTGGTACAAATGGTCCTTGTAAGAGGACTTCCACAATTTCTGACGGTATAAATGAATGGGTGTTGGATCTTGGGTTTTCCATCTCCAACCGAGGACAGGAAACTCAGAATTAAAACACAGGGTATCCATAATGTAAGCAGTATAATAAAATGGCGGGATTTTCCTTTCGGTGAATATAGTTTTGGCTCTAAATTCACAAATAGCTACGACCAGCTTATCAGAAAGAATAGTGGCCCAATCCATAATTATACTATTGACAGCTGCTTCCATTAGGGGAACCATGTCAATATTGATATTAACGGAGTCATGTAATCCCCACAATCTACACATCATAATCCCCGCATAGCAATAGGGAGAAGCCAAAGAAACGTTGGAGTACTTACCCGAACTTTCATGCTTGTGTTTGGCTGGGTTCTGCCTCCAATCTCGGAGGGGTTCGGATGGTGATTCATTTTCTTTTGCAAATTTCTCCACGAAGGCTCTGTTATAGACTAGCTCCGGTTCAGGCAAATGATACGTTTGCCTCAGGTCATCAGGCTTGAACGACCCGAAAATCCTTCCATCGCTTGTATGAAAAGTTCTATCAGTGATGGGGATTTCTTCAATTGCCCAGCGCACCACATCTGTGTAAGGGAGGACCTGCTCTCTGGCCGCTATTCTGTGTAAAAAGGAGTCGGCCAAGTCTTTGAGAGTTGCATCAGACTTCCTTAGTACATCCACACTAGCCTTTGTCACTACCTTTTGTGGTTGCTCGGCCTCTAACAGATTATATGTGCCCTGCCATGTGGTCCTAACAAGTCCAGTGCACGTAGTGTCCGAGATTAGGCCTTTCTTCGAAATTGTAGCAGCTTGACCTGCAACAGGTGTTGCAGTGGAACCAGCAGTCTTCTTGTGTTTCTTCCCCATCATGTTCAGGCTTTTCTCAACAAACGAACTCTACACAAATGCAAGAGAAATCGTAACACGAGAAATAATGAAGACAAAGCATAATGGGAAAGATATATATCACTTGAAGCGTGGCGATATTAATTTTCAAAAGGTGGCTGCGGATCCAATCACTGGTAAGAGATCGCATATGCATTAATGGTGTTTTTAAGGCCTGCTACCCATTAAATGACCTTTACACTGTTATTCAGCTGAATGACCCCCTAACGCATGCAACAGATATGAAAATGCTTTAGACGCAAGTATTCGTTAATCGAAGGGGCAAAGTTATTAAATACGCATGCATTACCTTATCCCTGCATTTAACGGCATTTTGAAATCTGCGCTTTATCAACCGGATTTAAATATAATTTTAAGGCTCAAAGCAATCACTTTTTGAGAATGCCGATTACCGATCAACAATATCGCATCGCATTGGGGGAAAGAGTTACACTATCGTTTGAAAGAAGTCCTGGCGAATGCCGATTGCGACACCGCATCGGACTAGCGTGTGAACACATTACCAGATGCATATTAAGTGATTTGCCAACTTCCGATAGCGATATCGCATCGCATCGGGGAAAGACCTGGGCGCCTTGCGAGAGTACATGGGATTCCGCCGACGGCCGATAGCGATATCGCATCGGGTCGGGGTTTATAACTTAAAGTGTCTTCCCACAAGAGGCAGTGTCGATAGCCGATCGTCGATATAGCGTCGCATCGGGGTGTAAGATATGTGCTCTTTTTGTGTATGCATTGAATACCGCCGATCGCCGATAGCGATATCGCATCG
The DNA here is from genome assembly GCA_031772625.1 of Pinus tabuliformis. Lineage (NCBI taxonomy): Eukaryota > Viridiplantae > Streptophyta > Pinopsida > Pinales > Pinaceae > Pinus > Pinus tabuliformis. Next base: position 394,398,886 of record CM062810.1, read on the forward strand.
GCAAAGACCAAAGTGCCATTTAAATGCGTCTCTCTTGTTATTGCGATATGCGATCTTGCGATCGCTTTATCGCAATAACAAAAGATTGTTTTATTTTGGGAACATTGTTATTCGAAAGAGGCTTCAATTCACAAACCCATTTGATTATCATACCTTTTTCGAACAAATTCATTAATGCCAATTAATTTTTTTAAAAGGGACCCATTTCATATGTTGATTGTTATGAATACAGATGATATGAAATGGGGGGTTGTTGTAGGGCACAACAATTGGCGATTCGTTGGTAGAACCAGTTATCTCTGAAATTAATACAAACACTCAAGTTTTTCAAAAATAGAAACTCAATCAGAAGGAGAAACTTCTAATATAACTAGATATTCATGTGTTCTGACTAAAGTGAACTCCATTTTGTTAACTTCGTCCCATTTAGTTTCAAGAAACCAAATACATAATAAGTTTCAAAAATAAGTCTTTATTGGTTCATAGTGATAGAATAGAAAACTTTCCCAAATCAGCTTTTATAATTAACCCCTTTGTCATAGGTAGAGCCTCTGTTGCCAGCAAACATTTATAGTCTCGACAGGGATACCTTTTAACCATAGTATTGTCCACTTTTCCATTCACATAAGAGTGTGATTAACAGAATGAATCCATAAAATGTTTTCATATTTTATTTTTCATCTGTTTTTCTTTGTAATTAATAAGATAAAAAGCCATTGTCCTGGTTTGGTGGCCAGCTTATGACAATGCCATTCACTGGTAATAATTTAACTGATCAAGCTGGCTCGTGATGAGACCCCTTGTCTTGAAATTTCAAGCCATTACCCTGTTTTGGTAGGCAGTATTGGTAATGTCAATTAACCTATTTCCCTATGAACATGGTAAGCAGGCTTATGATAAGACCTCTTATCTTTAATCTTTTATATTTTAGAATTACACTCTGAGTAATCATAACCTTTAGTGAATGGAGTGAATAATTTTCTCCTTAAGAGCAAATGGATGACAAGTGAAGAGTTGAAGATACTGAAAATGGGTTAGCTTCTATCTTTTAACAGATAACCTTTGGAGACTAGTTTTGAAAACAGAAAATGATTCGGAACTTTTACCTCTTGAGAGGAGTCTTCAAAATTTAGATTATAGTTTCAGAACACAAGGATATCTAGTTTCCTAGAAACTATTTCTTTTGATTGAGGGTTCTATTATCTAAAAACAAATATTTATATTATTTTTGTGAGACAGCTTCCTCAAACACAACAAAAGGTCAATGGAGATACTCTACAGTTTTATTTCCTACCAATCCTACAAACTACGCAAATCTACAAAAGGAGAAGGGGTTACCTTCTCAATTAAAGAATTTCTTCAGGATCAGGCCATTGACGGGGAGAGAATCTCTCAACCCCGATAAGTCTTGCAATATAAAAGTTGAATGGCCTATCTTTTCACAGATCTGAAATGGTCCAAGCCACATTTTCTGAAATTTGGTATGCTTACCTTTATCCTCATGGGCCTTGTCCCATTTGAGAACTAAGTCACCAACTTGAAGTTGTTTGGAACCGGATGATGCTGAGTCGAAGGATGCTTTGATGATTTGTTGATGTCTGGCATGAGTGATTTTGGCTTTTTCCCTCTCTTCTTCTAATTTGAGAATTTGGTCATGTCTAAATTGGATAGAAGAAGAAGGAGTCTCTTCAATGTACTGTACTAGGGCTAAAGATGGAAGAACAAGATTTGTAGGCAACACGGCTTCTTTTCCATATACCAGATTGAAAGGTGAGGTCCCTATAGAAGCCTTTTGTGTTATTCTATCAGCCCATAATGCAAAGACCAAAGATTTATGCCAGTTTCTATGATTCTGTTCAACAGTTCGCTTAATGATTTTGATGAGATTCTTATTAGTAGATTCGGCTAAACCGTTTCCCTGGGGATAATAATTGGAATAATATTTCAGTTTAAACCCCCTTTTAATAGAAAAATCATACATAGCGTTTCCTGAGAAATAGGAAGCATTATAAAAAACAAGAGCGTTTGGAACACCAAACCTGGTAATGATGAATTGGTCAATGAACTCGATAATTGCCTATGCATTTGCCGCTTTCAAAGGAATAGCTTCTACCCATTTAGTAAAATAATCAGTAGCAGTAAGGATATACTTATGTTGTTTGGAAGATGGTGGAGTAATTTCCCCGATGATATCTAATCCCCATTGTTCGAATGGCTGTTCAATGTTGACAGGTTGCAGAGGGAAAGCTGATTTTCGTTGTCTTCCACCAGATGTTTGGCAATTAAGGCATTTTCTTACGTACTCATGGCAATCTCTAAATAGAGTAGGCCAATAATATCCAACATGAATAATCTTGTGAGTTGTTGTGTCAGCTCCAAAATGTCCCCCAGCTGGTCCATCATGTAGCTCCTGCAAAACCTTTTGAGCTTCAGGTTTCTCAAGACATCTTAACAGGATAGAATCATAATTTTGTTTAAACAACACATCATCAATGAGAGTGAAATTCTTAGCTTTTAACCTAATGGCCCTTTTATTTTTGTAAGATAAATTTGGAGGAGCATAACCGTTCTTCAAATAAAATATCAAATCAACATATTGAGATTCAGAATCAGTGACACTTATCTGATTGATGGATTCAATCTGATCCTCATCGCTTGATTCGTGAATGTTTGATGCTCCTGCCAATATCCTGCAAAAACCTTGGCCCCTAACAATCTTTGCTGGCTTTATTTCTAAGTCATACTCTTGAAGCGCTGTAACCCAATTGGCTCTTTTTTCACCCAATTCTTTCTGAATTAATAGTTGTCTTACCGCTGGGAAAGGAACTATAACTTTTGTGTGGGTTTTCAAAAGGAAGGGTCTATAATGTTTGATTTCTTTGAATACAGCAAAGGTTTGTTTCTCCACATCAGAATAATTCAATTCGGCACCTTGAAGATTTGAACTGAAAAATGATATGGGTGCTTCTAAGTTGTTATCATTCAGTTGTGTGAGTACTGCGGCATATGAAGTGTTGGATGCAATAGTATATAGTGTAAAATGATTAGAAAAATTTGGAGTATTCAAGGCTGGGGCATTGATTATTGATTGTTTGATAACATCAAAAGCTTGCTTTTCTTCTGATCCCCATTTGAAGACTGAATTCTTCTTGATCATTGTCTGAAGTGGTAATACAATCTGCGAAAAATCTGGAACAAATCGTTTGACAAAATTAATCTGACCCAAAAATGACTGCATTGATTTTTTGTTATGTGGGAAAGGGATTTCAGAAATTTCATTAATCCGATCAGGATCAATATAAATACCATCTTTGGATACTACAAAGCCTAAGAGTTTTCCTTGGTCAAGAGCAAAGAAGGACTTCTTTGGGTTTAGAGAAATACCATATCTTTTGCATCGCTGAAAGATCTGATTTAAGTCGTGCAAATGATTATCTCTCTTCTTAGAATACACAGTAATATCATCTAGATAGACGACTACTGATCGATTAATTAACCCTCTGAAGGCCATGTCCATAGCTCTCTGAAATGTCGCTCCGGCATTTATAAGACCAAAAGGCATTTTCTGATATGCATAGGTTCCCCATTTTGTTCTGAATGTAGTTTTAAGCTGGTCATCAGGATGTACCAGAACTTGATTGTACCCTGAAAAACCATCTAGAAAAGACATCAATTCAGAACCTGCCACCGATTGGAGAATTTGCTCCATAGTAGGCAATGGGAAGTTGTCTTTTAAGCTCGCTTTGTTCAAATTCCTGAAATCAATACAGATTCGAATGTCGCCATTTTTCTTTCTGACTGGCACCATATTAGAGACCCAGTTTGAATGTCGGACCGGAAAAATAATTTTGGCTTTTAGGAGCTTATTGAGCTCCGACTTAATCTGGCTCTCCAAACTTGGGTGTATTTTTCTTAGTTTTTGCTGAATTGGTTTTTGATCAGGAAGCATAGGAATGGTATGCTGGATAATAGATGTATCATAGGTCTTTAAATCATCATATTTCCATGCAAAGACTTGTTTGTTTTTCCTCAACAATTTAATAAATGCTTCCTTTTCCTTCTGAGATAGTCCTGTTCCTAAATTGATGTTTTGAGGAGACTCGTTGGTTCCTAGATTTATCAATTCAAACCTAAGGGTAGAACTCTGAAGCTTTGTATTAATTACAGGTTTAAACCTGTCTTTGATATCATAAAGATCTTCTAATTTTACCATTGGTTTAGGGATCGAATTTTCTTTGGGTACTTCTTTCATCTAGGAATCATGATCATCTTCCTCAATAACTTGCTTATCATAAGAATTCTCCAAAGTTAAAAATTGCAAAATATCATCATCATGATTAAATACTCTCCAATTAGTGACATTGTCAGGAATTGAAGGTCTGAAAAGTAATTCTACAGAAAATCTATCAAGGCTGTAGTCTTCAGAAGGTAGAAGCTTTGAAGCTACATTGGCTAGTAAATCTGCGGCTGAATTTTGAGATCGAGGTATAGAAGAAATGTTGAATGCCAAAAAGTGTGAGGTAAGCTCTTGGACGAGCGATTGGTAATGTTTAAGGTGAGTCGAAAGGCAATGAATTGCATTTCTAACCTGTTTGACAATGATTTCCGAATCGCCGAATACCTTTAGATATCGCACCTCCAAGCCGATTGCTTTGTATAATCCTTGGATTAAAGCTTCATATTCGGCTGTATTATTAGTGCACTCAAACTCTAACCTACAAGACAACATTGTCTTTTCTCCTTGCGGACTAACCAATATACATCCAGCTCCTGAACCTTCAGTGGACTTAGAGCCATCAAAATACAGAGACCAAAATAAAGGAATATTAACAAAAGTATCTACATTTTTCTCAACATCATTAAAACATCTGGACCTATCAGTTTGTGAAAAATTTTCTATTTGAGATGTAAAATGATTGACTGAAAAAGGAGATGGTTGGGCAAGAAAGTTGCCAAAGAATGATTCTGCCGAATAATTCCCCAAAATGTTGTTGTTGAATGCCACAGGTTGGTTTTCTTGCTCGAATTCAGTAACTGTGTGGGTCATATGCTTCTCACGATCGATCCTTATTTGATTTGGCTTTCCCTTGTAGGGAAGCCACATATGTGACCAATCTGTAGAAATATACCCGTGCAGTTTTTCGGACCAATCTCTGCTCAATATTAAACCATAAAATTCAGGTATGTCGGCAATTAAAATATCAATTCTCTGGACAACCCTGGGGTCGGCAGACAACCTGATGGTTACAGAATTAATTTCACCCACTACCTGCACTTTAGTCCTATCCAACTGCACAATATGAGTGGCTGACTTCTGTGGCTCAATGTTCAGCTTAGAACAAACTGAAGTTGGCATTATATTAGATGAAGCCCCTGAATCAATTAAACAGTTGTGCAGGTTTCTATTATAAATCTCGTACGTCAGCAGGAAGGGTGGAGTGTGAGAATTTGATTTATCTCCAATTAGAACTGAATCAGTAGCTTCAACCATACCTGCAGGAGGCTGGCCTTGATCGTTGGCAGCTCTTGTACTGGGAAGGGGAGTAGAGGGAACAGCATTTAATTCTTTGAGAAGTAATTTTTGTTGATGTTTTAATTTGCTAAGCTCAAACATAGTTATATTTGCCTTAGTTTTCTTCATATCATCAACAATATTATACTCCATTGAGTCAGATGTCACTAATGTCTTGGATGTTGAAGGAGTATTAGAAGTTGAAGGCTGGTTTTGGGGGGCTACTACAGGCGACTTCTTAGGGGGAATTTTTTCCTTTGCTATAGCAGCACCTGCGCTCCTCTTCCTCGAGGTTGCCTGGGGAAGTTCAGAAGTACTTTTACTTCTTGTAGTAACCGGAAAGGCTTCTTCTTCATTCTCAGTATCAGAGTTTGGGAGTATAAAATCCCACATTCCATGGCATTCAGCTACATCTTCTTCATCATCGGTTTGTGAAGTCATCTCCTCTTCCTCTTCTTCTTGGTCTGAATCTGCGTTAGATATGACGTTGGGTGGCTTTAATTCAGTTTTCTTGTAAGTTCTAAATGGTCTTTTATTTGAGGTTTCGGCCACCTGCTTCTTGATATCAACCATTTCGTTAGACAATGTTTTAAGGACCTTTTGTAAACCTTCCATGTCATAGGGGTCCTTTGGGGTTTTCTTCTTGGAATCTTCTTTAAACGAGACTTTTTTGGCTTTTCGATCTTCTAGAGCAGCTTTCTTCTCAAGAGCATTAATGCGCTTTTCAACAGCAAGTGCTTCTTTCATGTTTTCAGCTAAGGTAGGTTTCCCAGCCCTGTCTACAAAAATAGCTATGTTGGCAGGTAAGGCGGTAATGTACCATTCGCTTCGGATTTGTTCACTTGGTTTAGAATCGGTAGGGATTTTATTCAGGAGTTTATTAAATCTAGCATTAAACTCCTTTATTGGTTCCCTATGCTCTATCCTCAAATTGGAGAGATCGTTTATTAAAGTAGCTAAGGACCTATCATCTCCAAACTTGGTAAGAAACTGCTCTTGGCATGTGTTCCAACTGGTAATTGAACCAGAAGGTAAGGAAAAATACCAGGATCCTGCTGATCCTTGTAAAGTGTAGGGGAAAAGTCTTACAACAACATCTTGCTCTGTCACTCCTTTTAAGTTAACTGCTAACATAAAATTGTTAATATGTTCTTCAGCTTGGGTTCCGTTATCTGGATTAAATTTAGGCAGCCATTTTTCGGGAGCATCTGGTAGATCATGCAATGGTCCAGGCATGTTGACCGCACCCGGCCTAGTCCATGGATCTGCCATTATGCTAGCGACAGTGGTTGACACTACTGTTGGAATTCCAGATGTTTGGGGAGATATCAAAGATGAAGAGTGAGTAGGTTGGGATATTGAGGCTCCTGTTGCCTGATGAACAACAATATGTAATGGAGGAGTGGGTGGTTGACTTTGTAGATGAGGAGATGAAATGGAGGATGTGGAAGAAAAATCCCCACTATCAGATCCTTCAGTGTTTTTCTTTGGCTTTTTCCTTTTGGGTAAAGGAAACTCAGTGGGTTCAATACCAAGTTTTTCGCTCTGAAGTCTAGTAAGAGGATGAGTGAGGTTGAACTGCGAAGTCGCACTGCTTTCTGATATCTCAGATTTCTGTGGTGAAATCGAGAAGCTCTGAAGTTTATGGATTAGAGACTGGACTTCAGGAGATTCAAGACTTAGTTGTTCTGGGATATGATGGGATTGAGCAGTGGTGGTAGATTCCTCTTCTTCTTGGCTCGAGGAGATTTGGAGGGAGAATTACTCTTAGAATGACTTGCCGATTTAGGTCTGCTTGCCATTCACAGTCAAGGCCCTCCTTCTAGCGCCAAAAATGTTGATGCCCTGAAAATCGTTGCAACAACATTGGGGAAACCACCCGGTCCAGACCTTAGTGCAGCTCCTTTTCCGTTTGGAATAGTGGTTCTGACTGGGGATAATGGGACCAGTTTCCCAAGAATTATAAGTAAACGGGATGGATGAGTGACTTATGATATAGGATGGTAATAAGCGAACAACTAAACTATAAGCGAAATGTAATAACTGTAATCTAATCCCGGGACTTATCACTTAATAAAGCGTAGCGTTTGATGATCTGTGCTTTAAGGCAGGCATATAGATGACTCTAACACTTAGGCATAGATGTTTAAACCATTTAAAATTGCTCTGCATAATTAGTTATGCAGAGCGATTATAGCGAATTACTACACTTAATCGTTTATATCATTGATACATGCATGGGTGAAAGAGATAACAAATCACCAAAACATTCAATAGTGAAACGAAATGAAGATTCGCTGTTATATCGCATACATGCATTCAACAATAGCAAAGATAATAACACAGCAATTCCTATAATAAGAAAGAACAAAGATACAGATAATAGTACCATGTAAGCTGCTCGATCAATCCAGTATATTAATCACTATGTCACAGTCCTTCCTTCAAATCAGAAAGCATTCCCAACAACAGACAGTCGTGCGCAATTGTGTAAAACAGCCTTCTAATCAAAATTAAGAACCGTTGGTCGAGTTTCACAAAAGAATATAGACTGAAGCACAATAGTGCAAACTTCAGCCTTTAAGTATATTACAAAAATTTACGACCCTTTCCAAAACAATGAAAGGGTCTATAAATACTATACTAACCTAAATATCTAAACAACTGAAAAGCTATTAAATTGGCATCAATAAATGTTCTTTCCATCTTTCTTGGCGATCTGGCAGTTGGCGGCAATGCTTCATTCGGTGGGTTCTTTGCCTTTACTCCTTAGCTGACATATCGCCAGCATTGGCTCTACTTCCGGTGGAGTGTTGAGACGCGAAGTTAGCTGGGCATCATATGTAGCATCCTGAATGTCGGGGATCAGGCATTCGAGGGCATCTATTAAACATTTGAGAGCCGACCTTTGAGTGTGTGCCTTGATTAGAAAGAGCCAGTATGCGTCGGAGGTTAAAGTATTTACTCCAGCGATTAACCTTCCCTGCTCTTCCAAGTCATGATAATTTGTTTGTTCTATCATGTTTGCCGTTGTTATGCTTCCAGGTGTGCACTGGGAGATCATGTTTGCCAAATAGAGTGTGTCGTTGACTAGATCGATTATATTGCTGGCAATCATTTTACACCTTGAGGCCGCCCTTTTTGCTTTCATTACCTGGGTGTTCCATTCCGGGAAGAGTATGTCCTTGTACATTTCATAGATTCGGGGCAAATTTGCCGCTTTCCCCTCTTCAGAATCTTGCCACTCAAGATAATCGGATATGGCTTCTTCGGCCTGATCTAGCTCATTTCTGGCCTTCTCTATTTGCTCACACACTGTTGTAGATATTTCGCATAATGGCTCAGCCTTAGCAAGTTGTTGGCATAAGAGTCTGATCTGAGATATTAATGCGCCATTTATTTGAGCTGCCTCTGCTCTGAATTCGTTAACATTCTGGGTGCCCTTGATACCTTCGAGTTGTGCTGATAGTTGAGCTATTCGCTCATCTCTCGATTTCATCATCAGCTCATTTGACGCTTTCAACTGTGACAATGCCTCCGACAATTCTTTTGCCTTCTGAATCTCACTTTGGTCTACCCTTTGTCTTTCAATTTGCAGCTGCTGGGTTAACAAATTGTTTTCTTGTTGTTGAGCCAGCAACTGCTCTTCCACCTGTGCTGCCTTGTTTTTCGCTTCAATTACCTCTCCCTGTAATGCATAAATTTCATGGTCCTTGTTCTTCAACAGAAGATTTACCTCCGATGCTTTGTCGATAGTCGCTGCAGAATAAGCTCCCGCAAATTGTGACAGCTTTGTCAGATCATCGGAGGGATCCAAATCCTCCTTCCAGACCATATTTCCCGTGACTGTTTGCTCAGGAAAGATAGAAGGTTGATCAAGCCTTCGTCTTTTCTTAGAGCGCTTGATAACGGCTCTATGCTTTGGGCTGTAGAAAATATCCAGGGGAGGAATTTCTTCCACCTGGAGAACAATTTGATCGGAAGGGTCTTTATTGATTACCTCGACATCCTGTGAAATGGGTGGGCCGCTGGTTCCTCCTAGAACCTGAGAAGAAGTGGTATCGGGTGCATCGCTTGTTTTAGAGGTGTCTGTGTCTTTGGAGCCTTCCTTACCACTGATAATGGAATCGAATTGGTTCCATTGTTTAATCAATTCAGGATCGGTGGAGGTTTGCTTATGTTGCTCTGTAGGGGCTTTGCTCCGTTCTTTTTCTTGTTCTAACTTCTGCTGTTCTTCAAGTGCTTCCCGCTGCTGCTCCTCTTGCGCTTTCCGCTGTTGCTCCTTTAATTCCTTTTTCTGCCTATCTGCCAGTTCTTTCTTTTGTTTCTCTTCTGCCTTCTTCTTCCTCTGCTCTTGATCCTTCTGTGCTTTTTGCTGCCTTTCTATCTGCTCCTTTTTCTGCCTCTCAGCTTGCTCTTTTCTTTGCTTCTCAGCCTGCAGCTTCTTCTGCCTTTCCTCCTGTTGTTTATCATGTTCTTTAGTTGTAACAGGAGGTGGATGTATCTGTTGCCGACCAGGCTCGCTTGAGGAAGATGCTGGGGTTGTGGATAATAAATCTAGAGGCAGAGTTTGCAACCTCTGCTCCCTAAGTTTATTAAACTCAGTCAACGCCTCATCGTTATATTTCATTCTGGCAAGATGTTTGGTTTGACTTATTGTATCGGCACCTGCGAACAGGTCATCAAACATATCTTCTTGATGATCAACTTTTATCAATTTTGCTTGTTCTAGGGCAGTGTAGGCAGTTTGCTTTGGATCATAGAGTCTGTTTGGGATAGTGGCTAGGGATAAAGTTTGGAGTTTTGTCGCTTCTTTTTCTGCATGCTTGTAATTAAGGAGAGTAAAAACCCCAATTCTCAAAGGAAAAGAGGGCCAACCTTTCTTCTTCTCCTCTTTGAGAGTTTGTGTGACACTCTCGGCCATAATCTGGTAGCAGATTTCCCGGGCTAACAGTTTGTCTGGGATATATAAAGGGAGGACATGCGGCCTAGCCTTACTCCCAAAAACTCTGATATAGGTGAAATGCTCTTCCCCGAACCAACTTGCTATGGCTGGTAAGTCAAAAGAAGCTTCATAGGAAATTCTGGGAATGGGTTTGTCATAAATAGAATAGTAAATGGGCACCATGAAACCATTACAAACTTGGTACAAATGGTCCTTGTAAGAGGACTTCCACAATTTCTGATGGTATAAATGAATGGGTGTTGGATCTTGGGTGGTCCATCTCCAACCGAGGACAGGAAACTCAGAATTAAAACACAGGGTATCCATAATGTAAGCAGTATAATAAAATGGCGGGATTTTCCTTTCGGTGACTATAGTTTTGGCTCTAAATTCACGAATAGCTACGACTAGCTTATCAGAAAGAATAGTGGCCCAATCCATAATTATACTATTGACAGCTGCTTCCATTAGGGGAACCATGTCAATATTGATATTAACGGAGTCATGTAATCCCCACAATCTACACATCATAATCCCCGCATAGCAATAGGGAGAAGCCAAAGAAACGTTGGAGTACTTACCCGAAATTTCATGCTTGTGTTTGGCTGGGTCCTGCCTCCAATCTCGGAGGGGTTCGGATGGTGATTCATTTTCTTTTGCAAATTTCTCCACGAAGGCTCTGTTATAGACTAGCTCCGGTTCAGGCAAATGATACATTTGCCTCAGGTCATCAGGCTTGAACGACCTGAAAATCCTTCCATCGCTTGTATGAAAAGTTCTATCAGTGATGGGGATTTCTTCAATTGCCCAGTGCACCACATCTGTGTAAGGGAGGACCTTATCTCTGGCCGCTATTCTGTGTAAAAAGGAGTCGGCCAAGTCTTTGAGAGTTGCATCAGACTTCCTTAGTACATCCACACTAGCCTTTGTCACTACCTTTTGTGGTTGCTCGGCCTCTAACAGATTATATGTGCCCTGCCATGTGGTCCTAACAAGACCAGTGCACGTAGTGTCCGAGATTAAGCCTTTCTTCGAAATTGTAGCAGCTTGACCTGCAACAGGTGTTGCAGTGGAACCAGCAGTCTTCTTGTGTTTCTTCCCCATCATGTTCAGGCTTTTCTCAACAAACGAACTCTACACAAATGCAAGAGAAATCGTAACACGAGAAATAATGAAGACAAAGCATAATGGGAAAGATATATATCACTTGAAGCGTGGCGATATTAATTTTCAAAAGGTGGTTGCGGATCCAATCACTGGTAAGAGATCGCATATGCATTAATGGTGTTTTTAAGGCCTGCTACCCATTAAATGACCTTTACACTATTATTCAGCCGAATGACCCCCTAACGCGTGCAACAGATATGAAAATGCTTTAGACGCAAGTATTCGTTAATCGAAGGGGCAAAGTTATTAAATACGCATGCATTACCTTATCCCTGCATTTAACGGCATTTTGAAATCTGCGCTTTATCAACCGGATTTAAATATAATTTTAAGGCTCAAAGCAATCACTTTTTGAGAATGCTGATTACCGATCAACAATATCGCATCGCATTGGGGGAAAGAGTTACACTATCATTTGAAAGAAGTCCTGGCGAATGCCGATTGCGACATCGCATCGGACTAGCGCGTGAACACATTACCAGATGCATATTAAGTGATTTGCCGACTTCCGATAGCGATATCGCATCGCATCGGGGAAAGACCTGAGCGCCTTGCGAGAGTACATGGGATTCCGCCGACGGCCGATAGCGATATCGCATCGGGTCGGGGTTTATAACTTAAAGCGTTTTCCCACAAGAGGCAGTGCCGATAGCCGATCGCCGATATAGCGTCGCATCGGGGTGTAAGATATGTGCTCTTTTTGTGTATGCATTGAATACCGCCGATCGCCGATAGCGATATCGCATCGGCAAAGACCAAAGTGCCTTTTAAATGCGTCTCTCTTGTTATTGCGATATGCGATCTTGCGATCGCTTTATCGCAATAACAAAAGATTGTTTTATTTTGGGAACATTGTTATTCGAAAGAGGCTTCAATTCACAAACCCATTTGATTATCATACCTTTTTCGAACAAATTCATTAATGCCAATTAATTTTTTTAAAAGGGACCCATTTCATATGTTGATTGTTATGAATACAGATGATATGAAATGGGGGGTTGTTGTAGGGGACAACAGGTTATCACCAAATTCCTTTTTGTTCCAAGCTTTAAGTTTGGATTTAATATATTTCAGTCTCTACTGTAGCATGTACATTTTAGTGCCCTGAATATTTAGATCCTCTTTCCACCATTTGTCAATATTGTTGGTGAATTTGGGGTGTGAGAGCTAGGCATTCTCGAATTTAAAGGGCCTGTTCCTTGGAGTGCCCATAAAGGTAGCTTCTATCTGAATTGGCCAATGATCAGAACCTCCAAATGGAAAAATTGACATTGTGATGGTTGGTCCTGTAAGGAGGAGATCTTCAGAGACGATAAATCTATCAAGTTTTGAAGCCACTTGTGAAGCCCCTCCCCTTTTGTTATTCCATGTGAAGGTTCCATTTATTGTCTTGGTGTCCACTAGTCCCATGTTAGGGATGAAATTTTTGAAGGCTTCAAAATCTTTGCCTAGTTGTCTAGTGCCTCCTTTTTTCTCCGAAAGAGATCTTATCATATTGAAATCACCTGCAACTATCCAAGGCATATTGGGATATCGTGCTCTTAGATTTTACAGGGAGGTAAGAAGCTTGATTTTATCTACTTGCTTCTGGGGTCCATGAACATTTGTTATCATATATGTTTCCTTATCACCTATCAGACTACATACTAAAGATAGATAGTTCTGGATGCTTTAGCATCCAGGATTCCAAATTTTTGTGGATCCCACAGCGTAAGAATCCCACCTGTCAGGTTGTTTGCCTTGACCTCTAAATACTCATACTTGATTAACCATTTAGATGAATTTCTCTTATTTTCTCCATTGAACATTTAGTCTCCTGAATAAAGACCATGTTTGGTTTTTCTTCTTTAATTATGTTACTCAAATTCCTTTGTTTCCTTCTACTACCTAAACCTCTAATGTTCCATGTGGTAAGATTCATTAAGAGAGGTTAGTAAAGGAATAGCTGGTAAGATCTTTCCTCTTACCTGAGTTAATTAGTAATTTTCCACATTTGTTTAGCAATTCATTTTGTCTTTTCCTTCCTCTTTTCCTTCTTGAGTTCTTTGGAGATTGTGCCTGTGAGTTCTCCATAGTTTTGACCCCACTTTGCTCCTAGCTTTCGTGGTTTCTCTTGACACTAGTTCCCTTCGATCGTGCCCTCCATAGAAAGAGTTGTTGAACTTGATCATAGTCTTCTTTCGGCAAGGAGTCCACTCCTTTACTCTTGCCTTGTTCTAGAAATAGTTCTAGATCTAGATTTTCCCTGTCTAGAATCTCTTGTAGTTCATGCTCCTCTGTTCCTGCCTCACTTGGAGTCATCTCATAGTCTTTACTGATCTCCATGCAGCTTGGTGGATCCTCCTTCTACTGATTGTTTACTATGATATCCTCCATTTCAGCTTCCATTTCCTACTCCTTGGATGTGTTCTCCCTGTCTTGGACTATCTCCACGTTCTCCTCTGCTTCCTCTAGGATTTTAAAACTATTGTGTCTTGGATTTCTGTCTTCACTACTTTTCTTGTGTGGCTGTTTACCCCCTTTCCCTTTGGCCCCAACCTTGGTAAAACCATCGTGATCTCTATCCAATGATGTTTTCCCATTTCCTTCCATGTTGTTTGTTGGGTAGTCTCTAAACAGATGGCCGTGTTCATGACATTTGCGGCACATAAAAGGTATGTGTTCATAGTCCATCATTTGCACCCAATCTTCATCATATACCTCTAAAATTATTTCTTCCGAAAGGGCTCCAAATAGATCGATTTCCACACATATTCGGGCAAAGGAGGTGTATTTACCTTTGAGTGTTGCCTCTGATATCTTCAGAAACTGCTCCAGCTTGTTGCCGATAGTTTTCAAAGATTTTGGGAGCTAGCAATCCGGAGGTAGAGAGTATAGTCTTATCCAAACCGGTACAGATGTAAATGTTTCACGTTCAGGTACAAAGTTCATCATCCATGGCCACATGTAGAAACTTGTTGCAGCATAGAAATAAGGCCCCTGTTCAAACACTCTATCTTTGTCCTCTCGGTTCACAAACACCATCGTGAAGAAGCCCTTAGAACCCAGATGTAAATGTATTTCTCCCTTTAGCTTCTAATGGCTCCTAATCGAAATGTGTAATGCCTTCTCTGTTGGCCATAACCCCATGAACTTGCAGATGATCGCATGTTCTTTCATATGGTCCCTGTGTGCTTGAATCACAGGATCACTCAATATGACCTGGGGAATGGTGCTCAATTTGGGTTTGCAAACTCCCGTAGTTCTTGTGGAAGTCGTTTTTCCTCTATCGCTTCCCTTCTCCTTATCTTTGCTTGTTTCCCGTTGATTCCATTCCTGATCCTAGGATTTGTTTCTTCCAACTGTCTCCTTGCCTCTTGCTTCTGAAATCTTTCCCGATGGTTTTTTGAAATGCTTCCCTCCTGCTTCCTTGCCCCCTTCTGTGACTACTTGCTTGTAGGAGGGGTGGCGCTCCCCCAAGCATGTCCCGCCATGGAACCCTAATGCAAAACCCTATCGTCAATTTTGATCCTCGTTCAAGTTGCAGTCGTCCTTCCTCACTCTCTTTCTTCTCTAACAAATTTACATTGAAGAGTCAGTTTAGTGATAATTGTAAATCTAGCTTCATGAATTGTAATATTTAAACTACACAAAATCATAACTTATGGGTGAGATAAGTCACTTTCCATGAACTTTTCCCTAACTTTTATTTAATCATTACACTCTCCATAATTTATCAAAAATCTTTTCCTTCTCATTAGTAAATTGAAAAATAGGTGAGTTGAATTTACTTATTAGTCCCTGCCATCTGGCAATGGCCAGGGACTATAGTAATCGAAATGGATCACTTTAGCATTACTTTGTGTGATCTTGTATGACTTATATGACTTATAGCTTAATGTTTTTTTTGAGTCGAGTTTTTACCACCAATGAAACTTCAATTGCAACTTTCATCGTCTTATTTGGCCTCATACCGAGCCATATGAGGCCAAAGATTAGGGTAAACTAGATATTAAACAACCATTTGAAACGAAATTTGAAATGATATGAACTAATATTAACATTAAATCTTAAACATTTTATGTTAAACCACATGTACCACTGCTACAATACAATAACATATGTACGCCTGCCACCGCATGTACCACCGTCACATGTACGCCTGCCACCACATCTATGCCTTTTGTGGGCATGTAACAGGTGCCAATTTTCCTCTCTACTATGCATTAACAATATTAATATTTCTTTGCTTAAAGAGCTGTAATAAAATTCAAATTCATTCACTTGAATAGGTAGAGAACTCACCGGATGAACCAGGCACCAGGCGCAGGGACTAACTAGTTCTTATTGCCAGCTGAGGGTGGATGGTCTTTAGGTGGAGGGAGGAACAGAGCGAGTGTTTGAGTAGAGAAAGTGTTGGTCGAACACGGATGCCTACTTTTTGCTGGATGGTTGTTGTTTGCTGGGAGAATCCTCCAGGATCACTCATTGCCAGAACCACTGGTGCTTCATCCCTAATATCGAGCTAGTTGCAGATGAAGATGATAGAACGGTGGTTATTCGTGCCTGGCTAGAGAGAGACAGATCCACTTATTAGGGTATGCTGGGGACATCCCATGCGGCCAATGGTGTTATAGGATCGATAGCTAATACCCCATCAACAATTATGGTGGCGCTAGTACCTCATCTAGCTAGAACCAATAGGTTATCTCTTTCTTTCCTGATATGAACGGAGCTTCAGACAAGCAGCTTAGCCAAGGCAGCAACAAAAGTTGTAGTTCTTCCATGGCATGCTCAGAGAAAGACTTCCTCCATGGCATAGCTCAGTCATTCAACCAATGAGAAGTTCTTGTTCAATCTGTATGAAGCTTCCTGGGTGCCCGCTGCAAAGGTGTAGCTCTGCTGGCAGTAACCCAAAATTCATAAGTGTCCCTCCTGGAGCACATCGTTGTTAGTGTTTAAGGGCAATGTCCAGGGAAAAAGTTCAATACCTGAAGGCCGGGCTTCTACTAAAAACCTCTTTATTAGGCCTCTCTATCTTTTTCGTTCAAGCATCTTAATCATTTTTTTTCTCAACATTCTGTTATATACGTAATTAACCACCACTATGTGGGAGATGAGCTTCTACAGCACTGACCAGAGCTTCTAAGCGATTACCTATCCCCATATTCATAGCTAAGCTGAATAGTTCATTTTCATGCAGATGAAACCATCCTACTCAAAATAGAGAAAGTTGTTGAAAAGCCAAAAATGCTTATGCAAAATCGAAAGAAATTCTTATTCTGGTGGCCTCAATTGCTCCAACATCTCACAAGGTTACAGCCAAGTGACGGAGCCCTTCAATTCTGGAATCACCTCCATTGACAATGCATCGTCGGTGACTACTTTCTTTTGTCGACCTCCTGGCAATTACTGGCAGCTCTTAACAATGACCTTAAGGCAAGTACTGCGGATTTGTCCCTCTACTTCCCCTCTTGATAGATGGCTGTTGTTCTCCGCCACCCCTCTCAAAGGACGTGGGCAATCAATCTCCGGCATCACCCACTACCAGCACTATCTACCAAAAATTTGGTATGATCTTCGAGCTATAAGCTTCCTCGTTAGATCATTTATCTCTCTCCGACATTGAACCGTATGAATAGAGTCTTTGAAATGAGTCCTATATATGTGAAAACAACACCAATTAAATTTCTCTCGACCTGCATTTCTCCTTACCAATTAATAGCGAGTCATGTCGATTCTTACCTGGGGAATGCCTTAACATACATACCAGGCCTAATACCTCATCTGCATAAGACCATCATCCTAGTAAGTATCGCGAAAAGCTTAAGAGACATTATGCGCAGGGTCCAATTAGAAACATGAACCATTCAGGCAGGCACGGTACGCATTTAGGCTCGAACCATCGCATTAGATACATGAACGGGGAAAGCATGCCATCCGGACCGTAGCACACCTTATCTCCTTTAGGAACTTTGAAATGACAAAGATTTAAGTCAATCGATAGGAAATAGCAACCTAACCTTTGGTCGAGTGCATTTCCGCTCCCAACTGCCCCCTTTTCTCCTGCTGAATGGATTGTTGTCTCTAAGAGATACAATCACTCATTGCTTTATGGATTGAATACAGGGGGGAAACTTGTTGCGGCTAGTGAATCCAGAAAGACTGTTAATCCAGAAACCAATCCAAGTGTACTAGCTTGCTCGCTTGCTAAGGGACAAAGTTATCATGGTTTCTTTCTCCGCTTAGACCTCCCGGCGCTAGGTCTTGAAGGTATTCAGACTTTTCTCTATTTAAGCTTCTTTCTGGATAAAGACTAGCTTCTAACTAACTAACAGAAGGAGGAGAGCATTAACAATGGGATTTTATGCTGCTTAGCTTCTAACTAACTAAAGGAGGAGAGCACTAACAACTGGATTTTGCACTGCTTGACCCCTGCCATGCAGAAGACACCTGCCATTCATGCAAACACCGCATATAAGGAACTTCGTAATCATCGATTTATAATTGATTTAATGTTATCGATCCTATAACACCATCTGCAAGGGAACCCACATATGTTCAAATGTGTGGTAGGGACCCACAATTTTTCCATCTTCCATGCAATCTTGTAATTGAGGGATATTGTTGTTTAAATTCAACCTAGGCCCAACTTCTCCCTGCGTTAATCTATAGCAAGGGACTCCAATCATTCTTTCTCTCCGTCATGCATCCAACCATAGTAGCAACACTTCTACAATCCAAAGGCAACAGAGGAAGGGGGGCATTGCTTCATCTAGTACACCAATAAGGGGAAACAGTCTTTCAACAAGGCAACAATGATACAAACTTCAATATCTCATGCAGATCACCATGATCTCTCAACAGTTACACCAATATAGATATTGTGCCAACGTTCACTACGACTAAATCAAACACATTCAATTTCCAGCATGACTTTCTGGCTAAATTAATAATTTTTCCCTGCAGTTAAATGGACGCTAAGACCATTTAAACTGATTGCACTTATTCATTCGAAAACCAAAGATATAATGGAAAATGCATTCATTAACTAGTGCTACGTGGAGAAAAAAAGTGAATTTTTAAATGGCTTAACACCTTAGATGGTTCCAATTTGTTGTAACATAACGTGAGTCTAATGCATGAAAGTGAAAAACATGATCAGGGTCTCACGGTCAGGCTCTCAAAACCTGGCAAGAGCAAAAAAGAGAAGCAAAGAAAACTGGGTTACATCAATTCTAAAAACCTATTATAAATTGAAAGCTAGCCTACAGGTATTGAAATCCCCCCACCCAGTAAGGAACATATCTGGATCTATTATGAGAAACTGTAAAAGGCTCAGATACATGTCCGCCTCCAGTTCACACACGTCTCAGACTATCAATATCGAAATCCAACGTACTTTCAATCCATCAATTGTAATTTCTGCTTCTAGCTTAGATGTTGTTGGTGCTACTAATTACTAGTATTACTGCTGACAAAAAAACTCCTCTTCGCCATTATTTTTCTTTCTAAAGCAAGAACTAGCTGCTCTGCGGCCACCTTGTTAAATAAAAAACCAATCTATCCCATATTAACATATTATCACCAAAATTTATAATAATTTATAACACTAAACCAAATTTATCTTATGAGTTATCTACAGCCAACTAACTATACAATGATTAATTCAAACCTAAGTCTCCATGTAAACCACCCTATATACATTAAATGCAATGTAGCCCAGTGGATGTTACTATCGCCATTGAATAAACATGGCCTATCTTATCTTGAAGGGGACGTGGAGTAATAGATAAGCATTGGCCTTTTTTATCTTGGTTATGCATTACATCATTGTTCACCCCATGAAAAGTATGCGTATTAATGATGACTGTCAGTCGATGCCTTGCGTCATGCCTTACGCAATGCTTGTCTCATAAAAGGCATGCGGATTAATCTAAGGACTTCCGTTCGAATGAACGTATGCTACGGGCTTTCTTAAGTTCAAACCGTTTTTCTTAAAATTCGGTGATATAGGAATTTAAGGTGACATTCTATTTATTTGGAAATTTGAATTAATTTTTAATGATTTTAACGTGTTAAAATGTGATGATTCAAATTTTTAATTTTAATTTTAATTTAACGCTTTAAATGGAATTGAATTAAAAATATTATTTCTATTCAAAAAAATAATTTATAAGAAATAAATATAATAGAGTTATGAAAAAAAAGAATTGATCTCAAAACATTTTTTTAATAAAAAAAAATATTGGTAAAATTTATTTTTATACGGTTTTATCACAAGGCTTATTTCATTTATGTCTTACACAAACCAATTAATAGAAAGGGAAAAATCCAACATTCGTCAATTCACCATGTGACATGTCACATAAAATTTAATTAGAATCTAAACACCATGGAGTCTCTTTCCTCCCCATCCAAAAACTCATGATTTTCCTTAAAATTGGCAAGGAGGGACACTGCCCTTTTAGAAAGGGTATCAACCTTCATATTAAGTTCCCTCAAAATGTGATGAAAGGAAAGTCATTTAAAAGCTTGGATAATTTCCTACAAGTCCCGAAGCAAGGGATTGAGAATAATAGTTTCCACAAAGACTTTTTTTAATTCCCACTCTATAACCAGCTTAGAATTTCTCATCACCTATAATCGTTTTACACCTCTTTTAAAAACTACTATAAGGAGGGTCCATAGAGCTATAAACTTTGTTCTATTATTCAAACGTCTTCCTGGAGAATACCTAATGAACTAGTAATTAGTACTATACAAATAGAGCATTGCTCCTAACTTAAGAATAGGGGGAAGCCCTTGGCTAGCTCCATCAAAGAAACCCCAAGAAATTTACATGTCTAGATCATGCAACACTAGGTTCCTAGGGCTTTTACCCTTAGGATCGACCCTAAATTCCTCTATTAGCATGATGACCATTCCTATTGAGACTTTATGGCGAATTTCAATATCTATGATAACCCTATAGTTTATTTCACATGAAATACCATAAACAAAAATAATAGGAAGGGATTTAAAGGATTTTACCAATTTTTTTGAAAGCCTGTTTCTCATAGGTTCTTCCACACTTGAAGATGTCCACAAAATTTTTGAATTAAATTACGTAAACGTCAATCTTAAGCCTTTCTTTACATAACATCATGAAATTAAGAGATGAGGAATGAATTCCTAAAGAGATGAGGAATAAATTCCTCTAAAATCTTACAAAGGAAACATCTACGAGAGATACTATAACCTCTCTTTAAGCAATTCTCCTAGATCAATAGCTTGTTGGAAGGAGTCATCCATGAAGTTAATTTTCTCTTTAAAGGGGTTTGAATTTTCCAAAGGAATCTCTAACACCATTTCTTATCAACAATGACCATAGTGTATCCCAGATTAGATGTAAACTCACTTGAGCTCACATTTTTCAACTAACAAAGCACATCGACTTCCTCCTCCTTTAGCTTGATGAAATTCAAAACTAAGATACCAATGTAATGGGACCAATTTATCCCTTCCAAACATTCCAAACCTAGGTCCCTGGTTTATTTCCACCCTTGCATTCCTCTCACTTGTGGAGATTGAGCTTGAGAATCCGTAAGAGAGAAAATTCCCACAAAATGGAGTTATCTGATAAGTTAACTTGATAGGTTAAAATCCTCTTGAACTTCCAACTAGGGATCATGTGCTATTTTTACTTTACATCCAATAGTCATCCTCCAAAGCATCTAGTAACCAACAAGGGAAAAAACACCTACTACCGCTTCGATTGATATATGATGCATGTATTGATTCCATTACTCTAGTCCATAAAGAATAACAGTTGGCAAGCCTCCAAAGGCTTGTAGCTACTAGAGCATGAGAAAAAATAAAGATGTTTTTAATACCCCAACATACCAACTAATTTGTAGATGCAATAGAGTTTCATTTTATAAGAGTGATACTCCTACAAAGCTTCTATCTAGGCTATAAGAAATGGAGGCTAATATTTTTAATATTAGATTGAATTCCTTTAGAGAAATGGTGATCAAGGTTCAATATACTAGAATACCTTCGAAAACTAACCTATGTAAGACTAAACATCGTCCACATGAAGAAACTTATTGAACCAGAGGCAAATGTGAGCCTCCACCATTTTCATTAACCATAAGCAAGCTGAAAACTTGTAACTATTTGGCTTTAGAAAAAAAACCCAAGATATTTAAAACCAATATCAAGCTCTATTCAAGGGAAGGCAAAAAGAGCCTCATCCCTTTGCAAAGGTGAATTAGATGTCCCAAAAGGAATAAAACATGATTTTTCCTTATTGATTTCCATACATGTTGCTTTTAAATATAGATCCATAATAATTTTAAAGAAAAAATATCTTGATGAGAGCCTTACAAAAATTATAAAACATCATCCACAAACAAGAGATGAGATATGACTTCCTTAGGCGAAACCTTAACACCATTGAGATCTCCCCTAGATCTTGCTTCATGAATTTGTTTCTTGAGAGCTTTTGAAACTATAAGAAAGAAGGGGGACATTGGACAACCCTGCCTAAGTCCTTTGGAAGCATGAAAAAAGCTTGCACGAGATCCATTAATGAGCTTAAAGACGTAAAAAAAAAACTATCTAATCTTTCAAATGACTCTCCTTTCATCAAATTTTTAAGGAACTTAATGTAAAATCTAATAACCTTTATGAGCCAACATTGTCCCTTCTCCCAATTCTTTGGGAGTTTATGAGTTTCTTGATAGGTAGCAAGGAAACTCCATAAAATTCCAGTTATGTGGTATGGTGCATGACAAACATGAATGAAGGTGGACTTATGATAAGGATCTATAGAAGATAGAGAAAGGAAGGTGTTTGATACTTGCTTGCATCATTTATTTTCTCAACGGGCATTTTAACGACACAAAGACATTAATGTTTTGGTAGAGCAAAGAATTTTACAACCATCTTTAATAATGCACATTGTTGGGAAGTATATTAAATGGCACAATGACACTTATTGAAGCGTCAATATATTGCCATGACTCTTATATTGGATAATGATAAAATAACTGTTGAAGTGAGGCATATCATCTTTTAAAAATTAGTGACTCTTATATTTTTTGTTGTTTATGCGAAGAAGAGAATAAACTTTTAGAGAGGATTATTAATCAGCATATCTCTCGGCATATTGAAGCTACTAAGATGAGAAATAATGTAATGGAATGAATGTTAAGGCTAATTATTTGTGAAGTATAGGCGACACCATAGGCGACTGCTCTTGATATTGAGATGCATCATATTCACATGTAGCCGATGCTGTGACCCCACTATGCTGAAATTTCAAATGACAGTTGTGTGATGAAAAACATACCTTTGAATATAACTTTTTGATATTCAGCTTTACACTGCTCCTTTTCATCGATTTCGCTCCGTGTTCATCGTGTTTCTTTTACAACGTAATAATTCACAAACTTCTATATAACATATTAAAACAACTTTTTAAAGAAAAGGATGCAAGATTATACCTTGTGTTTTCTAAGCTACTAAGACTCTACCTTAGACCTTCTATCATAATTGAATTGGTCGACTACAAGTTCTTCTGTCTCCTATTTAGTGTGCATTATTGTTATATTTTATGTTATTGTTGAACTTATATCATTGTAAAATTATTTTTTTCATTATTATGAGAATATTTTTAATAATAAAACATTATTGTTAAACTTATATCATTGTAAATTTATTTTTTTCATTATTATAAGAATACTTTTAATAATAAAACATTATATTGATTTAAGTTTTATGGAAATTATTAACATATTAATTAATCTTGATTTTTAAAAAATATGATAATATTATAGTGTAATTATATATTTTTAAATATTTTAATAATAATAATATGAATAAAGATTATTTAATTTTAAATTTATTGAGTATTTACATTTAAGAATTAAGAAAATAAAATAGATTTTTTATTTTATTTTTTCCTGAGGAAATTTTAAAATTTAGTTTGAATTTCCAAATTACAATATAATTTGTTTTTTTATAATGGAAAGGTTATATCCATATCCATATCCATATCTATATATATATATATATATATATATATATATAAAAGAAATATTAAATTATATATTATATTGGTTAATTTCATGGAACAATTTTAATTAATGATGGTTATCTTATAAAGTATAATGTCAACAAAAATATTTAATGTTCAAATTCTCATCGGGTCAAGTCAATAATAATAAAAAATGTTTATTATTTTAATTACAATTAATATCAATAATCAATACTTTTATCTCAAGTGGTTGCTATAAATGTTATCATCAATTCCGCTAATAATAATTATTTTTTGTAAAAGTTTTCAATTAGTCTTAGTGAAGCTTTCATATATCAAGCATTTTCATATATTTATAGGAAACCTTTCACTTTACATATATTTTAAATAAATTCTATATAAAATAATTCAACATCAAAAATAATAATGACATTCTCATTTTAAGAGTCATTACTTTAATTTTTGTAAAATTATGAAAAGTGCACCATAGATATTTTATAAAATGAATAGAATTATTCATTGTAAAAGAAATTTTTATATAAAAAAGTTAACTATTAATATGTTATTTTAATAAAATAAAAAAATTACTAGAATGTTCTATTATAAAAAAATAATAAAAACATTTAACTATTTATTTAAGTATTTAAGTATTTATTTCAATGTAAGATAATTCCTTGAAATGGTTGTAATTGTATTGATTTGTCATCTTGATGTCATCATTTTAGGTTTTCTTTGTAATATTGTTATATTAGTGGTAATGAAATACTTTTTATTAGTGATTTATTTTTCAAACAACGTGTTGAATTCACTGATGTAATAATATGACTTTTTGTTTATATATATATATATATATATATATTAAATCTAATGAACATTATTTTTTTGTTTATACCTTAAATTATTTTTATATATAAAAAAACAAATACAAGTGTTTTCCATATTTAAAATAACATATAGGAAATATCAAAATGAGTTAACCATTTTAATATGGAATGGCAGATAAATCACAACCACTCAAAATATATTAACAACTTACCAGATAAGATAAGTTGGTTGGAATAATCATATAATATTTTTATAATTACTATAGCTTGAGGATGGGTTTTTTAAACTAAAAAATTTATATATATCAATATTTTACATATATATACTATATACTATAAAAAAAATTATATATAACGAAATAGTTGACCATATCATATTAAAGTATATTGAAAAAGAATTTATTTTATTTATTCAATATTTTTTATACAATGAAGAAGATGGAAACTATAGAGATTTTATCCCATGCCCTATCTTTAGGGTAATTTTAGCTTCAACACTCTTTCTTGGTCTGAAGTCCCCTGAGTTTGGTGTCATTGTTGCAGATTTGTAAACTAGGGTGCTTTGTTTTACACTAGGGTTCTTCCCTCCTCCAAAGTGTCGTAATTACTCCAGATCTCTCCAACTTTTTGGGCTTCATGAGGCCACTCTCATGTGTTACCCTGTGTGTATAGGTGAAAGACATCAACATTGTCTCTACGCTTGAACTTAGAATTCAAGATCACTCTTGAATCTCATCCATCTCAATGCAACTCCTACATGGGGGAAAACAACTTCAGTAAAGGAATTCACTTAAATATTATAGTCTAGACAAGGATGACTTAATCCTCCTAGTCTCAAAACTGAATAGAGGACCCAAAGGTTGGGGTACACCCTCTTCATCTCAGTCATGATCATTTAAGGATGCTCTAAATCTAGGGCTCTCACAATCGATTCGTAGATATTTCTCAGGGTTAGAACAAGAAGAAGATATTCCAAGTCTATAGGTGGAATACTCCCAATCTTACCTTTCTTGCATGGCCTAAGAGAAAAATTCCATTATTTATCTCTTTAACGAGCTTTGGCCATCTGTATATGTGCTCCAGGAATGGGTACATCAAACCTAGTCCCTCAATACAAATATATATTTTTGTTGAAAGGGATTCTTTATGGTTTATTTCATAAATCAAGAGGATCTTCAAAGTTTTTTATTGTCAAAGTCCCTAGTTTTGGGGCCACTTTGGGCTCTCCATTCAGCCATGGTTTCCTGAATTCAACCCTCTATCCATGACAACTCTCGCCACTCCAATTTGGGTAAGACTCCCTAATATGCCCATTCACCTGTGAACTCTGGATATCTTATATTTTATAGGAAACTCACCCAACCATTTTATTCAGATAAATATAGACAAACTTGTCAAGGGTTTTGTAACCTTTTGATGTGTCTATGTCAAAATAGATCTCAACAAAGGGCTACCTAATAAAAACCTCACTAATTGGAATGACTTAAACTTTTTGTTACAAGTGGACTACAAAAAACACATCTTTTTGTTGTAGGACCTTCCAACAATGAGGTCATCCTCAAGGGCATTTTTTCCCTCCCAATGCTAAGAAAAATAATCAAGGATGACATGACTCAAAAGATCGAAAAGGATCTAAGAATTCCTCAGCTTACAAGCAAGACAATGGGCGCCAATAAGAGGTTTCTACAAAAAAAATATTGTCCTTTGACCTCAGCTCAGCTCCACACAGCGCCATCTCATCACTTTCGTCATCTCCCCACCCTTGTATGGATCCCTCTAATGGAGAAGAAAGACACACAACCATGAACTTGGCTTCGTCCAAGACCACACACAAATGTTTCATGAATCAAATTACTTGGACAATGATCAAGAAACAACCATTGTTGCAGACAATCCATTTAGACCCTCCATAAATGGATTTGCCTCATGCAAATGTAGCCATTATCTCTAAGCCATGTGCTCCTAACTTTATTACATGATGAATTGCTCTTGACTTTATTACAGGATAGATTGAATGGGTTGATGTTCGAAAGAAAAAAGAAGAAAACCTTCTAAAACCCTATGATCATTCTGGGATTCAAACATCATAATCTAATTATGTATGTATTTCTATTTTAAATTACAAATTAGTTTGTTTTCGATTTTGGTTTGATTTCTCCAATAACAAACCAATCTCAATTTCTCAACTTTTTATATAATCTCATGTTTAAAATGTAATACAATTTTTACTTAAAAAAATAAACAAAATTATACAATATTTCAAATTCCAAAATATATTCTTTACTTTCTATTTTTTTAAAGGAAAAATATCTGACTACTCTAAATTAATACCTATTTTAATAAAAAAATTATTTCATTTAATGAATAACTTTTATACATTACTTTAAATTCTGAAATATATTAACTTTACTTTCTATTCATTTTAAAAATTAACTGATGTTCATACATACCATACATAATATCGTAATAACCATATACTTTCGAAATATTACACATGCAAATTTATGTTAAAAAATAAAACATATTCCACTTTGTAACGTATATGGTATCATCTCATCGTTTCAGTAACCACAGTTTTTGAAAATATCAAGCCTCCATGATAACAATAACGACCTTTTAAACTACTAACTTTTGCAGAAATAAGTTTTCCAGCGGCTAATAAAATTATATTGACATGAACGAATAACGTTTTTCCAAGTGCTACAGTAACCTAATCAAATCAGTCAATGTCAACTTTTTGATAATTAGAGAATTCGGAAAAGAAAAACATCCCATATTAATGTAGTTAGTTACTCGTATAAAGACGAATCGCATGTTCCCTGATTGATACACTCTAAAATGAAGAATCTGGGCGCATCCATGGGTGGACTTCGAAGGGTGAAGCGTTTGTCATGGAGCGACTTGTCTATTAAATATCTTTAAATTCTTTCATGTTTTAAAAATTGGCCTTTCAGGTAGAATTTAGTAGTATATTTCTGGTATTTCTGGATTGGAATGCGATTTTTATTTTTTTAATTTAAATTATCTTATGAATATACATAAATAGATTATAAATACATGCAGAGATAGATTCAACGTTCAGAAAGAGATTCAATGTCTAAGTCAAACAGTAAAATTGAATTTCACATAAAATTTACAAAATATACATAGAAAATGGAAACTATTATATGCATAGAAAGTGGAAAAATTGCTTGGGATTTTGAGTGACTTCTCTAAAGATTTGAATATGAATGAGATTACATGCAAAGAGATCACAACTAACATCTCTTCTTTATGGAAACTATATGTATGAGATTATTTGTAAATAAATTCCAAACACCAAAACTTTAGAAAACCAAATATATGATGAAACTTGCTTTCACACTGCTTGTGTCTTCTTAAATTAAATACTTATGAGTGACACCTTTAAGAATATAAATATGAATAAGACTACTTGCAAATGGATCCCAACTAACATCAAATTGCGAATCTGTACGCAACCAATGCAAATGCCATGATCAATTATTTTCAACTTTAAAAGTCCACACCACAGTTTATTTCCAACCATAACAAGTTGCAGGTACGCGGGTTCCCAGCTTTTGTCAATCCCATCTCAGCCCCTGAAAGAACCAAAATAAGTAGGCCCGTTAACATAAACCATGTCCTTTAAATCGGTCCGTTATTATAAATCTTGGCCGTAATCTAACCTGCATCTCTTATGGTTTGGTTCTATTAAATTGTATGAAATATAGTTTCATGCATCTCTTATGATTTGATTGTGTTAAATTCTATGAAAATATGGTAAGAGTATTCATGTATTCAGGATTTACGCTATGTGCTATAAGCTATGATCTTGAAAATAAGACAGCACGAGCTTTGAAATTTGATTTTTTTGGTTCCAAATGTTCTGATTGGTCCATCCATTCAAATCGCTTCATCAGGCTCTCCTGCGGTCAACGAACATATTTTTCTACGTGGAAACAAATACAAACAAATATAAACTTTTTGAGAGGTCAAATTAGTCGATTCGTGAACATTGTTCGGTTAAAGAATGCAAACTACTGTTAACTTTTAAAACAGCCCTGATGGGACGGTGAAAATGTAAGGTATAACAACTTATACATAGAGTATTAACTTATTTATAATAAGGTTTAACAACTTATACCTAGAATATTAACTTATTTGACAAAAAGGTTTATGGGAAAAGAATCGTCCTGTCTGTAAACGACAAGACAGTGGGGGGTTGAAATTTGACCCAATCGACTGAAGAGACGTGATTTGAGCTCATCTTTATCTCCTCTTTCTCCCACGAGGATGACGCTCTAATGCGTAGTAACAAACATTGTTTTGGTGATAAAAAATAATCAAAAGCATTGTTTGGGCGTTTGTTACATTTTTAATTGATTTAAAATCTAGATTATAGATTTCTACGATCATTTTAAAGTGTCCTGATAGAGAACACATATGTTACTGAAATTCATGTGAGACCCGCATCATTTAGAATATTATCTAACACATGTGCTTACCTGCTCCGACGACAAATCAGTCCCGTGAATCCCGCTCCGATGGGACATTGGTGCATCAGCGAATTGCTTTAAATTGGTGCGAAGAAGCCTCCCTTCGCAGATCGTCAGGTTTGCCTAAACACAGAAGTTGTTTAGGCGTTTCTCACTCTGCAATATTTTTCTTACAATTGATTGAGAGCCGCTCGCAATCGGATATGAACTAGGTCATGTTATTATCACTGCCTCAGATCCCACTAGGGTTTGTCATTGTTATCAAGTAGGGTTTGTTAATTTGTTTGTGGCCAAAATGGCGAAATCATACTCGGGTAGGCTGTTGGAAGTTCTTAATGTGAGGGTTATTGGATCTGGTGACCGGATAGTAGTTCTGTCACACGGATTTGGGGGCGACCAGTCGATGTGGAAAGATATTGTACCATACCTGGTGCCTGATTTTAAGGTCATCGTATTCGATCTGGTTTTCTCTGGCAGTGTGGATCCCAAGCATTTTGACTTCGATCGATTTTCTAATTCACTTGCTGCTTATGCAGACGATCTTCTCGCCATTTTAGAGGAGCTTAAAATTGACAAGTGCATGTACGTAGGTCATTCCGTGTCTGGTATGCTGGGCTGTCTTGCCTCCATCAAAAGACCCGATTTATTTGAAAAACTACTCTTGCTAGGTGCTTCCCCGAGGTAACGAAACATGCCTATAATTCTGTACGTCTTGAATTAATTTAAGCTTTTCTCCATACAATATTCCTCTATTCCTCTACTGATTCTGAATTTCTGTATTCATTTCTCATTAACACTATGGTTGATTTTTCTGCAGGTATTTGAACGATGAGTCCTACGAGGGGGGATTTGAACGTGGAGAGATCGATGGATATTTGACCGCAATCAAATCCAACTATTCGGAATGGGTTTCCGGATTTGTTCCTCTACTAATTGCAGAGGACCAGCCGTCTATTGTGAATGACTTGTCTAGAAAATGGCTGAATATTAAGCCTGAAATTGCCTTTACGGTGCTTCAAAGTATCTACGAGTCTGATCTGCGAGGCATTTTACGTGATGTGAAGACCCCATGTAGCATCATCCAGACTAGAAAGGACATAGTGGTTCCATTGAGCGTGCCATATTACGTGCAACGAAACCTTGGAGGAGAGAAGAATTCAGTGCACATACTTGACATAGATGGCCATGTACCGCAGCTAACCTCACCCCAACTGTTAGCAAAGTTGCTTACACAGCTTCTAACAGAGTCCTGAATAACAAGATCAGGTTTCTATAAACATGGATAGATGTGTTTTTTGCTCTGTAGTTTGATTTTTTTAAACCTATTTCCGTTAAGTGCATAGAAGTACTTTTAAGCTGTATTTAGCGTTTCATTGGTAAAAGCCAAAAGAGAGGAGGTGGTGTAAGGATCCCCATGTGTGTTCCAAGAGTACCATGTCCGTTGTCAGGTTCGTAATACACTAAAGCAAGAATAGGAATGAGTACGGGGATGTTGTCCTATGGCAGGCTGGTTAGCCGCTGCCGTTGTTCTTTTGTAAGTGCCCTGTAAGGCTTAAACCTTGTCTTTGTTCCAATCCTATTTTTGGAATCTGTTAGTCAATATATGATTCGTCATACCCCTAAATTTCGTGTTTATCTAAATCTACTTTATTAAAATAATAACGGGGTTGGTACCTTATGATCCTTTGTGGTCGCATATGATCACATAATAATGAGATATAATTCAAGTCTACATATAATATAATTGGATTATATAATATAAATGGATAAAATAACAAGGGTAATATGCATGCCTTTTTTTTTAATAAAAAGTGGTTATAAGTAAGATAAAACTAATATTATTATATTTAAAAAAAAATTAGGTTATAAATAAGAAAAATTATTATTATTATTTTTTAAATTTATTGGTCTTATAAAGATATTGGATGTCCAGAGGAAACATTAAAATTATTTATATTTTGTTGATGATTGTTTTAGTTGCCAATTATGTTAATTCACACACACAATAATGTTTAATAAAATTAAATTTGGTTAACGAAATTTTTAAAAAAGTAAAAAAATTGTTTGATTTGCTTTAAAAATACTTTATCATAAATCAAAGTGATCTTCTTTATATTAAAAATATTTTTTGAAAAATATCATAAAAAAGATAGGGTCATTTCTAATTACACCCCTCATATTAAACAACACACCCATAATATATAATATATGATTGACATTCAAACAAATTTTTAAATGTCATATTCCAAATCTATATTGAACATTTAAAAAGTTATATATCTCCATAGTATTAAGATATAAAAATATTTTTGAATAAAGTTTAAATTAAAACTAGTAGTTTTCAATTACTTTTTTATATTATTTAGATAAAATTGATTTTAGAATATTTTATTTAAGATAGATATTAAAGTAATTTACTTTTAATAAATATTGAAATATTATTTTATTATTAATTTCTATTAATATTATATGTAAATTCTATGTTAACATAAGAGTTACACATCTCTTTCATATTTACTTGTAAAAAATATGTTTTAACAAAAAAAACTAATTCATTCTCATCATAAAATAGTTTACCGATAACATGTCAAATCAATAAAATCTGTTAATGACATTTTAATGATAAAATATTTTAATAATAACATCTCAAATCAAATATTCACAACTCATGAGATTTGATTGAAATTTGGTTATAAATATTGACATTGATATGTGTACTATAACACGGTAGTGTATAATTTTTTTTTTAAACACTATTTAGAACCCCATAGTATTAGTCACTTCATCTATATGAACCATTAAAAAAATAGAAATTTAAATTTAAAAAATTACAAAATCTATTTTTAATTTTCAAAATATTAAGTTTAATATTTAATTTTTTCAAAACTTTAATAGAATTTATAAAATCTATTTAAGATTTTGAGAACTAATTGAAATTTAATTGTTTTTTACTTAAAAAAAACAATATAACCTGTCATGGATGTTATACATACATTTTTATTTTAACCAAACTTTTCAAACTTTAAAATATATAATATTTTTTTTTTCAAATTTTATCATATTGAATTTGAATTTGATAAATTTTCAAAAAATAAGGTTTATCATTATTTTTTCAATATTATAATATAATGATTAAATTTTTTATTCAAGGATAACTATAATATCAAAATTATTATTACTTACAAATTTAAGAATAAGTTGTGGGGCTATAAGGAGATTGAAAGGAAAAAGAAGTTAAGGGATTATAAGGAGGTGATCAATCATAATCTTGAAAAATAAAATATATTTTTTCTTTACTAGTGCTAAAAAGAAAATAAACATTATCATAATAAAAACTAATTCTAATGAACTTCAAAATGAAACTATGAGTTGGTATATTCCCAAATCAATCAAATGAACAGCCACTACCATACTTTTTATATTTAATATAATTTTATATTTAGAATTATTACAATAACATTATATTTTCCTGTATTCAAATTGTAAAAAAAAATTATATAAAAATATCATTATTATTATTTATGATATAAATATAAATGGTACTCTTAATAATAATATAGCTAAATCATTTTTATAATTTTTTAATATATTATTTAATATAAAAATTATATAAATATAAAAATATCATTATTATTATTTATGATATAAATATAAATGGTGCTCTTAATAATAATATAGCTAAATCATTTTTATAATTTTTAAATATAGAAATTATATAAATGAAATTAAATACCAGTATTATTTATCAATTAAATAAGAGATTAAATCAAGGTAGACAAAGTGAATTCAAATTTGATATCTAATATGTAAAATTTAATGAATTCAATCACCAAAATAATATAACATATGAAATCTAATTTATTGAAGGCACTTAAAGCATTATGTAAATATTAAGATTCAAAATCAAAATTACCATGAGTCAAACCAACTAATACATATATCAAATTTAATAAATTTGATTAAATAAATTCAATTTCCAAATTGATCTAATAATTTTGATTAAATATAAATTAAATTTATGTAATAAAAGTTTAAGAAAATAAATTTATAATGAATATAAAATAATAAATAATAAATTACCAAAAAATTACAAACTGAAAAAATCAAAATTAAATTTATGACAAATAATTGTAATTATTTGTTGAGAATTTTATAAATATTATTTTATTAATTTAATATAAAATTATAATTACAAATATATTAATTAAATTTTAATTACATTGCAAATATTGAGGTATATATAGTCATATATGTTATAGCATCACAAAGGGATATTACAAAAATTATAATTTTTAAACTAAAAATATTTGTATTTTTTATATATCATTATTTATTTATACTTAAGAAATTAAATTTTTGTTTTACTGAAAATTAATTATTATATTATTTACAAATAATTAAATACTATTATTATTTTTCCATATTAAAAATAATGATGTTTTTTAAATATTTTTTTTTAAGAATATATATATATTAAAAGTTTATATTTACTATTTTATTTTTTATTATATATATGTGCGAGAGAGAGTAAGAGAGATAATTGTGAAAAAAATAAGAAATAAACACATATTTAGTGTTAAATATTTTAATATGAAAATCATGATAAAGTATGGTTCTTAAAATGTATTAATAATTTAAAATATATTTTAAAATCATTAAGATAGTGATAATTTACTTATTTAATATTTATTTACTTTTTTAATGTTTATAGGATTTTGGATTGCACTACACACTACTTGATATGAATCTATTGATTCAATTCCCTATAGTGATATATTAGACATGATAAAGATATAATCTCAATAAAATTACAAAAAAATAATATTTACTTATTTATTTTTTTATTTAAAATATAAAATATTTGATTTAACATAAAATAAAATAAAAAAGAATAATTAAATAAAATTTTGTATTTATTCTTTTAACTATTTCATTAATATATATTAATAAAATGATTTATTTCTTTTAATTAACCATTCCTATATAACATTTTAAATTCCAAAGCAGAGCGAGGATGGGTTTATGGGCTCTGACGTGGCCGTAGGTGGGCAGGTGGCGAGCGAGGCTTCCAACACTTGCCAAGAAGCAATCCTGAACTAATCCGCAATTAATGTGCAGTTAAACAGGGATTAATGCAATCGCGGTCACCCTGTATTTGCAACCGGACGACATCTGTCCCACCTTTCTCGGGCAACTAACTCCTGTCTGGCGGTTTCGAAGGCGGTTTAGGTCAATGGAAGACATGGAGTATGAAGAGGAAGCAGTCAACTATACGCAGGACTCGTATGAAGGTCAGTCTATTTTCTGCGGCCGCGGTGATAACCCTAGCTATATTGAACCTGCACCTCCTCAGCCGGCTAACTCTCTAGCTGCTACGCTCCCTGGATCCTCTTTGTCGCTGCTGCGTTTCGGCTCTCTCTCCCCGGAGCCCCGGGTCTAGAAATCCCCCCTCTATCCCCTGGCACACTCAATCTACTCTCCGCTATCACGACTCCCTCCCCCAATTTCGATCCGCTCCCCTCTTTCAACCCGGTGCCTCCCCTGAGAGCGCCTCACTTGGACTCAGAAAACCCTAACTTCCTCCCTTCGGGATGCTTCAACTCTCCTATTATTAACCCTAAAGCCACAGCTCACCAGAAGGACTCAGGACCAAATCCATTAGCGGAGCACCCATCGGCGCGGAGAACTGGAAAGCGGAAGATCAAGTGCGTGAAGAAGTCCTCAAAGGATCTCATCATCACCTTCGGCGAAGATATTCCTATGGGAGAGGTGGTGGATAGGGCCAATAGAGTACTCGTTGAGCATGTGAGAGGCAGGGCTTACTCAACAACCAGGGTCATGAATTAGGTACAGGAGTTATGGGGAGGCATCTTACAAGAGCTGCCGGAGATTCAGAGCTTGGCACAGGGATGGTTTCCCCTGCATTTTTCGAGAGCAAAATACACAGATTTGATCCTGGCCAAATATTGGCACATAGAGATGGCCCCAGTACTCCTCAAATGCTGGTCTCCATTATTCGACCCAGAGAGGGAACAAATTGGAGCAGGACCTATCTGGGTACGTTTACCCGGTCTACCACTTCAATTCTGGTCTAAAGCAATGTTTATCAGGATTGGTAATGCCCTCGAAACATATTTGGAATATGATAAGACTTATGTACAGTCAAAAAATTGGGCACTGGCAAGAATTCTGGTGCATTTGGACACAAGGGAGGGCTTGGAAGAAAAGATCACTCTGAAGTGGAGGCATTACACCAGGATTCAGATATTGGATTATGAGGGGGTACCGTTTCATTGTAGAAGGTGTCATAAGGTAGGGCATGTTTTCAAAGAATTCCCTCTGCTCTCGAAATCACCGGATTCCATAGGTCCGCCCTCAGCACATAAAGGAAATGCTCCAGTGACGGCGTCACAAACCCTTGTTTCGGCTTTGTGATCTATACCATTGACTCCAAAGGATATCAGTGCGGGAGGGACATCAAATAAGGCTGGAGAATCGATCAGGATGCCCTCGCCACCTATGACCTGGGCTCAGGCTACTGCGGCTGCGGAGGTAGCTCAGAATTCAGGTACATCTTCTTCTTCCCCTTTGATATCTCCTACAATCTCTAATTCCATTGTTGCTCCTTCGGTAGCTTTTGTTTCTCTGGTAACTTGTTCCATTTCTCCCCCCCCCCCGCCCATCAATGCACCATCCTCTCCTTTGGTCCATTCCTCCTCACTTCCCACTGGGGTAGAGGCCTCGCCATGCCAGATCCTCCCTCACCCTTACAAACTGTGGTCGAGGCCCTCTCAGGGTTCCGACTCTCAATCTAGGCTGGGGTGGTCTACCCGGGACCCCCTGCACTTACAACCCGAGGCCACGAATCTAATCTATCCAAAGCTATTCAGAAAGCTGGAGTCGAGGTAGTAATTGGCAAGAAATCTACTATGGAAGGGGTCCTTAGAGCATTTAAAGCCCCAGAAGGGGTTCCTCCGTGAAGTGCCTCTCCTTTAACTGCAGAGGTTTGGCTAGTACCTCCAAGAAACTAGCCATGTGGAGGTTGATTGAGAACGAACCTATTGATATCCTTATGCTGCAAGAGACCTTGGGCAATGCTGAAGCCAATGAGCACTCCCTTGCTAGCCTGCGACCTGGATGGCAACACCATGCACTGGATGCCATTGGTAGGGCTAGAGGATTAGCCATCGGTTACAATCCTCGGACAATAAACATATATGCCACTTGGGGAGGAGTGGGATACATAGGCATGGATTTCTTCTCGGCGGAGTTAGGGGAGGCACTGAGGATCATCAATGTATATGGTCCATGCCAGTGGAGGGAGGATTTCTAGCAGAATTTTCTGGGTACAAACTTGACATCTATTGACCAGCTAATCATCGGGGGTGATCTCAACTTCTCAATAGGATTTTTGGAATCCTGGGGTCCGCTCGCACAGGTAGACCCCTTGTCCAATTTCTTTAAAGACATCCTGGAATAGCATCATTTGGCTGATATACCCATGAACAAGCCACTGCCTACTTGGAGGAACCAGAGGATTTGAGAGGCTGACCTGGCTAGGAGACTTGACAGATTCTTGATCAAGATCCCCCTTCTCCAGAGACTGTCCAGATACAGACAATGGGTAGGGGCAGGGGGTAGATTCGACCGTTCCCCTATATATTTGGAAATTATGGGTCCTGAAGCCAAGCCAAGGGCTCCCTTTAAATTCAATCATATCTGGCTTCAAGATGAAGAATATATTAAACTAATCAAAGACTACTAGGTGTCCCATCCTATAACAAATCATAGGTCGCCAGCAGAGGGTTTCTGCCACAATCTTTTTAAGCTCAAACAAATAACCATGACTTGGCCCAAAGAGAAGAAGGTCAAAGATGATCGGAAGATTCTGGACATAGAAACAGAGTTGGAAACCCTAATGGATGACAGGATTCTTGGATTCTCCTCTGCTTAAGGAAAAAACAGATTGATAGAGCTTGAGATGCAGAAAGACAAGATCCTCAAGGAAAGGGAGGAGGCATGGAGATTGAAGAGCAGGGCTATCTGGTTGAAGGTAGGAGATGACAATACCAGATTTTTCCAGAATTACGCTAAAGGGAGGAAGGTCACCAATATGATCTGGAAGCTGCCCCTTCCCAATGGTGAATCGACAGACAATTTCCAAAAGCTCTCCAGACTGGGTACATCACATTTTCAGAATTTATTTAGAGCACCCCAAGAAGCCAACCTGGTAGATATTATTCATGTGGCTGGTCTCTTTCCTCGGTTTGTAGGAGAAGAAGAAGCAAATGAACTAAACGCGTCGATTACCCTAGAGGAACTGGAGGGGGTACTAAAGTGGTTTAAGAAGGATAAAAGCCTGGGACCAGACAGGTGGCCTATTGAGTTCTATTCGGCTTTCTATGACTCAATGGCCTCGGACCTCCTCCAGGTCATAGAGGAATGTTGCTCATCAGGATGGATGTACAATGCTATCAATACCACCTTCATAGCCCTTATTCCTAAGAATGACTCCCCTAGCTCTTTTGATGAGTTCCGTCCCATATCTCTTTGCAATTGTCTCTACAAGATTATTTAAAAAATCATTGCCAATCATATCAGACCTATTCTTTCCCAGCACATACTCCCTCAACAATTTTCTTTTCTCGAAGACCACCAAATTCATGAAGCGATTGGTACTGCACAGGAAGCCATATATTCCATCCAAGCTCGTCGTCTAAAAGGTATCAATCTAAAGATTTACCTGGCGAAGGCTTTCGATCGGGTGGACTAGACTTATATTAAAATGTTGTTTATCCATTTGGGCTTTCCTCTGCCATTCACAAACTGGATAATGCAATGTATAAACTCTCCCACTTACAGCCTGCTCATTAATGGTTCCGCCTCCCTTTTTTTTCATGTTGAAAGGGGCCTCAGACAGGGATGCCCTCTCTCCCTGCTTCTTTTCCTTATTTTAATGGAAGGGTTGAGCAGACTCATCTATTATGAAAAACAGAATGATAGATTATCAGGGTTGAAGATTACTGATCAGTGTTTCTTAACACACCTACTATTCGTAGATGATGTTATCATATTTTTGGATGGAAGCATTCATGACACGGCTACCTTTGACAAGATTCCTGCCTCTTTCTCCAAGGCAACAGGTATGATTGCCAACCATTCAAAATCAACTATCTCCCAGGTCTTTACATCTGCTCAATAATCCAAACTGGCTTTGTAGCGTTTCCCATATAATCCTCGACCGTTGGATCAGGGGTTCAAATATCTGGGTTATTGGATCAAACCGACGCGTCACAAGATTGCGGATTGGACATGGCTAATCACAAAATTAGAAAATCGGATATCACACTGGAGCCATCGCTTCCTATCAAGAGCAGGGAGGTTAGTTCTCATTAAATCAGTCGTGGAGGCCACACCTATTTTCTGGATGGCCTTAGCCTGGATACCCAGAGGTATTCTCGCTCGTCTTAGGCAAATTTGCTGTAGATATCTCTGGAACGGAAAACAGGGCAAAAGAGTTTTTGCTTGGATCAGTTGGGATAACATCTCTCTGCCAAAAAAGTGGGGAGGATGGGGCCTAAAGGACCTCACACACTTTGCTTACGCTCTGGCCGCGAAATTGGGATGGACTTTGCTTACGAAGAAAAATCTCTGGAAAACAATCCCGTACCACAAGTACATCTGGCCACTTCATCTCATGGATTGGATCTAATTACCTGGATGGAACAAAACATGTATATCTACTGTATGGAAAGCTTTATTGTACTCGCTTCCTCTCATTCGGAGCCACCTAACTTGGAGAATAAATGACGGATCCAGGGCTCGAATTGGTATGGATCCATGGACAGGAGGGGGCGGGAGGTGTTATCTCCCACTCGAGCTCATTCAAATACTTGAGCAGCAGAATACTAGAGTTATAGCCCACATAGCAGATCACGAAAGCACTTCCATATTTACACAGGCATGGAAAATAGCAGCACAGCTAAATTTGCCTCTGGAATGGCATCAAAAATGGGAGGACTAGACTAATGCATTAAGTGAGTCCCATATTTGCATTAAAGGAGGACTAGACGAGCGGTTTTTATACCCCTAAGGAAGGATACCTAGTTTTGATTGGGAACAAAAAGCCGAAATAGTGCAGAGCTAGTGGAAGATCAACTAGAAATTAAAGACCCCTCCTAGAACTAAACTCTTTTTCTGGTGCTTACTCCGGAACAAGATCGCCACTGGGGAAGCGCTCATGCGCAGATCTGTACATGGCCCCACTTGGTGCATTCTATGTAAGCAGTAATCAGAATGGACTACTCACCTTTTTCTTGCATGTGAAGTTACCAAACAGATATGGAAGACGGTGACAGAGGAGCTCGGTATTGTGAGTAATTGGGAGAATGAAAACATCACTATAGCATGGGAGAATTGGTATCAGGCACACTCCGGAACAACTTGTGCATGTCTTCCCCTTATCATTAGCTAGGTAATCTGGCTAGCAACAAACAAAATGATATTCGAGAGTGGCTCGATTCGCTGGAAAATTGTCAATGCCAAAATTATCGCAGCATACCATGAACTACTGGCAATTACCCCTCCTCGCACTCGCAGACCAACCGCCCTGGACCTAATTGACCAATCTATACAATGGGCCTTTTTTGATGGAGCCGCTTCGCAGCATGGATGCAGCGGGGGGTTCATTCTAAATATAACAGCGAATCATCATTACAAAGTGAATATGGGCTTAGGCATGGGAACAAACAATTTCGCTGAACTCATAACCATCAGACACCTTATGCATTTTGCTTTAAATCATGACTGTAGAGATTTACAGACATTTGGGGATTCAAACATTATCATTAATTGGATCAATCTGAAATCTAGATGCCATGCACACACACTCTTAAATATATTGGATGAAGTGATGCACCTCAAAGCACAATTTAACTCCATCATTGTTCGTCATATTTACAGGGAACACAATCACTGTGCCGACGGATTATCCAAGGAAGCCTCGCACATTCCAGCAGGACAGTGGATAATCACTGAATAGAGGGGCAACACTAAGTATCAACATTACCACAGGCCCTACATAGATCAAGTCTACCCTCGGGTGGACGAACATTGATTTTTGTAATGTATATAAGCTGTTAAATAGAAATCTAGTAACTTATGAGCAGCATCCTGCGAGATGCAAGTATATATTTTGCCTACTATACATACATCCTGTGTGGTGTTTTTTGACATTTTGATACAGTATAATCCTGCGTGATGATTTTTTGATTATGACATAGACATGTACAGGAAAGACCATAGACCTTTAAAGTCATGAAGGAATCTGCATATGCTGAATAGCATTTACTACATGTAATTTTTCACCATATAATGAAAGATTACGATTTTTCCTTTTGAAAAAAAAAACATTTTAAATTCAAAAATATATTTACTTTCTCTTCATTTTTTCAATGTGGTATTCATGCTTATCATATGATGCTTATAAATACAATATATTATATCTCAATAAAAATATACTTTCAAAATATTAAACATGATGCTTATAAATACGATATACTATATCTCAATAAAAATATACTTTCAAAATATTAAACATGCGACTTTAATTTAAAATGTAAAACACAATCCACTTTGTAACATTTCTAGAGTGCAGTATACCCTAAGCATTTTAGTAACCACGGACTTTGAAAATATCAAGCTTGCAACTTTACTATTGTCATGAACCTCATTAAATAGTAATTCAGGTTTTTACCAATTAATACTATCTATGCTAAATTTAATTATGACTTCTATAATTTTCACCACATAATACAACATATAGTTTTATATCCTCTTTCCGGATTCATTATGGCTTTTAATGATTTAGAATTATAAAGGTTATGAGTTGCAAACAATACTATATTCGAACTTTATGATACGTTATGTGATTGCAACGAAATCCGAATCGATCTTATTTTAATTCATTCATATTATGATATTTAGTGATGTTTTAATAACAATAATTCAAGAGTACAGGCATTAACACCATTGTTATCTATTGGGCAGCGAACCGCCCTAGATTACTAGACCCTCTCTGGAGTGTTCACTTATGACCTCTAGCTATACTCTGCTTGGCTTCGATCCCAGGGCACATTGGACGGTGATGCTTCGCTCCTCAATTCAGAAAATAGATGCAGCTTTAGGCGAAACTAAACCCTAGGATGAAAGGGATAACTCATTACTTGTTTCATTTTCCAATTTCCTGGCTCTACTCTTTATGAAGACTTGGCACTTCATCCTTTAGGCGAGGCTCTGCGTTTACCTGTTGTCATGTTGATGGGTTTATCCCTTATGCACCATTGAGTATGGATGTCCATGACTTGCTATTCGTTTATCAGGTCCGATGTTTCATAATTCTCGGCTTCAGGTGGCTGCTGTTCGAAGATGTCTCCGTCGAACTAGGTATTCGTTATTCATTGCTTTTGGTCTATGATAATAGTCTTTTTTGAATTTATCTAGCTATGTTTTTTTTAAGATTTTTCTCCCTGTTGTTGTCTTGTAGGTTCATCAGGCATGTTGACTAAAGGGACACTTGGTTCAGTTCATTCTATCATGGATTCAAACCTTGGTGGCGAGATTGTCCGGGTATGCACAGGGTTCTTAAACTATGATTTGAAAGAGAAATGGCCTTTATGAAGAACATTTGATCATGCACAATGATCTCTTTTGTTCGTAATTTAGAATGTAATCGATAGGGTTTTTCTGGTCATGAACCGAGGTCTTAACGGCTATTTGATAATTTATAGGAGTTCTCTTTTGTTAAGTGACATGTATTCTTCCCTTTGTTCACTTTATGTACGGTTTAAACTAGCTCTCTATTTAAAAGAGGCTACAACCTGGTGGATTTTTTGTTGGTTCATGGGCTTACAAACCCTTACAATTCTTTTGTCTCAAACTGAGTTTTTAAAGGAGAAGACTCCGGTTCGGTTTTTATATATATATTTTGGTTTATATCGTAATAGTTTACTCAAGTTCATTTTCTTGTTAATGTTCATTATGTGTAAACTTGTATGCAAAAATCTATTGTATTTTTGGTTTATGCGATAAGCACATTCGTTTTTATGTTTGATTCCAATAGTCTGTTCTTACGGGGATTAATTCCACAGCCCTAGTCATATGCATTTAAATAAGTTAGTCTTTCCTTAACTAGCCATTAAATATTATGGTTTTACAATTCCTGGGCGTGGTTCCTTTCTAGTGATGCCGAAGGGGTCCTATTTCTTTCTTTCTAGATTGGTGTCTTTCTTTGTTTCCACGGAAACTACCATGCATGCTTGCACTTGTTTACATGGCTATTCTTTTAGTAACAAGCTATATAGTTAATCTTGTTATACTTAATGGTGGCTTACCGCTGTGTCTATGCCAACAGGACCTTACAATTATTACTTTACTTTTCCTGAGGTT
Organism: Pinus tabuliformis; assembly: GCA_031772625.1. Lineage (NCBI taxonomy): Eukaryota > Viridiplantae > Streptophyta > Pinopsida > Pinales > Pinaceae > Pinus > Pinus tabuliformis. Next base: position 394,441,280 of record CM062810.1, read on the forward strand.
TGGGGTTTAACGCTTTATCCATTATGTACCTTTGTTTATTCTTCTGGTTAAAATTTAACTTGTTGACAACTAAGATGTTTTCCTATCTTAACCACTAACATTATAAATATTTTTCTGAAACTATAATTAACTCATTAAGCAGTAATATAGCATATAATTATAATATTCAAGCAATACATAAACTCATTGACTAGGGTTCGAGTTCCAGTTTATACTTATCTGGATTGCTGAACTCGAAATAAATCTATCTATTAATTATCCTCCCAACCATGAGACAAGTGCGCCTTCACTCTCTGTCTCCCCCCAAGCCACACTACATAGGGTTTCTCTTCAAGAATCTGGTCTTCAGTAACAATGGCTATCTGGTCTTCACCAAACTTAGGCACGTCACACTGTCTGTCCTTACAGCACAACAATATTTTTCCTCAATCATTCTGTTTCTTCCTCACTAATCTCAAATGCCTCCATTCTCTTGATCTTCGGAATCAACTTCCCAAGAAGTAGTTAGGGTTGGGTAACTGCCCAGCGTAACTATTTCTTGAGAATCCAAACCATCATACATTAGACAATTCATTTTAAATTAAGTAATTACTGCCTTTATTATGGCATTCCACTTTTCAGATATTTAAACCAAAATTAACTAAATCTTGATAAACTTAGTCAGTTCCAATTTTGTAAAAGTATGCAGTAAATAAATATTTACACATATGAGGGACATCAAATCTCTCCCCCTTATGATTGAACACCGTTCTAGTATTATTCTATTGAAATAACTTCGGAAATACTTCTTTCATGGTTTGTTCATTTTTCCAAGTAGCCTCTTCAGGCCCAAAATGCTGCCACTATACTTTAACCTGGGTGATAACTCATCTCCGCAACATTACTTCTCTCTAATCGAGTATATCCATTGGTTTGACCAGGAACTCGCCTTTTGGTTCGACCTGAATGATAAACTTTTAGTAAATTTAGGAAATCAAGTGTAAATCAGTTATACAATTTTAAGTACATACAAACATATGTAGGATAGATTGCTGAAACTTTTAACTTTGCTGCCTTACCTAAATATCTTGCCAATTTATTATGTGTTTGGGATCATATATATATTTCATTAATATAGAAACGTGAAAGACATTGTGCACACAAATATGACTAGGTAAGGCAAGTTGATAGACCGCTCGTCCAATTCGTGCTAAAATCTAAAAGGGGCCACAAAATTGGGGTGCCAATTTGGTGCACCCACTCCATTGCAGTGTACTTTTCTTAGCCTGTACATGCACATAGACATGATCCCCCACCTAGAATTCCCGAAAACTTCTTTTTCGGTCAGTGAAATTATTTTGTCAGTTTTGGGCAGCCTTTAGATTAGTTTTCACTTATTTAACCATTTCTTCCATTTCTGCCAGCATATCAGGTCCTAGCATTAGCTTGTCTTTTGGGCCACCCCAATTTGAGGGAGTCCTACATTTATGACCATACAGCACCTCAAATGGACTCATTTGTGTAGAAGTGTGGTAGTTGTTGTTATATGAAAATTCTATTAAATGCAAGTACTCTTCCCACTTAGATGGTTGCAGCATCACATAAGCTCGAAGCGTGTCTTCCAAAATATGGTTTACTCGCTCAATCTACAACAATGTAAACGTTGAAACGGGAACTATAAACTCAAAACAGGAACTCTGGCCAAAAAACGCCAAAAAAACATCAAAAGCAGTGCTAAAAACGAAAAGTGTGTATACTGGAACGATGGTTTTTTTTTTAGGGACAATTTTGAACATGTTTTAAAAATGGCAGTGAAAACAAAATTTTCGTGCAAAATATAGCTTGAAAACGAAAAAGTGATTAGACTGGAATGATGAATTTTTTTTTAGGGTCAATCTTCAAAATTTGAAAAAAATGCTAGTAAAATGATCTAACAACATAAAAATGACTCATAACTTCTCATTTAACACCATATGGAAATCAAAAGTTATATTTCAAGATACGATGCATACATCAGTTAGATAAACTGTCTTAAACAATTATTCAAAATCACTCATATTTTCTTGCACGCCATCAGAATTCACATCTTCAAATGAGTGACTGGATGCTGATGAATATGTTCCATATTCTTCTCTTTCATCAACTAGTGCCCCATCTGAGTCCACATGCATGCCCATCATTTCAGGTTTCAAAATTCTTCTAGATCTATGACTGGTTTTAGCAGACTCCCATTTTAATAATGTTCTTTCTGGTAACAACCTTTTCAGAATCTCTATCGTCTTGAAGCGAAGAGTTCCCCTCTTTGTTAAATTGAAGTCATAAACAAGTATGTAAACATCCTCCAATTTCAATATGTCTATGCGGCGACGATTTGTATTCGTACCCTTTCTTTTTCTCTTTCCACCATTTTTTTTGTCAACTAACATCTTTGGCTTATACACACCATTGAATGGGTGTGTATTTGTGGCATACCAATGTACTTCAACACTTGTAACATCCTCATTTTCTGTAAAGACCTTTATAACTTTAGAAACCCATAATGGATAGCCATTGAGATCTCCATCTACTAGCACTGCGATCATGCAACCCTCCTTAACATCCTGTATTGAACCCCTGTAAAGGTCTTCCATGGCTTCACATTGTGCACGAGATCTTCTGGAACCAATATACATCTCTCTTTCCTCTGCCTGTGAAGAATTAATGATACCTTGAGATTGTTGCTATTCAACAATGTTTATTTCCTCATGTGCATTCGACACATTTTGTGGCCAAATAAATGGATTTTTCAAAGGTATATCCTCATTTATTCTTGTTGAAATGATATCACTTTGATTATTGAAAAATGACTCCCACCAAACTGAATCAGCAATGTCAAAGTACTCATATGTATATCTAATACATTTTTGAATTTCTTCTAGGCAATCAGAATAATTTATATCTCTGTTTTTTTTGCGTGCATTATGAACTTCACCAACTGATTGTAATAACAATATTTTTGATGCAAATATTGGATGATCTGGAATGAACTTCAAAAATTGCAAACCTGATGACGGTGCCCATTATGTAGTAGTTGAATACTTCTTGCCCCATATTAGTGTTTTCCCATTAATTTTTTTGATACAAAATTGATGTTGGAAGCTAATGTCATTAAGTTGTTCAATGCATTTCCCCTCACCATATGATCCCATAATAAACCTTCGCATGTCAACAGTTTCTTCCAACACATCAAAAGTAGGCTTTGGCATGTATGATTTCTTAATACATTCAATTAATGATGGCAAGCTCCCAGCTTCCTTCCTCTTCAATGTGACTGAAAAACGACTGAACATCTGATCAATATGGTCATGAGTGTGCCCAACAAGAAGGAAACCAACCTTTACCTTCTGAAAAATTCTCAATTCAACAAGCATGTTTAGATATCCAAAAACAACCTATTTTTTGTTTTCACGACAAGTGTTGTCCAATTGTAGATACAAAACTTTAGGAAGATTACCAGACCAATGAGAAAGCACATCATGAATTATGGTTATGGTCAGATTTGCATCATTATGAATATTTGGAGCTGTGAAGTACACCTTTGGCAACATTTTCCCATTGAAGACCATACAACCGACCAAGTGATACTGAATAAAATTTTCCTCCTATAAATTTTTGGGTGTGCAAACAAAATGTGGTAAAAGTGTTTTCTTCTGGTCCATACTATTAATTATCAAACCCAAATATTTATTTGGATTATCATAACACTTCTTTCGATGCTTGTAGAACTTTTTCCATTCATTTGTTTGTTGTTCGCAATGCTACTGAAGCTCTTTGACAATTGAATCTACATAACATAAAAGAAAGCCATTAATAAATATGTTTTCATACTTGATGAATATACAATTTTAAAAGTTAAAGTTATGAATGCCTACCTCTTTATGACCCTTCACATTTGTCCCTTTCTGATTTAAGAGAAGCACATGTACTACAAATCCCCATCCTTGTCTTCTTAGGAATACGAACATTGTTGAATTCTTTCTTCCATATCTTCACAAAATATTGATATGAAATAAACTGGCCATGTCCCTCGGCACCTTCTGTATATTCTTTGTATAAGTTGTAGATTTCGCGTCTCGAAAAATTATCTGGAATATGTATTGTCTCTCTATTTGGCATACACTCTCCATGCTTTGAAAAGAAATCTTTCATCCATGACATTGCAGTGTTTGATAATGGCCCAAACTGTCTTTTATGACGTACTTCAGAATAAAATGTGGGATCCTTTTCCAAATTTTCTTGAATTCTCGAGAGACGAAGGTTCCCAATCGAATGAAACATTTTGAAAGCTTTTCTACAGATAAATAAAGTCTTAATATGATAATCATAACCTGACAATGTACATTGCATGCACCCAACTAAATATGAATTTTTCATGCTTTTATTCATTGACAAATATCTCTTCCTGCTCTCTAATGCAAATTTGGAATCCATATGTTTCAACCAATCTTTTTGGCAACATTCACTTGAAATGAGTGCGATGATATATCTTCTTCTCGTCAGATATTCTTCTCTACCCCTTGTATAACTAGAACATCTTGCATTGATACGAAAAGGTCTGCTCCTACTCCTCGATACAATATTTCTTGGCAACATCTCCATCATTAGATCATCATTTGTTTAAGGATTTTCATCATAATAAAGAGGAATGTTATCCACACTATGATCAACTGTGCTTTTCAAATACTGACTTGGAGGATATTCTTCATCTTCCCCTTCTTCAGTGCTACTGTCATAGTCCATAGAATTCAAACTCAATGGAAATTTTGACTCGATGTTTATTGGATATTCTTCCTCATGTGCATTTTCAGTGCTGCTCTCACAATCCATAGAATTAGGACTAAGTGTATCATCGTTTCCTTCATCACTACTACCTTTATACTCATTAGAATTAGGACTAAGTGCATCATCCTATCCTTCATCACTGCTACTCTCATAGTCCTTAGAATCAAGACTAAGAGGACATTGTGACACTCCATTCTTTTGAAATTCATCATTGCGCTCTTCATCACTGTTGCTATCATAGTCCTTAGAATTAGGACTAAGTGGACACCGTGACACTCCATTATTTTGAAATTCATCATCCCGCTCTTCATCATTGCTGCTGTCATAGTCCTTAGAATTAGGACTAACTGGACACCGTGGCACTCCATACTTTTGAGATTCATCATTCTGCTCTTCATCAAAGCTACTCTCATAGTCCTTAGGACTAACTGGACCAAGGATAATTTTAGGGGCGAATGTTCGCCCTTTGGCTAAATTAAGGGGTTTTAAATTTTTAGTGGGCGAATATTTTGTATCATAGTACATTTTTACAAATCACCTCAAATAGCCCACCTTATTTTAAGGGAGAGGGTAAAAAAAGTAAATTTAGCCCTTGAAATTAGGACTTACAACCTTCCATTCGCCCATTTTCAAGAATAGGTTTTATTTAAGTGAATCCATTCGCCCATTTTAAAGAATAGGTTTTATTTAAGTGAATCCTATGGGCCAAATACCATATTTATAAAAGAGGTATGGTAAATTAATAAAAATATAAATAAATGAGAGATATGGTAAATAAATAAAACATTTTTCATATTTACTCCATAAGTCACCTTATATACATGTAAGGGTGTAAACAAATAAAAATATAAGTAAAGTGGAGGTATGGTAAATAAATAAAACCTCTTTTTATACTTACTCAAAATGTATGGTAAATAAATAAAAATATAAATAAACTAGGCGTATCATAAATAAATAAAACCTCTTTTTATATTTAGTCCATAACCCTCGTTCTCTTTATGAAGGCTCAAGAAAGAGGTTTTATTTAAGTGAATCCTATGGGCCAAATACCATATTTGTAAAAGAGGTATGGTAAATTAATAAAAATATAAATAAACGAGAGGTATGGTAAACAAATAAAACATTTTTTTATATTTACTCCATAAGTCACCTTATATTTACGAACACTCAACCTATGGCCAAAATACTATGGGACAAATACCATGGACTAGATTGTTATTAATACCATGTAAAAAACCATTATTAACCCTAATATTAGAATTAATAAAAATAAAAATGGCACATGGTATTGACCCATGGTATTCACGTGGAATGTAGCCTATTTAAATGGGGGAATTAAACCAGCATGTAGCCTATGCTAAGATTCACTAGGACTTTAGAAAGTTTTATTATTTAGTGAAAGACTCCCCATGATCTTACAAGATTTTATAATTGAGTAAAATATTCTAATAAAAATAAAAATGGCACATGGTATTGACCTATGGTATTCACCAAAATAGCACATGGTATTGACCCATGGTATTCGCCTGGAATGTAGCCTATTTAAATGGGGGAATTAAACGAGCATGTAGCCTATGCTAAGATTCACTAGGACTTTACAAAGTTTTATTATTTAGTGAAAGACTCGCCAAGATCTTACAAGATTTTATAATTGAGTAAAATATTCGCCATGCCTTGTGAGAGATTCGCCCAAAAATTATATATACATATTATATTATTGATAAAATCGCCTTCCATTTTTCCTATATACCATGGAGATTCGCCCATTTATTATATTTACAAATTTAAGGGGGGTTCTTAAAATTTTCCCTGAACTGGACACCGTGGCACTCCATACTTTTTAAATTCATCATCTTGCTCCTCATCAAAGTTGCTCTCATAGTCCTTAGAATTAGGACTAACTGGACACCATGACACTCCATACTTTTGAAATTCATCATCATGCACTTCATTGCTATTGCTCTCATAGTCCTTGGAATTAGGACTAAGTGGACAATTTGACACTCCATTCTTTTCAAATTTGTTATCACGCTCTTCATCACTGTTGCTCTCATAGTCCTTAGAATTAGGATTGAGTGGACACCGTGACACTCCATTCTTTTGAACTTCACCATCTTTCTCTTCATCACTGCTACTTTCATAGTCCATAGAATTAGGACTAAGTGGACACCGTGAGACTCCACTCTTTTGAAATTTGTCATCAAGCTCATCATCACTACTTCTTTCATAGTCCTTCGAATTCAGACTAAGTGGAATCTGTGACTCTTTATTTATTTGAAATTCTCCATCTCCTCTTTCATCAGTGCTGCTCTCATAGTCCTTAGGATCAGGACTAAGTGGAAGAATTGACTTTCTATTCATAGTGGAAGAATTCCCGCTACATTCATCCATATGAATAGAGTTGTTATGCGATGAAGATGTTGATGTTGTATAAATCGAAACTTCACTATCAGAACAATCCATCCCTTTCAAATAGAAGATGTTGAATGATACAAATGGAGAGTCTCCTAAAGATATTATATAGCTTAGAGAATGAAATTTTCCCTCCAAAAATTTTCCTCACAAAAAATTTCGTGAAAATATTTCCCTCCAAAAATTTTCCACCCAAAAAATTTCGCGAAAATATTTCCCTCCTAAAAGTTTGTGAGATTTATTTCACTTCATTATTTTATTATGCAATTTAATGAAAAATGTAAACTTAATTTTTATTTTATTTTTATTTTATTTTTTATTTATATATATATATATATATATATATTTTTTTTTATTTTTTTTTATTTTTTATTTTATTTTATTTTATTTATTTATTTATTTATTTTGAAATAAATCATTAAAGTTAAAATTGTAAACTACAACTTCTACCTCAATTATTTTAATAGTCAAAGTATATAATATTTACTAAACAATTGAATGTTTTTTAAATTTTTTATAATACATTCTGAAACAAGTTAATTCCACATTCACTCCGCTATAAAACAATTCCATACTATTTTCTTTATCATATCTTCATTCGTCACCATAAAAAAATTAACATGTTAAAATTTATTAAAACTAATTAATCCCGCATTCACTGTACGGTAAAACATCTCTGTAGTTTCACCTATATATTCCATTATCACTATTACTCACGTTACATCAAGGTTTTCTGAGGTTCGTTAAAAGACATGGAGCGAATTTGTGAAGCAGCTACATTGGGATCAGCAACATATTCAACGAAGAATTCCTGCAATTGAAAGGTCAGTTAAATTTTTTTCCTTGAAATTTCTCATATTAAATTAGTTTAACGAAGTAGATTTTTTTTCTAAACTTAAAATTTTCTGTCAACCAAATTAAGAAATATTTCCGCCATGAGCATAGTGGGCCCAGGGCAACCCCATCCTGCAATCGACCAGCCAACAGATTTTTTTTATAAACTTAAAATTTTTTGTCAACCAAATTAACAAATATTTCTGCTGTGAGCATGGTGGGCCTAGGGCAACCCCATCCTGCAATCGGTCGGGCACCCATTCCCTCCGCACACCCTTCTGGGCCCCTCCCCAAACTCAGCAACCCCTTTTCCCCTCATCCCTCAACCCCCCTTCTGCCCCACCTCCCTACCCCACACGACCCCCTTACCCCTACCCGGCCCCCCTACCTCACTCCCCTGGACCCACCCACCTGCCCTCCTACCCAACTCCCCTTCTCCTCTCCCTCACCTCACCCCTTGTTTCCCTGACTCCCATTCCCCCCTCCCTCACCTTACTCCTCGTTTCTCCCCCTCACCACACCCTCCCTCATCCCCCTCCTTTCGCTCTCCCTCACCCCTCGGCCCCCCTTGTCCCCCCATCACCCTACCCTCCCCTCTTAGCCCCCCTCTCAACCTACCCTCCCCCTACACACCCTCCCCTTCACCCCTCAGCCCCCCTCACTCCCCCTCACCCTACACCCCCCCCTCACCCTAACCCCCCCTACCCCTACCCCTACCCATCGGCCCACCCCCTCACCCCTTACCCTACCCTCCCCCTACCCCCCCTCTCACCCCTCAGCTCGCCCCCCCTTCCCCCCCCCCCCCCCCCAACCCTCTCTACCCTCACCCTAAACCCCCCCCCCCCTCACCCCTTGGCACCCGCCTCCCTCAGCCCACCCCCTCACACCCTCACCCTAACCCCCTCAGCCCACCCCCTCACCCCTCACCCTACCCTCGTCCCGCCCCACCTTCCCCCCCCCCCCCACCCCTTAGCCCATCCCCCCTTCCCCCCTCCCCACCCCTCAGCCCGGCCCCGCCCCTCACCCCTCGGCCCCCTACCTTCTCGCCCCTCTACCTTCCTCCCCCGCCCCTCCTCCTCCCGCTCCTTCCCTCCTCTGCCTCCCCCTCCCTCTCGCTCCTTCCGCCTCCCAACCTCCGCTGCCTTAGACGGCCACCCGGGCACCCCCCCCCACCCCTCGGCCCGTCCCACCTCCCCACCCGTCAGCCTAACCCCGCCCCTCTCCCCTCGACCCCCTACCTTCCCGCCCCTCTGCCTTCCTCCCCCGCCCCTCCGCCCCCTCCCTTCCTCGCCCCTTTGCCTTCCTCCCCCGCCTGTCCTTCTCCCACTCCCTCCCTCCTCTGCCTCCCCCTCCCTCCCGCTCCTTCCGCCTGTCCCACCTCCCGACCTCTGCCCCCTCAGACGACCACCTGGGCACGTCGGTGGGCCACCGGGGTGGCGCAGGGTGGGCGGCCACGCCCCACCCCGCACCACCTTGGCGGCCCACCGGGGTGGCGCGGGGTGGGCGGCCACGCCGCACCCCACACCACCTCGGCGGCCCACCGGGGTGGCGCGGGGTGGGCGGCCACGCTGCACCCTGCACCACCTCGGTGGCCCACCGACCCCCTAGAGTGGCATGGGGTGGGCGGCCGCGCCCCACCCTGCAACACACCGGCGGCCCATCGGCCCGCCTGAGGTGGCCATCCGATTCCGAGGTGGCGGGCCACAAGGGTGGCGCGAGGTGTGCGGTCGTGCCCCACGCCACCCCGGCAGCCCGCCCAGGGTTGCCGTCCGATTCCCATAATCGGATGGCCACCCCAGGCGGGCCAGCGGGCCGTTGGGGCGCGGCCGCCACCCCCCGCCACCCCGGCGACCCACCGGCCCGCCCGAGTGGCCGTCCGAGGGGGCAGAGTTCGGGAGGCAGGGGAGGCGAGAGGAGGGGGAGGGAGGGGGAGGCGGAGGGGCGGGGGACGAAGGCGGAGGGGTGGGGAAGGGAGGGGGCCGAGGGGTGGCGGAGGAAGGCGGAGGGGCAGGGAAGGGAGGGGGCTAAGGGTTGAGAGGGGGGGGGGAAATGGGGGAGGGTAGGGGAAGGGGGGGGGAGCGAGGGGTGAGGGGGGGGGGGTGTTTAGGAGGGGGGGCGAGGGGTAGGGTGGGGGGGCGGTAGAGGGAGGAGGAGGGGGGTTAGTAGGGGGGGTCGAGGGGTAGGGGGCAGGTTTAAGGGGGGGCTGAGTGGTAGGGTAGGTGGCGTATGGTGAGGGGTAGGGGGGGCGGTTGAGGGGTGAGGGGGTAGGAGGGGAGGGTTGCGGGTGGGCTTGGGGGGTGGAGGGGGGAGGGTTAGGGGCGGTGACCGAAGGGTGAGGGGTATGAGGGGTGAGGTGAACGGGGGGATGAGTGAGGGGGAATGAGGGGTGAGGGGGGAGGGCTAGGTAGAGGGGGGGAAAGGGGAGTGAGGGGGAGGGATGAAAGGTGAGGTGAGGGGGGTGATAAGGGGTGAGGGGGGCGTAGAGTGAGGGGGAACGAGGGGTCAGAGTGGGGGTCAGGTAGAGGGGGGTGAAGGGGAGTGAGGGGGAAGGGTGGGATGGGTGAGGGGGTGGGACGGGTGAGGGGGCGATGAGGGGTGAGGGGGAACAAGGGGTGAGGAGGGGGTGCCGGGTAGAGGGGGGGAAAGGGGAGTGAGGGGTGAGGTGAGGGGGGGGCAGGATGAGTGAGGGGGAACAAGGGGTTATGGGGGAGGCCAATCAGGTAGAGGGGGGGAAAGGGGAATGAGGGGGAGGGATGAGGGGGAATGAGGGTAGAGGGGGGGGGAAGGGGAGTGAGAGGGAGGGGTAGGAAGAGGGCGGGGGGGGATGAGGGGTGAGGTGTGGGAGGGGTGGAAAGGGGAGTGGGGGGCTGAGGGGTGAGGTGAGGGGAGGGGATGAGGGGTGATGGGGGGGGTGGTCGGGTAGAGTGAAGGGGAACGAGGGGCGAGGGGGGGTCGGATAGAGGGGGGCAAAGGGGAGTGAGGGGGATGAGGGGTCGGGGGGTAGAGTGAGGGGGAACAAGGGGTGGTGGGGGGGCACGGGTAGTGGGGGAGAAAGGGGAGTGAGGAGGAGGGGTAGGAAGAAGGGGGGATGAGGAGTGAGGTGAGAGGAAGGGAGGAGGGGAGTGGATGAGGTAGGGGGGTCGGGTAGGGGGGATGAGGTAGGGGGTAGCGGAGAGTGGGGGTTAAGGGGTAGAGGGAAGGGAGGGTAAGGGTGGGCTGGGGTGGCCGTCTCATTGCGAGGAGGGGTGGTTCAGTTGAGGGCGAGGGGGGTAGGGGTTATAGGTGGAAGGTGGGTAAGGGTGGCCTGGGGTGGCCGTCCGATTACGGGGTGGGGTGGCTCGGTTGGGGGGGAAGGTGGTAGGCTGTTGGGGGTTGTGGAGAGGGGGAATGGGGTGAAGTGGCATGGGGGTTATGGGCCGGTAGGGGGGCTAGGGGGTGGAGGGGGGCATGGAGGGGAAGTGGTTGGGGGGTGGGGTGGCGTGGGGCTAGGGGGGAGGTGTGGAAGGGTGGTAAGGGTGTGGTTGGATGGCCGTCCGATTGCGGGGTGGGGTGGCGTGGGTCAGTTGAGGGGGAAGAGGGGTAGGGGGTGTGCTGGGTAAGGGGTGGGGAAATCGCCCACCACTCCGTGGATGGACGGGGTGGTGTTAGTGGGCTTCTGCCATTTCCTAGTGTTAATATTTTTTAATTTCAATTATCTGATTATACAAATTAAAAATTTAGGATATATTTTCGTTGTAGATTTAAGTTAATATGTTTTTGTTGTTTACTAATTTATGTGTTTCTATTTTTCAGGAAAATGGCATCAAAGAAGATTTCTGTGAATATGTCTACACCAAAGACACTTAAAGGTGCATCTTCAAAAAACATTGGTTAACGAACTCCACCTGAGCTCATGGCTACAAATCTTTCAAGTGCCTCAAATGATAAGAAAATGATTTCAGACCAGAAGAATTCAAAAGAGGTGAAATTCCCATCAAGAATCTGGTATGTGAAAGAAAGAGAAAGCCAAAATGCAAACATATATCTATATATTGATATACCGAATGAAAATGGAATTTTTGAGCTGATGGGAAGAGTCATAGATATGTGTTCGATATCAGACACTGAAGTTGTTTACATACTTACAAAAGCTCCCAAGTCACATGAAAGGATTAAATATCAACTAACATATTCATTGTATGACACGAGAGAGGTATCTACAAAGTTGTGTAAACAAATCATAAATGAGATGAAACAAAACATCGTAAGTATTGTTATTTATATTTGTATTTAGTTTTCTTGAAAGTGTCTCACTATATTTTTTTATTTTGTTTTTATTGACATATGATATTTTGTTTGGCAGAATTTTGTTGAAAGTTGTTCAATTAGGTTGGGAGGCATTCATTTCATAGAGCATGATATCATGAAAGTTGTCAGCATTTTTTACTCAGTGTCAAAAGAAGATATGGAAAACAAGCAAAATGTAGTAATTGATGATGCTACAAAACTACATCCAAAGTATCAGAAAAAAAGGCCTCTAGTGGATAAATCTAGCAAGGGCAAACAAGTTACTTTTGAGGGCAATGAAGTTGAAACTGACAGTGAAGCATATGTTGTCGTTACTGAAGATGACATTGGAACTGAGAAGAGCCATGAAAGACCAAAAGTAACAACACCCAAAAATAAATCTGTTGAGAATGTTATGACGAAGAAAAGTAAAGTTGAAGATTTTGAAGTAGTCATTACCAGCAGTCAAGAACCTAGTGAAACTTCAAAAGAAACCAGAGAAATCATTACACGAGGAGCTGATTTAGAGGATGGCATTATCAAAACAAAACAAAATGCCATGCGACAGAATTTTACAAAGAAGAACTTAATTGATGGTGGTCGTACATTTCAGCTTAATGTCAGACAAACCTATAAGGCAAGTGAAGGACAACGTCAATATCAAGTTAGAAAGCCACACCATCTGCATGTTCACAACTTGAAGACATTGATGGGGTATAATCCATATGATCATGTGGTTATTTATGTGCTTCTTCTTGATCTAGTTCAAGTTCCCAACAAAGAAGCATTTGATAAGTAAAAATATTTTGAATACAATTATTATGTGCTTGGGGGAAACCATTCTGTAGAAGCTCAAAGACAATTGATGGAGGAATATCCCAATAACCCACGTTTTGAAACAATGAAATGTATCATTTATGTTGGTTTATCAAATACAGAAGCAAAGTTAGTGGCATGGGATCATAATTCAGATAATGAATATAGGACATCTATGAATTTCATCCAAAGGGTTAGATTTATTCATAGTGAATTTCAAGAAAAATGTGGTGGGGATAGGATAAATGTTACTGTAGATTTCCGAAGGAAATGTTGTATGGAAATAGGCTATCAAATTGAAGAGAAACCTAATTCAAAAGGTGGAAAATGCAACCTTCCTAGTGATATATGCAGAGGTGTTGATAACATTTTCCAATTGGCATTTAGAACTGGAGATGTTTGGAACTTGATTGATGAGATTTTTAGCATGTGGGAAAACAGTGGCATTAAAAACTAGAAGGTTAAAAAGTCTAAGCCATTGATATGTGGTGACAATAAATTAGGTCTTGACTTGAAGCAGCTTCCAAAAGATATGACTATCACACCTTGGAGAGCAATGCAAGGAGTGAAAGATGAGAAAATTGTCAAAATAATATTATCTCGTGTGAAGTCAGGGGAATTATCATTGGAGGAAATGTTCGAGGAATTTCAAAAGTAAGTTTGTTGAATTAATTTTATTTATTTCTAGATTATAATTTTATTTTAAATAAAACATGTTGTTCTTGGTAGTATTTGTTATACATATCATTATATTGACCTTTTGTTACTTTATATATGTAGTCACAAAGTTTACATGAAAATTCAAGAACAAATGGTTAGATTGTTGAATGAAGATAGTTGGGATGATGTTGTACGCAACTATCCAGATTCAATTTCTACATCAACATTAAAAGCTTTTTATCTTGCATTTAAAAAGGTATCTTGATTTACACATTTGTTTTTATTCATCTGTGTACTATTTTTAATTTATAACTTACACATATATTTGTTTATTTTATAAAAGATGAAGAAGGATGATAATGGAGCACCAACTAGCTTCAAAACCTTTATTGAAAAAATAAAGACCTAAATACTGAGGAAGCAACGTGTTAAGAATGTTGAACTTGATCCAACTCTTATTCATTTCATTTGGAATGGGCTAGACACTGTTCAATATCAAGTAATACAAGGCGACTGTGAAGACATTACTAAACTCATACCTAAAAGGGAGTATGCCCTAGTTATTGCAGATATTCCCCATGGTTTCAATATTCCAAATATTGACTATGATAGTGACCCTTATACTTATCAAGCTTTTAGTAAACTGGTTGCGGGATTTGTAGAAGTCACGTCATCACCATTATGGAGATTTGTGACATTTCATTCAGACACACAATTGGAAATGATATTGTCAAGCTTCAAAGGGAAAACAAATTCAAGGATCCAGCTTGCATGGTAAGACGTTTAAAATGTATATTTGATTAATGTTAAAAAATTCATTTATGTACAAGTTGATTGAACTTTTAGTATTTCATGTTACAGGCAAAAGTCAAATCTTCTTAACTGTGACGATCAAGTATTTATAAATGATTGTGAGTTCATTCATATTGATAGTTAGGCAAAAGATGATAGCTGTATGTCTATGATTTTTAATCCGGTGGACAAAAAGAGTCATAGCCAAATACTGAGTTATGATTTTGTTATGAGAAAACTAACATATGAAGACAAAGAAGCAAAAGTAGAGATAGTTAACATTTATCAAAAACCACAATTATTGATTAACTATCTTATAGACATATGTTCAAATGAACGAGATTGGGTTCTGGATTTATTTTCTAGGTCAGGTAAGTTATATTATATAGAATTGAATTTCAATATGTTATTTTTTTAATTAATATGACATTGTACTAATTTACTTCATTATTTCTTTTGTGCTTGATAACTAGGTACAACACTAACATGCTACCTTCAAAAAGGAAGAAATTGCATTGCAATTGAAAAAGATCCATTACAATGCAATTTCATTCAGCAAAGAATTAATGCTCTTTAATTTCTTCCAGATGTAATGCAAGAAATTGGGTTGAAGAAAGGGGACTTTAGTGAATCACGTGTGGCAAAAAAGGCAAAGGAACCTCAACCACCATTACATGGGATGTTTGGAAAGGCATACATTGGTAGATTGGCAGACATGAAAGATCCATTAGAAGATGAAAATGAGCAAAAGGAAGCAAAAATATTGAGGAAGAAAACAATGATGAAACTCTAGAGGACGAAGAGTTTGGATTACGTGACATTGATGATTAAATTTAAGTTATTCTTGGAAATCAAGCTCATTTTTTGTAACTATTAAGTAGTTATACTTGCAATGTTTTGACTTTGACATTTTATGATAAGAATATACACTCAATTAAGGTTGTTATGCGTTCAATATTTGTAATATGTGATTTTCGCATTAATTTTTAAGTTAACCATTATTTTTTGAAAAAAAAAAAGTGATTATTATTATTTTTTGACATGAAATTCATAAAAAACTATTATTTAACTATTTTTAGTTAAAATTTTCGTATAAAAATTGTGATTTTCGCATGTCAATTGTAGCAAAAAATTATCAAAACATGTAGTTTTTTAGTTATATTTATGTTAAAAATGGCTATTTTTATGTCAATTGTTAGAAAATATTGTTTTTTAGAAACAATTATTTCTTGTGGATTGAAAAAATTAATTAACAATGTATAAATATGTAGAATATTGAAAATTCAAAATATCAACCTTCTTTTTTAAATATGCGAAACAATAAAAACCCCACTACAAAAAAAATAAAATTAAAATAAAAACAAGAAAATATGAAGAAAAAGACCACTTCAAAAATGATTAAGTTTACAAAATAATTATTTACATTTCATACATTAGAAAATAAAAAAAGTTAAAAAAAAAAACTAAAAAAAAAGGGTTTGGTGCAGAATTACCACGTTTTTAAATCAGCATAAAAAACACTACCATTAAAAAATGCAATGTACATAAAAAAATTTATAGTGCCAAAAACTGAGCTTTAAAAAACACGTGTGTTCTACATAACCCCTTTTCGAAATCGGGTCACTTTTTTGCTATTTCTACAAAATAGGTAACAGTATGGGTTCCCATTTCAAAGTTTACATTGTTCTACCCATCTGTTTGAGGGTGGTAGGCGGTGCTAAAATGTAGTTGAGTTCCCAATCCTTCAAACAAGTCTTTCCAGAAGGTTGATGTAAACTTTACATCATGATTCGATATTATAACCTTTGGTAGACCATGAAATTTGAAAATAGTTTGCATAAATATATTAGCAATTTGTACTGCCCCATAAGTAGATTGTACAGGTACAAAGTGGGCAGACTTTCTCAGCTTATCCACCACCACCATTATAAAATCGTTCTATCTTTTTGACTTGGGTAGTCCTGTTATGAAATCAATGGAAATAACCTCTCATTTCCATTCCGAAATCGACAACAGGTGAAGTAAACCAGTTGGGTGACAGTGTTTTGTTTTAACCTGTTGGCATTCCAAACAGTGAGCCAAATATTTAGCCACCTCCTTCTTCATGCTGGGTTAAAAATATTATTTCTAAGGGTTGTTATCAATTTCTAATAACCTGGATAGCTAGCATAAGGAACCTTATGGTATTTGTCTAAAATCAATTCTTTAATACTCTTTACGTTGGGTACATACATCCTTGTTTTATAGACCAACAAACCTTCTTGATTTATTTCATATCCAAGCTGTTGTTCCTTGTTGTTCGGAATTTTAGTTTGTTTCCACAAGGTTTGATACTCTGAGTCTTGCATTGATGCCTCTTTAATTTGTTCCTTAAAGGCGTTTTGTATCTCGCTAAAAGATATTTCATATAAACAGTTAACTTTTTTACTTAATGCATCTGTGACATGATTCTCTTTGCCTTTTAAATTCTTAATTTCAAAGTCAAATCCGCTTAGGAAATTAACCCAATGAGCTTGTCGAGCATTCAAGGTGGGTTGTTTTAAATAATTAGTCAAGCTATGATGGTTAGTCATTAGCAAGAATTTTGTTACCCATTAGGTAGTGTCGCCACATTTTTAAAGCATGAATAACTGTCGTCAGCTCCAAGTCATAGGTTGAGTACCTCTACTCATGCTCCTTAAGTTTTCTTTATTCGTGCGCAATAACCCTGCCATCTTGCATTCGTATGCCTCCCACACCTTCATTGATGGCATCCATGTAAACCACATAATCTTTATTTGGATCAGCAATACTTAATATAGGTGCGGTGGTCAGTAAATGTTTAAGCTGGTTGAAACTATTTTGGAATTCTATACTCCATTTAAAAAGCTTTCCTTTATTTTGCAGTGAGGTAATAGGATAGGCCACTTTGCAAAAGCCTTCAATGAATCTCCTATAATACCCAGCTAAACCCATAAATGACCTTATATTAGCTACATCTTTTGGTACGGGCTATTCTGTAATGGTCTTTATTTTCTCTAGGTCCATATTTATTCCATCTTTGGTAATGACATGACCAAGATATTGAATATGATCTTTAAAGAAGTCACATTTACTATACTTAGTGTATAGCTGATGCTCCCTTAAAACTTGAAAAACAATTCGAAGGTGTTCTTTGTGCTTCTCTACTGTCTGAGAATAAATCAAGATATCATCGATGAAAATTAATATAAACTTGTCTAAATATTGGTGGAATATACTATTCATGAAGGTTGCAGGTGCATTAGTTAACCCAAAAGGAATCACAACGAACTCGTAGTGCCCATACTGAGTTCTAAAGGCAGTCTTTGCTATGTCTTCCACCTTGATCCTAATTTGATGATATCCTGAGCAGAGGTCGATCTTGGAAAACATAGTTGCCCCTTTCACTTGGTCAAATAATTCATCTATACGATGTAGGGGATAATTGTTTTTTATGGTTAAATTATTTAATTGTTGGTATTCCATACACATTCGCATGGTTCCATCCTTCTTTTTAACAAAAAGTAGCAAGGCTCCCCAAGGCAACACACTTGGCCGGATATACTTTTTGTCTAATAGTTCTTGCAACTGCATTTTCAGTTCTGTTAATTCTGGTATGCTCATTCGATAAGGGGCCCTAGATACTAGTGTAGCCCCTGGCATTAGTTCAATAGTGAAATCTATATCTCTTTTCGGAGGTAGTCTAGGAATTTCTTGAGGGAACACATTCGGAAAATTCTGTACTATCGGTATGTCTTCTAAGGCGATATATTTTTCCTTCAAATTTGAGTATCCCACTTGTATGGCATAAATATGGCACCCTTTTCAGATGCATTTGGCTAGTTGGGAAGTTGTCACGGGTCTCAGCTTTAAAGGTCTTATTATCCCCTGGATCTCCTGTCTCTTACCATCCTTGTCCATATAGTTAATGGTTTTAATTTTACAATTAATAAGAGAGCAGTGTTTTTCTAACCAGTCCATACTGATTAAAATATCATACAATCCTAAGGGTAACATATTCAATTCTACCATAATGGCCTAACCAACAATCTGCAGAGGACAATTGCTGACCTTGGCTAGCACTCTCCTTTTGGCTCTCGTGGCTAATTGGACTAACCAGGGACTTTTAAATTTAACAGGTTGCAGATTGCATTGTTCTACAATTTTGGGGCTAATATAACTTAAGGTATCTCCTGGATCAATTAAAATAGACATGGTTTGGTTAAAGATTTTGCCTTCAAACTCTATCATTGTTGGTTGGTACTCCGCCTGATGATCCTCGAGAACAACATTGATTTTTGGCATGCTTCTTGCTATCTCCCCGACTGTCGATGCTTCTTGAACTTGGTGTACCTAATCGGTTCCTCTACGTTGTGGACAGTTTTTAACATAATGAGGCCCTCCACATCCCCAGCATTGTACCAGGGGTCTCGCTGCCATTTCCACTTCAATCCTTCTTGATTGTTTGTTGGTCGTGGTTTTGCTGGGAAATTTGAACCTGTTTGGATTTCTATTCATATTTCTATTTATCTGACCTCTGGGAGGTTTATTGATCATAAACTTGTTTACTTTACTGTTATTAGAGGAAAATTTACCGTTTTTTGTCATTCCATTTCTAACCTCCTTCCCCATTTTGTTTATTTTGCTGGTAGCATACTCTAGCCTTCTGTATGAATTCATCCATAGTCTTCAGATTATCGAACTCGAGGCATTCCTTCATAAACAAAGGCAAGCTGCTGACAAACCGTTGCACCTTAGACTTTTCTTCTCGTATGTATGGAACATAATGTAGCAAAGAGGTGAAATTAGTTATGAATTCATCCATGGACAACTGTCCTAAACATAGGTTGTGAAACTCCTTGGCCTTCTCATCATAAAATATTTTCATTAAGTATTTCTCCTTGAAGTATTTTTGGAATTTATCCCAGGTTATGTTTTGTTCGTTTACACCACGAACTGTCTTTATTTCTTCCCACCACATGGTGGCTTTTCCCTGCAACTGAAAAATTGCCAGTCGGGCTTTGAAATTATGATCATATTCATACAGCTGGAAATACTTTTTCATGTTAATGAGCCAAGCTTCTTCTGCCTCCTCCTGTTCACCATCAAAGAGTGGAGGCTTTATCTTTCGGAATTCTCCCTGAAGTTCTATTCTTTGTCTTTTGTGCTTATTGTGTTCCAATACATTACCCGACTCTTCTTCCTAGTTTTCTTCACCACCTTCTGTTTCTACTCGTTCAGTATGAAATTCTTGTTCTCCAGTCATATTTCCTTGCTCAAGACTAGGAATAGTTTGTCTCTGATTATATTTTTCTAATATAATTTTCATGATTTTTTCTTGTTCCTACATTAATTCGTTCATTGTCTGCTCGAAGTCGATCCATTTCTACTTTTAACTCTTACAAAGTTTCAAAAATGGTGGAATTAGTATTTCGCAGCTCTTCTCCCAGCTACACCCATACTTCACGATTAGTCTCCTCAAAGGTTGTTGCTCCTGTTCCTGTCTATTTTCTTATAATACTAGCTGTTTTTGGCTCTAGTTGTGCACATTACACAATTACTGTCAATACTAATTTTCCAGAGGCCTCATTTTTGGTAACCTGAGTGCTCTGATACCATATGCCATGAACCTCATTAAAAAAAGAAGAAAATCTTTCCATTTGTAGCCATAGTAATACAGGTTTTTACCCATTAATACTATCTATGCTGAAAGTAATTGTGACTTCTATAATTTTTAGCATATAATACAACATATAACTTTATATCCTCTTTCCAAATTCGTTATGGCTTTTAATGATTTGGAATTATAAAGGTTATGAGTTGCAAACAATACTATATTCAAACTTTATGCTACGTTATGTGATTGCAACAAAATCTGAATCGATTCTGTTTTAATTCATTCGTATTATGATATTTATTGATTTTTTAATAACAATAACTCAAGAGTACAAGCATTAACGCCATTGTTATCTGTTGGGCGCTTGATCGCCCTAGATTACTGGACCCTCTCTGGAGTGTTCACTTATGACCTCCAGCTATACTTCGCTTGGCTTCGATCCCTGGGCACATTGGATGTTGATGCTTCGTTCCTTAATTCAGACAGTGGATGCAGCTTTAGGTGGAACTAAACACTAGGATGAAAGGGGTAACTCATTCCTTGTTGCATTTTCCGCTTTTCTGGCCCTGCTCTCTGCGATGGCTTGGCACTTCATCCTTCAGGTGTGTCGATGCGTTTACTGGTTCTCATGTTGATGGATTTATACCTTATGCACCATTGAGTATGGACGTCCATGAGTTTCTATTCGTTTCTTAGGTTCACTATTTCATAATTCCCAAATTTAGGTGGTTGCCTTATGAAGATGTCTCCGTCGAACCAGGTATTCGTTATTCATTACTTGCGGTCTATCATAACAATATTTTCCGAATTTATCTAGCTATGTTTTTTTAAAGATTTTTCTCCCTGTTTTTGTCTTGTAGGTTCATCAAGCATGTTAACTAAAGGGACACCTGGTTTAACTCATCCTGTTAGGGATTCGAACCTTGGTGGCGAGACTGTACAGGTATGCATAGGGTTCTTAAACTTTGATTTGAAAGAGAAATGGCCTTTATGAAGAACATTTGATCATGCACAATGATCTCTTTTGTTCATAATTTAGAATGTAATCAATAGGGTTTTTCTGGTCATGAACCGAGGCCTTAAGGACTGTTTGATAATTTATAGGAGTTCTCTTCTATTAAGCAACATGTATTCTTCACTTTCTTCACTGTATGTAGGGTTTAAACTAGTTCTCTATTTAGAAGAGGCTACAACATGGTGGATTATTTTGTTGGTTCATGGGGTTAGAAACCCTTACAATTCTTTTGTCTCAAACTCAGTTTTTAAAGGAGAAGACTCTAGTTCGGTTTGTATATATATATTCTGGTTTATATCTTAATAGTTTACTCAAGTTCATTTTCTCGTTAATGTTTGTTATGCATAAACTTGTATGCAGAAATCTACTGTATTTTTGGTTTATGCGATAAGCACATTCGTTTTTATGTTTGATTCTAGTAGTATGTTCTTATGGGGATTAATTCCATAGCCCCAGTCATATGCATTTAAATAAGTTCGTTTTTCCTTAACTAGCTATTAAATATTATGGTTTTATAATTCCCCGGCCTGGTTCCTTTCTAGTGATGCCAAAGGGGTCCTATTTCTTTCTTTTTAGATTGGTGTCTTTCTCTGTTTTTACGAAAACTACCATGCATGCTTGCTTGCTTACTTGGCTATTCTTTTAGTAACAAGCTATATAGTTAATCTTGTTATACTTAATGGTGGCTTACCCCTGTGTCTCTGCCAACAGAACCTTACAATAATTATTTTACTTTTCCTAAGGTTTGGGGTTTAACACTTTATCCATTATGTACCTTTGTTTATTCTTTTGATTAAAATTTAACTTGTTGATAGCTAAGATGTTTTCCTATCATAACCACTAACATTATAAACATTTTTTAGAAATTGTAATTAACTCATTAAATAGTAACATACATGGAAAATTTTAGGGGATAATGTTCACCCAGTGAGCTAATTTTCCATGATTTTTCCACAAATAATATTCGCCAATTTCCAATTTTTATAAAAGACGATTCGCCCAAATTTTAGAATATAAAATTATTTTACCTTAAAAATCGCCAACATTATATAGAGACTATATATAAAATCATTATAAATTTGAATAATTTTACAATTATATCAATAAAAATTTTATAGTTTGCATATTAGGGATTAGTAAGATTCGCCAATGTTTTTAAACTTCAAGAAAATTTTCCATCCTTCAAATTTTCCATGGTAACAAAGCATATAATTATATCATTAAAGCAATACAAAACTCATTGACTAGGGTTCAAGTTCCAGTTTATACTTATCTAGCTTGCTGAACTGGAAATAACTCTATCTATTTTTCCTCCCAACCATGAGACTAGTGCGCCTTTTCTCTCTGTCCCCCCCAGATCCAACTTACACAGGGTTTCTCTTCAAGAACCTAGTCTTGAGTACTAATGACTATCTGGTCTTCACCAGACTTAGCCACTTCACACTGTCTGTCCTTACAACACAACAATATTTTTCCTCAATCATTCCCTCTCTTCCTCATTGATCTCAGATGCCTCCATCCTCTTGATCTTGGGAATAAATTTCCCAAGAAGTAGTTAGGGTTGGGTAACTATCCAACCCAATTGTTTCTTGAGAATCCAAACTGTCATACATCAGACAATTCATTTTAAATTAAGTAATTACTGCCTTTATTCTAGCATTCCACTTTTCAGATATTTAAACCAAAATTAACTAAATCTTTATAAACTTAATCAGTTCCCAGTTTGTAAAAGTATGCAGTAAATCAATATTTACACATATTCTTTGCAGAGATAAGAGTCACCATTTATACATTGAAGAGACATAAAAAGAATAACTCATCTTGTCGTCAACGAACAACCTTTCTCCAAGTGCTACAATAACCGAATCAAATCAATCAATATTGACCGTTTGATAATCACATAATAAGGAGAGAAAAAACATTAAACCTTAATCTCGTGATTCGTGTAAAGGAGAATTGCACAGTTCCAGAATTTTTTTTAATCGCATGGTGTTTTTTATGGTGGAAATGGGTTTAATACTATTAAATTTTTTTGGGCATCAAAATATTTAAGTGTGATTATTGTAATTTGGATTTACAAAAAATTATATCAGATTTATCAAAAATCATACTGAAATTTATATAATTTTCTTGTCAAATTTAAAGCCTAATTAAACTACAGTAATTGATAAAGCACTAAAAAGATTAGACACAACCAATAATGAAATCCATGGTTTTTCCATCAAATTTGAAACCTCCTTATACTATAGTAATTGATAACACCTTAAAGCCAAATTTTATTTTATTTTTCCTAAATATATGATTAACCATCCAAAAACGTGTGGAACACTTAATTAAGTGCAAACCAAATTTACACCAAAACATGCTCGGAAAAGAAAACTACACTGATCAACGATAACACCAGAGTTACAGTAACGATCAAATTTGACTAGTGCTTTATATTTGGAATTCCAACCGTGTACGCAACTAATGAAAATGCCATAATTAATTATTTTCAACTTTTGATGTCTACACCATAGTTTCTTTCTAACAACTAATAGTTTGGTATGCGGATGCCTAGAGTTTGTCCATCCCCTCTCAGTACTTGAAATAATCAAAATAAGTAGGCCCGTTACTATAAATCATGTCCTTTAAATCGAATCATTACTATAAACAATGTTCCTTTTGAACCTCAGAATTTTGAGTGCAATGAAATCCATGTTTTGAAATTCACTTTCCAACTTCGTTCCCACTAACAGTGGGAATTGATGAATGCATTGCACATATTAGACACACATTCCCATCTGCAACAGTGAACTTTTTTCCCAATGAGAGAAAACTCTTTGAAAGTGATTACAGTAGAAAATTTGTATAAGTGTTTCGACTGAAAAAAAAAAAAGTACGCTAATAAGAAAATTATGGAAATTTCACTGCTTTAAAAGCCCTACAATGATGTGTTAGCACAATAAAGAGTATTCTAATCAGAGAAACTCCAGTCCTTTATGTAACAGAGAAACACGGAAACTTCACTACTTTGAAATCTCTACAATGATCAATTAGCATAGTGAAGAGATTCTTCTAGACAAAAAATCAACAAAGGTGAAAGATAGTCATCCATACAAAACTAATAAGTGGATCTGAAAGCCTCCATCTATCTAGAGACAAATGGAAAGATGATGATACAGAGGACCCTGCAAATAGATGTATAGAGAAACATCTAGTGATCAAGTCCATCTAGAGGCTACGAAATAGAGAGCTTTGTCCGAGAAAAGTAGAGATCTTAAATCTGAATTTGAGCTTCCTCCTATAGGATGCCATGTCAAAAGACTAAAAGGAGATCCAGTCAGTCACCGAAGAACAACCTACCTTATATAATTGGTCTTCTTCACAATTTTCTGCTCGATAGATGTGGGAAATAGCTAGGCTGTGGAATTCATGGATCATGGTTTTGATTCTAGATTTCCAAGGCTCCATAAAATGGAAGAAGAGGGAACCTTTCATGTTTTCCCACTTAATTACAAACTTCAAATCTCCAAAAACAGTGAGCTCCCAAAGACCAAGCCAAATGGCATAATGTAGGATCCCCGAGAAGGCCAATAACTCAACTCGGGTGTTAGATCCAAAGCCACAGTTCCAATGAAATCTGTAGGAGCATGATGGTCCTAGGTGAATAGCCATGCTGCATCCACAAAGTCCAAAAAATGAGGCACCATAAAAAATACCAACTAAGAAGACTGACAAATGTCAAGAGAGGGAGGCGACATTTGAGATTGGAAAGTGATGATGAAGAAATTTCCATGTAGTATGAGATTATTGCCACAGTGAGCTTCACCGCATGTGTTAGCAAAGTGGTTTATGTCATAGTTACCAAGGTCAGTCAAATTGGCCCAAAAAAATTCGAATATTCCACGGTTCAATTGGATCCGTGGATTAATAAGTCAATTCAATTTTCGATATGTTAGAATATTATCATAACGTCATCCATAATTGTTCATATGATTGCGAGTTATCAATGTTAGTCGAAGGGGAGTTGGGAGGAGTCAGCTAGATTTAGGGTAAACAATAATGAGAGTTGGTGAATCGTTGTAGAATCTACAACTATCTACTTGTATAAATTATCTTATGTTGAATGCAACGATAAAGCTCATTTGATGAGTCTTCATATTTTTGTCATGGCATCGAAGCCAGATTTATGGGCTCGATGGTGTGTGCAGTCGTGAAAGCTTAGTTGTGTGGTTGTGTGTAAGCCTTGAGCATGTGAGAGAAGTTGAGTGTGTAGTGCTTTTGTGTGAAATTTGTTGTTGTGTGAGGAGCATTGGCCTGAGAAGGCATTGAGCCTTGTGTTGCTGAGTTGTTGTGATATTGTTATATAATTTTGGTGTTGTCTTTGTGAGCTCCACTAGTGGATGAATGTGAGAGCTGACTGCAGT
Organism: Pinus tabuliformis; assembly: GCA_031772625.1. Classification (NCBI taxonomy): domain Eukaryota; kingdom Viridiplantae; phylum Streptophyta; class Pinopsida; order Pinales; family Pinaceae; genus Pinus; species Pinus tabuliformis. Next base: position 394,466,901 of record CM062810.1, read on the forward strand.
TGGAGTGTGATATATAAGTGCATACCATGTGAAGTTGAGAGACCGCTACGGCATGGAGTTGTTATAGAGTTGCGCTGGAATTTTTGCATTAAGTTTGACGAGTTGTCCGAGTGTTGGTGGGAACAGATGTAGAGTCCTAATTGTTGTTGTCCATAGTGTTGATTTTGCATTAGAGACAAGCCAGTCTTAGCTTTAGAGATATTGCTGTAAAAGTTGATTTGTTTGCTGGAGAATTATCAAATTGAATATTGTGTTGTGTGTTGAGCCTGCAGTAAGCCTTCTGAGTTGGAACAATGTGGCTATATTTTTTGGAGGTGTCATAGATCAAACTTTCAGTTGTAGGAGCCCAGAAGATTAGAGAGAGCCAGAAAGAGGTGTGAATCATGGAGAAGGTGTCGAAGATCAATTTGTTGGCCTGCTTCTGTGTGTCAGGTGTGAGATCCAAGAGTGTGAAAGCAATTTTAACACTGTGGTGTAGTTTATTACGCAATTCGTGTATTGGAACCAGTGGGCTTAGCCTCTAGAAATTCATTGGTCTGATTTGGGAGCCTAGGTGCTACATACATGAATTTAGAAGTTGGAGAAAAGAGATTCTATGGTGAAACTGACGTAAAGGCATCAGAGACGTGTTGAGCTCAATGTGAAGATGTTGAGTTGAGTTTTCAACTCTGTTATGGTTGTTGAGGTGTAGAGGTGTAGTCGACCTAAGGAGAAAGCCAATGTGGAGATGCCTGGAGCAGCACTGAATATGCGAGGTTATTTTGTTGAGGCATAGTGGAAGTGTTATGTATCCAGTGAATAAAATACAATTTGAGGAGGTTGAGCTACCATAAGGGAGACTGAGTGGCATTGTGTGCATTTTGTCTTGAAGATCTTCTCTCCGACCTTATTGAGGGAGAGCAATTTTGTGATTCAAAGAGGCCACAACGGCCCACAAGGTCGAGATTATTTTTGGGCAGTTATCCATGTGTGGAGGTTTGTACTATGGAGTGTAACTACAACAATATGGAAGGCTGGTGTGAGCCAATTCCTAGTGAGGTTATAGTTAGGTTTGTCTAGCGAAACCAGAAAAGGAATTTATAGTGGCCAAAAAGAGAAGAGTGAACCTCTGGAAAATAGTCTCATTGTGATTGAAGCAGCCTTGAGAAGGTCAAGTGCACGAATTGAGAAGGTGAAGTGCATGGTGGCAAAGACCATCGATGGATACACGGAACTTACATCAACCCTCAATTTTCTCCATGTGAGAGAAAAAAGGCTACCACTATAACAGTGGTGGAATTAGAACATAGTTTGTGTATGGGGTTAGCGAAGGGAAATCGTCAACTTGATGAGTGGATAAATTTTCTACGGAAATGTGGATGTGAAGATAGGAGTGTGGAGCATGGGAGGCCGAGGATGTGAGGTGGTGGTGATGAGGCCTTGCATTGATTGCAGTTGTGTGTGGGGCCTTGGAAGTGGATAAGATCATGTGTGTAGGTTTCCAAGCATAAATGTTGTTGGTCATGTGAGAGTGGATTGGGCTGCCAAGAGGAGCTGCGACCTGCTAAGCTGAAGCGTAGTGTAATTAGTTTGGTTCGGTTTGAGAGCGTGAGCTCTTGATACTGTGGGAAAGAGACATAGTGTGATAATTGTTGGGAATAGCACACCTGGATTCAGTTGGAGCTTTGCCCCCTTTTGGAGCATATTATGCATAAGAGCCAAGTGATTTTTATTACATTATGAATGATTGAGCGATGGTGTGAAGAGCCGCGTGTTTGTCTTCAGACGGCAAGTGTGGCAGAGTAGTGAGCATGTGAGCTACGTGAATCATGGAGCCTGGAGCAAACCTGATTCTTGGATACATAGTGGAGCATGGATTTTCCAAGTTGTCAAGGTTTTGATTTAGTGTTCCGGCTGATCCAAATTTGTTTGGTGGTCGTTTTGTTGCAGAAACATCTTGACAACTGTGTTATCATTGTTGATTGTAAGAAAAGTGGAATCCAACGACTGTATTATAGACTTGCTCTAGCATATTCGTGAATTGTTGACTGAATGAAGCATATAGGTGAGGAGTCAATCCTATATATGCATGAGGAAGTCAAAGGCCTGGAATCCTAGGAGTTTTCGTGTAGATGAGTTGAGTTTATTAGTAGCATGCAAAGTATTTATGGGACGACAAAGGAAAATTAAACAGTTCCTGAGAGAACTGAAACATCTATGGGAATCCGCAAATAAATATGAAATTTTTGTGGTAGAAGAATCTATACATAAATATCAAAATGCATAATTGAACTAGATCAATTAATAATTTCAGGAAACTAGCGCAATATTGAAGCAATCAATGTCAGTTGTTAGTTCTTCCAACATTCTCATGTAAATATTTAAAACTTTGGGAAATTAAAATGGATGGACTACTTGGTTCAGTGTATTTATGGAAATTTGTCCAAGAAACTTCTATGAATTTTGATGATAAGTGTAAAAGTGCATTAGAATTACTTCTCATTATATCAGCTCTAGATGAAAACATTTTGTCTAGTATTTTGTATGAATATGGTGAAATATGCAATGAAAAAATGTTTTGGGATATTCTTGAGATGAAGTATCACATGAAGTGGAGTGAGAAAGCTCAATTTGATGAAGGTGTTGTTAAAAATGGTGCTTATGTTGAAAGCATCATAACTATGATCAAGACTGAAAGTATGTATGTAGCTGATAATAGAGTAGCATGTGAGGAAGCTATGTGTGATGGAGAGAGTTATGAAATCAAATTTGATGAGAATTATGTATCTCATGAAGAATGGTTCAATCTAATGAATGAAAAGCATCTTATTGATGAGTTGTTATTTGGTGAGAAGAGATGCCTATCTCCATACACAAATCAAATGCAGGACAACATGTTTGCAACAATAGAGTTGATTAAAGAGGTGGAAGACATGAAACAACCAACTATGAAAACAGAGAAAGATGAAGGAAGGAAAACTCTCTTAAAAGAGCAGGAAGACAAGAATCAATATGGTTCTTTTTATGATCTTTTATATAAATTTAACATTGTTTTTAAGTGTGTAGATATTGAGAGTCAATAAGAAGCAATAAAACTTGAAGAAAATGCAAGGATTAAGGACAAGTATAAATCTTAAGAGCTTGCAACAATATTGAATACAAAGAATGTTAGCCCGAAATCAAGATCAAGAAAAAAGGAGAAGCTTCGCCACTATATCATGGAAAGAAAGCTGAAGATGAAGTTACACCAACAAATGAGCAAGGATTGACCCTTTAACAAGAAGGAAAAAATGAAACCTTTGTTATCAAGTTTTTTTTATATACCATTGTAAGCCTAGCTAAGACCGAGACGAACAGGAAAGTTAGTATTTAGGCTGTGATTAAGGGGAGGTGTTAAAATATTAATCACGACGTCATCCATGACTATTCATATGACGATGAGTCATCAATGTCAGTTGGCGGGGAGTCGACAGGAGTCGGCTGGATTTAGGGAAACAATAATGATAATCGGTGAATCATTGTAGAATCTACAGTTGTCTGCTTGTATAAAGGGTCATATGTTGAATGCAATGAGCAAGCTCTTTTGAGGAGTCTTCATATTTCTGATACAGTATGTGATATTCAACTTTCGAGAGACCCTTGTAGATGCATGAGATGACATAAAGTTACCTATTCTTTAGCAAAGTTTTCAATGGAATTTATAATAATCTATGACATATGATGTACAAAATTAACTATAGATTAGGTTATTTAAAGAATAGGTCTATAAATAAAAATATGAGGATATGTGTGATATATTTATCATACTTAAACATAAATATTTTAGTGATGGAAAACATTATTATTTTTTTTAAATATATTTTTTTGATTTGGGAATTAGATGAGTATTAAATTATAATGTATATTATTTTGTATAAAAAAATAGATGTTGGTTGAAAAACATATATAATAAAGAGATTGATTTCCATTTTATTATAAAAAAATTAATTTTTAAATAGACTTTGTTAGAATACAATGGGTCAATATCATAGTTTACTAATAGCACATGGTCAAAAAACCTCAACTCATGTTCATATGGAACGTGTTTACATAACATTTTTTTAATTAATCAAGTTGTCGGCAGGAGTCGACTATATTTAGGGAAACAGTAATGATAATTGGTGAATTGTTGTAGAATCTACGGTTGTTTTCTTGTATAAAGAGTCATATGTTGAATGCAATGAGCAAGCTCTTTTTAGGAGTCATCTTATTTCTTATACGGTATGCGATATTCAACGTTCGAGAGACCCTTCTAGATGCATGAGATGACATAAAGTTACCTATTCTTTAGCAAGGTTGCCAAAGGAATTTATAATAATCTATGACATATGATGTACAAAATTAACTATAGATTAGGTTATTTAAAGAATAGTTCTGTAAATCAAAATATGAGGATATGTGTGGTATATTTATCATATTTAAACAGAGATATTTTAGTGGTGGAAAATTTTATTATTTTTTTTAAATATAACTTTTTGATTTGGGAATTAGATGAGTATTAAATTATAATGTTTATTATTTAATATAATATAAAAAAAATAGATGTTGTTAGTTGAAAAACATATATAATAAAGAGATTGATTTCCATTTTATTATAAAAAATAATAATTTGTAAATAGACTTTGTTAAAATACAGTGGGTCAATATCATAGTTTACTAATAGCACATGGTCAAAAAAAGCTTAACTCATGCTCATATGGAAGATGTTTACATTATAAGTTTTTAATTAATCGAGTTGTCTGCAGGAGTCGGCTAGATTTAAGGAAACAATAGTGATAATCGGTGAATCATTGTAGAATCTACAGTTGTCTGCTTGTATAAAGGGTCATACATTGAATGCAATGAGAAAGCTCTTTTTAGGAGTCTTCATATTTCTGATACGGTATGCAATATTCATGTTTTGAGAGACCCCCCTTCTACATGCATGAGATGACATAAAGTTACCTATTCTTTAGCAAGGTTGTCAATGGAATTTATAACAATCTATTATGTACAAAAGAAACTATAAATTAGGTTATTTAAAGAATAGGGTTGTAAATCAAAATATGAGGATATGTGTGGCATATTTATCATATTTAAAGAGAAATATTTTAGTGATGGGAAATTTTATTATTTTTTTTAAACAGAATTTTTTGATTTGGGAATTAGATGAGTATTAAATTATAGTGTTTATTATTTTGTATAATATAAAAAAATAGATGTTGCTAGTTGAAAAACATATATAATAAAGAGATTGAATTCCATTTTATTATAAAAAATAATAATTTGTAAATAGGATTTGTTACAATACAATGGGTCAATATCATAGTTTACTAATAGCACATGGTCAAAAAAACCTTAACTCATGTTCATATGTAACGTGTTTACATTAGAGTTTTTTAATTAATCAAGTTAATTAAAAATCAAAAGGAGATAACTACTTTTCAGACAAAACACAATCTTTGATTTATGACTATTTTTCCAAGAAAGTTAAATTCTTACCATTTATCTAATAACTGCTAATAATTGGTGAATCACAATCTTTGATTTATGACTATGTTTCCAAGAAAGTTAAATTCTTACCATTTATCTAATAACTGCTAATAATTGGTGAATCACAATCTTTGATTTATGACTATTTTTCCAAGAAAGTTAAATTCTTACCATTTATCTAATAACTGCTAATAATTGGTGAATCATTGTAGAATCTATGGTTGTCTGCTTGTATAAAGGGTCATATGTTGAATGCAATGAGTAAATTCTTTTGAGGAGTCTTCATATTTCTAATACGGTATGCAATATTCAGCTTTCGAGAGACCCTTCTAGATGCATGAGATGACATAAAGTTACCTATTCTTTAGCAAGGTTGTCAATGGAATTTATAATAATCTATGACATATGATGTACAAAAGAAACTATAGATTAGGTTATTTAAAGAATAGGTTTGTAAATCAAAATATGAGGATATGTGTGGTATATTTATCATATTTAAAGAGAAATATTTCAGTGATGGAAAATTTTATTATTATTTTTTTTAAATAGAATCTTTTGATTTGGAAATTAGATGAGTATTAAATTATAATGTTTATTATTTTGTATAATATAAAAAAATAGATGTTGTTAGTTGAAAAACATATATAATAAAGAGATTGATTTCCATTTTATTATAAAAAATAATAATTTGTAAATAGACTTTGTTAGAATACAATGGGTCAATATCATAGTTTACTAATAGCACATGGTCAAAAAAACCTTAACTCATGTTCATATGTAACGTGTTTACATTACAGTTTTTAATTAATCAAGTTCATTAAAAATCAAAAGGAGATAACTACTTTTCAGATAAAACACCATCTTTGATTTATGACTATTTTTCTAAGAAAGTTAAATTACTACCATCTATCTAGTAACTGATAATAATTAAATTAAAATTATGGAACCCCTATTTCAAAATAGACATGCCTAAAATTGAAAAGTGTATTTTGGAAGTGTCTAAAATAGACATGCCTAAAATTATGGAGCCCCTATTTCAAAATAGACATAACTAAAATTGAGAAGTGTATATTTTGAAAAAATATTTACACATATCTAATATATATGATTCCATTCCAAACATAAACATAAGCAACAATGTGATAGCTCTATAATTCACAATATTATATTGAATATCATATAATTTATAGTGTAATTGGATATATAAATGAATACATAAATTTTCACAATTTACTATTCTAATATAAAACTATATATTTTATTCTAGTCCATAATTGTATTAGCAAAATTTAGGATTAAAAACATTAAAAAAAATTAAGACTTTTTTATTAAGAATAAAAACATATTTAAAAAACTTTTAATGGTTTTTTTATTAAGAATAAAAACATCTTTAAAAAAACATTTAATGGTTTTTTATTATAAATATTGATTACATTTTTTGAAATATTGAATTTTAAACAATCAAACTCTCTTTGTAACTCACTATTGAATTTTAAACAACCAATTTTTCTTGGAACTCAAACTTGATAACCATGGTTTTATATAGCCTCTTCCAGGTCCGGAATATGAAGATCGTATTAGTTGAATTATTAAGAACTAGGAACTATGGATAGAGGTATGCGTTCTAATCCTTAACATACTAATTTTTAGGGATTGATGGAAACTGCGACCGTCAGCCGCCTTGTGTACAACGTACTTCGAATTTCTATATTTCACTGTCATGATTCAATAGAATCTACAAAACCCGTCAATTGTTTCCTGTGTCTCTTATGATTCTGTGTTATTAAATTCTATGAAATATAGTTTCATTCTACATTTATGGTTTGGTTGTGTTAAATTCCATGAAATATAGTAAGAATATTCGTATAGTAAGGATTTGCGCTATAAGATATGATCTTAGTACTGAAAAATATAAGTGCTTGAAATTTGATTTTTGTTTGTTCTCAAAGGTGGTGATTGGGCCATACATTCAAATCGCTGCGGCAGGCTGTCCTTCAGTCAATGAACATCCTTTTGGAAGTGGAAACAAAGATAAACCTTTTACAAGGTCTCATTAGATTCATGAACATTTTCTCTTTAACCGGTCTCATCAATTTCATCAACATTTTTAAACGGCCATGATGCGATGGTGAAAATGCAAAGTATAACAACTAACTTAATTAATTAGGTTGATAGGCGTCTCTCTATGCGATTTGGGCATTTTAATATTTTTTTCAAATTACAGATTTTGATTAGATGGTTTAAATTAAAACATGCGAACATATTTTTATGGTTGCCATTACAGGAGTGGATGGAATTCACATTATTAATTGACCTGCATGCTTAAATCACATGTTTAAATTAGAAATTTACCATATTATTTCTTAATTGTCACCTATCAAGATTAATAAGAAGTATGCAAACTTGTGGATCAAACGAAAAATGTAATGGATCAATTTGTAAAGTAAATCAAAGTATAGCTATAATGGAGGAATGGTAACAAAGAAATATATTTAGTTGTATGTATTTCTATTTCATTTCGAGGCACTTCCTCGCAAATCAGGGTTTTGTCTCTCGAATTCTAAACATGAAATTTCTTTTTTGAATTTTCTTCTTTTCCTATTTGGGGCTCATGGAGCTTAAACCTTCTTTTTGACTGTGTTTCAACTTACGGGGTTCAGACAACTTGGTATCGGGATCGTTCTCCGATTATGTTGGACAAAACAACTATTCCAATGAGTGTGATAACTTGAACATAGAATTTTATGAAGTTTAACATTATGGTTAATATTGATTTTTCAATGGAAACTTACTTTTGTTCAGTGTAATTGTGCAATTGATGATGACTCAGTTCCAACCTAATTGAGGCACCAACCTCAATGATGAATAGGCTCCAGTCTGCTCTAGTCTCCAATTTCATTAAGGCACCAACTTCAATGATGAGTGGGCTCCAACCTAATTGAGGCTCCAACCTTAGTGGAGGCACCCACTTCCTTATTCAACTCCTTGTAGACCTCTATTTCATATCATTTTCAAACTAGATCCATAGTCATCATTTATAAATTTCAATCATTGAATCACAAGTACAATCTACAACCTGAAAATATTGCCATTGCACTCTCTATCACAATTTTCAACCACAATCACTGTCATAACCTACAACCATTGCCACTACATTCATTGTTACTACCTGTAATCACTAACACTGCAATCACAGACACAAACCGTTATATCAATCGTTGTTACTAGTTGTCATATTGTTGCCCATACTTTGCTCCAACTAGTTCATCAATATGATCTCAAAAACTCCTTCTTGAACCCCATTTTTACTATAGATCCAAAATGACTATATCCCACCCGTGAACCCTAAAAACCAAGTAATGGATACTTTAATTATAAAAAATATATCAAAAATGAAGTTCATGCCTTTGGATGCAACCATCTGAGATCCCTAATCATGGAGCTTCTTCTAAAATGCAATTTGGACCAATAATGAGACTATAAACTCATAAAAACCATATCAAACTATATAATACATTAATGGTTCTACATATTTGCCCTTGTTGGGTACTCTTCTACAAAATGTTCAAACTTCAGTTCTAGAATGTACATTGTTGGCCTACTAACTATCCAACAAAATAAACTATATGGTGTTTTTAAAAACTAAATATGACATGACAATTGTTTAGGCTCGAACCTAGGTATCAGCAAGCACAACAAAAACTCCAAGCCAAGCATGCTACATAATGGTCCTTACTCAACCATCTCCTCATATCATAACATAGTTATGTTTTGGTTCAATGACAAGCGTGGCACAAGCAACATGTCAATGCACATTTCAAATTTTGGAAAATACTATGTATTATATATAATGAACATACCATCAATCAACATGGCCCATCCTTTGTGGCTTCTTGTTGTGTTGTTACTTCTATATGTGGTAGCCTCCATGGGGATGAGTCATCGTGTTGGGGATGCAATGTTACACCCTGTCCATGTGGGGTGGACTCACTCTCTAAAGTTCGTAGTTTTATGACTCATGTATATTCCCTGTTTACTGTGGGATGAGTCATCATGTGAGGCTTGTAGTGTTAAGACTTTATATGCATACTCTCTTTCCACCATGCGCTAAGTCACCATTTGAGGCTTGTAGTGTTACAACTCATGTATACTCCCTGTCCACTATGGCTAAAGTTATCATGTGAGGATTATAGTGTTACAACTCATGTATACGCCATGTCGACCATGCAATACTTTCACACAAAGCCAAATAAAGCCTACATATTACGTTTTCATAGTAGACCTGAGAAACCAAAACAATAAAAAATTCATCCCTCACTTGCTCGATTCGAAACCAAGACCAATCAAATACCAACAAACTATAACAACCACAGAGTTTGTGATTTTAGTCATCATTTATGTGTTTGATCGAATGCTCAACCACACATATATATGTGTGTATGTACGTGTGTTTATTAATGTGGCCTTGGGGCTAATTTAGTCAACCATGGGTCGACGTCTTTGCCTTAAAGGCTATACTTTTCACCATATGATCATTGCATATGACCATACCCTCTAGTTCCAAACTTTGTGCCAAGGTCCATGTGACTATTCCACATGATTGGGTTGTTCGGGGTCCCTAGTCATCTGCATGATGTCATCATGCCACATGGCATCCCAGTAGGTGTCCCACATATCACCTACACTCAGACTTTTTTTTGGCTTGATGGGGTCTAACCCAGGTTCGGAGTTATTTAGCCAAACAAATCCCTATACTATTGGCCCTTTCGGCAATAGTCCATGGATCGTGGACTGAGGTCTCACCCGAAGCAATATGGGGGGATGCTGGAACCAAGTTTTCGCACCCTTGAGATGTTTGAGGGGTTGATTTAATCCCACTGTGAATATCTTTGCACAGGTCACCTCGCGCACTTTCCTGACTTGCGAGGCCCTCATGCCCTGTTATACTCGACTTTGCGCAGCCCTAATCAAGGGCTGAGGAGCTTTCGCGGTGCTAAAGAAGCGATCTACGCTATTTCCCCAAGTTACATCGTGGATCTTACTTATCTTCTCATAACAATTAGTTATCCTTGTGTAAATAGATACTTTATATTATATTCACTTATTCAACACATTCATATAAGTTCGAGCAGCAAATAAATAGTAAACTTGTAATTCATACCCAATATACTTCAATGCATAAAACAGGAAAAGATACACAAAGATATTGTAAAACCTCTCTTTATTAATGCTTCAATCGGTTACAGACTCAACCTACCATGCGCACTCAACTGCATGGGTCAACGTACTCAGCTGTGGACTACTAGGCCTTTGCGCACTCAGCTACAGAGCCTTCTCCTACTCTACTACCCAAAGACTTGTCTTTACACTTAGACTCAATGCTTCATCATTAGATCCTCTATGGATCGATTCATTCTCTTTACACTTAGATCCTTTCTCTATTTATACAATCCCATGGTCCGCGGACAATGGGTAGAACTCTCAAGCCGACATTACATTACAAAAGTAAGGGTGGACAACCCTATGACTTAATTACAACTTAGCGCTCTGTGCCCACAAATCGCGAAGTCTTTACATTGGACTTAGTCAAAACGTGGGCTTTAAGCCCCAAAACTTGCCTTAGGGGGATCCCATGTCCAACAGGCCCCCAACACAAACATTGTGACTCGCCCTCGAGTCACCCTGTCGGTGTGGAGATCTTCGCACAGAGAACTTCCAACTCTGCTCGAACTACTGCAAAGTCGATAGCGCACTAAGAGGCTGCCTGTTGTATCTCCTGGACGCACTATTCGGAGACCGTGGTGTCTGAAATTCTTTCCTGTATCTACTCTTGCATCCCCTACATCTATTTATAGTCCCGCGCCTCCTTTCAGCTACCTAGAACGCTAAGACTGTGCTTCTGTTGGCTAGTCAGATAGTCGGGCCACCCGTGTATGGCTTCAGCCGACTGCCATTCACTTTCCCTAGGAAAGGTTCTCCATTTAGCTTTACCATCTACACCACACCTCCATTTGTGACCTCCTTAATAACATACAGTCCCAACCAATGCATTCTGAACTTTCCCGGAAATTTATCAAACTTACTATCATATAGTAACACCAAATCATTCACCTTGAAGGTGCGCAACTTAATATGTCGATCGTGCCATGCCTTTTCCTACTGCTTTTGTACCTACTAATGGAATCCAGCCAAAAAGCATTCCTCTTCGAGTTCCTCCAACTGCACGAGCCTCTCTTCCAGGGCTTTACGGTCCGTCATACTTGTGAGCACTGCTATGCGTAGACTAGGCATGATATACTCCATTGGCATTACAACTTCCACTCCATAGACCAACTGGAAAGGTGTCTGTCCCATCAGTTTCTTGCATGGCGTCCTATAAGCGCACAAAATTATTGGTACGCGCAGGTCCTAATCATTTCGCTGTGCATTATATACCCTATTCAATGCTTCACATACTTCGTTAAATTATTTTGCATGGGTAGCCTTCTGCGCACTCATTCTTTCCACCCTCCGTCATTCCAACTCGAGGGATCTTTCGCGCAATTGCATCCCCAACACATGCTTATTGACCGTGTTCCCCAACACGAAGTCCAAGTGCATCCATTCAGTTTGTTTACCATTTTCCTGTACCCACCTAGACGGATGCGTGTGCGGACCATCCCATACATTATATTTATCTGTTAGTGGCATCTTAGGCTTCCAAAAACACATGCGCATCATTCTCCTTCATTTTTGCTAGTCCTAAAATCTTCCTTAGTGTGTACCCCACCACCTCGTGGGTGTAGTGCAGTACCCACTTCAAAGCCTCGAAACGTTGTTGTTTTGGCACCTCCCTTTCAAATCTATCCAAGAAAGCATCTACCTCACTTAACCCATCATAAGTAGGAAGATCCCTCACTTCCGTCGATATGCAACGCAGCAATCTTATCATCATATTATAGTTTAGTGTGGTCACCTCGTGCAACCAGTTCTGCCATCGCTCTATCTCTCCATCCGAATCCAACGTACAAGAGCTTTTGCTCTCCCATGAGATCTGCCCATCCGCAATGGGATTTACCTAGTCTTTCTCTTACACGATTATCTTGTAGATGCAGTCCAAATCGTCATCACTTTCATAGTCACGCATCGGCTCTCTGTATCGGGATCCTTCTATAGGGTCCAAAGGTAGGACTACGTCCAGAGACTTTTTCTCAAAAATCATCTTTCACTTCTTCAGATTAATCACTCCATTCATGTCAGTGGCCCAATCGATTCCTAAGAGCATGGGGTAGGGATTACTGTCATCAACAATCTCTATCACTTCAAAGTCTGCTAGTGTGCTTGCCCCTTCTATATCCATGGTGATTCCCTGCAATATGCCCATAGGTATTATCTTTTGTTGGTTTGCCATTCGCAGTTGGATAGGAGACCATTGTAATGTAGGCCTTCCCATGCGCTCCCATGTCTACTTCGGCAGAACGTTCGTGTCCGATTCTAAATCCAGAATTACCTGGTCTATCTCATATTCTCCAATCTGCACGGACAACCTCACTTATCTTCCCGTCCTCGTCGCATGCTTTCCAATTTTCTGGAATACGCACGACTCTCTTGACATGGTCCCAACACATTTTTTAATGAGTTCCTGCAATCCCTTTACAGCCTTATTGTCACCGCAGTAGCTTCATGCATGTTTCTAGGAACGTCGTAAGCATAGATGGGTCCATTTTCGGCTCCGATCTATCTTTTCTTCCTGAAGTGGAGGCATCAGCGAAGCTCTTCTTAGCTTCCATAAAGGTTTCCTTAGCACACTCCAAATCAATCTCTGCTTCTTTCGCTAGAGCCTTGCGAACCCAAGTATTATCTTTGGGTTGTTTACCTTTATCATCTCCTATCGTAATTCCACTTCAGAGCACAATTTTCACATTTGGATCTTCCTTGCCCGTCTCAGACCTCATCATCTACAGGTTTGGAGTCGAGGGAGGTTGGAGCGCTTCCTTGTCGCACAACCTAGCTATCAACGTAGGATAGTCCTTCGTCTCGTGATCAAACAAGGTACAATACAAACATGATGGGTGTGTTAGATTCGTACAATCATGGGCATAATGTCTTGGACCTCTACAATTGTAGCATATCAGTTGTTCGCGACCTCTTCCAGACCCTCCTCCACCTTGGCCTCGTCCACGCCCCTAAAATCCGGTTCGAGCCACTCCTGCGTTTTGGTCAAGGGACCACGTTTCGGCCTGAACTCTATAGGTGGGAGTCATATCCATCATCAGCTCATAGCTTCTATAGGTGCGCTCATCATGTCCATCTGATCTACAAAAATTACAGAACAACTGTTGCGAATTTTGTGTGTACTTCTGTAACAAATGGCAGTTATCCGTAGCATGATTTTCTCCTACTTGACAAATCGCGCACCTTAATGCAGGTGTCGCGCTAGATCCTGCTTGTGCCTCTGGTCTTGACAGCATCGACCCTCCTCCTGCGAGGTAATTCAAAAACATAGGGCAATGGTCGTTATCATGACCTTGACCCTTGTACTTTATGCACCATACTTCTTTGCACAATTCCTAATGAGCTGTCCTGTCTTGTTTCAGACTATGCATCTCAAGGCATAGGTTTTTCAACTACACATGGATTTGTTGAACTCCCAGGTTAGGGTCTTGTATTGGGGTCTCATGTAGCCTCATCGCGATCTACAAGGCCTCTTCCTGGGTTGTTAACCTTTGTTGTGACAATGCATTCCTCAAATGCGGCGTCAGCGATGCTATAAACCATTCGCGGTGCTGTCCATCCATCAGAGTCATATTAGCTTCATTGATTCTGCACTTCAGTCTCTGATCCAACTTCCATGGAGTCTCGTCTGGTAGCATTGTGATCTCTTTAAATCTGGTTATCAACTATGCCTCTGACTTCGTCCTGCTAAATTCTCTGTTCAACGAAATTTGGATATCCTCGATCCCCACTTTCGGATTGTCATTAGAATGCTTAATATACCAGGTCAACATGCGATCCTGTAGAGTGCTGACCAACATCGCTTTCTTTATATTCTCATCTGTAACTCCCAACACTTCCCATACAACTTTTATCACGAACCAAAATTGGTTCGGATCTTTATTTCCTACTCCCTTGAACACATGCAACTTTATCGAGCTTGCCATATTGACTCGCGGTGGTGGCGGAGGTGGTACGGGAAAAGATGGAGGTGAAGGCAGTGAAGCTGGTGGTGGTGTGGGTGGGGGTGGTATGCGTGGAATCCTCTATCTTATCAAATTGATCGCACTTCTTGGTGAGACCTTCGCGAGCTCTTCCTCATCTCCTCGTGGAGGTGAAATCAAAGGGCTATTCTCTGGTCCCTTACTTCCTTCGTTTCTATAGGTTTTTCCACTTCACATGGCTCCAAAAATCAAGGTAATTAGATAACCCTCTCTTCACACAATAACATTTTAAACCACGTATTCAGAGACTTTATGTACTTACCTTGCGGTCCATTGAGAAAGCTTCGCTCAGCCTCGCTATAGCTAACTGAAGTATCTACCACGAAATTAGTATTGAATCCTCCTATAATCTGATCGAGCCAGTGATCAATAGTGCGTGCAATCTTATCCTATGATGCTTCCAATCTATGCACCAACTCTAGGGTCTACACAATAGGATTGTCGAGTTTCCACCTTCCTTGCCTATCTGCTAGCTTCGCAATCCACTCGTACAACTCAGTAGGGAAAGATGCGAAGAAAATTTTGTGGATCTCTATGCATAGGTTATAGTCTAACCACTCTTCCTTTGGTAGTTGCAAATTCCTGTTCTCCTGCACTGTGAACTCGTGAATTCTCCTGTCCAACCAACCTTCAATTTCTTTCTTAGTTGGATTCTAATGATACGACATCAAACATCTCTATGCAAATTCTAGTCTCAGCAATGAAACCATTTGTTGGCTTGATGGGACCTGACCCAAGTTAGGAGTTATTTAGCCAAACAAATCCCTATACTACTGGCCCTTTCGGCAACAGTCTGCGGAGCACAGACTGAGGTATCACCCAAAGCAGTATGGGGGGATACTGGAACTAAGTTTTCACACCCTTGATATGTCTGAGGGGTCGATTTACTCTGACTGTGAATATCTTTGCACACTTTCCTGACCTGCGAGGCCTCAAATATTTGCTATTTCCCAAAGTTACAGCACAGATCTTACTTATCTTCTTATAGCAATTAGTTATCCTCGCATAAACATATACTTTATATTAAATTCACTTATTCAGCACATTCATATAAGTTCCGGCAGAAAATAACAATAAACTTGCAATTCATACCTAATATACTTTAATGCATAAAACAGGAAAAGATACATAGAAATAGTGTAAAAATTCTCTTTATTAATGCTTCAATTAGTTATAGACACAACCTTCCCTACGCACTCAGCTGCAAGGGTCCGTGCACTCAATTGTAGACTACTAGGCTTCTGCGCACTCAGCTGCAGAGCCTTCTCCTACTCTACTACCCAAAGTCTCAACTTTACACTTCGACTCAATGCTTCATCATTAGATCCTCTATGGATCGATTTATTCTCTTTACTCTTAGAGCCTCGCTCTATTTATACAATCCCATGGTCTGCGGACCATGGGTAGAACTCTCAAGCCGATATTACATTACAAAAGTAAGGGCGGACAACCCTATGACTTAATTACAACTTTGCACTCCATGCCCACAAATCACAGAGTCTTTACATTGGACTTACTAAAAACTTGGGCTTTAAGCCCCAAAACTTGCCTTGGGAGGATCTCGTGCCCAACACTCTTCACTGATCAAAACTTGCCAAAATTGTCTGTCGCATGGTAGCGTCAAGTGTCACCATGTCACTCATGGTGACGTCTTCAACTGACCTTTTATGCTGATTGTACTCACAACATCATTTGATCCTACCATGATGTGCTACATGTTAATGCATGATTGGTCCATAATGGCAAGGCTAAATACATAAGTGTTCAAGTGTCATCATTATTTTGGGTGAAGGTGACATGTTAAACGTCATGCAACTCATAACATCATCCATCATCCAACTTTTCATTCAATTTCTAGAGTCATCCAAGTAAAGACGCACACACTTTAATCAGTTAAATTCTATGCATGTTTTGTTGAGATCTCTTGTAGAGGAGATCAATGAACCCTGGATGCACCCGAAAGGGGCACATTCTTTAACACATTAAAAATGTGGGGTTTTTCACTATAGTATTGAACCCATAATTAATACTAAAATTTAAAACATCCATAACATCTCATTATGGAGAATGCTTTTTGAGAAGGATATAGCGTTAGAAAGGTATCGATGAGATCTATACAACTGTACCATGTATAGGAAATTAGCACAACATAACTATATCAAAAAATCAAATAGCTTCAAGGTCCTTTAACTTGACTTGACGAGATCATGTACGAGACCTAGTTTTCATACTAATTCATTGAGGGTATTGTTGTTTCCTTAGGCATAAGAAATAGTACTATTTTGTCTTGGATAACCATTTGACATCAATGAAATCTTGTTGTCATCAATGACAATGCTATGTGAAATAGAATTTAGACGTGAGCTATATCAATCATTCATATTTTTGTGATCTTCATGGTGAGGATGGCTTCAACCAAATACAAGACCAAGGAAAGGTATGGTCATTCCATAGAAATAGAAAACAAATTGTAATTATACTTAACAAAAGAGAATGTAGGGAAACTTACATCAATCTCACAGAATCACTCAAAAATACGGTCAACTAGTGATGACATGCATGACAACGAGAATCATTTTGTTAAGCTAAATCATGGAAATAATTCTACTTCTACACCTAGGAGATAGACATTATGAAAAGTGAACTGAGGTCAAGAAATTTACTTAATGAAGTCAATAATTCACAATAATTGTCAAGTAAGGCGTGAAATGAAAATGGAAACATAGTTGAGAAACAAGTCAAGCTCATAGTGTAAGCTAATGTAAATACAACTACATTCAAGTGGTAAAAAGGGTTAAGCATATCTAACACTAAAAATTCAACTGAGGAAATCATAAATAATATAAAATGAAAAATCTATTGATGGGACTTTATCTAAAAATTTTGATGTTCTCCAAGTCTGAATATTAGGGATTAGTTGAGGCCTTAGCCAAACTATGATCACGAAGCACACCTCTAAAATCATTATCGAAAAGGGAGGTATTTTATTAAACTCAATAAGCAACCTAATATTTTGATAAACCTAATAGGACATGTGAACAACTCCTAGCTTATATATACTTGAATTCACAAAATCACCTTTACCATGGAATGTGGTTCTTTAGGGTGGGCACTGATGTAGTTTTTTGCAAGATAAAAGTCCCCTTACCTTTAAAAATTACACACTTAGAGGAAAGAATTTAGCTAAACCTATCCATGGGAAGTAAATGATGGCCATATTACATGTAGTAATGAAATGTTTGTGTTACCTAATAGTACTTCACTTCAAGGTTAAATTAAAATCATGATAGTCTAAAGTACTTCCTAAATAACAACTATCTTTGCAACAAATACAAAAATGGGTCATAGAGACGTTAGGTTATTACTTTGAAATTAATTTTTAAAATGAAAATAAAATGTGATGCTAGACCCACTTGTAAGAAAAAAAAGAATAAATTGAGCCCTTAATTCATGTTATGTCCACTCTACAAGTTAGGTGGGTGCAAGAATCAAGCATAAAACAGAAGTAGGAATGCGTGAAAACTTGTTCGAAAACTAAAACAAAACATTAGTGCACCAGATAATTTTATATGGAACAATGATTATCTTTGGTAATAAATATCACTAGTATATTTATCTAATATTTCCCAACCCAAACAAATGCACATGTTATCCCATGTAGAATTTTGACGAATTTTTGATTAGTTGATAAGAACAATCTCAAGAAACACTTTGTTTTCTTACAAGAACACTATTTCTCTACTCAATTTGTAGCTAAATAAGGAATAAAACCAAAACACAATCACACAATTAAAGACACTAATTTTTTTATAATGAAGCCAACTAGGAAACCCTTTGCTCGATGAGAATTTTATTGATAGCAAAAACTAAGCAATTGATCTCTCAAAAAAATACAATTGTTTCAATATTAAAGGCACACTTATCTTTACTTCTTGATCTAATATTGAAACCCTTACAAGACTATTGAACTTTGTTTCCCTCTCCCAACCTGTGAACAATATTTTCTTGGCACACCTTTCTCTCACAATATCCATGCACAAACGTGTGCTTCCTATTGCTCTGTCTCACCAACTTGTGCTCACCAAAACAATAATTAAACTTGTGCCTTCATTACTCCTTTTAAAGGTAATTCAAATGGTTAAAACTAGTGAGTTTTCTAATTAAGGAATTGTGTAGATTTTCCTGCAGATTCACAAGCTCATGCAATTTACTAAAGCACAGGGCAATAATATACTTCTACCTTCAACCAGTAGAAACCAATAGATCGATGAAAACAATACGCATAAGAAGAAGATAAATCAATGGCACATAACACAATAAGTTTCTCTGGGGAAAGCCACTGCTCAAAACCCTACCTATTTGTACTGGATTAATCAGAAATATGAGTGGATATACAAAGCTTGTTCTCACAAGAATAATTCCACACAAGTATGCTCAACTCTCTGCCTCACAAGCTCGCTCTTAGCCAACACTTATCCAATTTCCACTGCCAGCCAAGCCCATATTTCCTTGAGAAATTCCTAGCATGAATAGCTTGTATTTAAAGGGAATTCATGCTTCCAAAACTTCACAATCCTAATTAGGTCATCTTCCTGATTTCATGCATGATATTTACAACTTAGTAAATCATACAACTAATAGTACTATGTCCCTACACTGTATCTCAACTGGGTCTTTCTTAGAACTGACATGCGTGAGTTTATGATGAGTGAATCTTCAGTTATTTGGAGTAGCACTTGTGGATGCACCATTGCACTAACTAATTGCTAATTCTCTACTAGTTCAACAAATAGTTAGAACTAGTTTAACTGACTATAACTCAATAAACTAAGTTATCTAATCAAACTAAATTTAAACTCATACTGGATGCCTTAGGGAGAACATATACATGACTTCCAAAATACCGCCAACTCGAAAATCCTAAGATAATTAATTTAATTAAACTTAAGTAACTATTTACAAGTTGCTATGAGAACAGAATTCGATTTTAATTGTCAGTTTAAATTCAACGACAAATTTAAACTGGAATTTATTTTTGCCATTTCTCAACAAATTGAACTGGAGCTTTTCTATTTAACAAACGTCAATAGAACTAGTTAATCAAATCATCCTATAATTAAGGAGGCTAACTCCACTTAAGTTTTCAGTACCCAATTCAACTCACACTAGAATATCAATACTCGACATTCAAATTCAATAGATAGGTTAACTACCTCATGTACTCCTAACTTTTTAGGGAAACTCTTAAATTTTAGGAACTCGACCATGCACAAAAAGGAACTCGATTTTGACTCCTTCAATAATGCACAAATCAAGGAACCACCTTTCTCCCTAATTTCAAGACTCCCTCTTAGCAAGGTGTTCCTTGAAGAACCTCTTCCACTTGGATCTATCTTCAACTATACCAATTTCACTGCCACTATAGCTACTCCCTTTGTTTTCTTCTGCAGAACCTTCTTTGAAGACTTATTCTTTCCCACCATTCTCTACGAGTCCACAACTTTAGTCATAAATTCCATGTAACTTGTGTATCTTTGTGGATTCTTCTTGATGTTGGGAGACTCAAATCTCTTATGATTTCCCTTAGCCAAATCCTCTTCCTACTTGGATCGAACTCTCCCTATAATGGAAGTCTCTAACTAAGTAGTTACCTCCAGTCGCCCTGGGCTATGGTCCTCGTCATATTCATCTTGTTGGTCAACCTAACTACCAACTAGCTTAGACTGAGACTGAAATACTGGTTGAGGCTCCATCTTGATATCTCTATCCTACTCTCGCTTAACCATCACTTCTCTACTCTATGCACTACCTTCATTACTGCTCTAGGTTGCACCTGTCTCTACATACCAGTTTTAGAGATTCTTCATGCTCACACCTATCTTCTTCTTACATTGAGATGCTAAGTGTTGGAGGTACACATTACCTCTACTAAATATAAGATCATATCCCTTGTCCTCAAGGGTAGCTACAGAAAAAATATTTTGCCTCAATCCTGGAACATAAAGAACATATCTGAGATGAAGGGAATTACCTTAATCCCTCTTAAAGCTGACAATACCAAGTCCTCTAGTTGCATACTAACCATTATCTCCTAACTCAATCCTAACTTGCATGTCTTTCTCCTTCATGTGGTTGAAACTCTTGATTTTACCAATCATGTGGAAGGAAGCTCATGATTCAATATACCACATATTTCTATCTGATGAGCTTGCCATGCAAGCTATCACCAAGAAATCCTTCTCGAACTGGGAAAAAAGGTTATCTACCTCTGTTGATGCAGTTGCATGATCCTTCCAGACTCTCTTCTTACCAAGACACTTAGAAGCATAGTGTCCAAACTCATGGACATGAAAGAACTTGATCTTGATTATATTGTTCTTCTTGCCCTTCTGTCTACACTTAGTGTCTCCTTGGCTCTTCTTGCCCATGGCCTTGCTAATCTTGCCTGTCAGGTCATAGTTCTCCTCGTCCTCTATCATAACTTATCTCCCTTCTATCGTTCCTATTCATATCTCTTCCTGTATGTAGTGATTCCAAAACCTTTCCAAATTTGGAAAGTTCTCTCTCCCAATAACAACATCCTGGAACCCTTTCCACAACTTGTGAAATCCAAGTAAGGTAAAACTCATAAGATCATGATTAGATACAACTTCACCCACCCGACCTATTTCATCTCATACCTAACTGAACCTTGAAAAATATGGGACGAAGGGCTTATCATTGCTCATATAGATACTCCTCAAATTCTCCTTAAGAGCAACTGGTACTCTGATACAACTTCAAGATCGATTCATACATCTCATACGTTGTCTTATTCTTATGGATATGAGGCACTATATGATTTTTGACCCCTTCTAGAATAATCCTCTTTGCCTTGATATCATTCTTATTATGATGGGATAGTTGTTGGGGATCTTAAGGTTTTGCTATCGACTGCTTGATGTACTCTCCCAACCCATTATCTTCCAGCACTGTTGTGATCCTCCCTTTCCAAGCTATGAATTTCGATGCTCCCTCTAGATAATGATCCACTCTCAACTCGTGGTAAGCCATCCTGCTTCCCCTAATATCTTTATAAAAAATTTCCCACTAACAGTCTTGTAGTCCTTCACAAGAACTGTACTTAGGGCCTCTAAAATTGACTCTCTTAATAGACCTAATAGTCCTTTGTAGGTTTGCACATAAGTCTCCTTTTGACACCTACTGGCAACCCTCCTCAATTCTCTTAAGATGTCAAACATTGTCGAACCTGGACTATCACCCTATAAAATAAAGCAACTTAGAATGACATATATACCTCTTAAAGACTCCTTCTTCCAGTTTTTTGAAGCCCTTGTCCCATGCACTATTATTTTGGGATCTTGGCCCTGGTTAGGACTGTGTGTAGAGGCTGCTACAACCCTTCAACTTGGCCTCAAATTCATTGTAGAATTGTGTTATCCTCTCTTCTAATCAAGTCATATCTTTATGTTCCTTCTATGGTAATTCGACCATAGTTCCAACTGTTTTTAACGCCTAATGGCCCTCCAAAAACTTAGCCTCAAGAAATTGGCCTCCTTCCAATCCTCGCACATAACTGCTACATATTTCTTAAGATATTTAGCACTTGAAAACCTACATAGAAAAACCCTCAAGCATCTGTCAGCTTTTCCCTAAACTTGGTCTACCTCAAGGCACAAAAAAGACCTAGATTTCATATCCTTCTTCTCTTGAATAAACTCCTATAGTGGTTGTCGCTCTCTCAGGCAATATGGCCCTTCTCTATGAAGACTTTTCTCTTTTGATGTGCAATCTATATTCTGATACAAGCTCTGATACCATGTAAAATATCCACGAAATTCTGATCTGCTGATAAGAACAATCTTAAAAACACTTTATTTTCTTACAAGCAAATAATTTATCACCTCAATTTGCATCAAAAATTAGGAATATAAATAAAACAGAGTCACACAATTCAAGACGCAACTTTTTTTACACGGAACCCAACTGGGAAAACCCTTTGCTTGATAAGAATTTTATTGATAGAAAAACTAAGAAATTGATCTCTTACCAAAATACAACTATCTCAATTTGAAAGACGCACTTGTCTTTCTTGCATGATCTCATCTTGGAACCCTTGAAAGGCTATTGATATCTACTACCATCTACCAACCTGCTCACAAGCTTCTCTTGGCACACCTTCTCTCACAAGCTCCACGCACAAACTTGTGCTTTGTATTGCTTGGTCTCACCAACTCATGCTCACCAAAACAATGATTGAACTTATGCCTTTGTTACTCCTTTTAAATGAAATTCAAATGGTTAAAATTAGCGAGTTTTCTAATTAAGGAATTGAACTAGATATTTTCTAGTTAATAGAAGTCAACAGAACTAGTTAATTGGATCCTCCTAAAATTTAGGAGGCTAACTACACATAAGTTTCAGTTCCCAATTTAACTCACACTATAAGATCAAAACTCGACCTCCAACTTAAAAACATCAAGTAACTTCCTCATGCACTCCTAATTTTTATGGAAACTCCTAAATTTTAGGAACTCGACCATGAAGAAAAAGGAACTCGACCTGGACTCCTTGAATTAAGGTACAAATAAATGAATCAATTTTATCACTAATTTCAACATGCCATAGGTTTACTGAGTGACTTCTCTATGCATTTTATAGAAAGGTAGTGCAACACCTCCTTCCATAATCTAAAATGTACCAATTTATGGTACTTTATGGGTATCATCCTCCATCTAACACATCACCATTGAAAGGGAAACTCAAGTTTCAAGCAATGAAGTATCACATCAAACACCAATAAGAGGTTACCTAATTATTGAAGGACAACTTGGTATTAGCATAAAATAGAATGAAACAATAAGTAGATCAACATCATAGTGAAAGGCACTTTAAGATGGGGATTAGGTAGTTGTACTATAATCATACTAATATATGTCCCCCTAGAAAGAAAAAAGGCCAATAAATTAAAACCCTTGTATTATGGGCCTTATAAGTTGTTGTGGAGGACTAGTAGTATAGGTTACAAAGTGGTGTTTTCATCATATTCACATGTACATCTAATATTTCATGTTTCTTATTTAAAGTAGGTAATGAATGACAAGATATTATTTTAGATTATTTCACCAAAACTAGACGAGGATGAAAAATCATACTAGAACCTAAAACAAACATTGAAAAACATATCAAGAAACTATAAAATAGAGAAATTGTGGAGCATGTCATTATGTTGAAGACCCTATCAATAGAAAACATGACATCATAAGATGCATTCTACATACATAGGCTTCCTCAACTAATCAACATTGAGGGAAATGCTAGTTTGAAGTGGAGGGGTACATAAAATTCCTAACCATAACCCTCATGTATTGTTTTACACTAATCATAGTTATGCTAGCTTTTTATTACTACATTATATCCCTATTTATATTCTAAATATACATCGAGGAGAGAATTGGATTAATCACCTTATGTTGTGCATTTGATATATTATAAAGGGATTTTTCCCTCTTGAAGATAATTCTTATCCATTCACCGTTTCACTTGATTTGAGCATGTTATTATTGCATTATGTATTTTTTGTGTTTTTTTGGTTATTTGGTAGATAATATGACATAAGCCAATTGTCCAATATTTTCCACTATTAGTCCTTAAGGAGTCTCAACTATGTCTTGTCCTAATATTGTTAATTATCAGAAAAATACAAATTAAGTATTGTTTGATTGATCCACCTTGACCTAACCAATTACCTTACACTACACAAGATCATTAAAGAATGTAACTTAGTTAAATTAACTTTAGGATTTAGAGTTCTTAAACTATTTGATATATTTCCGTGCATTACATGTATTTCCATGCATTACATGTATCCATTCAAGTGCATGTTTAGGGATTTTGAATATGTGATTTTTCTCAGACGGTACCATTCCTCTTTCCCCTACATCCCGCATCAATGCACGAGGAAGCAAGAAATGTTTGATTTTAAATTGTTGAGTTTACAACTAGTATTCATCTTAAGCCAATATCACTATTTTATATTATGATATTTTTTTAGCCCCATAAAACGATTTTACTTTTGGGTGCATTTTAGATTCTCCCAGGATCAATCAAGGGAAGAATATAGTACCCTATCTATCCAAAGTAAGAAATTCCTCCTATTCTTACCCACAACCCCCCCCCCACCATAATGATCGAGAGAGAAAAATATAAAATTCTTAAATGATATACCTATGTTTGTTCCACAATTGTGGAAGGAAATATAGAAAGAAACTACGTCCTAAAAGAAAGGAAAGGACGTTACATTGATCTATGCTTAATGTTTGGATCACCTTATAATGTCAATGATCTTAGGTTTGTTTAAGATCCCATGAGTGATTCTCTCAAGGAAACACCATTCCGGTTGGTGCCAAAATGGTGTCACCTTACTCCAACTATATTGAAAGGTGATTCTAAGGTCATATTTCATCTCGATATAAATGATGTCGATGAAGTGCTGAAATGACAAATTGCGATAAATGTTTTAGTACCTCTTAACACTTTGAAAACAAGTATAATTTCCAATACCCATTTTTTACATAGAGGAATAACAATTTAGTTTCCAAAATGGTTCACCAAAGTATGAAAAATTTACCAAATGTAAAAAATGAAAAAGAAAAAAAATGGATTTTATGTATTGATAAGTATTCAATTTTTTTAAGAAATACTTTATTCAAAGAAGAAATGTGCATTTTACAACCCAGTATTAAGGAAATTGTAACACCCATTCCCATATCAACCATGAAAAGAAGAAAGATAAATTTTACTATGCATCTATTAGCCTATGTTGTTTCATTTACTTTACAAAAGATTTTGACATTATACCGAAGAGAAACCTTTGGGATAGTATGGAAGTGATTAAAGTAGCTCTTAAGTTTAGGGTTGTTGTAGCAAGATTACATGAGAACATTATTTCCAAATTTAGAAACACTAAGGGTTGGTTAGAAGAAATTAATTAAAATATTGGAGTGAAGCAAAGTTGTCCCTTGTTTCCTAACCTTTTTGACATGTACATTGGCAAGTTAGAAGATTATTTGGAAGAAGTAGTTTGCATTGGCCCAACTCTTGTTGGTATATTATCATTCATATTATTTATTCTAATGATATTGTTCTTATGGTGAGGAGTCCATATGATTCTTTTAAGAGACTGACAATGATCAAGGATTTCTAATCCAATATGGGTATTACTATTAATGTTGACAAAACAAAAGTCATGATAGTTAACTACAAAATGATCACCTATGATACTTTTGTGTATCACAACAACAACTTGGAGGAAGTTCCTTCATACAAATATCTTAGACTCAATTCTCATCATAAGCTCAACTGGAATTACAACATTAAGAAAAGGTTAAATTAGGAGTGGAAAGATTATTATGGGCTAGAAAATAATTGTTAATCAATGAAGCTTTGGATTTGGGATAATAAAAGAGCTCATCTTTGAAACTTTTGTTACTCATGCTATTTTATATGGAATGATTATTATGGGCTAGAAAATAATTGTTAATCAATGAAACTTTGGTTTTGGGATAATAAAAGAGCTCCTCTTTGACAATTTTTTTACTCATGCTATTTTATATGGATGTGAATCTTTTAGATTGAGTATTTCTATAGATTCATCATGAAATATTGAGAATATCCAAAATAACTTTATGGCATATCATCTTAAAATTAAAGGAAATGCACCTTATCCTATCTTGGTCATAGAAGGAAGCCTCCCCCCACTAAGACCATTACTATGACTAGGTACCTAATGTATAAGAATAGGTTAACCAACATGGAAGGCAAGAGGCTTCCTAAAATTTCTTTAAATTCTAGCTAAAACCACCTTTAGCTAAAGCACGAAAGGAAAAATTATTTTTGATATCGGCTAAAAAAATGGGGAATAAATGAATTGGTCATTTTGCAAAATAGAGATAATAATAAAAAAATTATTAAATCAAACTTCAGGAAGAAAATGTGGTGTGATAAATACTTAGAGGGAAAAAGTAACTAAGATATTATAAGGAGGTGACCAAACCAACTCTAAAAGATGAAAAATATATCTCTATTATGATGAGTGTAAAAGAAAAAATAAACATTGCTAAAATAGGAACGAATTCATGAACTCCACAATGAAATTGGTTGTTGGTCGATTCCCAAAACACTTTGGTATGAAAGAGTCTATCACCTTTGTGACACTACAAGGGATTACGATGAAAAACACTTTCTCTTAGAATACCCTATGTATTCTAAAATTTCAAAGGTTTGTTACATGACCAACCTGCCTAACTTTGTAACTTTGCAAACCTATGGTGATCTTGGAATGTTTCTCTGAATGTTATTCAAGCACATAAATAAAATCTAAAAAATATCACTAATCCCATGAATTTCTAAACTATGATAAATCAATTTGATATAAATGTATATTAATCATCATTATCATTTAAACACACACTTGGATATATATATATATATATATATATATATATATATATATATATATATATATATATATATATATATATATATATATATTCTTTTTTTAAAACATATGAATATTTACCTCTCACCGCCCCCCCTACCCCCCAAAAAAAAATATATGTTATGAAATAAACATAGCGTTAAAAAGGTATTTAAAAAATAAATAAATTATGTAGAAAGAATAAATACATTGCTCTCAAGGGGTTGGATCCAAAGAACATCTTTCGCATGGAGAAATTTACATATCCACCAATGTCTTGAAAC
The DNA here is from genome assembly GCA_031772625.1 of Pinus tabuliformis. Lineage (NCBI taxonomy): Eukaryota > Viridiplantae > Streptophyta > Pinopsida > Pinales > Pinaceae > Pinus > Pinus tabuliformis. Next base: position 394,494,350 of record CM062810.1, read on the forward strand.
TACTTGGACTGGTGTGACGAATAATATTTGAAACTATGTGGAGTGGTGTGATTAACAATTTTTTTTTCAAATTTAGCTAAATAAGACATTAAGAAATACAATAAAGTTGATCTTATATATTAAAACGATCTATTAATCAATATTAAAATAATGCTAAAAATTGGAAAAGACTCGTGTATTAGAAGCATAGCACATAAAAGGATACACTTGTAACACAATGACATTATCATTGCTCATCTATTTTTGAATTTCTCTGAGAAAATATACTTTGGTATGAAATATTGTAATCATAGGCTGAGAAGATTTATATGATCTACAAAGAAAAACACATATGTATTCATCACTTTGAGTAATTTGATCTCAATATTCAATATCTTTTGAGATTTTTTGAAACCAATTTTGATAACATATGAAGAGAAGTTGGTTGGGAAAGATAATTTTAATTGAAGCTTCTTGAATTGAGAAATATAAGGTTAAATGGACTGATTTGAGAATTGAGATTTGGATGAAATTAACATTGCCCATAAATAATTATAATACTTTATTGAGTAAATGGTGACCACAATGTTTCACAAAAATATGCCTAGCATGTCGTAGGGTTTTGATTGAAAGGTGCCTCACCTAGTTCCATGTACAGGGTAGCAAAATCACAATAGTGCTATCCCATCTAGATGCAACAACACCCATTTTAGTTTCTTGGCGTCAATGGTCCTAGTTTCAATGTCAAAATGCATGAATAGATTTTTAATCGAAGCATTAATACATTCACAATCCATCTTGTCACAATATTTAGACAAGATAATATTTGTTTCTAAGCTTAGAAAATCTAGAAGATATAATGAGGGCCTCTTTAGCTAGGTTAGGGCTTCCATTATTCCCTCCAATGTGTTAGTAGAAATCTAAAGGAATCGTGGTGAAAAAACCTCTAAGCTAGTGTGACAAGTATATTTATCATGAGTAAGTATCATGCACTATATCTGTCCAGAATTAGGTTCTTAAATTATGCCGCAAATTTGAGAATTCAACGCAATACATTTTGAGTCTTAAAAAATGCTTTGACTTTTACTATATAAATGAGATTGAACTTGTGAATGGGGAGGAGTTCTTCTTCAACAAATTGACATTTGCGAGAATAACAATCCACCGAGAAGTTTAGTTTAGTAATAATTGTAAATCAAACGAATTATAGTCATACCTATGAGTTGTGTAACTTAGTTTCCGTGAACTTTTCCTAACTTCTATTCCATCATTACTCGCCATTACTCTCCATAATTAGTCAAAATGACTTTTCTTTCTCATTAGTAAATTGAGAATAGATGAGTTGAGTTTACTTAATGGATAGAAAAAACGATTAGCCCAATAATAACATATTATCACCACACTTGTATCCTAAATTATAACAATAAATCAAAATTATCTTATATATTGCGTATATCCACTAACTATACAACTACGTTGATAGATGGTAAACAAAATTTTAAAATAATTCAAACCTAACCCTCCATGTAAACAACCCTCCATATATTAAATGCAGCGTAGCCCCGTAGACAATGTTATCCCCTAGTGAATAGACACGGCCTATCTTATCTTGTGTAGGGCGTGGAGTAATAGATCGACGTTTTTATCGTCGGGAAAAACTTTTACGAAAAGCTGACACTCGTCACTTCATCTCTTGGTTATGCTTTCCTCAGTAGCGTAGTAATGATCATTGTGGGTCGATGCATTATGCATTGCTGGTCTCATAAAATCTACGGCCGTCCGTTCGAATGAACGCATCATGCTACTGGCTTCTTAAGATCCAACCGTTTAAGTTGTTCAAAGTTGGTGATAAGGAAAATTAAAACGACTTTCTATTTACTTGGAAATTTGATTCATTTTTTATGATTTTCAAAGAAAGTTAATTGAATTTTTATTTATTTAAAATTTTAATTTATTTTTTAATAATTTAAATAGAATTAAATTGAAATTTATTTTACTTTTTATTATTATTGTTTCTATGGGAAATAATTTTTAGATTCATAAAGAATAAATATATAATTTGGTAAAAGATAATTTAATTGAAAATATTTCTTCAAGAAAAATATTAACAAAATTTCTAAGTTTTATGATTTATGATGATGATGATGATGATGGTTAACGTCCACTGAGATCAAATTAGTCTATCGGACCTACAATTTTCTTAATTTTTACTTGTCTGGCTCCTCGTCTTTCTTGGCGAGATTGGTGTTGTAGCTTTCTTTCTTTTCTCTACGGTCTTCCAACTTCCTTTGTCTTGCATCTCCTTCATCTCTTCTGGTTCTTGGGACATTGGTGTCTTAGCTTCGCGATCTATTGTGTTCGTTCTTTTGAAAATAGTCGGAGAAGAAGTTTGGTTTAGGAGATCTGCTTTGCTGTTAAATGAAGATTTATTTTCTGCGGTATTCAAATCCTCATAACTGTTGATTTGTTGGTAGATGCCCCGTCTCAAAGCACGATCGACATCTGAAGAGGACACTTTCATAATCAAGCTTCTCGTTCCACACATAGTCTTTACTTGTTAGGTTTATTTCAGCTGGGAATCTGGCGCTGAAATCCATTTCCACACAGATGCGTGCATAGGTGGTTCTGGCATATTCCTCTGTTTCTGGGCACCTGCAGTAAAATTTCCCAATTGCATTTCCGATGGCTTATCATAAGACTTATTTCTTTCCTATCTTACACAAACACACAAAATAACTAACAAAATCCAACGCTCATCATGCAACATATTACATAGAAGTTAGTCAGAACTGAAATACAATGGAGTATGTTTCCTCCGCATTAAGAAACTCATGAATTTCCATAAAATTACGAGGGAGGAACAATGCCTCTTTAGAAAGGGCATTGAATTTCATATTAAGTTCACTCAAAATGTGATGAAAGGAAAGCCATTTGAAACATTGGATATTATCATGCAAGTCCTGAAAAAAGAGAATGAGAATAATAGTTTCCATAAATACTTTTTTTAATGTCGAGTCTATAACCAACTTAGAATCTCTCATCACCTATCATATTTTAACCTCTCTTTCAACAAGTACTATAAGGAGGGTTCATAGAGCTATAAACTTTGTTCTATTATTCAAGCCTCTTCCCAGAGAATGCCTAATGAGTTAGTAATTATTGTTATATATATAGAGAATTGCTCCAACCTCACATATAGGAGGAAGACCTTGGCTAGCTCCATCAAAGAAATATCTAGGGTTTTCCATATCTAGATCAAGCATCACTAGATTCCTTAGGATTTTACCCTTTGTTTTGGAGAATTTATCATCTACGGATAAACACTAATTCACTAGACAAGTAGTTGTGCCTAGAACAATAGTTTAAAGTGTTTTAGACTTTTCCTATAAACAATAGATAAGAAGAGGGGTTAGAAGGCCTACTTGTAGTTGCGCTTTCCTCTCATCTCCCTTGTATCGATTCCGTCGCTCCTTCCCGTACTTAATCGGCTTGCGATGTATCCTGTAAACACAACAGAAGACAAAAACTGATCAAAGCATACGATCCATTAAATATAAATGAAACGAATCAAAAGCAATTCATACTTATAAGCATTATGAAAGAACACAACATATGGAAAAAGGTTCAAACACTTTATTAGATAGAAGAAGGAATTACACCCATCAGTGTCTGATTCAAATTCATTCCTCTAGCTTGGATCCCATCCACATCAAATCAAAAGCAAGACAAGCTTCTGGCATCACATCATTTCCTCAAAAGTCAAGTCTCATAGCAGCATTATCTCCTTACAATTCAACATAATCCAGCCAACCCCTGATCACTTAGATGAGTGGTCAATTTATAGGAGGATGAAGGAGGTTTGGTCATTAATGGTGGCATTGAATGGCCTTCCATACTTAGAATTAGTTCCATGGAGGAGGGGATGAGAGTATAGGATGCACCTTAACTCATTCCTCATCCATTTTCGAGCTCATAGGAGTAGATAACTGAGGGAAGCTTCTAGATGACTCCAAGAGCTAAGAATATTTCCGAAACCCCAATTGAATTTCACTCAAATTCGCCTAGCACAGCCTAAAGAGGGCTTAGGTGCTTTGTTGATCACCTTAACAGTGTATCTACCTGCGCTGCAAAGCACTTTGGCAGTGTGTCTACCTGTGTTGGTCCCTTTAGAGACCATTTCTAGATGTCTTAGGTCATGAAACTTTCTCGGAAGGAGCCACTCAAAGGGGTGACTTGTTTAGGGCATGAAGCAACTAAAATTAGGGTTTGATGAGCCCTAGAACACTGATGTGAATGTTGGGATTTGATGTGCCCAAATGGATCTGTAATAGCTTCCCCCTAAAGCATGAAGTTGGAAAAATGTCAATGTCGAATGAAATGCTTTACGATGTGATGAGGAGGTATCGAAGTGGAAAGTGACCTACATAAATTACAATACATATATCATGATATTTGATTTTACATGAATTGTTGAGGGAAGGCATACCCATGCTCAGCTTATAAAATTTCATTACATGTACATAAACAGTCATCTACAGATATAGACCCATGATCGGAATGACCATCAATGTAAAGCCATTGTACATATGATTTAGTACTCCTGATATTGCAGCCCAGATGGATGAAACTAGATCTAGGGTCTTCAATCTTGTTCAACCGTTTGCTCAAGTACAAGTCTAACCATGTGAATATGTGATCTGAAGTCGAACATGGGAAGACACCATTTGATTACCAGCCAATGATGTAAGTTGTTAATAGATGCGAGAGAAATCACTGATAATGATAATGATCCTCAAGGTACTGTAGTACATTCTGCATGGTGTGAATGAATGATTTGATGTCAAACACCATACAAAGTATTTTGGTCGAAGGCCATTGATGTATGCCTATCACTGAAAGCAAGAAACCTGCCATTGATGCATGCAAGCCTCAAGGTACTGAATGGGTGTTTCTAAGTCAACTTCTTGGATAATAAGTTGATGTCGACAAGAAGCGACTCGTCGCAGGAGGGCCTTGATGTATCCCATATCAACGACACGAAACGAGTGTAGTGATTTTAGAGATGGAATTTGATTGACGACACAAGGTTCAAGAATGGCGGTCATGAAAATGAAGGTTTATGGTACTGCAAAAGATGGATTTTGACTGAATGACTTCTCTTGAACATGTCGGCGGCACTAAAGTGAATTGGTAGCATTGAACCAAAACAAAGCGATGGATGATATGATAGACCAATGATGTGATAACCATCAAGCTAATAACCCAACCCAGATAGTCACGATGATGGAGTGAAAGTGTCATGTTCAAGAGCGACCTACTACCATAAAGTGGTTTTCCCCTTTTTCCATTTTCCCCAGTCATTGCTGACCAATACCTCTTTATTTTTGTCAAGCTTGACGAGGATAACATATGCTTGTTGTATAATTTCACCCTTCGGGCAAATCCATCGCTATTTGATGTTTTAACGAGTCTAGCGAAGGTGAAACTTGGTATTGTCTAGATGGACAAGTTTGTCGCTATTTGATGTTTTTAATGAGTTTAACGATAAAGATAACTCTGTCTTTTTCATGTTTAGAGAGTTTGAAAAGGTACAAAAAGAAAACTCCACGAGTTCTTTTTCGTAAATTAATCTCTCAAGCCCGAAAAAACATAAAATAATACAAGAGAGATATCTTTTCCAATCCGTTAACGAGCTGGAAAGGACAAGTGTTCGACAATGTTTTCATATTTAGAGAGTCTGCAAAGAGCTTAGAGAGGACTCCATTTTGAGGAACGAGTGGTGTCTAGGGTAGCAACTAGTTTCGATGATGTTGGAACTTCTCAAAACATGTTTATTTTTGTGATGAGGTTGGCTAATAAGACCACTCATTACAACTGTTCCTCAAAAAAGGTAAAACAACCAAGTGAAAGTGTATGATCAGCCAAAGAGATGGTGGTGATGGAATGAAACAACCAAGGCTCATCTGATAGAAAAGTCTAATAGAATGGCAATCACAAGGGTTAAAAATGGAAATGGGTTCATTTTTACACAAGCTTGAACCATAGGGAACTATGCTTGGATTCAATTTCATTTTTACGCAAGCCAAAAATGAAAAACTATGCTTGAGATTGGTTTACATGCCCCCAGCATGATGAAAGGGAGAGTCTCCTGTAACTAGATGGAAGTCGTTGCGGTGAAGCAGAATGGTTATCCAACACCTTTTTGGCTTCGTCCAGATAGGGAAAAAGGTGAATGGGGTGATTCCGTTCACATAACCTACAGGAAAACTTAACTTTAACACTAGGTGCATGCCCCCCAATCTTCATTACATTCACCTACGTAGAATACTTGTGGCTATTAGGTGGATGGAATTAAGGTTCATTTACAAGATCAAGTGAAAGACTCAACTGCGATTTTATGAGATCTACTCAAAGACTCGACTTGGAACTTTGCTCCAGGGGACCTTGTTTCATTTTTTAATGAGGTTGACACAAGACCAGGAACTATCCTCACGTTCTTTCGATCACAACTCATAAGTGGTCATGAAGGAGAGATATGGCTCCAATGCCCCCAATACATGATGTACAACATCACTGAATTGATTGTCAGTTGATGTAGGTATGGAATGGGTTGCCACATAATTAACCCGTGGCGGGGATGATACCATTGTACAAAAGGACCAATTAGGGAAGGTGGCTAACTGGAAGCCATATTTGGACTGGGAAATGAAAGCTGGTCAACGGTGACAATTTTTCCTTCATGTGGGAAACAAATCACTCGAAAGAGTATTGAAACAATAACTCCCATGTCATAAACATAGTCACGCCCAAGAAGTAAATTATAATCTAAAGGGCCTGGGACTACCATCACATTCAGATAAATGATTTTCCCTCCCAAAGTAATAGGTAACTGAGGAAGGATCCCTAATGGTTGAATGGTTCCTTTGTTAAAAGCCAACAGATTCTAGGTAACAGGCACAAGCAGCGGCAAACCAAGCGCTTGCTAAGCAATTGAGGAAAGGATACTCACAGATGCACCTTCATCTATAATATTGTTAGATACAATCATATTACAAACCTGTACTATGATCTGGAAAGGCATATAAGAATGAAGATGGAATCCTGCCAGTCGATTCCAATCAAAGGAATTGACTAGACTACTTGGAGGGGGTACCGTAGAAACAGGAGAATGAACCCCTTGAGTTATGAGAACTGGAGGATTGTCCTCGTGTCTTGATGGAATAGGAGGATTGCCTCCAAGCTCATTAGAATCTAAAGAAACAAAAAGAACCTGAGTGGTATCATATGCACTCTCTTTGGGAAAGGTACGATTAACTGAAGGTGAAATTGGGTCAACTGCTACCTCGACCTGTTGATTTGTGTCGGGTATAGACTCATAGGATTCACTTTCAGAGAGTGTGTTTGATCGATGGTTGATTTTGGTCAATCAATTCATCAACCAGTGAAGGATTTTGGGATAGTTTTTTCCTGTAACCAGATGGAAGTCATTGCAGTGAAGCAGGATGGTTATCTAGCACCTTTTTGGCTTCATCGAGATAGGGACAAAGGTGAATGGGTGATTCCCTTCACATAACCTACATGGAAACTTGACTTTACCCTTCTTTTCATGAACGTTACTACCACTAGTTGATGGTGTGTCACCAACATGATCTCTAGAAGTTGATGACACAGGACGATATGAAGGAGAAGACCATTCTTCTAAGATATGAGGAATATTAGGACAATTTCGAAGAAGATGGTCTCCTGCATAAATTTTGCATGGATATCAAACTTTGTGAGGTTTGATGGATGGTTTCTCATTAGTTGTTGCATTCAAAGCGATGGTTGCTTTATTGCCCCTCTACTGAATTTGCTTCTTCTTCCTCTTCTTCTTCCCTTTCTTCTTCTTCTTAGCCACCTGGTTACTAGTATCAATACTTTCACCAAGCAAAGAGGAAGGATGGGAGGAAGAAACAACCAAGGAAGATGGCAAAGTGTCAACTTTAGGATCAACTGGAGGATTTTGTCTAGTTGGAGGAGTACTCGATTGCAGAGAAGTCACGACATTTTGAACCAAGGAGGTTGATAAAAACCATACTGGCAAGCCAATGGTAAATCCCGGAAGGGAAAATGTATCCATATAAGGAGCACCAATATTTCCAAAAGGAGGAAAAGGACTAGGATTCCCATCAAAAGGAATTCCTTCATCGGTGGACTCCAGATTTGTCGCCATATGTTTCAACCTAAGATCAACTAATGAGTGAGCGTGGAGGATGTTATCCATGGTCAATTAATTTTATTTTAATCAAAGTAACCTAACAAAACAAAAGAGGGATAATCTAGGCAAAAGGTTTACCAAGCAACTGTGAACTGCAAAATACCTCCCGGCGAACCGAGAAGTACGAGTAGGCAATCTACCAGAATGTTGTTTTCGGTGTATCACAGTGTACAAGGCGGCCGACTCAGTTACCTAACGATGGATAACAACCTAGAGTTGTCCTCCCATATATACCCGAAGGTATGTGGAGGCCCATTGCGTATAAGTGATGTCTAATGCAAAAGCGCACAACGAGAGCATTCCCATATACTTTACATACTGTAACACCGCCCTATATACCCGAAGGTACATGGACGAGCTATGATATACTCATGTACGTGGAATGAGGTATCACAGTCGGGATGTATTGTAGACAAGTTAGCAACAACTGCTTTGTTTTATGACGCCAGAACACGTCTCTAGCCTAGACCTCTAAATGTTTTTCGTTAGGTGACAATGCTCCATTAAGTAAATTCGGATAAATTTTAAGTTGATCTTCTTTAGAATTTTCCTTTCAAGGTTCACCACATGATGTATGTTTTCGATTCCTAAAATGCAACTAATATGATAAGCATTATTCTCATTCCATTTAACAATGAAAACCCTTAGCTAGTAGGGATAAAGCAATCAGATTTTGACAAGGAGCAAAGAGCACATCTAATGCAATTTCCCTAGCTATTCCTTTCAAGCATTCACAAACTACAATATGAATGATGCAAGTTTTTATTTTTGAATCCCTTAATGTTATGATGAACAAAAAGGAAATATGCACATATAATCAATCAATCTTTAATAAGAACGAAGACTTTGACGACAATTCTACACTTTCTTTTGAACAAAGATTAATCAACTATATCCTAACTTTGAATATAGACTGATAATGAAAAAGAAAACATTAAAGAAACATTAATCAATCAAATCAAAGTAGGGTTGGCAAAGGAGATAAAAATTTGTTCTTTGAGACATGACATTCATTGATCAATCAACAATCAAACAAACAAAGAAACGTTGGCAAAAAGTCAATCCAAAGGTGGGAATTTTACCTAAGGTGGATCAGCGTAGGTCAAAGAGGGCCTAACTGTGTTGCAGATCACTGCCTCTCACACAAGGGTGCTCTGCAGAGCATTATCCCCTGACCAAGCCTACACTAATTTCTGAGAGACCACTCAAGAGTCATCTAACCTCAATTTTTGAACAAAATTCAATGCAAAAGGGTGGAAATACAATTGATGAACACAAATAAAGTCTACAAGGATGTCTTAGGAGGTGGATAAGCTACTAGGAAAGAGGATTCTTCCCCAGCGGAGTTGCCAATTTATTTTGGAGAATTTAGCATCTACGAATAAACTCTAATTCACTAGACAAGTAGTTGTGCCTAGAACAATAGTTTAAAGTGTTTTAGACTTTTCCTATAAACAATAGTTAAAAATAGGGGATAGAAGGCCTACCTGTAGTTCTGCTTTCCTCTCATCTCCCTTGTATCGATTTTGTCGCTCCTTCCCGTACTTAATCTGCTTGAGAAGTACCCTGTAAACATAACAGAAGACAAAAATTGATCAAAGCATACGATCCATTGAATATAAATGAAAGGAATCAGAAGTAATTCATACATATAAGCATTATGAAGGAACACAACATATCGAAAAAGGTTCAAACACTTTGTTAGATAAAAGAAGGAATTACAACCATCAGTGTCTGATTCAAAGTCATTCCTCCATCTTGGATCCCATCCACATCACATCAAAAGCAAGACAAGCTTGTGGCATCACATCATTTGCTCCAAAGTCAAGTCTCATAACAGCATTATCTCTTTACAATTCAACATAATCCAGCCAACCCATGATCACTTAGATGAGTGGTCAATTTATAGGAGGATGAAGGATATTTTTTCATTAATGGTGGCACTGAATGGACTTCCATACTTAGAATTAGTTCCATGGGGGAAGGGATGAGAGGATAGGATGCACCTTAACTCATTCCTCATCCATTTTCGAGCTCATAGGAGTAGATAACTAATGGAAGCTTCTAGATGACTCCAAGAGATAATAATATTCCCAAAACCCCAATTGAATTTCACTCAAATTCACCCAACGCAGCCTAAAGAGGGCTTAGGTGCTTTGTAGAGCACCCTGACAGTGTATCTACTTGCGTTTCAGAGAAACCTTATAGTGTATCTACCTGTGTTGGTCCCTTTAGAGACCATTTTTGGATGTCTTAGGTCATGAAACTTTCTGGGAAGGAGGCATTCAAAGGGGTGACTTGTTTAGGGAATGAAACAACTAAAATTAGGGTTTGATGAGCCCTAAAAAACTAATGTGAATGTTGGGATTTGATGTGCACAAATGGATTTTTAATACCCTTAGAATTGGCACTAAAACATTCTATTAAATTTCTATTAGCTTGATGACCATTCCTATTGAGACTCTAGGGGTGATCTAGGGGATCAATTTAGTGCTCAAAATTCAAATTCTACGAATTAGATCAAAACCTGAATGATTGGATGGACCTTGATGATTTGAATCCAATGCAACTCATTTCACTCAAAATTGATATCGTATGCTCCCAATATCGTGTTCTGATCGAATTGCCAAACAGGGAAATTTTGTAGAATTGACAAGTGACTGGACATTTAGAGCCTGTGGCAGGCTACCACTTGGCCACTTCTGATTGGTCCAAAAATTTTGAATTTTCTTAGCCAATGGGTTTTCACCATTTGTCTCAAGTTGATTGGCTTAGAAATTATTTTATTAATTAATTGGTTGTTCACTGTGTAATTAGAGGACCAATGGGGGAGGGCCACGTGGCCTCCCAAAGGTGGACTAAAATTTTGTTATGGAGGTTGAGCAATCCACCAGAGTTGAGCTCGCGATCTAGAATCAATCAACCACAAGGCCAAACCACTACGCCACCGCCATTCCACTTAACACCTATATGTTAGCGGTTTGATTTAATGTTTATCACAGGCGCATTTAGAAGTTGGGGTCGGGGCTAAGCCTAAGCCTTGGTCACCGTGCCCACAAGGAACCATGGGCGAGATCATGGACCAGGGCTTAGCCCTAGCCCCGTGGTCTAGCCCTAAAGCAAACCATTCACTGGGAGCCTTTACACATAACTGCGAGCAGAGTTTGGATAAGGGGCTAGCCTTGGGGTTAAATGACCCTCTAAAAAATCGGGAGCACGGAGATTAAGAGGGCTAGCCCCGGGCCATATGGTTTATTACATGACCACACTGTCAGCAAACAAGGAGCGTTTCGACGGTTAAGCACCCAATGCAGATTTAAAGCGTCATACCTCAAGTTATATGCACACAATATGACCACATATTTTTGCATTAGGGGCCTACTCGGTGGGTGCGGCCGATTAGCCCCGGCCCCTAGGCACGTGACCCCCATGTGACCCTATATTTTTGGAGGTAGGCATTAATGGGTAGTTTAACTATCCTACAATTTCACCATTGGGCGGGATTGTAGTCCAAATTTGCACATCGGTTCCAGGTTTGGGGCGCTCAAGCCAAATTTGGGTCGAATTGTACGATGACTAGCCATAGAATTCGAGGGAAAACTTGTAACATGCATAACTTTCTCAGTTTTTAGCCAAATGCAGTGTAGAAAGAGCCCGGGTGGGGGTTTTTGATAGTTCTAGATCCATTGGAAACATTGGTTTTGTTGTTTGAGCATTGTAAAGTCATGTAAACATACTTTTGAGAACTTAATGAAAGAGGACCTGTATTGAAAGCTAGACCAGGAGATGTGGCCAAGATGAGGGGTGAACTCCTTTAACATGTTTTGTGTTATGTGTTTCAGATATAGTTATTTGTCTCTATGTTTCTGTAAAATTTGGTTAAAAAACACTTGTTTATGTGTTTAGTAACTTGATCCATTACTCAAAACACATATAAAATTTCACTTGCAATTTGTATATCACCTCTAGTTTTCAATTATAGATCATTTTGGTATCAGAGCATTAGGTTATTGTGAAGGTTTGATTTGTTTGCAAGTGTTTTTATGATGCTTACAAGGTTGAAGCTTAAAAGAGGAGAAGGATAACTTGTGGAGCCAAGATCTCAAATTGTTTCAAGGAGAACAAACACACCTCAAGCTTCAATAGTCATGGCACATGAAGAAGGTCCTGAAGGGATGTTTGAAGATGAAAGAAATTTTAGAAAAGAATTCTTTGAGATGTTTGAAATGGTAAAGGTTATTTATGAAGAGAGAAATGCAAGGTTGTATGGAGAGAGCTCAAAACCTCCAAAAGGAGATGGAGGAAAAGGAGACAAACCTCCAAAAGGGAATGAAGGGAATGATGACAAACCACCACCTTCACCTCCATCATCCTCATCCTAATATTCTAATTCTTCTACCCTTTCACAAACACCTCCAAGTTCTCCAAAAGGACAGGGTAAAACTCCTTTCCTAAAGCTTTCTATTAAGTTTGAACTGCATATGTACAATGGGGAGGTAGATGCTGTTGGGTTGTGTTATATTCTTTCCACGACTGGACCTACATATGGTTTTGTGCATGGTTTTCACACATGGTTTTGGACGCGATGGTTTTCGGTCCATGGTATTGGATGCTTCAGGATGTATAAATATGTATTATAACCTTGAAAGGAACATAATGAAAAATCAAATTGGTAGTCCCAGTTTTGGGATCGAGGGGAAAATCTCCGTGTATATGTGTTTTATGTGTTATTGATCCGAAATTGAAAAGGTATTACAGACTATGTGTGAAGTTTCCTATTTTAATTAGTGCAATGGATTGAAAAGATTGTGAATAACATAGACACTTAAACAATTATAAAACACAATCAAAACACATCAACACAACCAAAATTGATAAAGGAGTTCACCAGACTTCCCGACTATGTCTCCTGGTCCTAGCTTCCAGTGCTGACCCCTTTATTATGTCTTCAAAATGGTTGTTATAGGTGTGAGATCAAAAACAAAGTCTCAACATGAATATGGATCTCACCGCTATGTTCTGCTCGAATCTTCGAGTCGAAACGAGTACACACTCAACTGTTCTAGTCACTATGACCTCCAAACCCCCTGGAATGGTTCACAACACACTCTCTTGAACACTCCCCTGTCAACTTTTCTGTGTTATGGTATTTATACACCACGTACAATTACAAATTGCAATAAATGTGGAACAATACGTTTATAATAGAAACAGACTAAAAACAAAAGGATTGGCAGGTGCGGGGTGGACCCCGACCATCCGGCCTTTTCTTGGCGCTGAACTCAAGATTAAACAATCTACCGACTATTGCATCCCACTCATCAACTAATCTAGATATTCTGCATCGTTGATCTATCCTGTTAAATATGACGGTTGTCGCGCAATCTCGCGCCCCAACTAGAACGTCTGCTAATTCTTCGAAGGCAAGCGAGAAAGTTGTTTTCAGGATGTTATGTGTCGCCCGCTGAGTGGAATCACATGCTCTTGGTCGAAAAACGCTTCCTACCTTGAAGGAATGCGATAAACCATTTACCTCTCTCCTGTCAGAACTCAAAGAGTTTAGCTTCTTTTTCGTAACTTTATTGCATCCGTTTTCCAGGATAACCCGCCTGTATGTTTCGACGCGATATGTGTCGATCTCCTTTGATCGTACAATCTCCGCTCTTGATCGTTGATCCCCATCACCTGTTGTATGAAATAATCGTTGACTGCCACATCATCTTCTGCACTGACATCATCTAGAACCTGTGACTCTTTCCTGGGTTGCCACCTGTCCTGCTGACGTAGGCATTGACTTTTGGGCATAAATATTTAATTGGTTCTATTTTCCTTATTCGAACTCAGATTTACATGTTGTTTGACCTATTGGCTTCATATTAATGAGCACTTCAATATTATTCCAATTTCACCTGTATTTGAAGACTTTTGATCTGGAGGCTATGCTGAATCCATTATGGATCACTCCTCCACACTGGATAAAGTTCCTTCACTTTTCCAATCTCTATCCATTGTGCCTTACTTGGATTTGTACCTTTGAGTCGAATTTGAAGATACTAAACATTCCCTCGTCGTGAAGTTCTTATCCTCCTATCAAGAACTGTGTCCTCCTGTAACTCATTGATATAATTTGGCAAAAGATCCTCAATGGAAGGTAGCTAACCTTGCTCTTCTGGATCTTCAATCAATGAAGGTCCATACAACCTCAAGTTTTCAACATTAATGACTGAATAGATTTGCATATAAGCTGGTAGATCAAGGCGAAAAGCATTTTCACCAATTTTATCAAGTATTTTGAAAGGACCATATCCAATTGGTTTCAACTTTTTACCTTACCCTTGCAGTCTTTCTTTGTTGATGTACAACCAGAATTGATCACCAACTTGAAAACTATGCTCAGCTCGATGCTTGTCATGTCGTGCCTTATACTTTGCTTGGCTTCTTTCCAGCTGTTTCTGTACTACCTGGTGAATTTCCTGGATTTGTTCAATGAAATTGGTTGCTTTGTCCACATCACTGTGTCCATCAATGGCTATGTCTTTACCAAAGACAAAATCCAAGGGAGACTTTGGTATAAAACCAAAACAAGTCTCAAAAGGAGATCTCTGAGTAGAAGAATGTTTTGCACAGTTGTAAGCATGAACCCATACATTTTGAAAGAACAACTTTGCAATTTGTTCAGCTGTGACCTGTTTACATGGTATCAAAATACACATCTTACTGAACCTATCCACAACTACATACAAATAATCATTACCTTTTCTAGACTTTGGCAATCCCCCAACAAAATCCATGGTAACACTTTCCCAAGGATGAGAAGGAATTGGAAGTGGAGTATACAAGCCTAATTTTCTATTACTTGGCTTGCTTGTAGCACACATATTACATCCTTTGATATATCTAGAAACTGTCTCATTCATTTGTGGCCAATAACAGAACCTTTGTAATTGTGAAACTCTTTTACTTACACCAAAATGACCTGATATGAGAGAAGTATGTGCTTCTTGAATTATGTTAACTCTTTTAGTTTGTGGAATGCATAACTTTCCAAAATGATATAAGAGTTTGTCCTTTATATAATAATCCAATTCTTCTATCTGCTTGCCATGACTTAAACTTGCATATACATCCTTAAAATATGTATCTTGAGCATATTGTTCAATGTAACTTTCATGAATTACTGAATTATGCTTAAGTATAGTGGATGCATTTATAATTGGTCTTGATAACATGTTTGCAACCTTATTATGTATGCCCTTCTTATATCTGATAACAAGATGAAATTGTTGTAGAAAACCCATCCATCTGTAATGTCTTGATTGTTGCAATTTAGTTTGTGAGTGTAAATATTGAAGTGGTTGATGATCTGTGTGTATGATTGTTTCTTTACCCATTATGTAATGTTTCCACTTTTTAACACTCTGAACTAATGCATACAATTCTTTATCATATGTAGGATAGTTAACTACTGCTGATGTAAATGTCTCAGAATGAAAGCATATAGGCTTTCTGTGCTGCATCAACACTGCCCCCATGGCATAGTCACTTGCATCTGTCTCGATCTCAAATGGATGCTGAAGATCTGGCAGTGCTAGTACTAGCATTGTACTAATCCTTTCTTTCAATGTTTCAAAGGCTTTTTGCTATTTTCCTCCCCACTGAAACACCTGTTTCACACTTGTCAAAGCATGTAAAGGAGCTACAATAAAAAAAAGTTAGTAATAATATTTCTCCAATATTGTGTTGCCCCTAAGAAACTTCTAACTTCTGTAGCTGTATTGGGTTTAGACCAGTTTACAATGACTTCGACCTTAGAGGGATCTATCTTCAATTCACCAGCCCATAAAATATAACCCAAATAATTTAAAGATGTTCTACCATATTCACATTTTGACAGTTTCACATAGAGATTTTCTCTTTTTAAAACATCTAAAATCTACTTTACATGCTTTAAATGTTCATCCCATGTCCTACTAAAAACAAGAATATCATCTAAATATACTATTACAAAATCATCAATAAATGGTCTAAATACATCATTCATGACTCGTATAAACGTAGCAGGAGCGTTAGTTAAGCCAAAAGGCATAACCACCCATTCATAAAGTCCTTGCTTCATCTTGAAAGCAGTTTTCCATACATCCTATTCTGCAACTGTGATCTGATGGTAGCCGCTTCGCAAGTCCTCTTTATTTCGCACCAACACAATAGTTGATCCACACAATGATGTGCTTGGTCTAATAAACACTTTATTGAGCAACTCCTGTACCTTCTTCTTTATCTCTGCATCCTCTAGAGCTGATAACATTTTATACCTGTAATTGTAATCGTTGTTTCCTCACCTGAGTCTGATCCCAAGCCCTTTTGAATAGCAGCAGCATTCTTTCGCTCTTTACTCCCAAACTTCTTAGGCTTCAATTATGGATGCAAAGACCAGCAGTGTGCCTCATCGTGTCCTTCCTTCTTACAATGAGTGCATGAAGGTTTATCCTTCTTCACAGTTTTTTTTTCCTCTCCTTCCATTTCAGTTTCTTCTTGTCTTTATTCTTGTTCTCAATAGATTTGGATGATTTCCCAATATCTGGGGTTACATTTCTACCTCTAGCCTCTAGATGAGTTGCTTGGACTAATACATCATCTAAGCTAGTAGGATTAAACATAAGTATAGTATGCTTCAAATAACTATGAAGACCACTTATATATTTTAATAATGTCTCTTGTGAGTCCAATGATATGCCTAATGTTAAAGCTCTCTTACGAAATTCCTGAGTATAACTCTAAACACTTTGACCTTTCAATTGACGTAGTGTTTGCCAACTCATCATTGCTTGCTGCATATAAGCCAAAGAATAAAATTACTTTTTAATGACAGAAACAAATTCATTCCAAGTTGAAATTATTTTACCATGCTTTTGAAGATCTACTTGTGTCTTGCCTTCCCACCACACAAGTACGGTTCCTCCAAATTGAAGTCTAGCCAACTAGATCTTCTTCCTTTCTGAAACAACTTTCTGCACCCTACAATATACATCAATTTTCCTTATCCAATTATCAAGCTCTTATGCATTAGGTTCTCCATCATAAATTGGCAAATCAAATTTTACATCTAATTTGATAAAAGAGGCTTTCTTTTTCTTCTTCTTAGAAGAACTAGTTTTATGAGAAGAAGATGATGATGATGACGACGATGGTGATGATGGAGGAGATGGGGGAGGCTTTTCTTCTTTTCCCTTATCTTCTTTCTCTGGAGGGACTAAAAGAAAAGGTTCCTCTACTCCTTTGTCTGGTTTAGGTGATGAAGTGCCTTCACCTTTACCCTTCTTAAACTCATTATACATTTCTTCCACCATTGCACGTATCATCATGAAACTGTCCAAGAACTGGGATTCTGACCCAAGTGGAACTTCATCTGCCATCCTTCTACGTGAAAAGACCCTTCCAATCTCTGGATTCGCCTCAACAAGTTCACCTTCACCTCGTCTGAGCCTCAACCTAGTAAGCATTCAAATCTCCACACAAACTTGTCAAACCTTAAGAACCTTAAGCTCTGATACCACTTGACCCAAAATTGAAAAAAAGGTATTGTAGACTTGGTGCAATGGATCGAAAAGGTATTGTAGACTTAGTGCAGTTTCCTATGTTACTTAGTGCAATGGATCAAAAAGATTTTGAATAACACAGACACTTAAACAATTATAAAACACAATCAAAACACATCAACACAACCAAAATTGATAAAGGAGTTCACCAGACTTCCTCACTATGTTTCCTGGTCCTGGCTTCTAGTGTTGACCCCTTTATTATGTCTTCAAAATGGTTGTTAAAGATTTGAGCTCAAAAACACAGTCTGAACATGAAAATGGATCTCACCACTGTGTTCAGCTCGAATATCCGAGTTGAAACGAGTATACACTCGACCGTACTAGTCACTCTGACCTCTAGACCCCCTGGAATAGTTCACAACATACTCTCCTGAACACTCCCCCTTATCAACTTTTATGTGTGTTATGGTATTTATACACCACGTACAGTTACAAATTACAATAAACGTGGAACAATATGTTTATAATAGAAACAAACTAAAAACAAAAGGATCAGCAGGCGTGGGGTGGACCCTGACCGTCCAGCCTTTTCCCGCACTAATCTCGAGAACAACCAGTCTGACGGTTATCACACGGCCTCATGCCCCAACTATCACGTCTGCTAATTCTCCGAAGGCACACGAAAAAGTTGTTTTCGGGATGCTATGTGTCACCGGTTGAGTGGAATCGCGTGCTCTTAGTCGAAAACCGCTTCCTGCCTTGAAGGCACATTATAAACAATTTACCTCTCTCTTGTCAGAACTCAAAGAGTGTAGCTTCTTTTTCATAACTTTATCACATCTGTTTTCCAAGATAGCCCATCTGTATGTTTTGACGTGATATGCGTCGATCTCCTTTGGTCAGACGATCTCCACTCTTGATCGCTGATCCCCATCGCCTATGGTATGAACCAATCGTTGACTACCACATCATCTAGAACCTGTGACTCTTTCCTGGGTTGCCACCTATTCTGCTAACGCAGGCATTGAATTTTGGGCCTAACTCTTTAATTGGCTCTATTTTCCTTATCCGAACTCGCATTTACATGTTGTTTGCACCGTTGGCATTGTATTAACGATAACTTCAACATTATTCCAATTTCACCTGTATTTGAAGACTTCTGATCTAGAGGCTATGTTGAATCCATTTTGGATCGGTTATGCTCTCACATTGTTTATTTTCTGTGTTTTAGAATTCGTATGCAAGTAATTTATGTACAGGGTTAAAACCTACATTTGGTATCTGAGTTGTTTTAGCTTCAAGGGGACGCCTTTGTTGCTGAGGGGTTTTGCTTAGGCCTATGGTACATCTTGTTCAGTGGGAGATATGCGGGATCGATTCTGGTGGTGAAAGAAGATGGTGAGGAGTGGAAAGATAGAGATCGAGAAATTTAATGGTCAGAGTTTTGAGTTATGGAAACTTAAGATGGAGGATCTCTTGGTAGATAAAAATCAGTGGATCACGATATATCCAGGTACTAAACCAATGGGGGTGTCTGATGAAGAATGGAAGAATTTGGATCAGAAGGAAAAGAGCACAATACGATTGTGTGTCTTAGATTCAGTATTGTTGAATGTATTAGGGGAAGCTACGACGAAGGTTTTGTGGGACAAGTTAGGGACTTTGTACCAATCTAAGTCTGGTGAATAAATTGTTCCTACGGAAAAAGTTGTATAACCTGAGGATGAAAGATGGAGACTCGGTGACAGAGCATCTGAATGCATTTAATACAGTGGTAAGTCAGTTATTTTCTGTTGATATTAAAATTTCAGATGAAGATAGGTGCATTAGTTTGTTGTGTTCTCTACCAGATTCGTGGGATATTCTGGTTGTTGCAATAGGTAGCAATGCAACTGCCTTGCAGTTTGATGAAATAGTATCATCCTTGCTGACGGAGGAGATGAGACGGAAAAATATGGAGAGCTAGAATGGTGATGCCTTGTCTTACGAGGGCGGTCCTAGAACAGAAACAAAAATAAGTCATCGAGTGGGAGATCTAAATCCCCAGGAAAACCTGTAAAGGTGGTGTGCTGGAAATGCAGAAAGGAAGGGCACTACAAAAGGGATTGTAAATCTAAAGCTCCTGACAAAGGAAAGGGATCTGATGGTGCTCCTTTTGCAGAGGCGAAAACCACCTCAGATGAAGGTGGGGATGTGTACTTGGCTTCTTCAAGTACACATGTAGATCATGAGCATAAAAAATTTTAGGGGCAAATGTTCACCCTTTGGCGAAATTAAGGGGTTTTAAATTTTTAGTGGGCAAATATTTTGTATCATAGTACATTTTTACAAATCACCTCAAATAGCCCACCTTATTTTAAGGGAGAGGGTAAAAAAGGTAAATTTAGCCCTTGAAATTAGGAGTTACAACCTTCCATTCGCTCATTTTCAAGAATAGGTTTTATTTAAGTGAATCCTATGGGCCAAAGGCCCAAATACCATATTTATAAAAGAGGTATGGTAAATTAATAAAAATATAAATAAATGAGAGGTATGGTAAATAAATAAAACATTTTTTATATTTACTCCATACGTCACCTTATATACATGCAAGGGTGTAAACAAATAAAAATATAAGTAAAGTGGAGGTATGGTAAATAAATAAAATGTCTTTTTATACTTACTCAAAAGGTATGGTAAATAAATAAAAATATAAATAAACTAGATGCATGGTAAATAAATAAAACCTCTTTCTATATTTAGTCCATAACCCTCGTTCTATTTATGAAGGCTCAAGAAAGAGGTTTTATTTAAATGAGTCCTATGGGCCAAATACCATATTTGTAAAAGAGGTATGGTAAATTAATAAAAATATAAATAAACGAGAGGTATGGTAAACAAATAAAACATTTTTTTATATTTACTCCATAAGTCACCTTATATTTACGAACACTCACAAAATGCTTTATATTTAGGTGAAGCCTATGGGGAAAATACTATGGGACAAATACCATGGACTAGATTGTTACTAATACCATGGAAAAAAACATTATTAACCCTAATATTAGTATTAATAAAAATAAAAATGGCACATGGTATTGACCCATGGTATTCACCAAAATGGCACCTGGTATTGACCCATGGTATTCACCTAGAATGTAGCCTATTTAAATGGGGGAATTAAACCAGCATAGATCCATCTTTACTCTGGATCTACTAACCCCCAAGAGGTATCAAATATCGTGATATGAAAACTAGCATAGAGTGAAAAAATATTTGATCCGATCAAGAGTAAAAATGGATGTTGTAATTTAATGCATGTTAAACATTTTAGCTTGGTTAAAATAAAAAATAAAATAAAAATAAACTATTAATTTTATTAATTTTTATAAATTACTAATAGTAATTTTTAAGCTCCAGGTTTATGATAACCCATGGTAATACCATGGTATTCATGTGAGCATAGACTATTTAAAGGGGAAATTCTATCATCTTAGATCCATCTTAATTCTAGGTCTACCAGGTGCTCAGAGGGATAAATAGATTTCATCCCCCTAAGAGTGGTAGATGTGGAGTTAAGATGGATATAGGTTGCTTTTATGATAATGAAGATATTAAATAGACTTAGCAAATTATATTGTAAAAACATCTTAAGGTGAATGGTTAAAGCATAGACACTGGACAAGTATATTTGTATACTTTTGTTTTAAACTGAAACAAATCCAGGGCTAAAAGGAATGGATTGATTGCACTAGTCATCCTTCTATAACTTTCCAACATATGCTGGAGTAAAAAGATTGTAATTTGGGTAATTTTTCCAATTGCAAACAGGAACATACTTGTGTATTGGCAAGGTGGTTATGAGGTCCCTAGAAGTGATGAATTTGAATTTTTCTTCGATTATATATAGTATTAGGTTTCTTCTCATGCTTTTTGTGAATGGCACGGGTGAATTTTATCCTACACCCACTAGGTTATCGATATGTAATTTCGGTAATTTTGATTTCAAAAGATATTTTAAAGAAATGCAATGATTTCATTTGTGTATTCAATAAACACAAGATTTTATAATTGAGTAAAATATTTGCCATGCCTGGTAAGAGATTCGCCAAAACATTATATATACATATCATATTATTGATAAAATCGCCTTCCATTTTTCCTATATAACATGGAGATTCGCCCATTTATTATACATGTAAATTTGGGGGGGTTCTTAAAATTTTCGCTGATCATGAGGCATGGTTGATTGACTCAGGTGCATCCTTTCATTTCACTCCCCATAGATAGTGGTTCTACGAGTATGAGAAATACGATAGTGGTGGTGTCTTCTTGAGGTATGACAGGAAGGCTAGAAACGTTGGTTGCGCAAAAGTAAAGTTGAAGTTGCAAGGTGGAAGGGTTAGAACACTTCCGAGTGTTCTGCGTATTCTTGCATTGGCTAGAAATTTGATTTCCGTAAGCAAGCTGGATGATGCAGGTGTAAAAACAGTGTTCGAGAAGGATACCTGCAAGATGGTTCAGGGAACACTGGTATTGTTGCAGGGAGTTCAGATTGGAACTCTGTATAATCTGCAAGGTATCACTGTTATTGATGGGTCCAATAGTTCTGTGGTTCCTGAAAGTGGAGCAAAAAATCGAGTGGTCTCTGGAGAAAAGACCATGTTGTGGCATCAAAGGCTTGGAAATATTGGAGAGAAGGGCCTTCAAATACTTTATAGTAAAGGTATGGTAGAAGGTATGAGTAATAGCTCTCAGGATTTTTATTTCTGTGAAAATTGTGTATATGGGAAGTAGAATCAAATGAGTTTCCCCTCTCGTGGCAAGAGGGCGAAACAAATATTAGAGCTTGTGCACAGTGATGTGTTTGGACCTGTGAAGGTTCCACCACTGTGTAAGTCTATGTACTATGTATCATTTATAGATGACTTCTCAAGGAATACATGGATATATTTCCTTAAGAGGAAATCCAAAGTCTTTGATAGGTTTAAAGAATTTAAGGCTCTGGTGGAAAACTAGACAAAGAAGAAGATAAAGGTGCCAAGGATAGATAATGGTGGAGAGTTTTGCAATAAGGAATTTGAAGAATTTTGTAAGAAGTGTGGTATAAAATGGCAGAAGACTACTCCATATACACCTGAGAAAAATGGAGTTGCAGAAAGAATGAACAAGATGTTGAGGGAAAGGGCAAGAAGCATGCTCAGTGCTGTCGGGTTAGGACAAAAATTTTGGGTAGAGGTGGTCGAGACAACATGTTACCTGGTCAACAGAACACCTTCATTAGCGTTGGAGGATAAGACTCCACAAGAGGTATGGACTGGTAAGAAACACTCTCTTTCACATCTGAGGGTATTTGGATGTGATGCATATGTACATGTTCCAAAGGAGAAAAGAAAAAAATTGGATAGTAAATCTGCAAAGTGAATCTTTATTGGGTATAAGGATGGTTTAAAGGGTTATAAGCTTTGGAACCCAGTAACAAGGAAGGTTGTGTACAACCGAGATGTGGTGTTCAGAGAGGTCAAAGATGTTATTAAACATGAAGTCCAACCAAAGGAACCTGAGAAGATAGAGTTTGAGCTAAAGGAGGAAGAATCAGACTCTACAACAGAAGAGGAACCAGAATATGAAGAGACGCAAACTCCAGGAGTGAGAAGATCAGTTCGAGAAAGAAGGAAACCAGAAAGGTATAGTCCATCTTCTTTCTGTTCAAATTTTACTTTATCTATTACTAATGATGATCCTAGAACTGTGAAGGAAGCAGTAGATTCAGAGGATGGAAAACTCTAGAAAGAGGCCATGGTTGATGAAATGGCATCTTTGCACAAAAATGAGGCATGGGATCTGATGGAGTTGCCGGCTAGAAGGAAACCCATTGGTATAAAATGGGTGTTCAAGAAGAGGACAAATGCAGAAGGAAAGGTGGAGAAATACAAAGCTCGACTGGTAGCAAAAGGTTATTCCCAGGTGCCAGGAATTGATTTTTGTGATATTTTTTCTCCTGTTGTCAAGGTAGCTTCTATTAGATTACTTTAATCTGTTGTTGTTGCTTTTGATTTTGAGGTAGAATAGATGGATGTGAAGACAACATTTCTTCACGGGGATCTAGAAGAGGAGATCTACATGAAGCAACTTGAAGGCTTTGCGGTGAAGGGTAAGAAACAACTGGTATGCAAGTTAAAGAAGTCTCTGTATGGGTTAAAATAGTCACCAAGGATGTGGTATCATAAATTTGATACATTTATATGGTGACTTGGCTTCACCCAAAGAAAAATAGATCATTGTGCGTATTTTAAATTAATTGGTGACCGTGTTATTTATCTGGTCTTGTACATGGATGTTATGTTGTTGGTTGGAAATGACAAAGAAATTGTCGAGGATTTGAAGACCCAATTGTCCTCCAAATTCGACATGAAAGATCTTGGTGCTGCAAACTATATTTTGGGCATGGAAATTAAAAGAGATCGGGCAAAGATGAAGCTCTGGTTAAACCAGAGGAATTATGTAGAGACAATATTGCAGAGGTTTAATATGTAGGATAGTAAACCGGTGAAGGTTCCTATTCCTATTGGTGTAACCTTATCTACTGAACAATGTCCCAAGACATAAGAAGTGGAAGAGGACATGTCTCGTGTTCCATATGCAAGTGCAGTCAGTAGCCTGATGTATATGATGGTCTGTACTAGACCAACATTGAACATGCAGTGGGAGTATTGAGCAGGTTTATGTCAAAACCGGGAAAGGAGCAATGGACAACAGTGAAGCGGGTTTTCAGGTATTTGCGTGGCACTAGTGAATATGGTTTATGCTACCAAGGAAGAATAGGATTGGACAGAGTTTTGGATATCTGTGGCTTTGTTGATGCAAACTAGGCTGGAGATCTGGATCATAGAAGATCTATAAGTGGGTATGTGTTTAACCTATTTGGAGGTGTAGTCAGCTGGATGAGTAAGAAACAATATGTAGTGACATTATCAACTACATAGGCAGGATACATGGCTGTCACTCATGCAAGCAAGGAAGCAGTTTGGTTGCAGAGATTGTGTTCAAGTATGGGGTTAATATAGGGAGCTATAAGGATAGATTGTGACAGCCAAAGTGCAATTTTCTCGGCAAAGAACCCTTCTTATCATTCAAAGACAAAGCACATTGATGTTTAGTATTACTTTGTGAGGGATATGGTAGAAGACAAAAAGGTGTTGCTGGTAAAGGTGGACACTTTGAAGAATACTGCAGATGCATTGACAAAATCTGTGAGCTCTGAGGAGTTCTCTTGGTGTGGAGAAGCAATGGGCATTTCAGGGCTGGATAAATGACTAAGTTCTCTTGTGGCCCCATGTGGAAAGAAAACAACAAGTGGGAGAATGTTGGGTTGTGTTATATTCTTTCCATGACTAACCTACATAGTTTATCGGGGGGTTAGAGGGGGGGTGGAGCCCCCACTTTGTTCCATCGATTGCACAGCGAGGAGGTCACTGGGGGTTTGAGGGGGGTGGGTAGCCCCCCTCTACGGGGTCCACGGCAGTGACCCGGGGAAATTTTTTTTGGACCCTTTATCAGGTTGGGCAGACCTACCTATGGCTTTGTGCATGGTTTTCGCACATGGTTTTGGACACGATGGTTTTCATTCCATGGTATTGGATGCTTTGGCATGTATAAATATGTATTGTAACATTGAAAGGAACATAATGAAAAATCAAGCTGGTAGTCTTGGTTTTGGGATCTAGGGGAAAATCTCTGTGTATATGTGTTTTATGTGTCATGCTCTCGCATTGTTTATTTTCTATATTTTAGAATTCGTATGAAAGTCATTTATGTACGATGTTAAAACCTACAGATGCCGGAAAATTAGATAATTGTGTTCATCAGATTGAAGTGTATTGCAGGATACAAAGAATCAAGGATGATGAGACCAAAATTTAGCTTGCTTCTCTTAGATTGGAAGGTGCAACACTTATTTGGTGGGAAACCAAAACTCAAAAGAACATGAAGAAACATGTTAAGGTTTTATCCTCTTGGAATGATTTTGTTGTTGCAATAAGAAGGAAATTTTATCCATTAGCATACATGAAAAAATCTATCATGGATTGGAAAAACTTTATGCAAGCTAAAGGTCAAAATGTGCAAAGTTATACTCAATTGTTTAGGAAGAGAGATTTTAATTTGGGTATAGATTTCTCCTCTCAAGATAATTTGCTCAAATGCATTGGAGGATTACATAGCTACTTGAGGCATACCATTCTCATGTTTAACCCTACAAAACTAGATGAAGTTTGTGTACAGGAAACTCATTTAGAGGCAAGAGGGAAAAATGTTTCTAAAGAAACTAGTGAGAAGTCATTCTAGTATGGAAAAAAAGGAAAATTTAAATTTAAAGGAAAGGATAAAAACACTGTTGCAATTAAGAAAGAAGGAGAAAACCTCACATGTAAACATTGTTCTAAAGAAGGCCATCATGAAGACCATCCTTGGAAACTTCATCCTGAGATGAGACCCAAAAAGTTTAATAACAAGGAGAAATAAAAGAATGTTGCAACTACATAACAAGATCTAGGATCTGATTCTGGAGATGAAACAAAGATCATAGCTATGGAATTGAAAGGTAAAGGTTCAATTGCAAGCACTAGTTCTTCTAGCAAACCCATAAAAACTCAAAAATGAAAGACAAAGAATAGAGTTGTTCCATATTAGAATCATCACCAAACATAACAAGGTAAATACCTTGTTTGATTGTGGTTCACAAGAAAACCTAATTTCAGAAGACATTTGTCAAGAAATTAAATTTGGAAACTATTCCTCATCCTAAACCTTATCCTTTGGGTTGTGTATGTGAAAATGCCAAGTTGCAAGTGACAAGAAAATGCATACTTAGATTTGTCATCACTACAAATTTTATTGATGAGGTAGAACTTGATGTGGTACCACTTGGAATTTGCGGGATTATTTTGGGAAGACCATACTTATATGACAAGAAAGCCATCTTTCATCACCATGAGAACGAGTACCACTTGTTTAAAGATGAGGTTGAGTACATTGTTAGAGCACATAGCAAGAAGATGAATTTATCTCTTTTGAATGCTGGAAAAATGAAGAGGTTTGTAAATGCTAGTCAGAATTTTACATTGTTGATGATTAAACATAAAGATGCCGATGAATCTAAAGTCTTTCAAGGAAATGAATCCAATTTGAAATCTTATTTCATTGAGGTTTCCAATCCTTGTGATAAGATATTTCAAGAGTCTAACATGTCGCCTCCTAAAAGAGGAAAACAATGTGAAGTTCATTTGCAGCAAGATGCATCATTGTTGAACATTGGTATGAACAAGAAGCGAGTGTTAAATAATGTAAGGGTCAAAAAGCAATTCCAAAAGCTATTTGACAAATAGGACATTGGTTCTAAAACATATTCTTCTGGGTTTCATAATGTTTTGGCTTTGAGGAAGAATGGTGCATGGTGATGGTGTTCACATTTGGTGACAAGTAAAGCCAAAAACAAGGCTAGACATGCTAAGCATAATTATGACTACAATTTTTAAGGTGAAATTAACTTGAAATTGAATAAGTCTTCTTTGATTGAATTTCGAGGAGAGAATGTTCAGATTTCTTTAACATAAGTTTTCTCATCTAAATATCTTGAAGAATTTTAGCAAGGTTCTATCTTTGACAGAAAGACAAAGACTTCAAAAGTGATGTACCTTCATGAGTAGCTTAAAGCAACAAAGAAAAACAAAACCAAATGAGTTGAGGATAGAAGGTTTGAGGAGCAGTACTCTCATCTATTTGTTGACTGAAAATGAGATTTTGGAGGTCCGAAAGCTTCCAATAGGGAGGATTGATCCAGGGGGTGATTAAAATTCAAAGCATGCGATAGAGCTCAAAACCTAAACGACTAGATAGATCTCAATGATCTGAATCCAACAAAAATCCAACACAACTCATTTCACTCAAAACCGATATCGTATGCTCCCAATATCATGTTGTGATCGAATTTCCAAACACGTAAAATTTTGCAGAATCAACAGGTGAATGGACATTTAGGGCCAGTGGAAGGATGCCACTTGGCCACTTTTGATTGGTCCAAAAAATTCAAATTTTCTTGGCCAATGGGTTTTCGCCATTTGTCTTAAGTTCATTGGCTCAAAATTCGTTTTATTGATTAATTGGTTGTTGACTGTGTAATTGGAGGACCAATGGGGGAGGGCCACATGGGCCAATCAGAGGTAGCCTTGTGACCTCCCAAGGGTGGTCTAAAATTTATTTATGGAGGTCGCAAAAACCAACACAGTTGAACCCACGACCTAGCATCAATCAACCATAGGCTCGAACCACTGCACAACTTCCATGCCACTTAACAATTATATGTTCGCGATTTGATTTAAAGTTTATCACAGGCAGCTTTGGAGGTTGGGGTTAGGGCTGAGCCCCAACCTGGTCACTGCACCCATGAGGAACCAGGGGCGGGACCATGGGCCAAGGCTTAGCCTTACCGCTGTGGTCTAGCCCTGTTGCAAACCATTCACTTGGAGCATTTACGCATAATCGCGAGCAAATTTTGGATAAGGGGTTAGGCCTATGGTTACATGACCCTCTACAAGACCAGGAGCGCGGAGATTAAGGGGGCCAGCCTTGGGCCCATGGCCTATTACATGACCACACCACCAGCAAACAGGGAGCACTCCAACCATTAAGCACCTAGCGTGAATTTTAAGCACCAAACCCCGGGTTATCTGCACACAATATGACCACGTATATTTATGTTGGGGGTCCAATAACTGGAGGCTGGTGGTTAACACTTCCCCTTGAGCATGTGGCCCATGTGACCCTATATTTTCAGAACTAGGCATTAATGGGAAGTTTAATTGTCTTACAATTTCATCCGTCAGATGGGATTGTAGGTCAGATTTTCACGTTTGTTTTGGGTTTGGGGCACTCAAGCGAGATTTGGGTCAAATTGTAGGATGACTAGCCATAGAATTTGGGGAAAACTTGTAATAGGCATAAATTTCTTATTTTTTGGCCAAATGAGGTACAGAAAGAGCCCAAGTGGAGTTTTTGATAGTTCTAGATCCATTGGAAACATCAGTTTTGTTGTTTGAGCATTGTAAATCCATGTAAACACACTTTTAAGCACTTAATGAAAGAGGCCTTATATTGGAAGTTCGACTAGGAGATGTAGCCGAGGAGAGAGGTGAACTCCTTTATCACGTTTTATGTTATGTGTTTTAGATATGGTTATTTTTCTTTGTTTGGATGTAAAATTTGGTTAAAAATCACTTGTTTATGTGTTTAGTAACTTTATCCATTACCCAAAACACATATAAAATTTCACTTGCAATTTGTATATCACCTTCAGTTTTCAATTACAGATCAAGAGGAAATTTCAATACCTATTATAACATAAATATTTCTTTCACACCAAATTCCATAAACAAAAATAATAGGAAAGGCTTCAAAGGCTTTTTACTAATTTCTTTGAAATCCACTTTCTCATACATCATTCCACACTTATATATGTCCATGAGGTTTTTGGGTTAAATTCCGCAAGAAACAATCTTAGGCCTTGATTTTCATAAGAACATGAAATAAAGAGATGAGGAATGGATTCCTCTAAGATCTTACGGAGAAATCACCTACTTGGGCTAATCGAACCTCGCTTTAAGAAATTCTTCTAGATCAACAACTTGTTGGATAGAGCCATCCATGAAGTTAATTTTCTGTTCAAAGGGTTGTGAATATTCCAAAGGAAACTCCAATGCCATTTCTGATCAACAGTGACCATATCTTATCCCTACTGAGATATAAAGTCACTTGAGCTCACATTTTTCGACTAACTAAGCACATCGACTTCCTCCTACTTTAGGTTGATGAAATTCAAAACTATGATACCAATGTATAGAGACCACTCTATCACTTCCTCACCTTTCACCTAGGTTGCGGTCTAGTTTCTAGCCTTGCATCCCCTTGACTTGTGGATACTAAGCTTGAGCATCCATAAGAGAGAAAATTCCAAGTAAATGAAGTGATCTAATGAGTGAACTTGAAAGATTAAAATCCTTGTCTATTTCTAACCAGGGATCCTCTACAATTTTGCTTTACATCCAATATTTATCATTGAATCTATTTAGGGACCAATGATGGAAAAAGAACCTTCTGGCACCTTCCATACCTTAAAGCCTTTATGATACTTACTCATTTTTCAATACCGGTCTTCAATTGATATATGCTACGAGTCTTAATTTCATCACTTTGCCTCATAAAGAATAGCGGTGGGTTAGCCTCCAAAGGCTTGTTACTGCTATAGTTTGAGAAAAAATAGAGATGTTTTTAACACCTCGTCATCCCAACTAATATGTAGGTGCCACACTTCTACAAAGCTTCAATATTGCACATAATAATTGTACACTAATCTTTTCAATAGTAGATAAATTCCTTTAGAACAATGGTGATATAGGTCCAGTATACTAGAATACCTTCCAAAACTGACTTATGTAAGACTAAACATTGATCACATGAAATAAGCCTATTGACCTAGAGGGAGATGTGAGCCTCCACCTTTTCCATCAACCATAACCAACTCAAAAAATTGTAAATATTTTTCTTTAGAAAGAAACCCAATATATTTAAACCAATATCAAACTCTTTTCAAGGGAAGTGGAAAAGAGCCTCATCCCTTTGCAAAGGTGAATTAGATAGCCTAAAAGGAATAAAACATGATTTGTCCTTATTGATTTCCATACATGTTTCTTTGCAATATAGATCCAAAATACCTTTAAAGAGCAAAGATATTGATGAGAGCCCTGCACAAATCATAAAACATCATCCACAAACAAGAGATGAGATATGACGTCATGAGGAAAAACCATAACAACATTGGGATATCCCTGAGATATTGCTTCATGAATTATTTTTTTAGGGCCTTTGCAACTATAAGAAAGAAGGGGGACATTGCACAACCCTACCTAAGTCTCTTTGAAGCATGAAAAATCTTATAAGAGACCCATTAATGAGCTTCAAGACATACAGGGAACTATCCAAATTTTCGAACGTCTTTCCTTTCATCAAATTTTCAAAGAACTTAATGTGAAAGCTAATGACCTTTCTGAGCAAGCATTGTCCCTTCCTCCTGATTCTTTGGGAATTTATGAGTTTCTTAATAGGGAGAAAATAGACTCCATAAAGTTTTACTTCAAATTAACTTTTATGTGGTATGCTAGATGATGAACTAATGACAATTGGGTTTTTAGCTTTTTGTTAGTTGTTTTGTGTTTTTGCATAAGGAATGAATAAAAAAAGCCTTATGATAAAATGATCTATAAAAGATAAAAACATTCCGTTGATAATTTTGTTGTTGAAATTTTTTTTAGACCTTATGATAACATGATCTATAAAAAATAAAAACATTCCGCTGATAATTTTGTTGTCGAGAATTTTTTTTAGACATGTCCATTTTTATAAACAACTTTGTACACATTCATTCTTCTTTATATGAATATAAACATTTTTTTTTAAATATTTACTTTGAATTAAAAAACTAATTAACCTATAAACAATTTTCAAAACGTGACTCAAATTTTATGATGTTGTTCAACATAATTAAATCGTGCTTGACAACCTCGCTAAAAGAAAAAATATATATTGCAAAAGAGAAAGGGAGGCATTTAATGTTTGCTGGCAGCATCTATTTTCTGAATGGACATTTTGACGAGACTAGAGACGTTAAAGTTTTGGTAGAAAAAAGAATTTTACAACCATCTTAAATAATGCACATTGTTGGGAAAGTATTCATATGCTATAATGGTGATTTATTGAAGTGTTAAGAGTAATATAATGCTATGAGTCTTATATTGTACAATGAAAAAATAACTGATAAGTGAGGCCTATAATTATTATATTTTAAAAACTAGTGATATTATACTTTTTGTTGTTTATGTGGAGAAGAGGTTAGACTTTGAGAGAGGACTATTAACTAGCATCTCTTATTAATTAGCATATCTCTTGGGTGATATTGCAGCTATTAAGATGAGAAGAATAATGTAATAGAATGAATGTTGAGGCTAATTGTTTGTGAAGTATAGGCTACAGCTCTTGATATTGAGATGCCTCATATGCACATGTAGTGGATGTTGTGACTCCACTCTGCTAAAATTTCAAATGACAGCTGTGTGATGAAAATAATACCTTTTAATATAACCTTTTCATACTCCTTTTCAACAATTTCACACCATGTTCATTGTGTTTCTTATACAATACGTTAATCCACAAACTTCCATATAACAATTTGAAACAACTTTTAAAGAAAAAGATGCAAGATTCTACCATATATTTTCCAAGCTGGTAAGACTCTACCTTAACGTTAGATCTCCATAGTGGAATTTGTTGAGTAAAAGTTGTTCTATTTTATATTTAGTTTACATTATTGATATATTTTGTTATATTTTATATTTAGTTTACATTATTGTTATATTTAAAATCAGGCAACCTCAAAATTGGCCTTTCAGTGATCTTCTTCTTCAATATCTGGAAGCTCTTCTTTGCAGCTTCAGTCCATTGGAAAGACTAACTTTCCTTTTTGATGGTATCCAACATGGGTGCGCAAATTCCACTAAAATCCTTTATAAAATTGTGATAGAAACTTGCCAACCCATGAAAACTCTGAACTTCAAACAGAATCTTAGGGGATGGCCAACTAAGTATAGCTGCAACTTTTTCTGGGTCCATTTTCAGCTCATTTTCTCCAATCTCAAAACCCAAATAGAATAACTCCTTTTGAAATAAAGAACATTTTTTCAAATTTATTAGCAACTTATTTTGATACAACTTCTCCAGAACATATCTAACGTGTCGAAAATGTTCTTCCCTAGTCTTGCTGAAAATCAGTATATCATCAAGATACACAATTAGAAATTTCCCAATGAACTCCTTCAACATCTCGTTCATCAAGCACATGAAAGTACTAGGGGCGTTACTCAACCCAAATGGCATCACCGGCCATTCATACAAACCTTCATTGCTTTTGAAAGTTGTTTTCCATTCGTCCCCTTCTCTTATTCTAATCTGGTGGTATCTGCTCTTCAGATCTATCTTTGAAAAATATGTTGATCCACTCAAGCAGTCCATCATGTCATCCATTCATGGCAATGGAAACATGTACCTGATAGTAATTTTATTTATTTCTCTCGAATCAGTACACATCTGCCACTCGCCTCCTTTCTTAGGATCTAAAACTTTCGGAACCACACAGGGACTTAAACATTCCCGTATCAATCCTTTGTCCAACAATTCTTGTATCTACTTCCTGATCTCTTTGTTGTCCTTAGGAATCATTTGGTAAGCAACTTTGTTTGTTAAACTAGCTCCAAGGATGAAATCTATGTGATGACTGATACTCTGCTTTGGTGGTAACTTATCAGGTAAATCATCCACCACAATGTCGATGAATTCCTGCAACAAATCCTGGATTTCTTCAGGTAAGTCAGAAATTTCAGTATGCAACAGCACTGCTCTCAGTCTCCTTACAACGACATACTTTATCTCGTTATCTTCAGTCTGTTTTAAAAATTCTTTTCCCCCATCAGCAACACTTCGGTCCCACTAGTTTTTGTTGTTTCTTCTTCCTTGATGGGTACTAGTGTATGCTTAACCCCATCCTTGACAAACTTGTAACAGTTTGTTTTCCCATCATGAACAACTTTTCAGTCATACTGCCAGGGTCTACCTAGCAGAATATGACACACATCCATGGGCATGATATCACAAATCACTTTGTCCCTATACTTGCCAATATGGAATTCCACCTCACACTGCTCATCAACTAGCAGTTGATGTCCTTTCTGTAACCAAGACACCTTATAGGGAGTTGGGTGCTTCAACCTTTTCAAACCCAATTTCTCCACCATCTCTGTTGCAACTAGATTATCAGTGCTTCCACTATCTATAATCAGTTTGCAGCATTTTCCATGTGACTTGCACACAGTCTAGAATAATGCCTTTCTCTGGGTTTGTTCAGCTGTCTCCTTTGCTGGTTTCAACAGTACCTTATTCAAGACTAAGGCCTCTCCTATCTCCAGTACATTCTCTACCTCTTGGGGTGGTGCCTCTGCTTCCTCCGTTTGAGCAATAGATTCTCCTCTTTGTCTGCCCTGTTCACCTTTAAGACACTCAAAGGACCTGTGCCCCCACTTGTGGCACTTGTAACACTCGTAGGCAGCTCCTTTACCTCTTCCATTACCCCTTCCTCTCTGGTATGGCCTTCCTCCCCTAGTGCTACCTTCCTTTTCTGCTGTCCCTAAGGTATTTGAACTGTTGCCTTCTTCACTGTTGTTGGCAGTCCTTCCTCTGCCAAAGGATTGCCCTTTCCCTTTGCCAGATCCACGTCCTCTTCTAGCATTCTACTTCTTTGCAATCTTTTCTTCTGCCTTTAAGGCACTCTAGTATGCTTCCTCTATGGTTTTGGAGAAAGAATACTTATCTCGTCTAATATCTCCATCCTTAGGCCATTCACAAACCTTGCCATCTTTTGTGGGGTGTCTTCAATGTAACCAACTCTCAAATTCACCCGATAAAATTCTTCAGTATATTCTTTCACTATCATTCCTCTCTGCTTCAAATTCTACACCTGCCGATACAAAGCAATCTAGTAATATTTGGGAAAAAACTTACCCTTCATCTTGGTGACCATTCTAGTCCACTTTTTAATAAGAAACTTATTTAATCTTCTCCTCTCTACTTGGACATTGTCCCACCATAAGGCCTCAGGTCCTTTTAAATTGGTGGTAGCGAATTTAACTTTCCTATCTTCACTGATCTCCTCACATTCAAAGTATTTGTCTAACTCACTAATCCAGTCCAACAACACTTCTATGGAAAAACTACCATCATAGTTTGAAATCAAAGGCTTTGGCTTACTACTAGCTAATAAAATTGACCTTAACAATCTGATTTCAGGTCCTTCCTCATCTAATCCATCTGTCGTAACTGCAGCTTCTTCATCACTATCATCTCCTCCTTTCGGATCCCTTCACCTTCCTGCTTCTACTGCTACTAAACAGGCATTTAGGATCCTAATCTCTTCTCTCAATCCTTCATCTACTACCCTTTGAATAGCTCTGCCACGACCTCTTCTTTTGACTTCCATTTTGTAAAAAAGAACAAATCAAATGTAACCTGCTTTGATACCAAAATTTGATGGGACCAGCCCTGAACACCTACGGCTTATAATTAATCGTTGATTGTATAGTTAATTGTTCTATGGTTGGCTGACTTTATGGTGTCGTACGGGAGGTTATGTTGTGAGGACGACTGTCCTCCTCCTCGAGCTTGCTTCTCCCGCCTCTTCACTATCTCGCGGAAACCCTAACTCCAACCATTTTTTTGTTGTTGTGTTGTTTTGCTACTCCGCTGAGGTCCCGACTCCTAGTCTCTGGTTGTTGTTTCACGAGGGTTTCCTTTGTCCAGCTCTGAGAATGATTTCCCATGAGGATTTCTACTTGCACGCATTGGTGATGTTTCCTGTTCTGAGCATGGTTTCAAAGTTCTTGTTCCGGAACCCTGGGTCTTAGTTTCTGGTCTTCGTCTGTTCGGCTCGGGTTATGATTTTGGTTGTGGATCTTTTCTATACGTTGGCTTCGATTATGCTATTGATTTCAAAGTGTTTGCTTCGTTGTTTGACTGCTTGCTTGGCATTTTGTTGCAGGTCATGGTTTCAGGGTGGCTCGGCTCTCAGCTCTCATTTGGCATTCAACCAGAGGTGAGTTCTCCTTCTATGCCTTGCGCTTCTACCTTGTTTTCTTCTGTCACTGTCTGTTCTTGCTCCTTGTGAGCAGTGGGCACTCTGTGATCGTGACCTTGGTTCGCAGCCTCCTTCCTTACTCACACGGGCTCGACTCCTTCGGTAAGTCTTTTGTTAAATCCTTGCCTTCATTTTCAGTTCTTGTGCTAGTAGCTCTGTTTACTAGCTCTAATGGCCCTGTTTGGTGGCCATGCAGGTATACGGCTAGGCTCTCCATTTGCTGGTCTCGTGCCCTGACACCTACGCTTGTATCGGGTAGGATTGATCCTTGTTATTCCTTTGTCTACCTATCCGAAGCGTTTGTTGTTGACAGTATTCCCTGGGTTTGTTGTTGAGGGTTTAGCTTCAGCCTCACTGTGTCTTGGCCTATGTATTAATGTCTCCGGCTATTTAACTTATGACATGTAATTATATCAGTCCTATGGTGACCTCGTGGTTGTATTTGGCACTGTTAATGGAGGAACTCTTTTTTCATGGCTTGTCTGTATTTGGAACTATATCTTGGACTATAGATATTCGATATCGATGTATACACAATGATTTCTTTTTTGATAATTAAATAGTAAAGGAGAATGATATGGGTTTTGTTGGTAGCTGTAGATATCTGTTTGTTCCTTCGACAGTGGTTTTCTTGATTCTTCTGCAAGCCCATTCCGTTGTCTTGTTGAACTTATCCATTTGTTCTTCTTACCTCTGTGTTAACTATTCATTCTCTGTCATTGTTATGATATGGATAAATGAATTTAATTAAGTCAGGTAGAAAATACTTAGGCTGCAACATATATATTCAGACTTTCTTGTGTTTCAGAATGATTTCATGCTCGTTTCTATTCAGCACTATGATGATAATTACAGTATCTTTTTCCTCTTTTTTGTACAGTTCACTATATAGTTATTAAACTGTCAACAATTACATTTAGTTATTCATTGATAACTATTCTTTCTTGACTGTATTCTAAAAGTAAATTTTAACCAAAAGATAAAAAGAGCGTAAACAAAAGAAAATAGTGGGCTGAGATAGCCTTAAACTTAACATAAGGTCATAAATACTGTTAACTAGAAATTTAAATGAAAACTAAAAAAAACTAACTAAAATTCCTTTTGTTGGCAAAGACAAACACTCCAGCCATGACCTCCCTTAGCTGAATGCTCCTGCATCATTAATAAAAAAAAAAATTACAATATAACAAAATGAATTTTATTAATTTTATTACTTTTAGCTTTTTATTATTTTTTAATTGAGTCAACATTTAAATGTTTACACACATTTAGGGACACTACAATATCTCCCCCATACTATACTCTAAATTATTGTTAACCTTTTTATTATCTTTTTGATTGAGTAGATATTTAAATGTTTACAGTCATTTATGGGCGCTACAACATTTCCCCATACTAGGTTGTAGGTCACTTCTCCGTGCAAAAAACAAAACTACAATATAACAAATTAAATTTTATTATTTTTTATCTTTCACATTTTTACTATTAATTGAGTCAACATGTAAATGTTTACAATCATTTAAGCTTACCAAATACCTGACCTAACAGGGGATTACATCCTTGTTAGAGCTTCCTGAGGGGGAGAGTGCTTTAGAAGGATATTCCACAGATTGATCTAGGATAGGGATCTATTGGACATTGGATAAACCAATGCTCCCAGTGTGTTTCGTGACATCGACTAACTGCGTCTCGTGGATCCTTATCTCTGTATGCGATTGTTGACTAACACCTGTGGGTTTTGGTTTAATGACAATTGTGATTCCAACATGTGGTAACGGAGCATAGGTCACGAGTTTGATACACACCCAGCTCGCATTGGAGGGGATATTGTGGTACATTGGATAAACCAACACTCCATGTGTGTTTCGCGACATGGACTAACCAGCTCTCGTGGATCCTTATCTCTAGCGATGCGATCGTTGACTAAGAATTGTGGGTTTTGGTGTAACAACAATCGTGATTCCAACATGATCCCCCATTCAAGATGTGGAATCTCATGATAAAATTCTTGAAAATATTTTGCATGTCTGGATATGTCAAAATGATTAAGATGTCACTCAACGACATTGTCAGTCTTAGAAGATTCAAGAAAAAGCACATCTCTAGAGAGTATAAAATTCTTGTTTACTTCATCGTAGAGATGATATGCTTTGGAGGTATTTGGGAACCCAAAGAAGATACGCTTTTAACTGCTTATACCAAGTTTTTTTTTTTCTGTTCCTTAGGAATCAAGGCATAGCAGGTGGAACCAAAAACCTTGACATGCCTTATCGAAGCAATGTGGTCATACCACATTTCATAAGGAGTCTTATTTTTGAGAGCATGAGATGGACATTTGTTTTTAATATACACTACACATAAAACTACATGAGCCCAAAACATCAACTTAACATTTTTGAAAAGCATCATTGAAAGACCATATTTAAGATTGTCCTATTCATTCTTTCAACTACACCATTATGTTGAGGATTATAAAGCATTGTTGTTTGATGTTGAACCAAAATAGTTTTCATATTCACTTGAAGTATATTCATTTCCATTATCAGGAGGAATATAGCCAATATGAGAGCGTATATCATTTTTAATGAATCCATGAATGTTTTTGAAAGTTTCAAAAGCTTTTGATTTATTCTCCAATATATATACCCAACACATTATGGTGTACTCATCAATAAAACTCATCATATAATTATTTCCTTTTGTAGAAAGAACAAGCATAGGGCCACATAATTTAGAATGAATTAGTTTAGTATTTATACATGCTTTGGAAAGAGGATCATGAAATGGTTGTTTGCTATGTTTTCCTAAGATAGAAGCATCACATTGATTTAGTTTCCTAGGAATGGTTGGAAAACTAGTAACACTATTTCTCTTTAATAAATGAAGACTGTCATAGTTCAAATATCCAAATCTAGCATGCCATGAGAGATTGGATGGAAATGTACCTTCATTATATTGAGAAATGTATGCATAGTTATGTGCATGAGTAGACATTCCTTGCAGCTTCAAGGGTCTTTCTTCTTGTATTTCTGTCATGACATGTGATTTCTCTGGTGATTTTATCACCTTAACTTTTCCATCAAACATTTGAATGTAGTGTCCATGCTGGCAGATGTGAACCAAGGAAAACTACAACTATGGGAGGCAGAGAACGTCATACAAAAGAAAGTCAGGGGGTCCAAGAAGTTTGAGGCTGATGGTGCCTATTCCATATAGCTTGACCTTTGACTTGTTTGCAAACTAGGTTGCTCCATCTACATTGTCACCGAAATCTTCAAATAAATCTCTCTGAAAGGTCATGTGGCAGGGTTCACCTATGTCAAGCAACCATGCATCTTTCCACGAAGGAAATGCAATATTAAACAAATCTTCAGTTACTCCAATTTTGCAATGTGTCACAATATAATGAGAAAATTTGAGTTCCTTACCTTTCCCTGGATATGGTGTTTTACCTTTCTCTTCATTTCTTTCTTGTTTGATTCTCTCCCAAATCGGCTTGCGTGTAGATGGATCATGTCCATTTCTATTGCAATGTATACAATGAAGATCAAGTCTTTCTCCTCAGTATTATTTCCCCCCATGCCTCTGTTATTCTTCTTTCCACATCCTCTTCTGCCACCCGGCCTATAGAAGAACATTTTCCTCAATTATTCTCTTTTTGTGCAAGGCACATTGCTTCTTCGGAATATTGAGCAATTATATTCCTCTTCCCAAAATATTTCTCTCTTTCTACAAATATTTCCACATGAGAGTCAAAAGTAATCTCGTTAAGTTGGCCACTAGCTTGTAATGATTCAAGATAGTGAGAATATGTGGGATATAGTTCCTTGAACAAAGATATGAGAGGAACATCCATTCTAAATGTGGTGGTTTCTACAT
Organism: Pinus tabuliformis; assembly: GCA_031772625.1. Lineage (NCBI taxonomy): Eukaryota > Viridiplantae > Streptophyta > Pinopsida > Pinales > Pinaceae > Pinus > Pinus tabuliformis. Next base: position 394,533,771 of record CM062810.1, read on the forward strand.
CATTCATAATAGCTTTGATTTCAGAGACCAAAGAAAGGGTATCACCATCTTTCAATTCAAAATTCAAGAGTTTGAACATTAGTTGAACTACCTCAACCTCTGACTATGAGTCATATCAGTCTTTCAACTTCAATAAAGCACTAAAGACATTGGTAATTGGTGCAATGTGATGACTCACCTCTTCATTTACTGATGCAACAATCAAGGCATATGCCTTTTTGTTCTTCTTCTCCCATATGGCGAGCTCTTTGTATGTTGTGGGCATTACAGGCAGATTGGCACCTTCTCCTTCACATACACGTGTTCACACTTCATTAAAAATAAGGGTATGTTTTATCTTTCTGGACCATTCATGGTAGTTCTCTTTGCTGGTGAGAACTACCCCAACTATTGAGATGAGAGAATGCATTATTAAACAAATTTAAAACAAATAATAATCAATGCACTAATATTATATTCAATAACTGATGTGCAATAATTCTTAAGGTAGTTGATACAAATGACTTCTCTCCTCCTGTGCACAATATTGAATACAATTCCACAACCATGTGAGTGTAGATAGTCTATGTTCAGATTCGCTCACAAATTTAACATAAACTTACTCACAATTAATGTAGAAAACCAACATATATACAATGTAAAGAGTATGAATTAACACCAAGTGTTGGGCGTGGAATCCCTCCCAAGCCATGTTTTGGGGCTTGAAGCCCAAGTTTTTTCTAATTCCATTGTAAAGACTCCACGAATTGTGGGTGCGGAGCATGATGTTGTAATAGAGTCATAGGGTTGTCTGCCCTTGTTTTTTTAATGTAATGTCAGTTTGAAAGACCTACCCATGGTCCGCAGACCATGGAATTGTATAAATAGAGTGAGGCTCTAAGTGTAGAAAGAATCTAAGCTAAGAATGGATGGATCTAAGGAATTGATGAAGCATTGAGTCCAAGAGTAAGTCATGTATTTGGGTCATATAGTAGGATAAGGCTTTGCAGCTGAGTGCGTAGAGGCCTAGTAGTTTGCAGCTGAGTGTGCGGAACCCTGCAGCTGAGTGAGCAGGGCAAGTCAAGTCTATAACTGTGGGAAGAATTAATAAAAGAGAAGTTTTACCATATTTTTGTGTATCTTTTCCTGGTTTATGTATTATTGGGTATGAATTGCAAGTTTATTGTTTATTTACTGCGCGAACTCATATGAATGTGTTGAATAAGTAAATATAATATAAGGCATCTGTTTACGCGAAGATAACTAACTATTATAAGAAGATAAGTAAGATCTCGGGTGTGACTTAGGGAAATAGTGCAGATCGCTGCTCCAGCGTCGTGAAAACCCCACAACCCCTGTTTATGGCTGCACTAAGGTGAATATATCAGGCTGCGAAGGCCAGAGAAGTGCGTGAAGGGACTCACAGTTGGACCAAATCAACCCCTCAGACATCTCAAGGGTGCGGAAACCTGGTTGCAGCACCCCCCCCCCATACTACCTCGGGTGAGGCTTCAGTCCATGCTTCGTGGACTGTTGCCGAAAGGGAATGTAGTACAGGGATTTGTTTGGCTAATTAAATCCGAACCTAGGTCAGGCCCCAACAAACCAACAAATGGTTCCATTGCCGGGACCGGGATCTACATAGAGATGTTTGATGTCGTATCATTGGAATCCAACTAAGAAAGAAATTGAAGGTTGGTTGGAAAAAAGAATTCATGAGTTTGCAGCGTAGGAGAACAGGAATCCACGACTATCAAAAGAAGAGTGGTTACACTGCTACTTGTACACAGAGATCCACGAAATTTTCTTCGCATCTTTCCCTACTGAGTTGTACGAGTGGATCGTGAAGCTAGCAGATAGCCAAGGAAGGTGCAAGCTCAAAGGTCCTATTGTGTGGACCCCAGAGTTGGTGCGTAGATTGGAATCATTGGAGGATAAGATCACGCATGCTGTTGATCACTGGCTCGATCTAACTATCGGACGATTCATTACTGAGTTCGTGGTAGATACTTCAGTCAGCTATAGCGAGGTAAAGTGACGCTTCCTCAAAGGACCGCGAGGTAAGTACATTAACTCTCTGAACACTTGGATTAAAATGCTACTGTGTGAAAAGTGGATTATGCAAATACATTGATGTTCAGGGCTACGCGAAGTGGGAGAATTTATAGAAACGAAGGTAGGGTAGAACTAGAAACTAGCCCCTTGATTTCACCTCCGCGAGGGAATGAGGAAGAGCTCGTGAAGGTCTCACCAAGAAATGCGATCAATTTGATAAGGCAGAGGATTCCGCGCATACCACCCCCACCCACTCCACCACCAGCTTCACCCCCATCTTCGCCCATACCACCTCTGCCACCACAGTGAGTTAATATGGCAAGCACAATAAAGTTTCTGGTGTTCAAGGGAGTAGGAAATGAAGATCCAGACTAGTTTTGGTTCGTGATAAATGCTGTATGGGAAGCATAGGGAGTTATGGATGAAAATATAAAGAAAGTGACATTGGTCAGTGCTCTGTAGGATAGCGCGATGACCTGGTATATTAAGCATTCTAATGACAATCCGAATGACGGGTTCATAGACATTCAAACTGCGTTGAATAGAGAATTTAGCAGACCAAAGTCAGAGGCACATACGATCATTAGGTTCAAGGAGATCATGATGCTACCAAGAGAGACTCCATGGGAGTTGGATCAGAGACTGAATTTCACAATTCACGAAGCTAATATGACTTTGACGGATGGACAACACCGCGAATGGTTTGTAGCATCGCTAACACCGCATCTAAGGAACGCGTTGTCACAACAGAGGCTAACAACTTAGGCCGAGGCCTTGGAGATCGCAATGAGGCTGCATGGAACCCCAATACAAGATCCTAACCTCAGAGTTCAACAGATCCACGTGCAGTTGAAAAACTTGTGCCTTAAGATGTAGAGTCTGAAACAAGACAGGACCGCTCACCTAGAAGTGTGGGACGAGGTATGGTGCTTTAAATGTAAGGGTCAGGGTCATGAAAAGGACCACTGCCTAGTGTTCGTGAATTACCTCGCGGGAGGAGGATCGATGTCGTTAAGACCGGAGACCCAAGCAGGACCAAGCGCGGTGCCTGCATTGTGGTACGCAATTTGTCAAATAGGAGGAAAGCATGCGATGGACAGCTGCCATTTATTGTAGAAATACACACAGAATTCGCAACAGTTGTTATGTAATTTCTATAGATCAGTAGGACATGATGAGCACACCTGTAGAAGATATGAATTGATGATGGATAGGACTCCCACCTACAGAGTTCAGGCTGAAATGCAGCCCCTTTACCAGAACGCAGGGATGGCGCGAACTAGATTTCAGGGCCGCGGACGAGGTCGAAGTGGAGGAGGACCTGGAAGAGGTTACGGACAACTGATATGTTACAATTGCGAAGGGCCAGGACATTATACCCATGATTGTATGAATCCAATGCATCATCATGTATGTATTCTACCTTGTTTGATCATGGGACAGAGGATTGTCCCACACTGATAGCGAGGTTGCGCGATAAAGGAGCGCTCCAACTTCCCCCGACTCAGAACCTGCAAATGATGAAGTCTGAGCCGCACGAGGAAGACCGCAATGTAAACATTGTGCTTCGAAGTGGAATTACGACAGGGGATGATAAAGGCAAGTAGCTTGAAGATAGTACTTGGGTTTGCAAGGCTCTGATGAAAGAACCAAAGTTTGATTTGGAGCACACTAAGGAAACCTTCATGGAAGCTAGGAAGAGCTTCGCTGATTCGTCCACTTTAGGAAGCAAAGATAGACTAGAGCCAGAAGTGGACCCATCAATGCTCACAACATTCCTAGAAACATGCATGAAGCTACTGCGCGATAGTAAGGTTGTAAAGGGATTGCAGGAACTCATTAATAGATGTGCCAGGAGAACCGCACGTAGTCCGTAAGATTGGAAAGCATGCGACAGGGATAGGAAGAGAAGTGAGATTGACCACGTAAATTGGAGAATATTAGATGGACCAAGTGATTCTGGACCTAGGATCGGACGCAAACGTTCTGCTGAAGTAGACATGAGAGTGCATGGGGAGGCCTACACTACAATGGTCTCCTATCCAGCTGTGAATGGCAAACCAACAAAAGATAATACCTATGGGGAGATTATAGGGAATCACCGTAGATATCGAAGGGGAAAGTGCGCTAACAGACTTTGAAGTGATAGAGATTTTTGACGACAGTAATCCCTACCCTGCACTATTAGGAAGTGATTGGGCCTCTAACATGAACGGGGTGATAAATCTAAAGAAGCACAAGATGATTTTTGAGAAAAAGTCTTTGCGCATAGTTGTACCTTTGCACCTTGCAGAAGGATCACGCTACACGGAGCCAGTGCGCGACTGTGAAAGCGACAACGATTTAGACTACATCTACAAGATAACTGTGCGAGAACAGGACTAGGTAAATCCAACCGCGGATGGGCGAATCTCATGGGAGCGCGAAAGCTCCTGTACTTTGGATTTAGATGAAGAGATAGAGAAATGGTAGAACCAGTTACACGGGGTAACCATGCTGAACTACAACATGGTGACAAGATCGCTGCGGTGTGTATCAATATAAGTAAGTGATCTTCTTACGTATGATGGGTTAAGTGAGGTAGATTCTTTCCTGAACAAATTCGAAAGAGAAGTGCCAGAACAACAACGTTTCAAGGCTTTGAAATGGGTATTGTGCGTTATGCCCGCGAGGTGATGGGGCATGCACCAAGAAAGCTTTGAGGATTGGCGCGAATGTAGGAGAATGTTGCACATGCAGTTTGGGAAGCCTCAGATGCGATTAACCGACAAGATTGCCGGAGAGTTAGCTCCATGTGCGCACCTATCTAGATGGATACAGGCATATGTTAAAAAACATGTGTGGATGCACACAGACTTCACGTTAGGAGACACGATTAATACACATGTGCAGGCGAGGCAATTGCACAAATGACCCCTCCGGTTGGAACAACGGAGTATGGAAATAACGAGTGTGCAGAAGGTTATCCATGCAGAAGCCTTTAACAAAGTGTGCGAAGCGCTGAACAAGGTATATGATGCACAATAGATTGATTGGGACCTGCACGTACCATCATTTCTATGGGCTTATAGGACAACGTGCAAGAAACTGACGGAACAGACAGCTCCGAGGCTGGAGTATGGAGTGAACACTATAATCCCCATAGAGTATAAAATTCCTAGTCCATGCATAGTAGCGCTAGTAGATATGACGGCTTGCGGAGTCTTGGAAGAAGGGATCGCGCAGCTAAACGAAGAAGAATGCTTGGGACCTGAGGAAGAAATCTGACAGGGTGATCTTAGGCTCCAAGAACTTATGAAAGAAAGGGTATGATTAAGGGAGAAAAGCGCCCTGGTGGAAGCAGAATTCAAGAAGCAAGAGGATGAAATAAATAATGATTTTCTTAATAAGAAAACCAAGGTTATAAAACAGGGTACGCACGATTGCGTTGATGAATTTGGGGACTACCGCTGAGAGTTGATCAGCCTGATGCCTTGGATTGGACCGCATATTACTAAAGGGATCACCCATGGTGGTGCGCTACAGATGATAAAGTGCGCGATGTAGCCAATAATAATTGAAGGTGGATGTTTTCTAGGAAAAGTGATGGAGGACCAGTTGAAACCCTATACAGGTGGCACGACCACCTGACTAGCTATGGGAAGTACACTCTTAACAGTCCAGGCAGTTGAAAGGAGGCACGGGACTATAAACTACTTTGCCTAGTAGCTGCGCGATGTTGAGGCTATGCGCAGGAGCAAAGTGTCACAAGGTACGCAACCGCGCAAGGGGGGCTATGCTGCCGCATGGGTTGGATGGAAAGTGACCGTTGTAGTCACTATTCATGATGTGATGCTTGACTTGAGACCAAATGGAGTGGGCGGTAGGCATTTAAGATGCGTTTTATGGGCAATATTTTGGAAAATCTGTCGCCGAGGGAACATTAATGGACAATATTTGGGGGGAATGGTCGAATTCAAATTCAAAAGGCGCTATAAAATACAAAGGGTTTCCCAGCAAACAACACTTGGTCATTTCTGAATTGAGATATTGTATGCCCCACGTATTCTGAGCCGAGACCTAGTTGCCCTGTGCAGAGCATTGATTGAGCCGCTGATTGAGCGATTAAGAGATTTCTGGACAAGCAAGATGAGAGTGTCTAAAGAAGCTAGGGAAAGTGAAAAGATGACCACCGAAGAGGCTGCGTAGGCCCTGACCATAGAATATGCCCCTGAAGGCGCTGGGATTGTTGCGGAAATCCCTAAATCACCGCGCATGCTGAGACCGAAGAAAGACAAATAGCCAATGATTCTGTTGCGTGTGTCCCCTCGAAAGCCGTTGCGCACCAGATTAACGATGGAGGAAAAAGGGAAAGCAGTTTAGTTGGAAACGGACAAGGAGGAAGAAGACCTGGAGGACCTCATAATTGAAGAAGATGAGGATGAGGGCATGGAGGAAGAAACCTAGCTTGTGCACCCTCCAACAAAGCTGCCCGCATATATCCCGGACGATATCATTTTTGAGAGTACGCACCTGAGACGGCTGCCAAACTTGAATTTTGAAGATTGGGATCTCGCTGACCACGAGAAATTCCCTCACCTAAAGACCGCGCATCTCGTGAATCCCAAGCAGAACACCGTGACAGGAGTTATAGAATTGAAGCCGCGAAAGTGATTATGCGGAGTTGAAAAGGCAGCGTTGCTAAACTTTCTCTCGGTGTCGCATTACCACCGCGCCCTAGACATTGTCGTGGTGGAAACGTTTGTTGTGCAGAAGAAGAAAGAGGAGGCTAAACTGCGCATGGAACAGTTGGCAGAAAAGATAAGGCAAGAAGCAATGGCAGAAAAAGCACAGGAGGCACGGGAGGCTGCGCAGACAACATTAGAATAGAAAAAGGCTGCAGTAGTAGCAGCACAGAAGGCAGCACAGAAGGCGCACGAGGGCCAGAAGTCACCTTTGCTTGAGCAGGAGAAAGAGATGGAAACAAAGGAAGAAGAGGGCGGCGCAGACCCACAAGCATCATCAACACAATTGAAGTGCTAGTGCCGGAGTGAGCAGATGAGGCCATGCAAGAAGGTGAAAGCATCCAATATGTCAATCCACCTGATGAACCTTACTGAGGATGATCTGCATGATATAGGAGAGACGGCGTGCGAAGTCACCACAAAGACCCTCCAAAACTTCGCGGCGGAGAATCAGATTGTGTTGGGGGCCCTCTGAGCATAGATTCAGGAGTCAGAGGTGCACACTCCTCAAGTTGGTATTCTCTCGACTAGCTTCACAATCGGGATAGCCACAACTGAGGAAATGATACGTGCTCGAACAACCAACAGAATAGTGCTACCAGAAGGGGCACTGGTTACAGAAAATGAGGCCAACCAGCCTACAATTAGTGCACTAAAAGGGATAGGGATCAACATGGATGCACTCCCACGAGAGACACTCTATGTCCTACAGGATGGGATTACTGCAGAATTGCGGGCTAGGGAGAGTCGCGCGTTGCAGGTGCTGAGCAAGTAGAAGATCAACATGGAGCAGTTGAGCTTGCAGCGCGACGAGGTCGTGTTGTAGAACAAGCAGATGGTACAGGTACTGGAAGAAGCCTGCCAGATGGTCCCTGAGCTGGCCATCCCATCAGAAGCACCAGCAGAGGCACGGACCCACAGATTAGCAGCAGGGGTGCACAAGGCACAAGAAGAAATGGCCAAGGTTCAGCTGGAGCTAAACCTTTAGATAGAAGAGCTGCGGTTGATGGCACAATCATCCACTCCTCCAGAAGTAAGGGAACAACACGCCAGCGTTGTTACATTGGGGATGGAGGAGATCATCAATACAGTAAGGGACTGCACCAAAATGTTGGAAGAGTCATTCGAGGTCCTCACCAATCTGTAGGAGGACCCTAACATCCAACGCTTAGAGACAGAGGCATGTGAGCTCTAGTATTAGTATGACAGTGTCAAAGGGACTAGGCAGACGGTGGCCCTCACTCAGAGGCTTGCGCGAATGCAATAGGCAAAAGCGCTTAAAGAACAAGTAGACATAGCGCGACATAGAGAGGCAGTTTTGAAGGTGCGTGGTCAGCCTTGGATTGACGAGGCCTTCGTCATTACGGCAAAAATTGATGGCATGCTCACGCAAATGCAAGGGATGCAGGAACAGATGTAGGGGAGCAGTTCCGACACCACAGTCTCAGAACAACGAGTACAGGAGATTCAACAGGTAGTCGTTCAGTGCGCTACCAACCTTGCAGCCGTCCGAGCAGAGTTGGAGGGTCTCCACGCAAAGATCTTCGCACTGACAAAGTGACTCGAGGGCGAGTCACGATGTTTGTGTTGGGGGCCTGTTGGGCATGGAATCCCCCCCAAGGCATGTTTTGGGGCTTAAATCCCAAGTTTTGACTAAGTCCATTGTAAAGACTCCACGAATTGTGGGCGCGGAGCGCGAAGTTGTAATAGAGTCATAGGGTTGTCCGCCCTTGTTTTTGTAATGTAATGTCGGTTTGAAAGATCTACCCATGGTCCACGGACCATGGAATTGTATAAATAGAGTGAGGCTCTAAGTGTAGAAAGAATCTAAGCTAAGCATGGAAGGATCTAAGGAATTGATGAAGCATTGAGTCGAAGTGTAAGTCGTTTCTTTGGGTCGTAGAGTAGGAGAAGGCTCTGCAACTGAGTGTGCAGAGGCCTAGTAGTTTGCAGCTAAGTGCACAGATCCCTGCAGCTGAGTGCACAGGCAGGTCGAGTCTGTAACCATGGGAAGAATTAATAAAAGAGAAGTTTTACCATATTTCTGTGTATATTTTCCTGGTTTATGTATTATTGGGTATGAATTGCAATTTTATGGTTTTTTTACTGTGCGAACTCATATGAATGTGCTGAATAAGTAAATATAATATAAGGCATATGTTTATGCGAAGATAAATAATTGTTATAGGAAGATAAGTAAGATCTCGGGTGTAACTTAGGGAAATAGTGCAGAGTGCTGCTCCAGTAGCGCAAAAGCCCAACAACCCCTGGTTAGGGTTGCGCGAAGGCGAATATATTAGGGCATGAAGGCCAGAAATGTGGGCAAAGTAACCTACGTGAAGGGACTCACAGTTGGACCAAATCAACCCCTCAGACATCTCAAGGGCATGGAAACCTGGTTCCATCACCCCCCCCCCATATTACTTCGAGTGAGACCTCAGTCCGCGCTCCGCGAACTATTGCCGAAAGGGCTAGTAGTATAGGGATTTTTTTGGCTAATTAACTCCGAACCTGGGTCAGGCCCCATCAAGCCAACACCCAGATACAACACAAAGGAATATAACCAACTGTCCTCTAAAAATAACTCAATTCAACATACAACTAATTTCTCTTCAGTATGCATATTCCAGATCAACTTATTCAAGGAAAAAATGAATGTGACCCTCAATAATAGTTTGACACAGAGACTATATACCAATACGACATAAAAATTATTCAACACAAAGAACTCACTGCTCAACACATGTAATTCACTGCTCAATGCGCATACAGTGTGAAACTATTCAACGCACATAAATCACTACTCAATGCATGTAATTCACTGCTCAATGCACATACAATGTCAAACTATTCAAAGTACATACCATGTCAAATTACAGAGAGGGCCTGGTATTATATGCACATAGATAATAAATCACACGTAGAGAATAAACCATGCAGAGGGAATATGAATCAACTTTTCAAATCCTTGCTAGAGATGGTGAGTTGTAGTAATCAAATACGTTGGAGACGGGGATAGTCTTCATTCTTCACTAGAGATGGTGATGTTTTCTTCTATAGGATTGTAGAGATAAACACCACTATGTGCAGAGATCATGGAGGAAATACTATGCATTAAATGTTACGACTTATGTGATAATGCTTACAGGAAATAATAATGGAGTCACAAGGCAAACAATGCAATGGTAAACGAGACAAAAGGAAAAGGATTTATGAGGGCAAATACATTCCAAGTTGAAACTTGTGCTTTGATACCATGTTAGACTAGGTATTTCGTAACTCCAAAAATTCAATGCTTTCTATTAAGAAGAACATTAATTTATAAATAAAAGAGAGATCCTTGGGATTCACATTCCAAGGTCTCTTCGTTTTCTGATTTTGTATTTACATATATACAATATATTTTCCCAATCTTGAAGGATTAGGTGTCAACACCCTCAAAGCTAGACCTTAATTTTATCAAAACTTATGGTTGGTGCTTAAACCATGGTATAATTTTTGAAGTTGGATTATAATTCTTGAGACCATACTTTTAGAACCCTCTAAAAAGAAGGTGTTTCCATTATGCTAGTGCAAATGATTGTATTAAATATTTCCATTATGGGGCATACTAAAGGGGAATGAAAAGAGAAAAAATATCCCATTACTAAATTAGAGGAAGAGTCACGGAAGAAGGTGATTCCTAGGTGTCAAGTGATGGTGATAAGGAGTAGATTCCCTCTAATTATGGATCAACTCCTCTTTCATACTCAAAATCATAAGAAGGATACATGGATGAAATGAGAGAGGTAGAGTCCTATAAAAACCCTCTAGTCAAGAAAGTAAGAATGATTCAACATAAGAATAATTATCTAGCAAACTTCATTGGCAAACTCTCCTAATTAATAAGAAATTTCAAAGTTTCTATGATTTTTTATCAACTAGAATATGATCAAATGTTTTAGGAACTTAGCAAAGAAAAATCATCTTTAGCTCAAGGTATTTAAGGCATTTATCAAATGACTTAAATGAATCTTTAATGATGTCTATTTCATGATTGTTGATCAACTAGAATATGATCAAATGTTTTAGGAACTTAGCAAAGAAAAATCATCTTTAGCTCAAAGGATTTAAGACATTTCTCAAATGACTTAATTGAATCTTTAATGATGTCTATTTTATCCATGTACAAGGAAAATTTTGAAGATTGAAATTTATCTTATTGATTAAAAACCTTGGCAAATATTACGAATCCATAATATGCACACTAAAAAATTCTTGGATATATTTTAGTGAAACTATTCAAACTTCTAATGATTTTATATAATCTCTATAAAATTTTGGCAATTTTAAAGTAAAATATTTTTTTCTTATAAAATTTGGGTGAATCACTTTTAGGAAAAAATGGGAAATGACATAAATATTTTTTTTTGGAAAAAGCATGGAAAATTAGCCCATCTACAAATATTAGCCCCTAAAAATTTCCCTATTCATATAGTGTTAATTGAATAAAATATTTAATGATGTATATTTTACCATATAGTGTCTTTGAAACATGAAAAGAGCTTAGATAATTAGTAAATGAAGTTAGTTTAGATAATAAGTAAGTGAGACTAAAATTTAAAATGTTAAAGTGACCATAGAAAAGAAATAAATTAATAAAATATTAAAATATAAAGTAATGAGAAAAAGATTACTTAACCAACTTAATTTTTTTTATGACATTTAATCCAACTTAATTTTTTTATGTCATCTGTTCTCCTGGATAGATAGTTTATTATACTTATATATACGTTTTGTCCTTTTCCGATTCTTACTGTTTAATCATTAATGTTAAAACTGATCAGTGACACGAAAGAAAATTAATAATAAATTCAACTTAATTAATAAAATATTAAGATATTAAGTAACGAGGAAAAGATTAATTAACCAACTTAATTTTTTTTATCACATTTAATCTAACTTAATTTTTTATATCCTTGTACTTATTTTTTATGTCCTTTATTATACTTATATATACCTTTTGTCCTTTTCCTACTGTTACTATTTAATGTTAAAACTGATAAGTGACACGGGAGAAACTTAATTAATAAATTCAATTTTTGTTGGTGACATTCGATCTTATTCGTAGACAATATATTATAGCCATATAGATCGTTTGTTGAGTTTTCTCTTTGAAGTGAGCTCGAAATGATGTGGAGGAGAATTTTTGTTATTCCATTTGAGACTTAGATATATGGGGAATCGATCTTAATTTCACGGTTACGATTATCAATCCCTTTTGGTCTATTGGTTATTGTATTTTTCTATGTAGGTACCAAAAGCATAATTTTCTTTTAATAACCAATGAACGAGGCTGCATCTTTTAAGAAATAATAGTCTATTTGATTTTTGTTAATACTTACCATATCAATAAAATTATTTTAATTGACATTAATAAAAAATCTTTCTTAATATCACGTGCATGCTTTTTTTACCAAGTAACAAGCATCTATTCACATGGAAGCCATTGTGACCCTTCCAATGGTTAGAGGGACACACGTACGATAGGATATCTCCGGGTGTGTGAACATTGATGTATAAAGTTGTGGTCAGTGGTCCACAACACCAAAAGGCCGAACCGCGACACATCCAAGTGAATGGTCAAGATTTGTCTGTGTATCGGTTCTTTCTTCAATTCCTTCCACCCAACAACAGCTCAAGAACTGCAACAAAACAACTTTCAATTCAAAACGTTCAAATTAGGCCAAAATGTAACGAATTCTATGCATCCCCTGTTTGAACTTTTCAGAAATTCCCAATCCTTAATCAACTGGAGCCCTCTGCCTCTGCACTACTGTGCATTACAAAAACACTCTATCTCTCCTTAAAAAAAAATTATTCTTCTTACTTTCGCGCTGCTACAGATTACATTATTTTGTTTCAACAACTAAAAAAAACATGAAAATACGTTTTTTTACTTGTGCCATACTCCTGTGAATTAAAAAATAAATAAAATTAAAAACTTTACCTACATTCTACGACCGTAGTAAATTTCATTAATTATTTCACTGATAAATGATGGCTGTCAATGAAACTTTCACTTCACGTCAACTAATAAATGGGTCCTGGTGCAGGCCTGTACATCGAACCTTGATATCAATCAGACGACTGTCAGTTAATATCGCACGACCCTTTCTTCTGAACTTTATGCACCGGGGAAAGTAGTTTTGGCAAAACTGCTCACGCCACGTGTCAGCCTATGGATGTGCTCGCTACCCTTGGAGAGATACCACCATTCGGTAAAAGGCAGTGCGGGGAAACCCATGGCAGTTTTCCGGAAAAACGCTGTAGTTGAAATTATCATTTCAACACTCTTTTTAATATCAACTGCTGGGTTATCAGTCATACCCAGAGATTTCCTCAAAAACTCAAAACTTTTCTACCGCAATGGTTTGGTCAGAATGTCTGCAACCTGCTCTTGAGTTCTACAGTGTTCTAAAACAATTTCTCCATTGTTTACCAATTCCCTGATGTAATGAAACTTTGTGTCAATGTGTTTCATTCTCTTCTGAAACACAGCATTCTTGGATAATGCAATAGCTGAGCTATTGTCACAAAAAATCACAGTTCCTTTTGCTTGCTCTTGGCATAAGCTCCTTAACATCCTTCTCATCCAAATTGCTTGACACGCTGCTGTTGTAGCTACCACATATTCTACATCTGTTGTAGACAACGCTACAATAGGTTGTTTTTTAGAAGCCCATGAAATGGCTCCTGAACCCATGTGAAAAACATAACCGGATGTGTTTTTCCGATCATCTACACTTCCAGCTCAATCACTATCAGTGTATCCAATTAAATCTGAACATTCTGAAACAGTATATAAAATGCCAAACCTTTTAGTACCTTTAACATACCTCAAAATCCTTTTTGCTGCCTGTCAATGTGCTTCTTTTGGCCTCTCCATGAATCTGGAAATTAAACTAATAGCATGCATTATATCCGGCCTAGTTGCAGTCAAATACATCAGGCTGCCAACTATGTTCTTGTACAAACTAGGATCAAAATCCTTTTTGTTGTCCTCTTTGCTGAGTTTTAATCCCATCACTATGGGAGTGATTGCCGCTTTGCTCTCCTGCATATTAAATCTTTCTAACACTTCATTAACATATTTCGCTTGTGAGATAAAAATCACATTTCAATTTTGTTCTACTTCTATTCCTAAGAAGTATTTCAGCAAACCCATGTCAGTCATTTCAAATTCTTCTTTCATGACTGTGTTGAAATTTTCAATAAAGTAATCATCATTACCTGTGAAAATAACATCATCAACATATAACACAACAATTAGTATTTTACTATCCTTTTCTTTGATGTAGAGGGTGGGTTCTCCCTCACACTTTTCAAATCCATTTTCCAGTAGATAGGGATCTATCCTACTGTATCACGCTCTTGGTGCTTGCTTCAGCCCATGAAGAGTTTTCTTCAATCTACACACTTTGTGCTCTTGACCTTTCTTTTCATAGCCTAGAGGTTGTTCAATGTAAACCTCTTCCATTAACATTCCATTTAGGAATGCTGACTTCACGTCCATTTGGTAAACTTTCCACTTGTTTTGTGCTGCTATGGACAACACTGCTCTCACGGTTTCCATTCTAGCAGCCGGTGCAAAAGTTTCCTCATAGTCTCTCCCATACTGCTACTTATATCCTTTGACAACAAGTCTTGTCTTGTGTCTTTCTATTTTGCCTTCAGCATTACTCTTGGTCTTGTAGACCCATTTAACTCCAATGACTTCTTTTTCTTTTGGTAGTTCAACTAAATCTCATGTCTTGTTTCTTTCTATGACTTTGATCTCCTCATCCATCGCTTCTATCTATTTCCTATCCTTAATTTCTTCTTCAAAATGAACAGGGTCATCAATATGACACTATAAAGCAAACAAAGAGTTCATACCTTCATTTGCTGCTTCTTGTTCATAAATTTCACTTAAATTTCTGAACTTCTTACCTCTTTCATTTGGTGTACAAGTGCTTGAAGAAGCACTTGAATTTCCTCCTTCTGGTGTGCTTGGAGAAGCACTTTCATTTCTCCTCAAGGGTGTCTCTTGCTGCCCTTATGTTGGTGTTGTTGTTTGGGGATGTATTTCAGTCATCTCCTCATCATCTTCATCATGAGACAGAGTTTTTAACATTCATTATTTTCTCTATGCTTCCATCCCAAGCTTCCTCCTCAATGAACTGAACATATCTACTCACAATAAGCTTCTTGGTGGATGGGTTATACAACCTGTAAGCTTTGGATTCCTCACTATATCCAATGAAAATACATTTCTCCCCTTTGCTGTCCAACTTCTTCTTTAGTTGATCTGGAATGTGTGCATAAGCCACGCATCCAAAAACTTTCATATGGGTGACTCCTTGCTTTGTCCCACTCCATGCTTCTTCCGGCACTCTGTTCATAATTGCTTTTGTAGGGAATCTATTCAAAATGTACGCTGCACAGTGTACAGCTTCATCCTAATAATCATTTGGCAAATGCTTTGCCTTTAACATACTCCTCGCCATATCCATGATTGTCCTATTATTCCTTTCGGCAACTCCATTTTGCTGCAGAGTGTATCTAGTGGTAAACTGTTTATGAATTCCATTTTCTCTACAAAAACGTAGAAATTCCTTGGAGATATACTCACCTCCTCTATCAGTTCTTAGAACTTTGATATGCAACCCACTTTGGTTTTCTACAAGTGCTTTGAAATTACAAAATCTTTTAAACACTTCACTTTTGTTCTTCAGGAAATAAACCCAAGTTTTTCTAGTAAAATCATCAATAAATGTTAGTATATAGTAGTTGCCTGCAAGTGATGGAGTTTGCATCGGTCCACATAGATTTGAGTGGACAATCTCTAAGGGTGCTTTTGCCCTTATGCTTTTCCTAGATGGAAAACTTTCTCTGTGTTGTTTCCCCAAGATACAACCTTTACAAAGGCTGTCTGGTTTCTCTATCAATGGTAATCGTCTTACCATTCCTTTTCTATTCAATAAGTTGAGACCTCCAAAGTTGATATGTCCAAATATCAAGTGCCACAACCAATTTTCATCTTTTGGTGCGCTTTGGAAAGCCTCTTGTGTCACTGCTGCTATTTCTTCTCAATTTTTTAAATCTGCTTTCATTCTGAGAGGGAACATCATGTTCCTTGTTATCTTCACTTCAACAATACATTGTTTGGTGGGTGTTTTATCCATGATGGTGCATACATCATTCACAAAGAAAACATTGTACCCCTTTTGAATAAGCTGTTTAATACTTAAGAGGTTACATTTCATTCCAGGAACATAATAAACATCTGCTATGGTTTTCTTTTCACCTTTCTTTATTAAGACATTTACTTCTCCTTTTCCCATAACAGAAACTTTATTATCAGTCCGTAATGTGACTTGTGACTTCACACTCTGATCTAACATAGAAAACAGGGCTATGTTTCCTGTCATATGGTTGCTACAACCAGAGTCTAGGAACCATACATCCTCACTCTTTGCTTCAGTCATATTATAGGCTAAAAACAAATTATTTTAATTGATATTTTCTCTAGTGAAATTTGCACTAGTTCTATTACTCATATCACGCTGCTTCTTCCTACATTTATTTGCATAATGCCCATATTTTTTACAATAGTGACATTGGACATTCGATTCATCATACCTTTGTCATTGAGCATGATGTTGTCCACTTTGTTGGCTGCTGCCTTGGCCTTGGTTCTGATTTGGATTGCTGCCTCTTCCTTGAGCATTTGCTGGATTGTTTCTTCGACTTCTGTTTTGGCCTCTGCCTCTTCCTCTTTTGTTTCCTCTGCCTTGATCTCTTCCTCTTCCAAAGAACATCTAGGTTTTAAAGGCATGTTCTAGAGATGAGTTTTCATTTCTACTCAATCCCTGCTCATGTGTTATTAGTGATGCATGTAGTTCATCAACTGAGAAATTTGTGAGATCCTTTGTCTCTTCTATGGTGGTGACAATCACATCGAACCTTAAGGGTAGGATCTTCAATAGTTTCTCCACAATCCTCCTTTCTTCAAGAATCTCTCCATGAGACCTTATCTATGTGATCAGACCAATCACATGTGTGAAGGATGAGTCAATATTATTTGACTCCTTCATGAGGAGAGTCTCAAAATCTCTCCTCAACAACTGTAGTTTTGTTGTCTTCACTTTCTCCATGCCTTGATAGGCTATCTTGAGAATTTTCTATGCTTCTTTGGATCTCTTGGCTATTGCTATCCTTGGAAACACACTCTCATGCACTGCTTGATACAAAAAGTAGAGGGCTTTAAAATCCTTCTTCTTATTGCTCTTCAACAGATCTTTCTCTACCTGAGTCAAGTTATTAAACTCATCTTCATCTGCTGGTTCTTCAAAACCATCCTCAACAAATTCCCATAAGTCTTGGGAAGCAAGCAGAGCTCTCATAGTTATTGCCCAATAGTCATAGATTTTCTCATTAAATTGTGGGAGCTGAGTACTACAGATACCCATGCTAGTGCTACCTCCAGCAATTCTTGCACTCTTAACTATGCTTCAAAATACTTGATTGTGTATTTAAAATAACTAATTGTCCTCAACAGTAACATAGAAAACTAACTTGAGAAATACCTTGGATTCTTTCTTGATTGAGTCTTTACTCTACTGGAGAAGCTGCTGCAACAAGAAATCTTTCATTCAACTTCTTTGACACCTTCAAAGAGCCTGGACAAGCTCTGATACCATGTTGGGAATTTCTGATAATTCCAAACAAAATGACTGAACATAACAGAAAATAATGCTTTATTTTTAACATAGAGGAACAAAAATTGTTTTTGCTGAAGACAAAGTTTCAGAGACATACACAAAAAGAAACTTGTATTCATTAATAATACTGTTTTTACAAAATTCTTCCTCTCACAGAGGGATTCTTCTAAATGAAACTGAAAAACTTTTGACCAACAAATGAAGCCCAAATCTTTAATCAACTGGAGCCCTCTGCCTCTGCATTGCTGTGCATTACAAAAACAATCTATCTCTGCTTAAAAAAAAAATTCACTACTGTGTAGATTTTTTTTCTTCTTCTTACTTTCGCGCTGCTACAAATTACATTACTTCGTTTCAACAACTAAAAAGAACATGACAATATGTTTTTTACTTGTGTCATACTCCCATGAATTAAAAAAAATCAAATTAGGTATCCAACACATAAAATGAAAAATAAAAAGTGTTCTGTGTTGGAAATTTTTATTAGCTATCAAATACATGGAAAGGAAAAAAAAAAAGGAAAAAGAAAAAGCGTTATGTGAAACTTCAAGTCCCAGGGCGCGATTCATTACTTTCTTGGGCTCATTGTAAGCAGTTCCTTTCCGCTTAATTCCAGCAACCAAATAATATTACGAAGTACTTTCCGACTTGTAATTCCAAAAGCTGCTTACGATTATGACCCACCCATCTTCTCACTTTTATTTAATTACAAGAACAAAGATATGCCCATCAATCGTACACTCTGCCACGAAGAAAAACCGAATTATGCCAGAAAACATATTTAACATTAAACGATACCTTTTTAAAATAACAATGACATTCTATACCATTTTTTAATATTAAAATAGCTATACCATTAGAAAGCAATACTTAAATTAAGTTTTTCAATTTTTTTTAGATATGGACTTCATTGCATACTCAATGCCATATAAATAAAATATTTAAATGGAATTTTTTATATAAAATATTAAGTTATTGAAGATAAAAATATAAAAAGTTATATGGGATGGAAAAATTATTATTATTTTTAAATTAGAATGAAATATTATTTTTATATTAAAATATGCTCTTGAACATGCAATAAAGACATTAAGTGATTTTTACAAAAAATCTTCCATGAGTCTAAGAGGAAAAGAGCTAAAAACCAATTTTCGCTCAACAAAAAAGGGAACAAAGATCTAATACTAGATCTTCTAAAGTTTGCACCTACTTCTTGTTGAGAACTTGAGTAAATTCTTATAAATTATTTACACAAGATGACATTGAAACAAGACACCTTTACCATCTGAGAGAAATCTACCCAAGCTAGATCCACAAGATGCAAGAGAATTCTTGACATCAGGTTTTGTGATTTTCTTGGTTCGATCTTTCCTTCTTCTTGTTAATGGATGGAAAGAACGTTGGTTATTTATTAAAACATTTGAATATGAAGGAGAAGAAGGGGGAGAGTAGGCTTCTGCGCATTCTTATTCTATCTTTATCCTCTTTCTATTTTATAGAAAGCATTTTGTCAAAGCAAGACTTTCTCTCTTAGCATGATTTTTTGTTCATTGGAGGCCCTTGTAATGTGATTAGACGATCAAATTAGGTTTCATTTCCCATAAACATTGGATCTAGAACTCGTTGATCAATATCAACCTCATCAACCATAACTTTTGTTTCTATGGAATCCAAAACATCATATCTACTACTTGAGGAAGGTTGTTGGTGAGAATCTGGCTTTCTACCCATCATCTTCTTAGACAAATGCTTCTTTTGTTTGCTTGAAACTAGTTTGAATGCCCCTTTTTCATCATTACTAAGAAGACATGGTTGAGCTTTTGAGGAAGGCTGAGAAGTTAAAGCCTTAGGAAATTTTTTGCAAAGTGTCCATATTCATGACAAAAATTACACTTAAAGGGAACATGCTCATAATCCAAGGCCTGAAGCTAGGACCATCCATCCAGGTTAAGCTGAATTGTGTCATGAAGAGCTTTTGGTAAATCCCTTTCAACATAAGTTCTAGCACAAGAGAAGCTAAATTCGACCCAATTTATCTCTTATCGCCTTGAAAATACCTTCACCCCTACAAAGGAGGGGAATATATGGAAATTTAATCCACACTTGTGCCAAAGAAATTTCCTTCATGGGACTTAAATCTAAAGACCATTCAATTAGAAAGATTCCTTTGGTACCCATGAAACAAGGCCTGGGCTTGTATACCTAATCTCTATCCTCCTGTTTTTCTTAAGGAAAAAAACCAAAACCCATTTCCATAGTAATAATTACCAATGTGTTCATCATTTACCGAGTTAACAATTACTCATTCTTCAATAGAATCATAGCTAGCTCAAAGGCAAATAAGCTCACTAATCAACCCTCTTTCCTTTGATAAAGTCACATTTTATTCATGGATGAGCTAGAAAAACACCACTATACCATATTATAACAACAAAAATGAACATTAGAACTAGTAAGCAAGCCTGCACACAAATTGCCTTTGAAACGACTAATCCTATCACCTAGAGTTGCTCAGGAACATTCAGGAGGAGTAGTTGGTAGATCATGCTTTGAAATGTTGAGAATGTGATGGATCAAACAACTCTCCCTAAATCCTCACAACAGTTACGAGCAAGTGGGCCGACACAGGCCAATCCACGAGTAGGAAGCTGAGGGGTACATAAACTTCATAGCTGTCAAGCTTCAAGATTTTGGGTGCCCCAAAATTTTCTATTGTGCTTGATTTTACACTTTTGTGATCCATACTGATTTTGATAAAGTCTTTCGGATTAATCACGTTTCAAGGTGCTAGTCGAAGTTTCCAACCAACTAATGTGGTTGATCCTCATGACAAAGGTTCGAAACATCCTGAGGATGAACCACATTAGTTGGTTAGAAACGTAGACCAACAACTTGAAATGTGATTAATCCTAAAAACTTTATCAAAATCAAATTTTACGGTGATAAATCCATTTTCACCATAAAAACAAAATTCAAACACTCGTACCGTTAAATTTTTCTAGAAAAAAGGGGACAAAAGTTTAACGTGTTTTGGTTCTTTACCGCTCGGTAGAAAACTCCGAAATCTTTTGAAATGGAGTCTTCTACGGAGGCGGAGAAATTGCTCGAACGACCAAAAGTGGCCGGAATACGGGCAAAAAAGTTTCAAAAAATCTTATAGAGGCAGTGTTCGAATCATGTTTTTGATGATGAAAATGGATTCAACATAGTTACCGATCATATGAGAAAGTGAACTGGTACTCGTTTTTTTGAGGTAGCAAAAAATCACTCGATTTTGAAAAGTGATGATGTCAGAATAAACTTTCTTTTTTGAGCATATTTTTGGCACTTTAAATTTTCTCATGTATCAAGTCTGAACTTTTTTTCTAGATGTTAGTGATTTTCATGTTGATTCTGAAAAGTGCTAATGGCGCATCAACCCATTTTTTTTAGAGGGTTGATTTTTTTTGTTTTTAGCAAGTATGAACACATTTTCTAAATGTTAGTGATTTTCATCTTGATTTTGAAAAGGGTTGATACAACATCAACGCTTTTTGTTTAGAAAGTTTATTTTTTACACTTTAAATTTTGTAATTTACTAAGTGTGGATATTTTTAAAAAATGTTTGTGATCTTCACATACGTAATAAAAAGTAAAAGATAAAAACATGACCAAAAAAACTCAAAAAAAAAATAAAAAGAAAATATTTAAAAAAAAACATAGAATTTCCAAAAAAACTCAAATAATAAAAAAATTAAAAAAAAAAAAACTAAAAGAAAATTTAAAAGGAAAATATTTAAAAAAAACATAGAATTTAAAGAAAAAATTGAATATTAACCAAAAGAAAACAAAATACATCCATAATAATTTTTTTAAGTTAAAAAAAATTACACCCACATAATAATAATTAAAAAAAACCCTAAACAAAATTATAAAAAAAAAATGAAAAAAAAAAAATATTTAAATAAAAAAATTTATATTGAAAAAAGTTAAATTTAAAACTATAAAAAATCATAAAAAAAAAAAATACAAAAAAAAAAAATATTTAAATTAGAAAACAAAAACCAAAAAATAAAAATATTTAAAACAAACAAATAAAAAAAAAATAAAAAAAAAAAATTTAAAGAAAAAATTAAAAAACGAAAGTTAAAAAAAAGAAGAGATTAATAAAACAAGGACCCAACAAAAAAAAATCCTTTACACCGTGGGGTTGGCCTTCATTGCACTGAAAATTCCATCGATGTCTCCACGTCCAAATCCTCTTTCATAAGATACATCGTTTAAATACCTGAAGAAACAACAACATCAAGCATGTCGATAAGTTGAATATAGAGAAAAAATGAATTTTTCTGGGGGATTAAAGCTTAAATTATTGTACATATGTTCAGTTACCTTGGGGAGCCACTTAGTAAGATTAAGCTTTCAAACAATTCTGGTCTTTCGATGGAGGCATGGCAACCCACCAGAAACTGGATGACCTACGAACACGCACTTATCAGCTTTAAGCTCATCTAAACTGGCCAGAAGATCGCCTGCATAAGCAGAAAGTGAATCACTATATCGATCGAAGTCGAAATGCTTGTATTCAACATTACCCTATAATATAATATCGAATAAGATATCTTGAAATCAGGCACCAGGTATGGCAGAATATCATTCCACATCGACTGGTCGCCCCCAAAGCCATGTGACAAAACTGATATCCGCTTGCCAGAGCCGTTAACTCTCACGTTCAAAGCTTCTATTAGTTCATGAGATTATAACTTTTCCATCTTTGGAGGATAGGAACTCATTCCCTTCTTACCTTGGTGGTATGCGATGAATCTAAGCGAATCGTGTGTAAAAGGTTCGGGATTCTGGCACAATCCAATTCATATACTTGCCCTGCAAACAACACACAATATTTTAAGAAATTCTTTTCTGATTCGCCAGCTGCGAGAACTGCAAATTAGGGCTATACAAAACACCTACATATCAACCCGCGCAGTCATTTAAATAGTAACGTTGCTATAAAAGGCAGTGTACACACATTAATGGAAGATGGGAGCGGACTCAAGGGAAATGGTCAATGAAGCGGGGAAGACCTTAGGATATAGGTGAGAAAGAAATTTGTGTTCCTTACAAGAAGTTCAATGCAGTGGAGAAGGGCCATGGGTCACAACATGGAGAACAACAGAGTATTAAAATGATGCATGTCCAGTGTTTCTTCTGTTCAATATAATTTTGTTGAGACGGGGAACAATAATGGAGGAGGTTTAATTATATAGCAACGAACAGGTACTCTAGGTATACATATTTATGTCCATTATTGTCGAGGCATGAATTTCTTTAAAATGCAGGACAGCGCTTTGAAGTTAGTCAGGCAACAGGCTGAGCATGCGTTTGGCATTCAAATTAGCAATTTCATCCAACGATTATGTATTTTTTCCTTGAAAGTTATAGAAATTCCAGTTATATTTTGAAAAAATCCTGTAGGGATTTTTGTAAATCAAAGTAGAAGTTATCCAACATCATAATTTTAGGTGCCCTAGAATTTTTTGATGGTGCTGAATAACATAGTTACGGATGAAACAGGAACTATTACCTCGAAACAGGTACTCGAACCCAAAAATCCAAAAAACACGTGAAAAACAACCCAAAAATGAAAATTGTTTATTCCGAAACGATGTTTTTTTAGGAGTAAATTTTCAACATTTTTTTTAAATGGAAGTAAAAAACATTTTTTTTGAAAAATGGATGAAAAAACACCCTTAAAAAAATTATTTATTCTGGAATAACAAAAAAAATCGGGTTACAATTTTGACATTTTTTAGCAATGGAGTTAAAGAGAAAATATTCGGACTTTGAAAAACTGTAAAATTCCAACAATTTTCGGACATGATGTTAAAGATAAAATATCATGTTTCGAATTTTGATTATTTCCATCGATGCTGTTAATGATAAAATACCTTGACTCTAAAAAACCTTCAAATTGTAATTGTTTTCTACCATATAGTATTAAAGATAAAATATCATGACTTAGAAAAACTTAAAATCTTGACAATTTTGCAACCATGCAATTAAACAAAAGATTATGACTACAAAGAAATCTCAAGTTTTCAAAATATTTCAAGCATGACGTTATCAAAAAAAATTATAACAAAAAACTTAAACAATGAACAATCAAGAGTAATTTATTTTTTAAATGCAAAATATATAACGATTTTAAAATCAAAGTCGCAGACAACTTGATACATTGCAAAAAAAAATTATAAATCGACCATCAAATTGACACAAGGTGTAGGTAATGAAAACTTAAAGACCAACCATTAAATTGATACATTGTGGGGGCAGACTCGATTCATTATAACGAAAATTTTAAAATCAACTATCAAATTACCCATAATAGGATCGGGTTGTTAGACGAGCATCAACACAGACCATGTAGAAAAAAAATGAAAATAAAAACCAAAATAAAAAAATAAATGTATAAAGAAATAAAAATGAAAAATACAAAAAAAAAATCAATATTGAAAAAAATAAAAACAATAAAAAGAAACACAAAAAATAATACAAATGATAATTTTTTTTTAATATTGATAAAAAGAAAAAACAATTAAAAAAAACACAAAAAATAATACAAAAACAGGAAAAATTCAAATAGAGGGAAAAAAACATATATATTTTTTAAAATAATAACAATAAATACAACATTAAAAAAACTTAAAAACATGAACAAAAAATAAAAAAAAGAGACAAAAATACCTTAAAAAAAAATCTAAAAAATAACGTAAAATTAACTTATAATTATAAAATATTAGAGAAAAAAAAAACCAAAAAAAATAAAAAAGTAAATAAAAATATCATAAAATAAGTAAAAACAAAAATAAACACAATTTAACAAAAAAAAATTAAAATTAAAATTAAATTAACAAAATAAAAATAAAATCATTTTTTTAAACAAGAGGATATTTGTTTAAAATAAAAATATTTTTTTTAAATAAAAACAATTAAACAAAATAAAATTAAAACATTTTATTCTTTCAAATAATCGGCTTACAAACTTGACAACCCATCTATACCATATTTATTGCTCACAATTCACTTCTCTGTAAATCAGTCCTCATGATGAATCTTGGTCTAGTCTCGAAACATCGACAAATAAAAGATAAACATTGTGGAATATCCGAATTCAATTTCTCAAAAGCCACACCACAAAAATCTACAAACCACTATAATTTTTTTTCTTAAACACGAAGCAATTTTTTTTTTAAATAATGCTTACAGGGAATTAAAGTATATATATTTTTATTTTCAATTACAAGTTAATTGGTATTTAATTTGGGATTTGATTGAATTTACCTATAAACCAACTAGTCTCATTTTTTTTAAATAATAAAATTTAAACAAAAATAAATTATATAATATTTAAATTTTAAAAATCTATTTACTTTACTTTCTATTTATTTAAAATAAAAATATTTAACTACTTCATATTAGTATATATTTTATACATAACTTTGAATTCCAAAATATATTAACATTACTTTCTATTATTTTAAAAATTAAATAATGCTCATACACACCATACATAAAATCTCAATAACCATACACTTTCGAAATATCTTTTTTTCTGTAAGCTGAGGTAAAATTCTATTACTAAAATAATAATTATGTACATATACAGTTTGCCACCCGCCCATTAGGGAAACCGGGTGGCCTTCGACAGTATATAACCGCCATCAAAATGAAATATATGTTCTGTTTGTCAAACCATAATAGAAACCGCTATTCAACCTAAAAACATACGATTAAGAGCTGGAAATAGAACCAGACTGTACAGCAATGAAAACAAAACATCTACTATCTGAAAAAGTCAAAATTGGCATACAAAAAACCTCTTATCAGGAGCTGTCGTATCTACTGCTTCATGGCTTCACTGTTGACTGCATTTTCTGTCTTAACCACTAGTCCACTCTCTTTGAGCAACTGTATCAGCTGATCCATCTTCCTATCCTGCATGAGAAGAGTCATTTGAATATTCTTCAATTCTCCTTGGAAAGTAGGCACGCCTTGAGCTAACTCCACCATTTCAGCTGCAACCTGTTCCAGGGCCTTGGCAAGTAAACGTTTCATACCCCAATATACATGCAGGGATTGTTTATAAAGTGACATCCGCCCTCTGGTATGTCCCGGATCAGGGAGATAAGTCTCCCAATCTGCCATCTCAGGGTCGGATTGATCCTGCAAAGCCTCTTCCTCCAACTTGTCGATAATCCTCCGAATTTTGTAATTCGTTTCCTTGGTGTAGGCCACCTCTGCCTCCTGTATTCGCCGTCGCATATCTTTTTTGCCTCGACCTCGAACCCCAACCCCACTGCCAGAGCCATCCTCATAAACTCGTTGCCCTCCTCGCTCTGCAAACTTCCCTCTACCCCGCACACTTCCGCGCCCCCTTCGCCCTCGAGCTCTACCACGCCATCCATCATTTTCCTCG
Organism: Pinus tabuliformis; assembly: GCA_031772625.1. Classification (NCBI taxonomy): domain Eukaryota; kingdom Viridiplantae; phylum Streptophyta; class Pinopsida; order Pinales; family Pinaceae; genus Pinus; species Pinus tabuliformis. The sequence goes on from CM062810.1 coordinate 394,559,729, forward strand.
TCTTCATTCTCTGAGTCAATCTCTGTATCATCCCTGGCGTCCACCGGAGCGGAATGTCTCATCCACCTGCCAACTTTTCCGCCCGAGTTCTTGCGCTGGGTATCCTCTGCAAAGAACTCCCGACTATCCACCTCCAGCTCTTCCGAATCGTCTGGTATGTGCAGGTAAATGGGAGGCAAGGATTCCTCTACCACCTGCTTTCCTTTCGTTTCCATAGCGGCTCCCTGACTACGTGTTCTCCTACCCTCACAGCGGCCTGTATTATCTGCCATGATGATACTCCTTTGCAACCGAGTCACCTGTCTCTGCTCCAGCACGAACAGCAGACCTCCTTCCCACTCTGGGCGAATATGCAGAGCTCCTTCCCACTCTGGGCGTATATGCAAAGTGACTTTGAGTCCTACTCCCGCTCGTCTAGCCTCAAGTATTATATATGCCGCTCCCCGTCTACCATCACAGAAGCGCATAATTCGTCCATGCAGTGATATAACCCCGCGCAACCATCTTCCCCCGGTAGTGTTAGTTATTGCCCAAGCCTGCTCATTATTACACGTTTCTGGGCATGGATCCTGATGTGATGCGAGCCCTGCCCTCCTGACGCCACCACTCTCCCACCACAGTGCCTGCCCTGCAAACGTCCTTGGGATGAGCAGATATTCATTCCACCATATTAACATTTGTGCACTTCTATTCTTCAGACCCCCAATGTCCTCATAAATGCGCTTGTCGTTTCCATTCAACATCATTATAGGAAGGCAGCTAAGCAGTCCTATCCACCCCATTCGCCTCATGATTGTCTTGCCGTAATATAGCTGCCAGGTCATGCCAGCGCGGCTCCTCCTGCAATGCCACCCAGCTTCCATCCAACATCCGTTGCAATCCTCCACATGCCCAGTTGGCCAAGTAATCAGCCGCTCGATTGCCTCTTCGTAAAACATGATTGATTGTTATATAATCAACCCGCCTCATCTGAACTTCGATATCCTGTATAATCGCAGCCGTCCTCCAGCTCTTGGCTACGTGATCCCAGGTTTTACCCCCCTGTAATTTTCTTAACATGTCAATTACCAGTTGGGAGTCTCCTTCGATAGCTAGGTTCCGATATCCATTCCTCGCGGCAATTCTAATACCATGATAAATTCCCCAGAGCTCCGCCTCATTATTGGACATTTCACCACCCCATTCAGCATATGCCCATAATGAAATGCCCCTGCTATCACGGAAAATACCACCCCATCCTGCGTCCCCAGGATTGCCCTTTGACGCACCATCAAAGGACAATTTAATTCGGTTGTCTCCTGGGAACCTAAAATGATTTGGACTCTGCACAGTATACCTACTAACCTTATCAGTGGTAGGATATAACATGGTACAATCAATATTCAGTTGGGCGACTATTCGTTGCTCTTCCAAGTTTAGTTTCCAATCCTCCTCCCGCCAAGTTTCAGACAAGACCGTCTCTTTAATCGAGCGGCATACCTCATCCCAGATTCTTACTACATGGCAACTTCGATCTTTAAAAATGCGGCGGTTACGTTCTTTCCACACCTCCCAAATTACGAACCCAAGCGCCAAACTCCATATCCTCCTAACCAGTCTGCTATGAAAATTGCCTTTTCCCCATTGTAAAATGGTATTCCTTATACTATGAGGATCCCGATTCACCTGCCCAAAAAGAACTCGTAATTCTTCCCACAAACTCTGAGTATACAGACACCTATTCAGCAAGTGTTCCTGGTTCTCGAAATCATTATTACATAGATAACACCGAGATGGGCCAAACATTCCTCGTTTCTGCATATGATCCCACGTTAAGATCCGCTCTCGACACACTAACCATGCGAAAAAAGTTACTTTTGGCCACCATTTAGCTGCCCATATCTTTTTCCAATCCACTAGCTCCTCCTCGCGATCCTCCTTGGTGAGCCAATAATAAGCTTCCTTAACGGTGAACATACCTTGCGTGGCCTTCCCCCATCTTAGCCCTGCAAGGTTAATTTAAAAAAATAAAACGTATCCCAATTTTTAACGCATATGGTATCATCTAATCATTTCCGTAACCACAGCTTTTGAAAATGTCAAGCCTCCCGTAGGCCAACCACGACCTTTGAAAGTATCTAATTTTGCCTAAGGAAATAAAATTTCCTTGGGCTAATAATTACGTTTTCCCGAACTTCTATTACAAACATCAACCTACATTGTAATTCCAAATAAACTTTACATCTTACGATATTTTACGTTTACTGGTGGACTAAAATATTCAATTGTTCCAACTGTACAACTCTTCTTTGCAGGGATAAAAAGATAAAGGCGTTTTCTAGTGAGCTCTGATGGTTGAAATTCTCACGGGAATTTGATGATTTATTTTTTAATCTAATTTTAAGAGTGTTTAAATCATTTCTTGGAAATAAATTTAATATGGAATTAAAATCTTGATGTTTAAAAAGTTAAAAAAATATAACCTATATTCCTAGAAATTTCTCTCTTTCTCCACTAAAAAGCAAAGATAAATGTCACCATTCATGGGCTGAAGAGACACAAAAGCTAATAAAACAACCTCATTAGACTAAGGCAGAGATAAATGTCACCATTCATGGGTTGAAGAGACACAAAAGTTGATAAAATAACCTCATGAGACTAAGCAAAGATAAATGTCACCATTCATGGGTTGAAGAGACACAAAAGCTGATAAATTATCCTGATGTGAACAAATAACCTTTTTCCAAGTGCTACAGTAACCTAATCAAATGAGTCAATGTTACCTTTTTGCCTAGTCTAACAAGGCGGAGGAGTTGCTCTAAAAGTTATGGAAATTCCGATTATATCTAGAGAACTTGAAAATTATGGAAATTCCGATTATATCTAGAAAAAATCGTGCAAGGATTTTTGTAAATCCAAGCTATAGTTGTTAAACTTCAAAATCTTAGGTGTCCTAGAGGTTTTTTATGGTGCTCAATCCATTTCCACCATCAAAACAAAATTCAAACACTGCATCTACCAAATTTACTGGTTTTTCCTATCTTTTTGATACCCAGACAATTCAAGAAAAAAACATCAAACATTAACGTAGTTAGTTACTCTTATAAAGACTAATACCATGTTCCGTAATTGATACCCCTAAAAATAAGAAGATGATCGAACATTAATGTAGTTAGTAAGTCGTATAAAGACGAATGGCATGTTCCCGGATTGATACACCCTAAAAATAAAGAAACTGGACCGGGTAAATTATTGTTAAAGGGTGATTTTTCTGTCAAATATTATTAAAAAAATTGCAAACCCTTCCCGATCCTTTCTTAAAACTGTGAAAACAGATCAGGAAACAAGAAAGCGAGGCCTCTTTTGAAATTCCAACGGTCGAAGTAACCATGGATGGAATTTGAAAGGTAAATCGTTTGTCATGAGGCGACTTTTCTATTAAATATCTTCAAATTATTTCCTGTTTTAAAATTTGGCTTTTTAGTCAGAATTTAGTAATAGATTTCTCGTATTTCTGGGTTCGAATGCGATTTTCCTTTTTAAAAATTTTAAATTATCTTTATGAAATATGATTATAAATACATACAGAAATATATTCAACAGAATATGGAAACTACACTGATCAGAAGTAACATCAGAGTTACAGTAACCATCAAATTTGACCAGTGCTTCCGGTTGGAAATTCCGACCCTGTATGCAACATTGCAAATGTCATGATTAATTATTTTCAACTTTCGAAATCTACACCACAGTTTATTACGAACCCTACCAAGTTGGTACGCGGGTTCCAAGCTTTTGTCAATCCCATCTCAGCACCTGAAAAAATCAAAATATGTAGGACCGTCACCATAAACAATGTCCTTTAAATCGGTCCGCTATTATAAATCATGGCTGTAATCATACAACATGTCCTTTAAATTCGGTCCGTTATTATAAACCATGGCTGTAATCTAACGCTTTTATGGCTTGGTTTACTTTCAGGTATTGTTTTGGGGCTAAATTTGTCCAAAATCTGGACATAGCGGTTCCATTGAGCATGACATGTTACATGCGATGCAACCTTGTTAAAGGGATGAATTCGTTGCATATACTGGACACGGATGCCCATCTGCCGCAGTGAACATCACCTTATATCGTAACAAAGTTATTTATACAGCTTCTTGCAGGTCTGGAATATGAAGATCAGATTAGTTTAATAATTATTAACGATGGATAGAGGTATACGTTTGAACCTTAATATTTGAATAAACAATTATAGTGTTTAAGCTTTGACTGCCACATACAATATGCACACACAATTTTCTATGACATATATACAAAAACAACAAAAGAAATAGTTATCAGCTTGATATCTCAGATATTGAACTTACATCGAGGTGCCACAAATTTCCTTAACCCAACAAGAGATTGCTCCAGTTTATCAATTAAGAATATTGGTGTTAAAGATGTCTTTGGCCTTTCTTCCTGCGAGGGTTTCAACATAGGCTCTTGTTTTGTTAGATGTTTCAGTGTATTTCTCTATAGGCTTTGTATTCGCCAACCCTAGGGAAAGCTAGAACTAAAAAAACAGTCTTCAAAGCACCCGAACTTTCCCAAGCTCTCATTGAAGCTCCCACTAAAAATGTAATGTTCCCATATAATTCCAAAGCTCCCAAAAGCCCAAGAACCATTGGAACAGATTTCCCACCTCTCGACATGTAACAGAATATATCTACCCACATATCAACTATATTTATATCAATAAATGTAATTATGCAAATCATTAACTTTAAATAAAAATAAATATTTTAAATATTTGTGAATTGATCTTCCCCATGTTATCCATTATCTATTGTAATTCAATGTCTACGTACCAAATATATGACAAATGTTAGTATTGTTCAATCTACGCTCAAGCAATCTAAATGTACTCAGTTCTAGTCGACATGTTCCACCTTACCACTAAAAGCAAAATATTTTATTTTATTTTATTACATGACTATATTACTTCAAGACCTGGCAACCTAGGACTTTTGCGACTATATGATTATGCGGGTTGAATAATTAATCTTGGTTCCTCCCTAATCATACCTAGTATAAGGTTTGATAGGTTATCATTCACGAACTTAACTCGATTCCATTTCTGGTTACAAATCATGTTTAATTAATACTTAACGAATTCGATTATACAACAAGTTCTTAATGCTATACGACGGATGGTTAACTTTCATTGTTTACATTTAATTTTCTATCCATCGGTACATATGGGTCCTTCGGTGTTGACGCTCGGTGTCATTATATTTCACTTACCCATAGTTGTTATACATTTAGTTATCATGTTAATGTGCATTAGCCAACTATACCTCAGCGTTTGGATAACGTATTAACCAGTGTTGTATGTACATGCATTCATTAAAGCCACAGCCGATAATTAAAGCCTTTACAAAGATTAGGCGTATGGTTTATTGGATTTAATGGGAGCATTCATGTCATGGTATGAAACACTGCTGATTGACGTTGGGCGTTCCTCGAAACTTCGAGGCACACCTCCAAATGCACACCAATCCCACACGCAACATGGAAGACATCCGAAAATGGTCCGATATGGTACTCATCCAATGATTGAGGTTCAATGCGAAGAGGTTATGGTATTCACTTGCGGAAATGCTGAGAACAGGGTTCATTTCCACTCACCTCTGTCGGGTAACCTAGCTCTGCAACCATCATTCCACAATTGTTTCTCTCCGTCGAAAAGGGTGCAGAATCCCTGTAATTTTGGCATTATTCGGCGTTTAGACCCTTCTTTCCGCAGGATTACCCTGGAAATCTTGATTCCTTTCTAGCTTGGTTGCTACGCAGTATTTCTATGTACACTTTTCAACACATGGAGTTACACCGTTCACCACTAGCTCAGGTAAGATTTCTCTGGAATGATTAGCGAGTTTTATTGTTTTTCCTCTCTGAGCTATGTTTCCCCGTTGAGTCAAACCCTAACAGGCCGACTGTCGTACGCAGGTAAAGCGGGTAAACTCCAGGGTCGATGGCTTCAGAAATTTTCCTAGATGCGATAGTCTTCTGCTTCGAGGTTGGATTGTGAGCATATCTTAGAACCTTGCACTGTTTTGATGTATCTACCAGTCCTCATAGGACTATGGCTATGAGGTGCTGTGACTGAGAAAACCCTCAAGGTTATTGACCCGCTCATGTTTGTGTAATAATTTCATGGTTTTGGTTTGTCAACAAATACTTAAGACTTGGATGAGAGTTTAGACTCCAAGCCTTCCTCCGCTAGCTTGTAATACAAGTTTTTCCTAATACAGATGACATATGCATAACTACATATTCAGTTAATTCATAACTGTATTTTGATTGGCACATATTAATGATTTTTCTCTTATTTGCGTCTCTGTTCCTTGTTAAATGAATTGTACATTTTGCTTATTCACTGTTTCAAAACAATGGGGTTACATTTCCGATTAACGTTGCTATGGCTTACTTAATATGAGAAACAGAGCTATTATTTATAGAATTGCAGCATCAATCTGAAGGGTATTATTCTTTCCTGGTAATTCAATCACGCGTTCTTGCTTTTCGGCTATGCCTGAATAAATTTGATTTGCCGGGTTGCTCTGCTCCCCTTGCTGCTATATATGGTCATGCTCGCAGATTTCCCTCACTTCCTATAGCTTATATCTCGTACTTGAGACATTTCCCAAGACATACAATATCAATCATTATTACTTACAATACTAATGTAGATTGTATCAATAACTCGAGATGGATCTCGCATTTAATTTAATTTCTAAATGTCTTGTCTGGTCACAAGCCCACCCTGCACCTCGAATCATAGGTCTGGTGCATACATCCAACCCTTTATTGTTGGCTGATCTCTCAGGATTTATGTTTTCAAGAAGGTTTACATTCTCACTTCATCACTATCTTAGTATTCTGTTGTAGTCCTAAATACACAGGAACCAATGTAGATTCTGATGTTTATTTAGAAACAGAGTCTTTCTAACATCCAACAATCCAGTTAACATTCTAAATACTTCAAAGTACCCTCTACTACTACATATATCCAATTCAGTCCTTCAATTATCGAGTAATTCCCTTTAGAATAGACAGAGTCTATTCGGAAGTTCTGTTATATTTCCACATTTGTAGTTTCGTTTATAAAATGCCAATGAGTAGATTAACTCCTACCAGTAGTTACAACATGCACTGTGTTTGTACTATTGTACCTATTTAAATAATTGAATTCTTATAATTCTTCTTTTATTGATTCTGTTATTTCGTGCTAGCAGACCTGGAATTTCCTTGAATTACAATCCTCTTCCAAGCCGAAGCTAGAATCGTTCTGGTCTGCGGTTAAGCCTGCTTCCTCAATTCTTTATACAATAAACTTACATTCTTTATACAGTAGCTTACAATAAATTTTACATACATGAAATGAACAAATCTCATCACAATGGATGTTACAGAAATAGAAAAAAATTCCTCATAAATCAGTTCTTATCTTTATTCTTTGTCTAGTCCAACCACAAAATCACAGGGGTAGGAGTGCTCCATCTAACCGATGAGAAAGAAACCTAATCCATTTCTCCCCCGAGCTAGCTTCATCTCCAAACAGTTAGTTGATCAGTGACCATAAAGAAACCTAATCCATTTCTCCCCCGAGCTAGCTTCATCTCCAAACAGTTAGTTGATCAGTGACCATAACATCTCCAGACAGTTAGTTGATCAGTGACCATAACAGGTCCAATCTCAAGGCTAATATTAGCACACAAATCTCAGTTTGGATTCCACTGGCCAACCAGCTCAAGAATCCATACTCATTTATAAAATGCCAAGGAGTAACATGGACCGTGTTTATATTGTTGTACCTATTTAAATAATTGAATTCTTATAATTCTTCTCTTATTGATTCTGTTATTTTGTGCTGGCAGACCTGGAATTCCCTTGAATTTCAATTCTCTTTGAAGCCAAAGCTAGAATCATTTTGGTCTACTGCTAAGCCTACTTCTTCAATTCTTTATACAATAAACTTACATTCTTTATAAGCCTACTTCTTCAATTCTTTATACAATAAACTTACATTCTTTATACAATAGCTTATAGTAAATTTTACATATACGAAATGTACAAATCTTATCACAATGGATGTGAGAAAAATAGAAAATAATTCATCATAAATCAGTGCTTATTTTTATTCTCTATCTGGTCCAACCACAAAATCACAGGGATATGAGTTGACCATGAAATCATAGGGATAGGAGTGCTCCACCCAATCGATGAGAAATAAAACTAATTCATTTCTCCCCCTGAGCAAGCTTCATTTCCAGACAGTTAGTTGATCAGTGACCATAATATGACCATAATAGGTCCAATCTCAGGGCTAATCTTAGCACACAGATCTCAGTTTGGATTCCACTTGCCAACCAGCTTAAGAATCCACCAGGGCTAATCTTAGCACATAGATCTCAGTTTGGATTCCACTGGCCAACCAACTCAAGAATCCATACTTGGCAGTGTCCTAACTTCTAACAACAACATCATTTTGCAGATTCACAAGCTTATAGCTTCTTTCTCCTCACTTTGACCTCCTCCAACTAGGTACCAAATCTTCAAGGTAGCCTGAGGTTTTCTTCCCTCTCCGCTCTTGGCTTCCTTGTCCCAACTGAGACTATTTATGTCACACCCCTACACCTGCGGTAGTCTTTCAACCGCTTATAGCGAGGTGCGGCACCACCGAACACTTTCTTTTCACCAATACTTATGTTCGTGGACTACGCCTAATTCACTTTTTCTTACTTAGTTTGTGTTTCGCAACCAAGTATTATTATGTTTATCCTTTATACTAATGAACACCCATACTCATTCATTATCAATAGCATTAAACAAGAGAAATGCACAACAGTATAAAGGGAGGGGCAACTCCCTGCAATATGAGTCTGCCCGAATACCAATATATGTATAATTTCCACTTTTACAAAGTACAGATTAAGTCCTTGGGAAACCCCAAATTATACTTAGCCAAATTTCGAACTTCGGCAAACTCGGTTGCCCAGCTCATCGGCACCTCCGCACATTCGCCGCACGACTCTCCAACCCATCGTTCACCTCGTCGCACGTCTTCGCTGGTTCGCTCTTCGTTTGGTCGCAAACGCCCAAACCGTGTACACCTGCCCACACACAGTCTCGCTTGCCAACTCTTGACAAACGCCCAAATCATGTGAATAGCACGTAGTACCGCCTGCCCAAATCTACGACCTCCGGTTCCAACCTTCGTTCATCTTCGTGCACACTTGCACGATGGGCGGGCGCTCACCCGAGCCACAAAGACACCCATGCCAAGTCTTAGCACAAACGGGCGCCACACATTCACCGTGCACACCTCACCCGATCACCGGGCGCACCTTCACCCGCGCCTTCGCCCAACACTAAGTGCGATGTTCTATCGTGCAACTTGCCCAAGGATGGGCGCATGAGAACTGCGCCTTCTCCTTCCCCAACTGTGCACTAGAACTCTCGCACTATTCCCTTGTGCGAATTTGCAATGATCGAATGCTTGATGATCGATGGTTCAAATGCCCCCAACGTTTAGCAATATATACCCATCGCAAGTGGGGGTGGTGGCTTGCCGGGCCGACCACCCAACGCCATGAACGCACCCTTCTCCAACGCCAAACACCCAACATATGAGTCGGCCAGCGCTCCATCGCAAGTCGGCCTCAAGTGCATCGTTCAACGTCCAAAGGTGTCTATAAACTTCATCGCATTTCATTAACGCAAGCCTTCGTCGTAAGTCATCGTCGCACGCCTGTCGCAGCTCCATCGCACAACCTTCGTGCGACCCAACTCGATGTTCTACCTGCGCGCGCCCGGGTCGTGCAACCGAACTCGCTGTGCACGCCTGCGTGCTCGTGCCCGGTTCGCCCGCGCATCTGAGGACCTTACATCCTCGTCCACCTGAAATCATTGTCATCCTCGGCAACATATCATCCTAGCCATCCACCAAGATAATCAATATCCATGATGTCAACTCCTCCACATACTGCAAACATCCCTACAACACCTTCTCCATCATGTCTCACCTCGGCAACCATTTGTCACCAAGATCATCATACCAAGGTATACACCTGATCGGTATGTCATACATCAGAGATCATCTCAATCCATGATCATCGATCACCCTGTCACAATCTCCACATGCTGCTCTCCACCATGGAAGGCTCGCCCCTCCATTTAAGCTACATGCTCACTGCAACATCTCGTGTCGACCTCCTCATGTGTCATCATGTGAACCACTGCCATGATACTCCAACATAATGCTAACACATCTCTTCTCACTGCATGCCCCCATGTCTGAACTAGTCGGGTGATTAGTGCAACTGTCACGCTCAAATCATGAGAGTGAACATCCTCATGCCACCATTAGTTGTTTCCCAGAAAATCCTGTCACATCCTCAACTCGATCAAGAATCCATCTCCATACAAGTGTAAGCCATGCTCAGGTCCATGAAGTAGTCTTCATCTCATCTGCAACATGTTGTCCATGATGTTTGGTGTTAATGTGCTACATGAAATCAGCCACATCTATCCCAACATCATCCATATGTGCATCTCCTCCGTATGAAGAGACCATCTCATCAAACCGGCTCTCGATGTGTCACATCCAGGTCCATGAAGCATCCTCCATCATATCTGCAATGTGTCATCGCTCAAGTCAGCCATAGAAACAAGTATACCCTTGTCTCATCTATCCATGTGCTGCCCATGATCATAGATCAATTAGCCCCCATGTGTCAAAAGGTGGTTGAGTCTCGACTCAACCCATGCCCAAGTGTTGCCACCAAGACATCATCATCATCATAACTCCATCACTCCAAAGTGTCTCGTATCGATCCTCCACATCAAGTCACTCTTTCAAGCCATTCCCATACATGTACTTGAAAGTTTGCACCCCATTCTGCATCAAAGTCTCTGACCTCAGCTCCTCAATGCATCAAATCCTCTAAGTCCACCATGTATGAAGTCCCTAAAAGTCACAACCTCATGTCATCATGAGCTCCATAAACCATCCCCAACCAACACCTCAGCGAGCATACAAGTCTCGGCCTAAAGGTCTCTGCAAGATGCCTCAGCTTCCCATGTAGTAGGAATGCTCCATAGTCTGCTCATAACTCCATCCAAGTCCATGGCCTTGTTGTACAAGAGTGCACAACCTCTCCATCGTCTCATAAGTAATAAGTCTCCATGTCACACCAGTAAATCCACCTGCACAACATCCCTGCCTTGGCACTCCTCATTGGATGTCCATAAGTGACACCTCTACAAGTGCTCCTGCACAATGTCCCTGCATAAGACTGCCATGCTCCATGTTTCCAACCTGATGTCCATGACTAAGCTGCCCATGTAGTCCAACCATGTAGACCCATCACAAAAATCGGTCATCCTCATCCAAGTTTGCAATCTTCGGTCTAGTGAACTCGGTCCCCCAACCATATCATCATCATCATGAGTCCCTTCCATCATAGCTTCCCCACTAAAGGTTCCACCAAGACTATCTCTTGGTCTCGGCCATGAGAAGTCCACCCAAGCAACTCAAGTGTGTGCCCTCCAATCTGTCCATGAGTCATGCCGGGCACTTAGCCAATTCTTCATGTGGTTAAAGCATGACCCAATCCTCCACAATCATCATCATGTTCCTCCCTTGTCACGGGCCTTTGTACCTTCTACCATAAGGTCACAAGCAACCCCAACAAGTCCTGCAATAGTCAACAATCCTTGCTTCTCCATACAAGGTCTCATCATAGACATCCATGGTAAGATGCTCCCTAGCATCAGCAAACTGGCTTTGCCGTTCCCTGCATACGGTCCATCTACCAAATGCTCAAGTGAAACACAAGTATCAATACTTACTTCATTATCATGAGGCTCCTTCATATGAGTATCCTCATCCATCCATGTCTGCAAACTGCACGATCCTGGTCCAACTTGATCAATCTCAAGTTCATCCTCCATCGTTGTCACATCTGCAACATCCTCAATCATCACGGCTTCCTCTTCCTTGTTAGCACAATCTACAACTTCATCTTGCTCCATTGTCCAACCAAGTTGAAGAAGTTCGTCTTCAATATTTTTTTCCAAGACTTCAAGCTTATCTCGAATCCGGGGATTCTCTTCTTTCATCCGCTTTAACCTGTATAAGGTAAGCAAGAGCTCCCCTTCGCATTCTTTCAAACCTGCCATGCCTTGTCGTTCAGCTTGGTGCAAGCACGAAGCTTCTCCTCTGCTAAACCTGTTTCACCATTCACCAGCTTCACCAAGTTCCCTGCAACCATGAACCGGCCCTTGTTCCACTTGTATGTGAAACTAGCTTCCCTCACCTGCAAGTACCTGCTTCCGTTGTCATCAATTGTCAAGTGCATCCATACCTACACTTTGTCACGTACCAGCACTGATACCAATTGTCACGCCCCTACACCTGCGGTAGTCTTTCAACCGCTTATAGCGAGGTGTGGCACCACCGAACACTTTCTTTTCACTAATACTTATGTTCGTGGACTACGCCTAATTCACTTTCTCTTACTTAGTTTGTGTTTCGCAACCAAGTATTATTATGTTTATCCTTTATACTAATGAACACCCATACTCATTCATTATCAACAACATTAAACAAGAGAAATTCACAACAGTTTAAAGAGAGGGGCAACTCCCTGGAATATGAGTCTGCCCGAATATCAATATGTGTAATTTCCACTTTTACAAAGTACAGACTAAGTCCTTAGGAAACCCCAAATTATACTTAGCCAAATTTCCAACTTCGGCAAACTCGGTTGCCCAGCTCGTCGGCACCTCCGCACGGTCGCCGCACGACTCTCCAACCCGTCGTTCACCTCGTCGCACGTCTTCGCCGGTTCACTTTTCGTTTGGTCGCAAACGCCCAAACCGTGTACACCTGCCCACACGCAATCCCGCTTGCCAACTCTTGACAAATGCCCAAATCGTGTGAACAGCGCGTAGTACCGCCTGCCCAACTCTACGACCTCCGGTTCCAACCTTCGTTCACCTTCGTGCACACTTGCATGATGGGTGGGCGCTCACCCGAGCCACCAAGACACCCACTCCAAGTCTTAGCACAAACGAGCGCCACACATTCACCGTGCACGCCTCCCCCGATCACTGGACGCACCTTCGCCTGCGCCTTCGCCCAACACCAAGTGCGATGTTCTATCGTGCGACTTGTCCAAGGATGGCGCATGAGAACTGCGCCTTCTCCTTCCCCAACTGCGCACTAGAACTCTCGCACTATTCCCTTGTGCGAATTTGCAATGATCGATAGTTCAAATGCCCCCAACGTTCAACAATATATACCCATTGCAAGTGGGGGTGGTGGCTTGCCCAGCCGACCACCCAATGCCATGAACGCACCCTTCTCCAACGCCAAACGCCCAACATATGAGTCGGCCAGCCCTCCATCGCAAGTCGGCCTCAAGTGCATCGTTCAATGCCCAAAGGTGTCTATAAACTTCATCGCATTTCATTAACGCAACCCTTCGTCGCAAGTCATCGTCGCACGCTTGTCGCAGCTCCATCGCACAACCTTCGTGCGGCCCAACTCGCTGTTCTACCCGCGCGCCTGAGTCGTGCAGCTCAACTCGCCGTGCACGCCCGCGCGCCCGCGCACCCGAGGACCTTACAATTTATCTCTAGCGAGAGGAATAACGGTCTTGTAACTGTCTTATAATTGTAGGGAGAGGAATAACTATCTTGTAACTGTCTTATAACTGTCTAGAAAAAGAAACCATCTTTTAACACTATTCCCTTGATTTTATAGTTGTCCATGACTTATATTATTTACAAAAATAAATTCAATAACATAAAATTATATTCTATATTTTACAATTTACCTAAGCTTTCATCTAACCCACAATTCAACTATTCATTCAAGGTAAAACAAAACATTCACATTTTTTACATAAAGGTGTTACATCTAGCGATTGATCGGAACTACGAGCCTAAAAGCCTAAGACTTCCATACAACGTATTCAAAGATTCCACCTTTCACTATCATAATTCAAATGTTATCTATTATCTATTGTAACTCAATGGCTACATACCAAATATATGACAAATATTAGTATTATTCAATCTACGCTCAAGCAATCTAAATCTACCGAGTTCTAATGATTGATTGGAACTACGAGCGTAAGACGTCCATACAACGTATTCAAAGATTCCACCTTTCACTATCATAATTGAAGAGAATCTAAAGAACCCTTCAATAATATTTTATGATTTGGTTTTATTAAATTCTATAAATTATAGTTTACGGGGAAAAGAGTGGCCCTGTAAACGACAAGACCATGGGCGGGTTGAAATTTGAGCTAATCGACTGAGGAGACGTGATTTGAGCTCATCTACCACACTCTAATGTGTACTAAGAAACCTACACAAATTATTCAAAAGCACATTGTTTTGGTGATAAAAAATAATCAAAAGCATATTGTTTGGGCGTTTGTTATACTTTTAATTATTTAAAATCTAGATTATAGATTTCTACCATCATTTTAAAGTGGCCTGATAGAGAACACATATATTACTGAAATTCATGTGAGACCCACATCATTTGGAATATTATCTAATCCATGTGCTTACCTGCTCGGACGGCAAATCAGTCCCGTGAATGCCGCCTCCGATGGGACATTGGTGCATGAGCGCATTGTTTTAAATTTTGCAGATCGTCAGGTTTGCAGAAACATAGAAGTTGTTTAGGCGTTGCTCGCTCAATTGAGGGCGGCTAGCAATCGGATATCACTGGGTCAGATCCCAGTAGGGTTTGTCATTGTTATCAAGTAGGGTTTGTTAATTTGTTTCTGGCCAAAATGGCGAAATCATACTCGGGTAGTCTGTTGGAAGTTCTTAATTTGAGGGTTAACGGATCTGGTGACCGGATAGTAGTTCTGTCACATGGATTTGGGGGCGACCAGTCGATGTGGAAAGATATTGTACCATACCTGGTGCCTGATATTAAGGTCATCGTATTCGATCTGGTTTTCTCTGGCAGTGTGGATCCCAAGCATTTTGACTTCGATCGATTTTCTAATTCACTCGCTGCTTATGCAGACGATCTTCTCGCCATTTTAGAGGAGCTTAAAATTGATAAGTGCATGTACGTAGGTCATTCCGTGTCTGGTATGCTGGGCTGTCTTGCCTCCATCAAAAGACCCGATTTATTTGAAAAACTAATCTTGCTAGGTGCTTCCCCGAGGTAACGAAATATGCCCTATAATTCTGTAGGTCTTGAATAAATTTAAGCTTTTCTCCCTACAATATTCCTCTACTCATTCTGTATTCATTTCTCATTAACACTATGGTTGATTTTTCTGCAGGTATTTGAATGATGAATCCTACGACGGGGGATTTGAACGTGGAGAGATCGATGTATATTTGAGTGCAATCAAATAACTATTCGGAATGGGTTTCCGGATTTCTTCCTCTACTAATTGCAGACGATCAACCGTCTATAGTGATCGACTTGTTTGGAAAATGGCTGAATATTAAGCCCGAAATTGCCTTTACGGTCATTAAAAGTATTTACGAGTCTGATCTGCGAGGCATTTTATGTCATGTGAAGACCCCATGTAGCATCATCCAGACTAGAAAGGACATAGTGGTTCCATTAAGCGTGCCATATTACATGCAACGAAACCTTGGAGGAGAGAACAATTCACTGCACATACTTGACATAGATGGCCATGTACCGCACCTAACCTCACCCCACCTGTTAGCAAAGTTGCTTACACGGCTTTTGATAGAGCTGTATGTAGCTTTTCATTGGTAAAAGCCAAAAGAGAGGTGTAAGGATCCCCATGTGTGTTCCAAGAGTACCATGTAATTTGACAGGTTTGTAATACACTACGGCAAGAGTAGGCATGAGTACGGGTCTGTTGTGCTTTTGTAAGTGCCCTTTAAGGCTTAAACCTTGTCTGTGTTCCAATCCTATTTTAGAAATCTGTTAGTTGGTACCTGATTCGTCATACTCCTAAATTTTATATGTTTATCTAAATCTACTTTATTAAAATAAAAATAAGGTTGATTATTTATATTTATTTGTTTTTTAAGTATAGGATTCAATAATGAGATATCATTTAATTTTATATATAATATAATTGGTTAAATTTATTTCAATAAACTAATAATATTAAACAAAATAATAAATGTAGTATGTAATATGGAGAGTTGTTGTTTCGTACTTGCTTCTTATGCTAAAAAGTAAAATTATTACAGCTAAGATAAATGAATATTAGGATATTTAAGAAAAAAAAGTTATAAATAGGAAAAATTAGTATTATTATTTTTTAAATTTAGTGATCTCATAAGGATAATGGATGCCTACACGAAACAATAAAATTATTTGCATCTTGTTGATTACTTGTATTTTAAGGGTTGTCCTAGTTGCCAATTCTGCTAATTGGCATATACAATAATGTTCAATCTAAAATAATTGTTTTTTTCTTTAAAAATACTTTATTATAAATCCAAGTGATCTTTATTCTATTAAAAATATTTTGAAAAATATCATAAAAGAGATGGCATTCATTTGTAATAATAACTTTCTATATGATTACTAATTATATAATTCATATAATTCCATTTATTTTGATGGTAAAAATATTTTAGTAATATATATTTTTTTGTTTTTAATTAGATTTTGATATAATAATAATAATTAACTATCCGCCTCAGGTAGCTCAAGTGCCGATGGCTGTGGAATAAAGTCTCACCAAACGGGAGATCTTAGGTTCGAATTTTGTTGTGCTACCCTCCCTCATAGCGTGATGAATAATGGACATGTAAACTTGAAAATCGAAGAGTCCTACCAAGCTTAAAAAGAAAAATTAACTATAAAAATTTTAACTTTTAATATTATTTTAACTAATTATTTTATTTTTTATGAAACTAATTTTTTATATTAATATAAAATTAATTAATTATAAAATTAAAACATATATAAAATTTGAAATAAAAAAATATTAATCTTTAATTACTTAATTAATTAGAAAAATGAAAAACATATCTACATAGTTATATTATTTTTGAATAAATTTATACAATTTTTTATCAAACTAATAAGTTTAAGGAAGGAAAAAGGTAAAATGAAAAAGTTAATATTGAATATTTTAGAAATTAAAATAAAATAAATTTGATAATTGAAATGGTAGCTTGTATTTACACTCAACAATCCAAGTGTAACTTAGAAAATAAAATCATCTGACAACTTTATAAAGATATTTAGCCTTGTCTTTTCAAAATATTTAGTCTTGTGGAAGTTGAGTGATAAGGCGGGATAAAGCATGCGTAAAATTAAAATATTATTTGGAAATTTAGTCATTTCAATGGACGTATAAGTTAAGTAATTTTGTGTAAATTTAATATTCTTTCGAATTTCTCCTTCACACACATCAAAAGTTAATTCCACAAATGTGTTAGTGAAACTAGGAGATTAGTCTCTTGTTTACAAATAAATGCATGATGGATCAAAATTAAAATGGATTTACCTTAATTCTTAGTATAAATCTTAGTATGTGAGCCTATACATGCCCAAATGCATGTGAAAACATGCCAACTCCTTGTTGAACATGATAAAATCTATACCTCACTCATATTAAACAACGCACCAATATATATATATATATATATATATATATATATATATATATATATATATATATATATAAGATTTATGATTGACATTGAAACCATTTTTTAAATGTCAAGTTCCAAATTTATATTGAACATTTAAAAACTTATATATCTTTATAGTATTAAGATATAAAAACAATTTTGAATAAAATTTAAATTAAAAAGGGTTGTTTTCAATTACTTTCTTTATATTATTTAGATAAAGTCTATTTTAAAATATTTTATTTAAGATAGATATTAACATAATTTACTTAGATAAAGCCGATTTTAGAATATTTTATTTTAGATAGATATTAACATAATTTATTTTTAATAAATATTGAGATATTCTTTTATGATTAATTTCTATTAATATTATATGTAAACTCTATTTGAACATAAGAGTTTCACATCTCTTTCATATTGACTTGTAAAAAATACATTTTTGATTAAAAAACTAATTCATTCTAACTATAAAATATTTTAAAGACAATATGTCAAATCAATAAAACTTGTTAAACACATTTTAATTATAAAATATTTTAATAATAACATGTCAAATTAAATATTCACCACTCTTATTGACATTGATATGTGTACTATGATAACAGGGTGGTATATATTTATTTATTTTTTTGAAAATTACTATTTATAACCCCATAATATTGGTCACTTCATCTATATGAACAAAAAAAATAGAAATTTAAATTTAAAAAATTACAAAATATATTTTTAATTTTCAAAATATTAAGTCTAATATTTAATATTTTCAAAACTTTAATAAACTTTATAATTTAATAAATTTTCTAAAATCTATTTAAAAAATTCAGAATTAATTGAAATTTAATTGTTTTTTACTTAAAAAAAATAACTTACCATGGTGGTTATATATACATTTTTATTTTAAGCAAAATTTTCCAACTTTAAAATATATTATAGTTTTTTATAATTAAATAAATCGTTTATTTTTTTCTAATTAAACAAATAGTTTATTTTCTATTTTATTATATTAAATTTGATAAATTTTCAAAAAAATTTATAATTATTTTTTCAATAAATGGTTAAATTTTTTATTTATGGATAACTATAATATAAAAAATATTATCACTTATAAATTTAAGGATAATTTGTGGGGCTATAAGGAGTTTGAAAGAAAAAAGAAGCTAAAGTATTATAATAAGATGATCAATCCTAATATGGAAAAATAGAATATTTTTTTTCTTGACTAGTGCTAAAAAAAAATGAACTAATTCTGATGAACTTTAAAATGGAATTCTACATTAGTATATTCCCAAATTAATCCAGTGAACCACCACTATCACCCTAATTTTGATATTTAATATAGTTTTATATTTAAATTTATCACAATAGCATTATATTTTTCTTTATTTAAATTGTAAAAAAAATTATATAAAAATATCATTGTTATTATTTATGATATAAATATAAATGGTACTCTTAATAATAATATGACTAAATCATTTTTATACTATATTATTTAATATAAAATATAAATGAAATTGAACATAAGTATTATTTATCAATTAGATAAGATATTAAATCAATGTAGACAAATTGAGTTCAATTTTAATATCTAATATATGAAATTTAATGAATTCAATCACCAAAATAATACAACATATGAAATCAATTTAATGAATTCAATCACCAAAATAATACAACATATGAAATCTAGTTTATGAAAGGCACTTTAATTAATGATCGTAGTGATATAAAGCATTATATAGATATTGAGATTTTAAATTAAAATTACCATGAGTCAAACCAACTAACTTATATAATAAATTCAATTTCAAAATTGATGTAATATATTGGATTAAATAAAAATTTATATAATAAAAATTTAAGAAAATAAATTTATAATGGGTATAAAGTAATGAATAAAATAAAAAAAAATGAAAACTCTTAAAATGAAAAAAAATCTAAATTAAATTTATGATAAATAAGTGTAATTACTTTTCTAGAAATTTATAAATATTATTTTATTAATTTAATACAAAATTATAATTACAAATATTAAATGAAAATTACATTACAAATCTTGAGATATAAATATCCATATATGTTATTGGCATGAAAATTAGATTTGAGATATAAATATCCATATATGTTATTGGCATGAAAATTAATTATTATTTTATTTTTGAATAATTAAATATTATTATGAAAGTTTATATTTTATATTTTTTTATTTATATATAAATAAATAAATGTAGATAAAATGTGATAATTGTGAAGAAAATAGGAAATAATAAAATATTTAGTATTAATTATTTCAATAGGAAATGAATGATAAATCATGGTTTTTAAAATGTATTAATAATTTAAAAGACATCTTAAAATCATTAAGATAGTGATATAATTTACTTATTTAATATTTATTTATTTCTTTAATGTTTATAAAGTTTTGGATAAGTAGTGATTGGGTAATCACAGATTCAATTCTCCTCCTCAATTTAAGTGATATATTAGACATAATAAAAATATAATATCACCAAACTTAAAAAAACATTTACTTATTTAATATTATTATTATTTTTTATTTAAAATATAAAATTAAAAATAATTAATTTAACCTAAAATAAAAAATTATAATTACATAAAATTTTATTTTTTAACAATTTCATTAATATATATTAATAAAATAATTTATTTCTTTTAATTAACCATTCCAACATAATATTTTAAATTCCAAAATATACTCTCTTCATTTTTTCTATGTAGTGTTCATGCTTATAATATGATGCTTATAAATACGATATATTACATCTCAATAAACATATACTTTCAAAATATTAAACATACAACTTTAAGTTAAAAAATAAAACACATTCCACTTTGTTTATCTCAATATAACATATACTTTTAAAATATTAAATATCCAACTTTAAATTTAAAAATAAAACACATTCCACTTTGTAACGTATATAGTGCACTATACCGTAAGCATTTTAGTAACCATGGCCTTTGAAAATATCAAGCTTGCAACTTTACTACTTTACAATTATTCTTTGCAGAGAGAGTCACCATTCATCCATTGAAGAGACACAAAAATAATAAATTATCTTGTCGTCAAAGAACAACCTTTCTCCAAGTGCTACAGTAACCGAAGCAAATCAGTGAATATTAACTTTTGAGAGAAAAACCATTGAACATTAATGTTGTTATTCGCCTTTACAGTAACCGAAGCAAATCAGTGAATATTAACTTTTGATAATCACAGAATAAGGAGAGAAAAACCATTGAACATTAATGTCGTTATTTGTCTGAAAGGGGAATCGCAAATTGAAGTATGATTGTTGTAATTTGGATTTATAAATTTTTTTGGTCAAATTTATCAAAAATTATACTGAAATTTTTATGATTTTTCGTCAAATGTGAAGTCTTTTTAGATTATAATAATTGATAACACCTTAAAGAAATTAGACACGACCAATAATGAAATCTATAGTTTTTCAGTGAAATTTGAAACCTCATTAAACTACACTAATTAGTAACACCTTAAAATCAGATTTTATTTTATTTTTCCTATTTAAATTGGTTTTCTTAATATATGATTCAACGTGGAACACTTGAATTAAGTGCAAACCAGATTTACAAGAAAACATGCTTGGAAAAAGAAAACTATTGTGATCGGTAGTAACACTGCAGTTACAGTAACCATCAAATTTGACCAGTAGTTTATGTTTGGAATTCCAACCCTATACGAAACTAATGTAGATGACATGATTAATTATTTTCAACTTTCGAAGTCTACACCATAGTTTCTTTACAACCACTAATAGGTCGGTACGCGGTGCCTAGATTTTGTCAATCCCCTCTCAGCACATGAAATAATCAAAACAAGGATGGCTGCGAAGCAGCTAGTCCCTGCAGATAGTTCTTTTACAGGAGAGCCTAATTATTACAAGAACGAACAACAGATTTTCATAGTGCTTTCTTGGAACATGTTACAGTAATGATAGCTAAGAAAAAGAACAGATCATGGTTTGCAAGATAAAAGGTCAGGAACCGATTCTCTCAGAGGGCGCTGTTTACAAAACATGAAGCTCTTCGTGAACTCCGCAAGCACCATGCCATATTGAAACTCAATGGGACTTGATCGTGTTCTTCAGACTGATGTAGAGGTTAGACACATGATTTTCCTTTGCTTTAGCAACTCCAACGAATTCTAGTTCAATATGCACAAGTACCTATCTGTAACTATTAATCGTGGGAATATGCAAATACAACATTAACATACAAAATATTCTAGAATCTCCGCTTCACTTGTAATTAAATGAAGCAAAGCAAATTTCCATGACTTAGCTCATGCTTATATATAACTCCACAAACAAAATATTCTAGAATTTCCACTTCACTTGCAACTAAGTGAAGCAAAGCAAATTTCCAAACTGTACAATTGTTATCTAAGGTCTAGGAATCGCATCTGACGTGGTTGTTAGAATATACTGACCGTTGACATAATTAAATTATGCTACTGCACATTGCACGCTTAAATTACACGTGAAGTCAGGCCATGATAAAGGAATATTAATCGCTGAATAAGATAGAGATTTCATTAAAAAAATCAAAGGGATTTCATTAAAAAACTAGAGTGTCGTGCGGCATGAGTAAATCGCAATAAAAGCTCAGATGGCCCGGCACCTCAAGGTGACAACAGGACAGGGAGCAACGTCAATCATGAAAGAGTTATATTCCTTAGAAGCGTCGTTTACCATATTGTTTTCTTATTCAATTTAGTGACAGGCATAACGTGGCAGCTGCCAGGAAACTATGAAATGACAGAGCGAATGCCACCCATTTTTCGACCCCGTATATACTTGGATGACGTGTGAACTCAAGTTCGTGCGATGTTGCAGCCTCTCCAAGAAAATGTTAACTTTTCCCAGCACTTTTGTTGCAGCCAGATATGAGTTCAACGTGGAAACACTCATGCAGATAAATCATTGGTTGCATGTGCAGCTAGGGTAACTTGTCAAATGCGCTCAGTTGTGTCATTGTCATCCCAGGATCGGTTTAAGGAAGGCCAACGAGCCAACGAGCTATTCGTGAGTAGTGTAGCCATTATCGGCTTCACTGTGAGCAACCAAATATCTCCGTCGCTCTCCCTCTCTGCCCAAACGACAGACTACAATGTTTAGGCAAAGCCAAATAGTATGCTAACTGCCACGTAGCCCTGCTGTTGCTTTGCCGCTTGGGGTGCTGCTGCTGGTACTCATGGTTTGCGTTTTTGGTGTGCAATTGTACAGTGTTTTCTTCAAGCTTTTATTCAAGCACAGGCTCCAGAACCAAGTGCAAGTGGTCGATCATGATGCTGGGCAAGGGGTTACATCGAGGTCTGGATCAGGCAACGTGCCTGCAAATGCTGCATTCGTCAATGGGATTGCGACCAAGGACATACACATAGATGCCCTCACAAATATGTCGATCAGGATTTTTCTTCCAGAGTCATCTTTGTTACCTGAAGAGGTATCTAAACAGTCCCTGACTGGTCTGAAAGATGCAGGGGTGGGATCTGATAGGAGAACAAAGGAATTAGACACTAATAGAGGCTTTAGGAGGAGCAGCTATGGAGGGGCCATCGACACAAGTCATGGGGAAGGCAATAGGAGGAGCAGCTATGGAGGTATTGGCGAGAAAGAGAGGAGTTCCATGAACGAAAGGCTTAGGAATGGGGTTGAAGCAACAGGCCTGCCCAAAAATTTAGAGTCCGTTAACCGGAGATTGCCCATCATCCTTCAGTTCCACGGTGGGGGGTTTGTCGCGGGTAGTAAGGATTCTTCTGCCAATGATTTTTTCTGCAGGAGGTTGGCCAAAGTGTGGAGAAGGTATATTATTTTCTTTGTTTTCTTTGTTACAGAATCTCGCCCAGAAAACCCTAGCGCAACAGGAATATCTATGCAAAGCGTCGCCGTTGCCGAATCGGACACAGTAGTAACGAAGGTGCAGACGCGTTGTTTGTTCGAGAACTTTATGCATAATTTATATCACTTGAATATTTAGATTAAATAAACAGGAATATATAAGTTTGTGTTTACTTGTTGCAGCAAACAGCTAAGATGCAGGAGGAAGGGAGGATACTGTTGGCGGATGACAACGACGTAATGAGCAGCTTCTAGATAAACGTGTGCTTCAACAGGCTCTGCTTCTAGATCTTGCTCACCAAGGTATGGGTCTTTATCTCTAAATTCAGAATCCCAAGCATGAGGGAAAAATGTAAATATACAGGTTTAAAAAATTGAACCAGAATTTCTAGTAAATATGCATTCTCTGAGTCAATTAATTTGCATGAGCTTAGGTACTATACCTGCACGCCACTAGAATGAACAACCATCTCTTAGCCGTTGAGCTTGCATTTCAGGTCGTGTATATCTAGCGTACTTGGCGTTAGAACCTGTAAAAACAATAAAACATATCGTAAACCACGCAGCTGATTCTCTGAAAAAGCTAGACTGAATCCTAGATTAGCTCGACTTTACTGCGTGGCTCGTTTGTAGACTATGATAAGCTGTTCAAACAAAGATATTGTAGATATTGTATTTAGTCTCTGTAGATATTGTATTCAGCAAAATTGAATACTGAATGTTAATAGCGCAATCAAATATGTAAATAAAAAAAAAATGATGTGAAAATTTGGTATTCAGCTTACTACATTACAGTAACGCTAATCATGGATGATTTGCTTAGGTTTACCATCTGCAAGGGCTTTCTCCTTGACACATCCGTACATCAAAGAAGAGCAAAGAAGTATAAAGCAAAGCACAGCTGCGATGAAGAATACAAGCTCTATAAAGCAAAGCACAGCTGCGCTGCATCATCCACTTGTAACACATGCAAACACACTTGTAATTACCTGCGATTGCTAATGAACTTATGATATGTTACTTGTAACTACCTGCCAATCTCAAACATTTAATGTTTCAAACTAATGTTAACATTAAAACAAACCCGTTGACAGTTAGCCAAAATGCAGCAGGCGTAAAACCAATTTAAGCTATGGTCGGGCCTCTTCCGCCTCGGGAAGAGGCCAAATAAGATGAGAAAGGTTAAGCTGCGAATCCGACTTTGGTTATGTGCAGAGAACACCTCACAGCGGAATTCCAGACTTTAGTATAAGCGCCGTATAACAGACAACGAAAGCACTGAACTAATGCTAAGTCGGCACAGAACGATTAAACTATGAAATGACAGAGCAAATGACACCCATTTTTCGACCCCGTATATACTTGGATGACGTGTGAACTCAAGTTCGTGCGATGTTGCAGCCTCTCCAAGAAAATGTTAACTTTGCCCAGCACTTTTGTTGCAGCCAGATATGAGTTCAACGTGGAAACACTCATGCAGATAAATCATTGGCTGCATGTGCGGCTAGGGTAACTTGTCAAATGCGCTCAGCTGTGTCATTGTCATCCCAGGATCGGTTTAAGGAAGGCCAACGAGCCAACGAGCTGTTCGTGAGTAGTGTAGCCATTATCGGCTTCACTGTGAGCAACCCAATGTCTCCGTCGCTCTCCCTCTCTGCCCAAAAGACAGACTGCAATGTTTAGGCGAAGCCAAATAGTATGCTAACTGCCACGTAGCCCTGCTGTTGCTCTGCCGCTTGGGGTGCTGCTGCTGGTACTCATGGTTTGCGTTTTCGGTGTGCAATTGTACAGTGTTTTCTTCAAGCTTTTATTCAAGCACAGGCTCCAGAACCAAGCGCAAGTGGTCGATCATGATGCTGGGCAAGGGGTTACATCGAGGTCTGGATCAGGCAACGTGCCTGCAAATGCTGCATTCGTCGATGGGATTGCGACCAAGGACATACACATAGATGCCCTCACAAATCTGTCGATCAGGATTTTTCTTCCAGAGTCATCTTTGTTACCTGAACAGGTATCTAAACAGTCCCTGACTGGTCTGAAAGATGCAGGGGTGGGATCTGATAGGAGAACAAAGGAATTAGACACTAATAGAGGCTTTAGGAGGAGCAGCTATGGAGGGGCCATCGACACAAGTCATGGGGAAGGCAATAGGAGGAGCAGCTATGGAGGTATTGGCGAGAAAGAGAGGAGTTCCATGAACGAAAGGCTTAGGAATGGGGTTGAAGCAACAGGCCTGCCCAAAAATTTAGAGTCCTTTAACCGGAGATTGCCCATCATCCTTCAGTTCCACGGTGGGGGGTTTGTCGCGGGTAGTAAGGATTCTTCTGCCAATGATTTTTTCTGCAGGAGGTTGGCCAAAGTGTGGAGAAGGTATATTATTTTCTTTGTTTTCTTTGTTACAGAATCTCACCCAGAAAACCCTAGCGCAACAGGAATATCTATGCAAAGCGTCGGCGTTGCCGAATTGGACACAGTAGTAACGAAGGTGCAGACGCGTTGTTTGTTCGAGAACTTTATGCATAATTTATATCGCTTGAATATTTAGATTAAATGAACAGGAATATATAAGTTTGTGTTTACTTGTTGCAGCAAACAGCTGAGATGCAGGAGGAAGGGAGGATACTGTTGGCGGACGGCAACGGCGTAATGAGCAGCTTCTGGATAAACGTGTGCTTCAACAGGCTCTGCTTCTAGATCTTGCTCACCAAGGTATGGGTCTTTATCTCTAAATTCAGAATCCCAAGCATGAGGGAAAAATGTAAATATACAGGTTTAAGAAATTGAACCAGAATTTCTAGTAAATATGCATTCTCTGAGTCAATTAATTTGCATGAGCTTAGGTACTATACCTGCACGCCATTAGAATGAACAGCCATCTCTTAGCCATTGAGCTTGCATTTCAGGTCGTGTATATCTAGCGTACTTAGCGTTAGAACCTGTAAAAACAGTAAAACATATCGTAAACCATGCAGCTGATTCTCTGAAAAAGCTAGACTGAATCTTAGATTAGCTCGACTTTACTGCGTGGCTCGTTTGTAGACTATGATAAGCTGTTCAAACAAAGATATTGTAGATATTGTATTCAGTCTCTGTAGATATTGTATTCAGCAAAATTGAATAATGAATGTTAATAGCGCAATCAAATATGTAAATAAAAAAAAAATGATGTGAAAATTTGGTATTCAGCTTACTACATTACAGTAACGCTAATCATGGATGATTTGCTTAGGTTTACCATCTGCAAGGGCTTTCTCCTTGACACATCCGTACATCAAAGAAGAGCAAAGAAGTATAAAGCAAAGCACAGCTGCGATGAAGAATACAAGCTCTATAAAGCAAAGCATAGCTGCGCTGCATCATCCACCTGTAACACATGCAAACACACTTGTGATTACCTGCGATTGCTAATGAACTTATGATATGTTACTTGTAACTACCTGCCAATCTCAAACATTTAATGTTTCAAACTAATGTTAACATTAAAACAAACCCGTTGACAGTTAGCCAAAATGCAGCAGGCGTAAAACCAATTTAAGCTATGGTCGGGCCTCTTCCGCCTCGGGAAGAGGCCAAATAAGATGAGAAAGGTTAAGCTGCGAATCCGACTTTGGTTATGTGCAGAGAACACCTCACAGCGAAATTCCAGACTTTAGTATAAGCGCCGTATAACAGACAACGAAAGCACTGAACTAATGCTAAGTCGGCACAGAACGATTACTATAGTCCCTACCGGATGCCAGATGGCAGGGACTAATAAGTAGGCGCGTTACTATAAATCATTTCCTTTAAATCGACCCGTTACTATAAACAATGTTCTTTTAAATCCTTAGAATTTTGAGTGCAATGAAATCCAAGTTTTCAAAATTTCTTTACAGCTTCGTTCCGCTAATAGTGGGCATTGACGAATGCATTGCGCATATTGGACACACATGCCCATATGCAGAAGTGAACTTTTTTTCCCAATCAGAGAAAACACTTTCTATTAATAGTAAAGAAAGTGATTCCAACGGAAATTTTTTTATCATTATTTAGACTGAAAATAGAGTATGTTAGCGAGAGAAACTTCAATCCTAGATGTGACAGAGAAACATGGAAATTTCACTACTTTGAAAGCCCTGCAATGATCCGTTAGCACAGTGAAGAGATTCTTCCAGACAAAAAATCAACAGAGGTGAAAGATGGTCATCCATACAAAACTAATAATTGGATCTAAAAGCCTCTAGCTATCCAGAGAAAACTAGAAAGGTGATGATACAAGGGACCTTGCAAAGAGATGTAGAGACAAACATCTAGTGATCAAGTCCATCTAGAGGCTAGGACCCTGAGAGCTTCACTCGGGAAAGGTAGAGATGTTAAATCTGAATTTTACCTTCCTCCTGTAGGATGTTGGTGTCAAAAGACTAGAAGGAGATCCATTCAGTCGCCAAAGAACAACCTGCCTTAGATAATCGGTATGCTTCACCATTTCTTGCTAGATAGATGTGGGAAATAGCTAGGTTGTGGAATTCAGGGATCAGGATTCTAATTCTAGATTGCCAAGGCTCCAGAGAAGGGGAGAAGAGGGAACCTTTCATGTTTGCCCACTCAATTAGAGACTTGGAATCTCCAAAAATAGTGAGCTCCCCAAGACCAAGCCAGGTGACACAATGTACGATCCCCTAGAAGGCCAGTAACTCAGCATGGGTGTTAGATCCAAAGCCATAGTTCCAATGAAATCTGTAGGAGTGTGATGGTCCTAGGTGAATATCCATGCTGCAACATAAAAAAAAGAGGCAACATCAAAAAAACCAACTAAGAAGACCGACCAAATGTCAAGAGAGGGAGGGGGATATTTCAGATTAGAAAGTGAGGATGAATAAATTTCCATGTAGTATGAGATGATTGCATAGTGAACTTCATCTCATGTGTTAGCAAAGTGGTTTATGCTATAGTTACCATGATCGTTCGAATTGGCCCAACAAAATTTGAAAATTCCATGGCTAAATTGGATCAATGTATTAATAAGTCAATTCGATTTTCGATATGTTAAAATATTAATCACGACATCTCCCGTGACTGTTCATATGATGGCAAGTCATCAAGTCAGTCAGCGAGAAGTCGGCAGGAGTCAGCTAGACTTAGGTGAATAGTAATGATAGTCGGTGAATCGTTGTAGAATATACGATTGTCTACTTCTATAAATTGTCTTATGTTAAATGCAATGATAAAGCCCATTTGATGAATCTTTATATTTTTGTCATGGTATCGGAGCCAAAGTTATGGTCTTAGTGATGTGGCTGTGTGTAAGCCTAGAGCATGTGAAAGAAGCTGAGTGTGTAGTGTTGCTGTGTGAAAGTTGTTGTTGTGTGAGGAGCATTGCCCTGAGGAGGTGTTGAGCCTTGTGTTGCTGAGTTGTTCTGATACTGTTAGATAATTGTGGTTTTGTTTTTGTGAGCTCCACTAGTGGACGACTGTGAGAGCCGACTGCGGTTGGAGAGTGATGTTTAAGTGCGGACCATGTGAAGTTGAGAGACCACTACGACATGGAGTTGTTGTGGAGTTGTCGCCGAAATGTTTTCATTAAGTTTGACGAGTTGTTGGAGTGCTGTTAGGAATAGATGTAGAGTCGTGATTGTTGTTTTCTGTCATGTTGATTCTGTGTTGGAGACAAGCCAGTATTGGCTTTAGAGCTATTGATGTAAAACTTGATTTGTTTGACGGAGAATTATAAAGTTGAAGACTGTGTTGTGCATTGAGCTTGCAGAAGGCCTTCTGAGTTGGAGCAGTGTGTTGTGTATTTGTTAGAGGTGGTGTAGCCTGCACTGTCAGTTGTAGAAGCCCAGAATATTAGAGAGAACCACATAGAGGTGCTGATCATGGAGGTGTTGAAGATCAGTTAGTGGGCCTAGATTTGTGTGTCAAGTGCGAGATCCAAGAGTGTGAAAGCGGTTGTGATGCTGTGGTGTAATTTATTACACAATATGCATACAGGAACTAGTGGGATTAGCCTATAGAAAGTCGTTGGTACGATCTGGGAGCCTAGGTGCTACATACATGAATTTAGAAGGTGGAGAAAACAGATTCTATGGTGAACCAGGCATGGAGGCGTCGAAGACATGTTGAGCTGAGTGTGAAGCTGTTGAGTTGGGTTTTCAACTCTGTTATGGCTATTGAGGCGTAGAGGTGTAGTCGACATGAGGAAGAAGCCAACATGGAGATACCTAGAGTGGCGCTGAATCTGAGTGGTGTTTGTGTTGAGGCGTAGTGGAAGTGTTATGTATCCAATGAAGACAATACAATTTGAGGAGGTCGAGCTACCATAAGGGAGACTGAGTGGAATTGTGCACATTTTGTCTTGCATATCTTCTCACTGACCTTGCTAAGGGAGAACGATTTTGTGATTGAAAGAAGCCACAACGGCCCACAAGGTCGAGCTTATTTTTCAGCGGTTATCCATTTGTGGAGGTTTGTACTGTGTAGTGTAACTGTAACAATATGGAAGGCTGGTGCGAGCCGAGCCCTAGTGAGTGTATAGTCAGGTTTGTCTAGCGAAGCCAGAAAATGAAGTTGTAGTGGCCAAAAAGAGAAGAGTGGGCCTCTTGAAAATAGTCTAGTTTTTACTGAAGCTGGCTTGAGAAGGTCAAGTGTGCGGCTTGAGAAGGTGAAGCGCATGGTGGGAAATACCATCAATGGATACACGAAACTTGGAACAACCCTCAGTTGTCTCCATGTGAGAGAAAAAAGGCTACCATTATAACAGTGGTGGAATTAGAACACAGTTTGTGTGTGGGGTTAACGAAGGGAAATTGTCAGCTTGACAAGTGGATGAATTTTCTATGGAAACATGGACACAAAGGTAGGAGCGTGGAGCGTTGGAGGCCAAGGACGTGAGGCAGCAGCGGTGAAGCCTTATGCTGACTGAAATTGTGTGTGAGGCCTTGGAAGTGGATAAGATCCCATGTGTAGGTTTCCAACTATAGATGTTATTGTTCGTGTGAGAATGGATCGAGCTGCCCAGAGGAGTTGCGGTGTGCTGAGCCAAAGCGTAGTACAATCCATTCGGTTTGATTTGAGAGCATGAGCTCTTGTTGTTGTGGTAAAGTGTCATAGTGTGATAGTTATTGGGAATAGAACACCTGGATTCAGTTGGAGATTTTCTCCCTTTTGGAGCATATTATGCGTAAGAGCCAAGTGATTTATATTACATTATGAATGACTGAGCGTTGGTGTGAAGAGCCGAGTGTTTGTCATGATATGCCAAGTGTGGCAGAGTAGCGAGCCTGTGAGCTACGTGAATCATGAAGCCTAGAGCAAGCCTGATTCTTGGATACACGGTGGAGCATGGATTTGTCAAGCTGTGAGGGTTTTGATTTAGTCTTCCCGCTGATCCAAATCTGTTTTACTATCATTTTGTTGCAAAAACATCATGACAACCATGCTATCATTGTTGACTATCATAAAAATGTAATCCAACGACCATATTACATACTTATGCTAGCATCTTCGTGAATTGATGACTAAGTGAAGCATATATATGAGGAGTCAATCCTATATATGGGTGAGGAATAGACTGCTTACTATTGTGATGTGAAGTTAGAGGCATGAAATCCCAGAAGTTGTTGTGTAGCTAAGTTGAGTTAACTGGTAGCATGCAAAGCAGTTATGGAATGAGAAAGCAAAATTACATAGTTCCAGATAGAAATGAAACAACTATGGGAAGTCACAGATAAATATGAAAGTTTTGTGGTAGAAGGATCTTTACATAAAAATCAAAAGTCAAAATTGGTCCAAATCAACAAATAAATTTGAATAAACCGGTGCAATATTTAAGCGATTAATGTAAGTTCTTCCATCGTTCTGAGGTAAACATTTTAAACTTTGGGCAATTAAAATGGAGGGACTACCTGGTTCAGTGGATTTATGGACATTTGTCCAAGAAACTTATATGAATTTTGTTGATAAGTGTAGAAGTGCAGTAGCATTACTTCTCATTATATCATCTCTATATGAAAACATTTTGTCTAGTATTTTATATGAATATGGTGAAATATGTGATGCAAAAATGTTTTGGGATATTCTTGAGATGAAGTATAGCATGAAGTGGAGTGAGAAAGCTCAATTTGTTGAAGATGTTAAAAATGGTGATTGTGTTTAAAGCATCATAACTGGGATCAAGACTGAAAGTATGTATGTAGCTGACAATAGAGTACCACGTGATAGTGAGGAAACTCCCTATGATGCAAAGAGTTATGAAGTCAAATTTAATGAGAATTATGTATCTCATGAAGAGTGGTTTAATCTGATGCATGAAAAACATCTTATTAATGATTTGTTATTTGGTTAGAATAGATGCCTACCTCCATACACAAATCAAATGTAGGACAACAAGTTTGCAACAACAGAGTTGATTAAAGAGGTTGAAGACATGAAACAACCAACTATGACAATAGAGAAAGATGAAGGAATGAAAACTCTCTTAAAAGAGTAGGATGACAAGAATCAATATGGTTCTTTTTATGATCCTTTATATAAATATAAAATTTCTTTAAGTGTGCAGATATTGATAGACAAGAAGAAGCAATAAAACTTGAAGAAAATGAAAGCACTAAGGACAAGTATAAGTCTCAAGAACCTGCAACAATATTGAATACAAAGAATGTTAGCCCACAATCAAGATCAAGAAAAAAGGAGAAACTCCACCACTGTCTTATGGAAAGAAAGTTGAAGATGAAATTGCACCAACAAATGGGAAAGCATGGACCCTTTAACAATAAGGTAAAAATGAAACCTTTGTTATCAAGTTTTTTTTTATGTACCATTGTAAGCCTAGCTAAGATTGAGACCAACAGGAAAGTTAATATTTAAGTCGTGGTTAAGGGGAGGTGTTAGAATATTAATCATGATTCCATCCGTGACTATTCATATGACGACGAGTCATCAATTCCAATTGGCGGGGAGTCGACAAGAGTCAGCTAGATTTAGGGAAACAATAATGATAGTCGGTGGATTGTTGTAGAATCTACGATTGTCTACTTGAATAAATTGTCTTATTTGAATGCAATGAATAAGCTCTTTTGAGGAGTCTTCATATTTTTGATATGGTATGTGATATTTAGTTCACGGATTAATATAGTAGATTACCAATCAAAATCATTAATTTCTTGTGGCTCATCTTCTTTCCTTTCTAGATACCCTTCCATATGCATGAGATGAAATAAGGTTACATATTCTTTAGCAAGGTTGTCAATGGAATTTATAATAATCTATGACATATGATGTACAAAAGAAATAATAGATTAGGTTATTTAAAGAATAGGTTTGTAAATCAAGATATGAGGATATGTGTGATATATTTATCATATTTAAATAGAAATATTTTGGTGAAGGAAAATTTTAATATTATTTTTAAATAAATTTTTTGATTTGGGAATTAGATGAGTATTAAATTATAATGTTTATTATTTTGTATAATATAAAAAAAAATGATGTTAGATGTTAGTAGTACAAAATGGCTAGTTAGTTACTAAAAATACGACTAAAATTTGCATATAAAAAACTATTTTTCGGTCGGTGACCAATAGTAGCTAATTTACAGTATCTTATAGCATGACCAACTTTTAATCATTTTTAGCTTAGTCATTAATTGGTTGTCTCAATTTTATCATCTAGTAGTATATTTGGTCATTAATTTAGTCATTGATTTGGTCATTTATTTAATCATTGATTTGGTCATTAATTGTCACAATTAATGACCAAATATACAACAAAATATATTACCAAATATATACAACAAAATGATCTCTGAGAAAACCAATTAATGACCAAATAAATATGACCAAAATGTTGGTCGTGTTATAAGATACTGTAAATTAGCTACTAGTAGTCATATATATGCAAATTTTAGTCATTGTTTGAACCAATTAATGACCAAAGAAATATGAATAAATTTTGTTTGTGCTATAAGATATTGTAAATTAGCTACTAATAGTTGTATATATGCAAAATTTAGTCATCATTTGTAATCACAAATTTATCATTTGTTGTAGTTATTTATCTATTTTTTGTAGTTACAAATTCATTATATAAATGACTACTTTAGTAGTTTATATTCATTTCATTTACTTTCATTAACAATCACTATAAGAAACTAATTTAGTCATATATTCATTTGATCCGTGTTCATCATTAATAAACAAAAACTACTAATTTAGTATTTTTAGGTTGATTTTATGTGTTCATTATTAATCAACATAAATTAATTAGTATGATTTTGCAACTAAATTACATATGTTGATTACAATACTAAGTAATATCAAGTGCACCTATAAATAATTCCAACCACATAAATTATATTATATAAAATGTCAAGGACTACAATATGAGTTTCCAACTTAATATTAGTTGGAGTACAATTTACACATGGAATGTTGTTTCATCACTTCAAAACATTTATCATTGTGTTGTCAAGGCATTGCAGGTGAATTCACCCACTTTGAAGACTTGACCATTAGTCTCTATGTGTGTGTCTTATGCGGGATATTGGTTCTATGAGTACCACGAGACTTGTTCTCTTCTCTCTCTCTCTTTAATTTGCATTTTCTCGCTCTAGTGTTATTGTTTCCTCTTTCTTTGATTCCTACTTCTTACCATCAATACTGAGTTCATTTTCTAAGAAAAAAGAAAAAAGAAGATATAATGTGGAGTATAAGACATGAAAGCCGATGAACATTGGAATATAAACTAAAGTAGCCTATAAATGACTTATATGATATATACCTCAACATTAACAATATTGTTAATGCCATTTTTCCCCATAAAAGCAAGAAACTCGAACAAGTTTTCTTTAATTAGGCAATATTGGCCACTATGTCACTATAAAACCTGTATAAACAAAGCAGATAAAATGTCACCAAAGAAGAAATTGTGTACCTACTGTGTTCTTAGTGTACAACATTTGTTGATGAAATGTTATCTTCAACTAATGTAATAAAATAGACGCACACACTTTTACCCCAATATTTTGAATTCCCATACTTATGGTACATTGCAATTTTGATTTGATGCAACATAATCAAGCACAAAAACGCTAGGAACTACTAATAATGTCTCATGCTATACTTTTGTAGTTGTATCGTTTCCTCCAGTTATCTTTTAGAAGCAGTGACACTTAACAATAAAAATTGGTCAGTAGAAATCTAATGGATGGAGCAAAGTATTGCTGACAAAATATTAAAACAAGAAACTAAAAAAGAATAAGACAAGACTTTGTAAATTTCGATACAAACCAGGAATATAGATTCAATATAGTAATATTCAATTGTTAGTTTATTATTCAAGGGGAGAAGGAATCCAATTCTGAGAAGCCAACAAATTATGTATGCCGCTTGTTTTCCCTGTACTTAATTGAGTAAGATTAGTAGATGCAATTTCCATTTAGAATCTCTGAAATGATTCTATAAATATTCAAAACAAACTTAATGTTACTCATTCATTTTTCTCTAATGTAGGCAAAACTAAATATGCTAACCTGTTTTTGAGTTGGAGATTTCTGTAATTCATCGTGTCAAAAATCATTCATTATTGTCATGACTAATTTTTTTTAATGATCAGGCAACATGCCTATATTTGATCAGAAAACATACTTTTCATAATATATTCCATTTTTCTAATTCAAAGAAAAATTCCCTTTGAGTTTATGACATTCAAACAAACCAGAATCCTTTTCCTTTAACAACACATTGTTTTAATATACTACTCACTAGACAACTATGTAATGAATTTATTGGTGGTGGAATACTAATAAATCACAAATACAGGCAAGAAATAACACCACAATGTCCTAGGCATGCCAAGTCTTTATCTTCTTGGTTGGAAATATTACTTCTTGAAAACAACGTATTTGACAAAGAGATTTTTTTTGAAACTAACCAATGCCAGTGTATCCAAGAACATTGACATTTCTATGGGCATGCCCTCAAAATGTGTGGAAGTGTCAAACAAGTGTAGTGCACTTCCCTATACACACTGCTCTTTCTTCATGTGTCTTTGTAAGAAGTCCTCAAGTTCGATACTCCTGCAAGTACTGCTACAAAGTTCTAGCTCTGAAGGCACTCAGATTTCAAATAGATGAATGTGTTGTATCTTGGTTCTAAATGATAGACACAGTGATGGAAGCATCAATTGATCCTAAGCTCTATTATATGTCTCGATGAAATAGCATTAAGGCAATTGCTTCTATAAGGATTTAGGTCCAATTCAACATGGACAAAGAAACAAGGCCTGGATTAAAATTAGGCAAGACTTAAGAGTTAATTGAGGAAATTTGGTCAAAACAAAATAACTTGGTAAAAACTTTTATTTTTTAACTGTCATGTTTTACTTGATTCTTGCCCAAGCCCAAGCCAGATCATGAGATAGTTCTGCTCGAGTCTGAGTTAGACCCTAAATTTCGTCAAAGTTAAGCTTCGACTCCATCTGGTCTGCGCATATTTAGATCCTAGATGAGTTAGACTAGCCATTTTAACTCAGTTTAGTCTGGTAACTATGGCTACAAATATCTTTACCAGTTAAGGTAACAATGGCCCAAACGTGATATGAAAAATAAATACAATGTGATGAACCATTTCTTATGATTTAGGATTGATACATTTCAGATGTTGGAAATGTTATGATGGCATGTATGGATAGGGTTGACAAAGTGTTGTGGCCAGCAACAACCCCCCCTTTTGTTCATTTAAGTGTTGACCAAAATAATAAATGAATGGGGACCCTTAGTTAATATTTAGGAAAAGCAAGAATTTATTTTTTTCAAAATAAGGTTACCATCATAAGCTTAGGTAAAGTCTTTTGAATATTTTAAACCTAAGCCTATGATAAGGAGAAAATCTTTAAAGTCGCGTTGCAAAAAAGATAGGAAATACCTCCATTTCTCTTTAAAATCGGTATGCGCAAGATCCTCGTGTTAACATTAACATCGCATCGCAACAAAGTAATACCCATAAAGAAAAACTTAAAGATTCACCGATCTGCGATAACGCCGATTGCAAGATCGCATATCGCAGAAATGAGCCGGCTAGAAATAAAGACGAAGGAGATGGCGCCTCTGTATACAGACATAGCCTATAACAAAGATGCAGGGATATCAACATGGGAAAGCATGTACAGGCTGCTAGAAGAGGAAAGTCCTAGAATAATGAAGGTTGCTGCTGTCGCGGGTGCACCGCGCTCTTCTGAGGCGTCCTTAGAGGAGCTAGCATGTTCATTTCTTCACAGGATAGCGGCAAGACCCAGAATTCTACCATATACGGATATGATCAAGTGGATACTTGATGATGCAGACATGAACAACAGACAATTCAAAGTTCAAGGACACGGGCTCATCGGATCGTTTGCTGCGCAAGATTTGAAGCTTATGTATCATCTTCCTGAACCGCAGGCGACTTATAACGCACAATTCGTCAAGAAATTCATGGCGGAGAACCCAGACCTATTAGAGACCACAAGAGATTGGTCTAGAAAAGAGGAGCCGCTCAAAAAGGAAAAACGGTATGTACAGCACTGGTTCCCTCACCTCTCCATATTGTTTTGCTGCGGCCATGCTTTGTAGGTTATTTGGGATGCCGGATATCAATAAGTTCTTGTCTGAGTGGCTACCATTAATAGATGCTGCCACAAGCACCGATATTATAGATTGGGCCAAGATCCTTTCTGATAATCTATACACGGCTGTTATCAATTACCGGTCTAAAAGATCCTCGTCTCAAAGGGTCTATCCTCCTTTTTATCTGTCTGCATATATTATGGATTCTATTCGTCTTGTGTCTAAGTTCCCTATTATGGGTTGGAAATGGACTACCCAGGACCCATCGCCTATCCATGTTTATCATAAGGTGTTATGGGATTCTCAGTTCACCCCTCACTTCTACCAGATTTGCCATGGGCTTATTTTGCCCTTGTATAGAATAATGTATGATAAAGACCCCCCGAGGTGCTCTCCCGAGGCACAAATTGACATCATCCCCATCGCGAGATGGTTTGGGGAAGAATGGTTTACTTACATTAGAGTTTTTGGAAGCACTGTACCTCCACATGTCCTACCTCTATATATCCCTGATAAACTGTTGGCTCGGGAAATTGCCTACCAAACCTGTTTAGAAGGCGGCCTGACCAAAGATCTAAAGGACAAGAAGAAGGCCATATGGCCTCAATTTCCTGTAGCTTGTGGGGCCTTCTAATTGTTCGATGTGGGACACGCTTTCACCGAAGTGGAGAATGTGATGTGTCTTCAATTATTTAAATTCCCACCAAGGCCATTTGACCCAAATGATTTTGCCCAAGAGTTCACAACGAACGTCAAACTAAAAGTGTTCTCTGGAAAGAAAGATTTGTTTGATGATTTGTTTCAGAGTAGAAGCTCACTCCAAGAAATTTTGCGAGAAGCTCGGTCGAGGTTGTCTCTAGATGACCTCCAAAGATTCATGTTATACAGAGAAAGAAGGCTGGCCAATATTCCTCTAGAGAAGCTGCAACTGCCTGCTACAGAACCAACTCCAAGCATTAGCCTCAGTGAAAACTCTAGCACTTCCAGATCTAAGTCCAACGCTGCGCAAGGAGTACCTGAGCATCCTAAAGAGTCTGAATATGACCAAGGAAAAAACGAAGAAACAACTAAAGATACAGCTCAGTCAAGTGCAATGTCTCAACAGCAAGTTATCGCCTCCCCACCAAGAGATGTCCCCCCTCCTGTCATCGAGGCACCACTCGCCACAATAGAACTGGACAAAGAATGGGAAACCTTCAATGAATTGATCAATCTTGAAGGGCAAGCCCTGAAAACACCTGTGAACAATACACAGGTAGTGCAAGAAGTGGTTTCAACCATAGTCAGCAGTGTCACAGAAGCAGAACACGTTCCTATCGCTCCACCTTCTGAACTTCTACTTAATGTAGAAGAAATTCCCCCACTGGATGTATTCTATAGTCCCCAACACAAAGTAGTTGTAAGGAGACAGAGGAAGAAAAGAAAACTAGAAAATACACTGTCACAAGATGATGAACATTTGGACGTCTTATGGAAAGACCCCAATAATAACCCGACTGAAAATCTCACGAAGCTGTCTCAGATCGCAAGAGCATATGCTTCTGCAACTATTGACAAGGCATCAGAAGTTCAGCAACTATTAAAATAACAAGAAGATCAGATACAGCTGCTACAACGACGGTTGCAACAAGCCAATGCTAATATTGAAGCTTCCAAACAGCTCGAGAAGCTGCAGGAAGACTTTCAGCAGATGCTGATAGGCTATCAAAGAAGTCTAGACAAGAAAGGAAAACAATTGCAGACTTTACAGGAAATGTATAAAGATGAGCCTAAGCTGGCAGAATTTATTTCAGAATCTATTGGCTTGAATGAGCAACTACTGCAACAACAGGAAGAGTTGGGACGTAAAATATCACAGTGGAGTCACTATTGCGAGTTGAGCAATAAAATCACCAATCAAGTGGTAGACTTGCGGAGTGACTATGATCAGAATGACAAAAGGGTTACAGAATACTTAACTTGGCAGGATGATGATGAAGGGAAAAGAGCAGGTGCACCTAGGATAAACGAAAATCATAAAGAATTGCTCTTTAATAAATGGGACAATCAAATCAGGCAGGCGGAGCGAGCAGCAGAGACAGCGGCTACACAGGCAAGCATTCTTATCGACTGTGTAAATGAGAATTTACACAGGGCCAATTTAATTGCAGAGACCACGTCGGGGTACCTACCAAATAAGTCACAACTGGAAGCAGAATGGAAGCAGAAAGCGCAGGCAAAGGGGAGAGCAATCCAAGCATTAGCCAGGTTGAATTGGGAATGTTACTGGACGTACTTGGTCAAGCCACACAACCAATGGATGACGGTGAAATGCATCACAAACGCGGCCGAAAAAGTAGTGCCAGCTCTCGTAGATGCTGTTTTCGCAGCCCAGCTCAGCACATAAATCAGTCAGCCGACTCTCCTCAAGCCCATGCTGAACACTTGCAACTTTAAGGAACAAGTTTAGAAGTAACCTTATTTAGAATGTTGTTTTTTCTTTTAACTAGATTAGAAAAAGGACGGTCATTTGAAAACCGCATCCAAAATTTTGTAATAATACTATTATTAGAATTAGGAAGTAGTATTTTAACCCTTCTCATTGCATTTGGAGAAGGGTCCAGAAATTTGTCAAAAAACTTGTCCTCGGAACATGCACTTCTGCACCCTCAGAGGAGGTTTTGATGAATGGATGGATCGAGATTTATCAATTTTTGCATTTAATGTCTGCTACTGATGTTGCACTTTTGTACTCTTAGTAGATGTTAGAACAAGTAGAGATAAATCGTTATTGCTTGAAGCTTATGAGTGGAACCAGTCATAAATGGTACTTTTATCTCTTGACCAATTTCTGCTTATATTCTTAATGTGATATGCAGTTTTCAGTTGTTTATATGTTAATGCATGAATGTGTGGGTTACCATTTGGCACTTCTGTATGGTGGAGTCATTTATTTGTGTTTAATATATGAATAACTTATTATGCGATATGCCATTCACAACTGTTTTGCTTAACTTTTTATGCAGAGTGGTTTATCTTAATTGATTTCTATTCTTATGATAGCTGAATGATCTTTATTACCAGTTATTGTTCGAAATATCTTTAGATCGCATAATAGAAGAAATACACCCCGGGTTAGCGTAGATTAGATGTGTTGTTTCTTATTAGATTACAGTAGCATAGTTAGTTTAGAAGTTTGAATTAAATTAGCTTAGAAATACTCCTAGATCAGCATCATCCAACTCTACACACACACACACCCCTTAGATTGGGAAATTGGTCCCATTATCCCCAGTCGGACCCGCTATACCAAACGGATAAGGAGCTGCCAACCAAGGTCCGGACCGGGTGGGTATCCCCCTTGTTGTCGACCCGATTTTCAGGGCTTCAACATATTTGGCGCTAGAAGGAGGGCCTGAACATAGTGTCTGTTGGAAAGATTTTCAATTGTAAAATTTGAATCAGGATGGCTTCTCATAAAATTCCTATTTGGAGTTGCATCCATGTTCCTACCTCTTCCAACACTCCACCAGAAGTGGTAAGACTCTTGTCTTAGGTAAAATTCAACGGTAAGAATAATTCTTCTGCTTTTAATCATGCTCTTCAGTTTATTCAAAAAGTTTCAAGTTCTGATATTCAGAGAATTGATGAAGGCGTTTTGTGCAGGATTTTTACTCTTACATTCACGACGGAAGCTAGAAAATGGTGTAGAACTCTCCCAGTTGCATCAATTCACAGCTGGGACCAATTCGTTAAGACTTTCATTTTTGAATTTGATTGTTATGACTATGACCAGGTATATGATGAAATTGATTATCTACGGAAACAAGATGTATCTGTTAGAGATTTTAATATGCGATTTCATCTTAATTGTCTAAAGTATGATCTTGAAAGTGAACTCACGGATGAAGAATCTTTAGATTATGCTGAGTATTCCCTACCTCCTATGTCTGATCAAGCAGAAATTAGTTCAACCTTTGTTTCATTTTCTTCTAATGTGAATGAGGATTCCAAGTTGAATACACAAATCAGCCATGATGAAGAAAGTCCACAAAGCCTAGGAGTCATGCATGCTCTAATGCAAGAAGACAAAAGCGAGAATGCTGGAGGAAAGCCTACCTTGGAACCAGGAGATGACTTTGATACAAGGTCAGATAATATCATTGCAAATCAACAAATGTAGATACCAAGGTTAGAACAACAAACTATTTCTCTTTCAAAAAGTATCAGTACACAAAGGTATGTTCTAAAGCCCGATGTTTATGATGAATCTGATGAACAAAGTTTTTTCCATGATGTTTTCAAATTCATTGTTCCAGATTCGCATTTTTCTCTTTATCCTGATGTTTTTAGTGATGATAATTTCTCCCCTCTCAATATTAAAGATATCTCAAAAAACATAGAGGGTTATTCAAACGACTCATCATTAGGTTTTCAAGATAAAGAGACAGCTATAGAACATCCTTTGACCAATTTCAAACAAGAACCACTTGACCTTCCTTGTCTGAAAATATATGATGAAAAAGAGAAATCTAGGGAAACCTGTAAAATCATTTATGATAGTTACTTTGACAACGATGATGTTGTTGAGTTATCCCAAGTAACTCAACTAAGCTTAGATAATAAGAGTTATCCTAATTCAGAAATCATATCAGTCAATCCTCATTTCAAAGTAAGAGATCATTTGCATGATTTTACTATCCAAGACAATACCCCGATCTATGATTCATATCATGAGGAAACTTCCATGCCTGTTCACAATGATAACTTGTCTTTTGATTCACAAGACGGAATTCGAAATTGCTCGGATCCCATAACTTTGGCCAGTTCTTGTGAGAAGCAAGATGTTACAAGTAAATCCCAGTTGTGCTGTAACCCTATTTGTACAAATAATCATTCCTTCCTTTCTCACTCACACTCATCTTGTACAAAATCGGATTTTGTTTTAAATTTTCAGACTTTTGATAGATTACTGTGGCATGTTGAGCATCTGATTAAAGAACATTCGAAAGATGTGCCACCATTTTGGAAAGCTAAGCTGTGTCAAGCAAGTATAGAACTTTCTCAATACCAAGATCAATTGATATCAGGCTTTCTTAAAAGAAACTTCTTTGGCATCCAAAACACCATAAACCAAGGAAAGTACCTTTTGAAACTTGTTGGCAATTCGCGCCAATTGATAAAGATCTTTCCAGGAATTTCCATCTATTCTGGATCGAACTACTTAGTGATTTATATATGGAAACTTTCCTTTCAAACGAAATTGTTAAAAACTCAGCTTTAACGAACAGTAGGTTACAAGCCATTGGAACTAAAAAATCATATTCACAACCTGGCTTGTCATCCTTCCTATTATGAGATCATTAATCCATAACATAAATTCATCCTAATTTTTATGATCCAATAGGTACCCAGTTGGAAAGAAGTTTTTATGAGAAAGAAAGATCAGACAGAATTCCAACTGAGGTTACATATTCTTATTCCACATCCAACATTAACAGTTCAGGAAAAGTTTTGTTCTTAATGATAATGTTTGGAAGTTACATACGTGTAGGAATAAAAATGAAGAGATGGTTCCACTGGAAATATCATTTCACCTAGCTAATCTTCTGTACGTAGTTAGAATAGGAGTAGGAGTAATTTAGTTAGGTTATTAGGTTTACTTTTAATAGTTGGTAGGCAAAATAAGAAAAGAGATTATACCTATTCTGTACATAACCCTAGAGAATGTCTACCTCTCATTGCGTTAAATATTTTTCTCCATAATAAAATTTGCTATGGTTAACAACATTTGACATTTACTAAAGACACCTTTTCTCTATCAAAGATTTTGAACTTCTGCTTCCATGAACAACAAATCTTTTGGAAACTTGATCTTTATTATCAATAGAACTTTGACCCAGATATGATGCTAGTTTCAACTCCAAGAAATTTGAAGAAAGCTATCTTGGTGAAGAAATTGTTTTAGGTCAATACAATGAAAGGTATCAATAATGAAATAAAGATTCTCTATAGAAACAGCCATTACCAAACAACTCTATCATTGTCGTCCAGAACTTTATTAAGGAAAGAAAATTTGACTTCCTCCCTGCTAAAGGAAATCGCAGCATTCAGAGGAACAATCCGAAAAAGACACTATATCTCAAAGAATAAGAGGTCTCATTACGAGCCGGCTTATCATGATCATTGATATTATAACTTGCTGACTTTGCCAATACTGTCCACCAAAACAGGGCAACGACTCAAGATTGTTGCAATCAAAAGACAAGGGGTCTCATCACGAGCCAGCTTGTTCAGCAAAAGTGTAAATCAAGTGAATGACTGTGTCATAATTTGGCCACCAAACCAAGACATTGTTCTTTAGAGAATAAAAAAGGAAAAAGTGTCAAAATGGGTTTTTCTCTGAAAAAGTTGTAAATAGCCTTAAGCAGGATAAAGGATCATTATTGGGTAATAGGTAACCCTGTCGAGGCTATGGACACCTGCTGGCAGCAGAGGCTCTACCTGCGACAAAGGAGCATATTTAAAAGGTTGCTACATAGGGAAGACTTTATTTTATGTTTTACAAGACCAATTAATGGCTGATGTAAATGCAAGGACAAACTGAGGATGCAAGTAATTAAAATAGAAAGAGGTTGAAACAAAACATCATTAACAGTTTGAAGTATGATATGCTTTATCTTTTTATAATAAAGTTTAAATTTCTTAGAAAATTTTTGATTCAGGAGTTTGAAAACGTCAATAGAAGATCAGAGATAACTGGTTCTCCCAAGTGAATCGCCAATTGTTGTGGCCAGCAACAACCCCCCC
Organism: Pinus tabuliformis; assembly: GCA_031772625.1. NCBI lineage: Eukaryota > Viridiplantae > Streptophyta > Pinopsida > Pinales > Pinaceae > Pinus > Pinus tabuliformis. Next base: position 394,603,631 of record CM062810.1, read on the forward strand.
TTTTGTTCATTTAATGTTGACCAAAATACTAAATGAATGGGGACCCTTAGTTAATTTTTAGGAAAAGCAAGAATTTTTTTTTTTCAAAATAAGGTTACCATCATAAGCTTAGGTAAAGTATTTTGAATATTTTAAACCTAAGTCTATGATAAGGAGAAAATCTTTAAAGTCGCATTGCAAAAAAGATAGGAAATACCTCCATTTCTCTTTAAAATCGGTATGCGCAAGATCCTCGTGTTAACAATAACATCGCATCGCAACAAAGTAATACCCATAAAGAAAAACTTAAAGATTCACCGATCTGCGATAACGCCGATCGCAAGATCGCATATCGCAGAAATGAGCCGGTTAGAAATAAAGACGAAGGAGATGGTGCCTCTGTATACAGACACAGCCTGTAACAGAGATGCAGGGATATCAACATGGGAAAGCATGTACATGTTGCTAGAAGAGGAAAGTCCTAGAATAATGAAGGTTGCTGCTGTCGCGGGTGCATCGCGCTCTTCTGAGGCGTCCTTAGAGGAGCTAGCATGTTCATTTCTTCACAGGATAGCGGCAAGACCCAAAATTCTACCATATACGGATATGATCAAGTGGATACTTGATGATGCAGACATGAACAACAGACAATTCAAAGTTCAAGGACACGGGCTCATCAGATCGTTTGCTGCGCAAGATTTGAAGCTTATGTATCATCTTCCTGAACCGCAGGCGACTTATAATGCACAATTCGTCAAGAAATTCGCGGCGGAGAACCCAAACCTCTCAGAGACCACAAGAGATTGGTCTAGAAAAGAGGAGCCGCTCAAAAAGGACAAAAACGGTATGTACAACACTGGTTCCCTCACCTCTCCATATTGTTTTGCTGCGGCCATGCTTTGTAGGTTATTTGGGATGCCGGATATCAATAAGTTCTCGTCTGAGTGGCTACCATTAATAGATGCTGCCACAAGCGCCGATATTATAGATTGGGCCAAGATCCTTTCTGATAATCTATACACGGCTGTTATCAATTACCGGTCTAAAAGATCCTCGTCTCAAAGGGTCTATCCTCCTTTTTATCTGTCTGCATATATTATGGATTCTATTTGTCTTGTGTCTAAGTTCCCTATTATGGGTTGGAAATGGACTACCCAGGACCCATCACCTATCCATGTTTATCATAAGGTGTTATGGGATTCTCAGTTCACCCCTCACTTCTACCAGATTTTCCACGGGCTTATTTTGCTCTTGTATAGAATAATGTATGATAAAGACCCCCCGAGGTGCTCTCCCGAGGCACAAATTGACATCATCCCCATCACGAGATGGTTCGGGGAAGAATGGTTTACTTACATTAGAGTTTTTGGAAGCACTGTACCTCCACATGTCCTACCTCTATATATCCCTGATAAACTGTTGGCTCGGGAAATTGCCTACCAAACCTGTTCAGAAGGCGGCCTGACCAAAGACCTAAAGGACAAGAAGAAGGCCATATGGCCTCAATTTCCTGTAGCTTGTGGGGCCTTCTCATTGTTCGATGTGGGACACGCTTTCACCGAAGTGGAGAATGTGACGTGTCTTCAATTATTTAAATTCCCAGCAAGGCCATTTGACCCAAATGATGTTGCCCAAGAGTTCACAACGAACGTCAAAATAAAAGTGTTCTCTGGGAAGAAAGATTTGTTTGATGATTTGTTTCAAAGTAGAAGCTCACTCCAAGAAATTTTGCGGGAAGCTCGGTCGAGGTTGTCTCTAGATGACCTCCAAAGATTCATGTTATACAGAGAAAGAAGGCTGGCCAGTATTCCTCTAGAGAAGCTGCGACTGCCTGCTAGAGAACCAACTCCAAGCATTAGCCTCAGCGAAAACTCTAGCACTTCCAGATCTAAGTCCAACGCTACGCAAGGAGTACCTGAGCATCCTAAAGAGTCTGGATACGACCAAGGAAAAAACGAAGAAACAACTAAAGATACAGCTCAGTCAAGTAAAATGTCTCAACAGCAAGTTATTGCCTCCCCACCAAGAGATGTCCCCCCTCCTGTCATCGAAGCAGCACTCGCCACAACAGAACTGGACAAAGAATGGGAAACCTTCAATGAATTGATCAATTTTGAAGGGCAAGCCCCGAAAACACCTGTGAACAATACACAAGTAGTGCAAGAAGTGGTTTCGACCATAGTCAGCAGTGTCACAGAAGCAGAACACGTTCCTATCGCTCCACCTTCTGAACTTCTACTTAATGTAGAAGAAATTCCCCCACTGGATGTATTTATAGTCCCCAACACAAAGCAGTTGTAAGGAGACAGAGGAAGAAAAGAAAACTAGAAAATACACTGTCACAAGATGCTGAACATTTGGACGTCTTATGGAAAGACCCCAATAATAACCTGACTGAAAATCTCACGAAGTTGTCTCAGATCGCAGGAGCATATGCTTCTGCAACTATTGACAAGGCATCAGAAGTTCAACAACTATTAAAAGAACAAGAAGATTAGATACAGCTACTACAACGACGGTTGCAACAAGCCAATGCTAATATTGAAGCTTCCAAACAGCTCGAGAAGCTGCATGAAGACTTTCAGCAGATGCAGATAGGCTATCAAAGAAGTCTAGACGAGAAAGGAAAATAATTGCAGACTTTACAGGAAATGCATAAAGACGAGCCTAAGCTGGCAGAATTTATTTCAGAATCTATTGGCTTGAATGAGCAACTACTGCGGCAACAGGAAGAGATGAGACATAAAATATCACAGTGGAGTCACTATTGTGAGCTGAGCGATAAAATCACCAATCAAGTGGTAGACTTGCGGAGTGACTATGATCAGAATGACAAAAGGGTTACAGAATACTTAACTTGGTACGATGATGATGAAGGGAAAAGAGCAGGTGCACCCAGGATAAACGAAAATCATAAAGAATTGCTCTTTAATAAATGGGACGATCAAATCAGGCAGGCGGAGCGAGCAGCAGAGACAGCGGCTACACAGGCAAGCATTCTTATCGACTGTGTAAATGAGAATTTACACAGGGCCAATTTAATTGCAGAGACCACCCCGGGGTACCTACCAAATAAGTCACAACTGGAAGTAGAATGGAAGCAGAAAGCGCAGGCAAAGGGGAGAGCAATCCAAGCATTAGCCAGGTTGAATTGGGAATGTTACTGGACGTACTTGGTCAAGCCGTACAGCCAATGGATAACGGTGAAATGCATCACAAACGCGGCCGAAAAAGTAGTGCTAGCTCTCGTAGATGTTGTTTTCGCAGCCCAGCTTAGTGCAGAAATCAGCCAGCCGACTCTCCTCAAGCCCATGCTGAACACTTGCAACTTTAAGGACCAAGTTCAGAAGTAACCTTATTTAGAATGTTGTTTTTTCTTTTAACTAGATTAGAAAAAGGACGGTCATTTGAAAACCGCATCCAAAATTTTGTAATAATACTATTATTAGAATTAGGAAGTAGTATTTTAACCCTTCTCATTGCATTTGGAGAAGGGTCCAGAAATTTGTCAAAAAACTTGTCCTCGGAACATGCACTTCTGCACCCTCAGAGGAGGTTTTGATGAATGGATGGATCGAGATTTATCAATGTTTGCATTTAATGTCTGCTACTGATGTTGGACTTTTGTACTCTTAGTAGATGTTAGAACAAGTAGAGATAAATCATTATTGCTTGAAGCTTATGAGTGGAACCAGTCATAAATGGTACTTTTATCTCTTGACCAATTTTTGCTTATATTCTTAAAGTGATATGCAGTTTTCAGTTGTTTATATATTAATGCATGAATGTGTGGGTTACCATTTGGCACTTCTGTATGGTGGAGTCATTTATTTGTGTTTAATATATGAATAACTTATTATGTGATATGTTGTTCACAACTGTTTTGCTTAACTTTTTATGCAGAGTGGTTTATCTTAATTGATTTATGTTCTTATGATAGCTGAATGATCTTTATTACCAGTTATTGTTCGAAATCTCTTTAGATCGCATAATAGAAGAAATACACCCCGGGTTAGCGTAGATTAGATGTGTTGTTTCTTATTAGATTACAGTAGCATAGAGTTAGTTTAGAAGTTTGAATTAAATTAGCTTAGAAATACTCCTAGATCAGCATCATCCAACTCTACACACACACACACCCCTTAGATTGGGAAACTAGTCCCATTATCCCCAGTCGGACCCGCTATACCAAACGGATAAGGAGCTGCCAACCAAGGTCCGGACCGGGTGGGTATCCCCCTTGTTGTCGACCCGATTTTCGGGGCTTCAACACAAGGATATGGTGAAATGTTCAAAGGCTGCGGGCTATCACAAATGATGGTATTGTAATTCAGGACCACTTGACTTCCTATGAACAATTTTGATTATACTTATAGGACCATTTATTGGAGATGTGTTGGAAAATGTATCAAAAGGTTTCGTTGGGTCATTTTTTAGTTCTAATATCAACCTCAATGAACAATGTACTTTTAGGCATATAACAACATGAGTTTCCAGAATTAATATACAAAATTTAAGTGGCTTGATAGTCACTGCCTTGAGATCTTATTGCCGACATAAAAGGACAATGTATAAATGTGTACTATACAAAGTGATAATATAATATGAAGCTTCCCATAAGTGTTGTTAATTGTCATTGGAATTATCTTATTTTTGATTTGATTTTTACTTTGGATGCAATGGGTTTTCAGCTTGAATGAACTCCTTTTTTCATCATATTTTACATGTACATTACAACTCGATAAAAGGTAAATGATTCTTAGGAGTAAATCACAACGTAAAGTATTGAAACAGAATTAATAAATCTACAGTTCAAAAGATGCTACACTATGACTTATTGAACTGATTCATATATTCAATCATGGTTTGGCTTATCTTGATTTTGTAATGAGGACTATAACCAGATTCTAGGAACATATATATTAGGATTTTTTTGGGTAACTTCTAGATCTGTAGAACAAATGTAAGAGGAATTTAAGTAAGGTTTTTGTATGACTTTAAGATGGTATCTTTTCCTTTTATGTCCCTTGGGAAAATGGGGTTTAATAAAGTCTTGACAAGTTGTTTTATTGAAAGTATGAGGATGATTGAGGCTACAAAATACAAGCCTAATTGTCCCTATCCTTATTCAAAATGTCCAAAAATCTATCAAGTGAGTTTTCTATCATAGACAAACTCTAATATTATGAGGTGTAGGTATATTAAGAATTAATCATTTGTGTGTACTACCATGCATAGAGAGATACATAAAAAAATGTGATGAATCCTAAATAAATACAATGTGATGAATCATCATGTGAAATGTATCAATCCACTCATCTCGGTTTTAGTTGATTTACAAAATTCATTTCCAAAATGGCCACTTGGGACTTCTGCTGAACCTATTTTTCATTAGCATATATGGTACATAAGGAACAACAAGTTTCATTAGCATATATGGTACAGAAGGTAATACACAATTCCTCTAGTTATTAAGTGTATCTTGAGTTCCTTCTGGAACTGTAGAACTTGAAATTTGTAAGCCAGACTCTGTTGGTGGTCCTTGAGGAGGAACCACCCATGGCCCAAGAAAAGGTAAGTGAAGGATACAAGGATCAACACTTCTTGGTGTAGGGTAGTCTCCAAGTTGTACAGATTGATAGAGATTCTTTATTGTAGTCATTTGATGGGGTTCAAGATGAAAACTCCTCTGAATGATGGACCACTACACCCCTTCATTCACTAGAGTACTCTACACTCACAGTGACAATATACATGGGTGAGGTGGACTCATAATTTCCCTTGGGGTATTCTTTCTCCCAACCCTCCCTAATTTAGAAGCCCCAAACATTCTAGTCAGCAATAAATGGCTCCTTGACACTGCTAAGTCTGCTGACCTCATTCCTGAAATGTGATTCCTTACATAAGTGGAATTAGTCGATGCAAAAGGAGTTGTAATATTCATGACTTCAACAATTTTTCCAGATATTGTTTTTGTTGTGCTTGAGAAAGGGGTGTGAACAAATATATTTGAGGTATTAGACAACGCCTTCCCATGACTACAATCTGCAACAATATGGAAAATATTCTCCCACATACTCTTGCCTCCATCTGATGTAGAGGAACCATTTTGAGATGCTAACACACAATATTAGCACACAATCAGACTATTCATCTTAGATATATTGGAGAGACAAAAAATAAATAAAAATGAAATATTACATAAACAATGATCATCCAACATAAATAACAAACTCAACACAGAACAAGGTCACACACCTCCCCCTATATCAAAAAACGTTGTTATCAACAGTGCCTCATCTGGTAATGACCCTTGTGATGCGGGAGCATTCAGCCCAAAGGGAAATTATTGTAAATAATAGACATAGGGGTCATGCAATTGTGGAATTAGTTTCCTAAATTCCAAGTCACTTTAATATTTAGGCTTTTTATTAGATATTTTCAAAATAAATAAATGAGGAAATAGGAATTAAGGAGAGATTTTAGGCATAAAGGAATGGATGTGGATCATAAGGAAAGCTTTTCTATTTTAGAACAAGGGAAAAAGACAGAATAAAGCTGAAAAGATGCTTTTGCCATATGTATGCATTGCATGTAGAGTCTTAGAGCTTTAATTGAGTGATTTTAGGATTTTTAGATCATGCTAAGTTTAATAAATTATGGAGCTCAAAGGCATTGAGAAGAGGAGTGAAGTGTGTGGGCAGTGAGTGTATGGAGTGAGTGTGAGGAGTGAGCAAGGATTCTCCTTGGGAGCCTTCGGGCAGTTTGTAAAAGGGCCATAGATTTGTATATCTGGCCATGAATGTAAAGCTCTTGTGAATGTTTGTTTTTATATACATATGAGTATGCCGAATTTGACTTTGTATGGATATGCTTGTGTTTAACCGATTCTAAGATATGGCTCTGCACATGGTGGCAGAAACTGATGTTATATAACATTGAATTTGCATGAAGCGATAATGGTTCTTAATTTTTAATGCGCCATTGTGAGTGTGCTAGTCGTCGAAGACTCCTTTCCTTTAATTCACGTGTTGATTGCTTTGACTCTTATTCTACAGTGGCACACATGTATGTTGGTTAATTCACGTGTAGATTGCTTTCGTTAAGTTGCTGTAGTATATTTGGGGACAATATAGCTTTATGCAGGTGGTTTTCTCTGAAGATGTGCCACTGAGAGTTGAATCCTTCGTGTGACAAACATTCAGTGGTTGCAGAGTAACCTTTGATAACAGGTTTGAACGCATCGAAGTTTAAAGTTTTAACCATTCCGGTTGGGGATCATATCAGCGCCAAAGATTGTGTGATAGGCGAGCCACAGCGTAACAAAGTTCCAGAATTTGGGGAGCAATTTAATAGAAATTACAACCTGTATGTATCGCCAGACTCGTCATGCAGAGGTGGATCGTCGAATAGCGAAAACATGGAAGTATTAACGACTGCATATGAGAATAAAAACTGAGGAGGAACGAAAGTCATTGTTTGAGCCATCGTTGAACAGCGGAACTGGTCACGTATTAGAAGGCGGCATCTAATTGTATCGGGTCTGTTAGGAAGCCCATGGTTTGAGCCATCACCGAGTTATATCTGCGTCGATTGGAGGGAGCAGAGGCACGTATATTCCTTATCAATGGTAAGTCGATGCATATCTATACCGATGCTACATATTTTGTTAGAATAAAGGCGATGTATATCCACGAGATTTTGTTTAGAATAAAAGTCTAGCCTATGTAACTGACGCCGATATCAAAGAGGAAGGGAGAATGTGCTATGGCGTATATAACATGAATGTACATATAGATTGTGTGCGTAAGTCCACAAATTATATGTTTCTTTAAAGTATTTAATGAAGAGCACCGTATGGGTTTTAATGCATTATGTGTTAACCAAGCAGGGTTTTTATAAATCATGAAATTCAACATCAGTGAATGAGTTTTCTATGCATGGTTGTCGGAGGATCCTGGTATTTGCGGCCTGGGCTGCATCAGGTGGTATCAGAGCGGGAATACCTTGTTGAAGAAGTTTGTTTTATTGAATGAGTACAGTCGAGAACTGAAGTTTGTTTCTTTGAATGTGTGATGAATGATTTTTTTTGATATGCAAACTACACGAGTGAACAAGATTGCAGAAATAAAGGGAGGACGAGATCATGCAAGATCTTAAAGGTAAGATGACTTCCTGATTTGAAATTTGTGAATTGAAGTTTATGGTTGCAGAGAAGTGGCAGTGAACCTGAAGAATCCAATAAGGAATTGGATAAAGAAGAAAACTGAAGTGTTCTCAGGAGAGAGAAGGAGATTGCAGAAGCCTAGAGGGAGCAAAGGTGTTGCTCAGGAGAAGGTTCTAGACAAAGGACCGTGCTTACCAAAAGACTAAGTAAGGAGAGCTTAGTGAGGTAAGATTGCAGCCAGGAGGACTCGCTGTTGCAGAGGCTTGTTGCAAAGGAGAATCAACAGAGGTTGAAGAAAGTTGTAGATAAGAGAAGCCTAAAAGAGCAGTGGAGAATGCTCGAAAGGTTCCAGCAGAGGACCGGTGATTACCAAAAGACCAGATCTGGAGGAAAGTGGCAGCAAAATAATTTGCTGTTGTAGAGGCTTGGTGCAACTCATGGGTGAGAAACTCATGGTGGAGAAGATAACTACTGATAGTCATAGTAGAGGTTCAGGAAAAAGCCACGGTAGAGGACATAAGAAAGAGGATGCCAAGGTAAATGGCAAGAATATAAGTCCAGAGGAAGTTGAAATGGAAGAATACATCTGTGAACCAGAACAAGGAGAATTTCTGGGAGATAGTGAAGATGAAGGCTTGAAGACTGAAACTTCAAGTAAGACCAAAGGGTCATATATTTTTAAATCTGACAATTTGTGGATGTTTGCAGGTGAAAGACAATTGGCTGATATTGTCATGAAGAAGGAAAAAGACCAGCAGAATCAAAATTCTGTTCTGGAAAAGCAGAAGGTAGATGGGTTTTATATACAGCTGGAGAAGTTGATCATGGAGAATCAGAGAAGAGGTCTAGAGAACTGGCACAAAAATGGGATGACTGCAGGAGTTCGAGAAAGAGAGATTGCACTAATGAAGGTACAACTGCAGGTACTGGAAGAATGGCTACAAGAGCAGAAAAATCAAAATAGAAAATGGATCTTTCCACTGAAGGGAAAGAGAGTGATTTGGCAACAATTGCAGAGGAAGTTGGGGAAAATTGAGATTGCCTTACTAAAGAAGGAGCTTAGAGTTCTTGTGCCAGAGATGGGAATTGAAGATTCCAAATGCAGATTTGTTCGAAAAGAAGCAATGGAAGAAGCAGTCAAGACTGAAAAGTCTCATGATTTAAAAACTAATGAGTTGCGCATGTTTGCAGGTACAGAACATGAAGATAAACAAGCTTTAGAGTTTGTGCAAGAAGAGTTGAACCTGAAGGCTGTTCAGATCGATAATGAGTTAGCAAGATCTCAGAAGCAGATGGAGAAGAAGGAGTCTAATCAGGATGTTGATGCAGAAAGAGAAGGACCAGCTGATGATTGGTCAAACACTAGTGGAGGTATGGAAAATCATGTGAAATTTCCAAGGTCTACTCCTAATGAAGTTGTTGAATTGTATAGGAAACTAGATCTCCAAAGAAGAGAATTGGAGAGACAGAGGACTTATTGGATGAAGAAACAAGGGAAGAGAGTCTTTATGAATGACAGTCATAAAACAGAAGATGGTGACAAGCAAACGGATGTTGCAGAGGGACAGGAAGTTTGGGAGGCAACAACATTCATAGAAACAGCTAGAGCAACATTCATAGTGACAGCTAGAGCAACATGTGGAGCGACACTTATGATGGCAGTTGAGACAACACTAGCAGCAAAAGAGGCACTGATGCCTTATATTTTTTTTCTAACAATTGTTTTGTGAGTACAGGTCTTATTGAATAAGCTGGAGAAAATCCGCTAGACAAAGAAATTGAAATTATGAGGCGGATGATGATGAAGGAACTCCGGAAGAGACCAGCAGCAGTGAAACAAAGAGAAGCAGCAAGAGGAAGACAACAGAAGATTGCAAGAGTACAGCTAGTGGAGCAAAGCAGCATAAAGGGTGGAGACCTGGAGAAGAACAACAGACAAAAGCAGCGGCAAATGCAAAGTTACAGTACAAGATATGGGATCCAGGCAAACATAGATCTGAACACATGATTAGGAGATCATGAAATTTTTCTACCTTGGGAGTATGATGCGGGAGCATTCAGCCCAAAGGGAAATTATTGTAAATAATAGACATAGGGGTCATGCAATTGCGGAATTAGTTTCCTAAATTCCAAGTCACTTTAATATTTAGGCTTTTTATTAGATATTTTCAAAATAAATAAATGAGGAAATAGGAATTAAGGAGAGCTTTTAGGCATAAAGGAATGGATGTGGATCATAAGGAAAGCTTTTCTATTTTATAACAAGGGAAAAAGACAGAATAAAGCTGAAAAGATGCTTTTGCCATATGTATGCATTGCATGTAGAGTCTTAGAGCTTTAGTTGAGTGATTTTAGGATTTTTAGATCATGCTAAGTTTAATAAATTATGGAGCTCAAAGGCATTGAGAAGAGGAGTGAAGTGTGTGGGGAGTGAGTGTAAGGAATGAGTGTGAGGAGTGAGCAAGGATTCTCCTTGGGAGCCTTCGGGCAGTTGTAAAAGGGCCATAGATTTGTATATCTGGCCATGAATGTAAAGCTCTTGTGAATGTTTGTTTTTATATACATATGAGTATGCCGAATTTGACTTTGTATGGATATGCTTGTGTTTAACCGATTCTAAGATATGGCTCTGCACATGGTGGCAGAAACTGATGTTATATAACATTGAATTTGCATGAAGCGATAATGGTTCTTAATTTTTAATGCGCCATTGTGTGTGTGCTAGTCATCAAAGGCTCCTTTCCTTTAATTCACGTGTTGATTGCTTTGACTCTTATTCTACAGTGGCGCACATGTATTCTGGTTAATTCACGTGTTGATTGCTTTCGTTAAGTTGCTGTAGTATATTTGGGACAATATAGCTTTATGCAGGTGGTTTTCTCTGAAGATGTACCGCCGAGAGTTGACTCCTTCGTGTGACAAACATCCATCGGTTGCAGAGTAACCTTTGATAACAGGTTTGAACGCATCGAAGTTTAAAGTTTTAACCATTCCGGTTGGGGATCATATCAGTGCCAAAGATTGTGTGATAGGCGAGCCACAGCATAACAAAGTTCTAGAATTTGGGGAGCGATTTAATAGAAATTACAACCTGTATGTATCGCCAGACCCGTCATGCGGAGGTGGATCGTCAAATAGCGAACCCGTGGAAGTATTAACGACTGCATATGAGAACAAAAACTGAGGAGGAACGAAAGTCATTGTTTGAGCCATCGTAGAACAACGGAACTCGTCACGTATTAGAAGGAGGCATCTAATTGTATCGGGTCTGTTAGGAAGCCCATGGTTTGAGCCATCGCCGAGTTATATCTGCATCGATTGGAGGGAGCAGAGGCATGTATATTCCTTATCAATGGTAAGTTGATGCATATCTATACCGATGCTACATATTTTGTTAGAATAAAGGCGATGTATATCCACGAGATTTTGTTTAGAATAAAAGTCCAGCCTATGTAACTGACGTCGATATCAAAGAGGAAGGGAGAATGTGCTGTGGCGTATATAACATGAATGTACATATAGATTGTGTGCGTAAGTCCACAAATTATATGTTTCTTTAAAGGATTTCATGAAGAGCACCGTATGGGTTTTAATGCATTATGTGTTAACCAAGCAGGGTTTTTATAAATCATGAAATTCAACATCAGTGAATGAGTTTTCTATGCAAGGTTGTCAGAGGATCCTGGTATTTGCGGCCTGGGCTGCATCACCTTGACTTCCAAAAGACATCATGCGTTGCTATTTAGAATGTAGATCCCAGTTAGGAACAAATGTGGGTTCTGAGACAGAATAAACACAATAGAGATAACTCACATAAGACACTCATACATAAGAATATGTGCACACACTTGTTGTGAATCTATGAAAGGTTGTTGAAACAACATTGATGTTGGTACTATTGTTGCATTCAGATATGGTAATGTTGATAGTTGCATGGTACATGATGGTGTAAATTGTGGGCCAATATCAGGAAGATCTGTATGAGAAGGCTTTTGTTCTTGTCTAGCCCAAATTTTTGAGGAATGGCTCCTTGGCTTGATTGATGCACTACAGATCATGGTCGTAGACTATTCCTTCATGAGCTTTATTGAATATACACAGTATGCAAGTGTCATTATAAATTTGAATTGTAAATGGGGATTCCCCCTTTGATTTTATTTATTTATTTATTTAAAAAAGAACATAAAGTGAGAGGTGACAGGGAACGTTTCCTCTATGTATCCTCAAGTTGACATCTTGATGAGGTGGATTTGAGTGATAATAGTTATTGATCCCTTCTTGGCATTAATTCTCACAAGGTTTAGACTATGTGAAGAATGGATACAAGTCCAAACATGGCCTTGAGGCTGAAAGGATGGTCATTGAACTCTGGTTGGATGATGGGCTAGGGCTATGGATGATGCATTGTAATGGAAGGGTGGGGATTCTCTTTGTTTTAGCCCAGTTAACCCAAAGTAGGCTATCCCCCCAGGTCTTGGAGCCATAGAGGACAATGTGTTTGATGATTGTTTCCAAGAGGTGTATCTCAGCCAAGATATCTCTAGGAAGTGGAGTTGAAATCACTCTCTTGAATCATGCAAGTGAACCATATGTCTTGTTAAGACTAGGCTAGAAACCATGCCTCAAATTGAATCAAGGCCCTAATGACTGAACTCCCATGTAGAATTAAGGTTAATTGTGAATTGTCAAAGGTTCCAGATGATCGATAAGGCATCAATATGTCTGTGTAGCTCCTCGGGTGAGTAGGCCAAGAGGATTATATTTTTTGCATGTTTTTGACATGCTTCACCTTCATCTTTCCTAATTTGGCATGTTGTAGAAGCCTTGTCCCATGAAGAAAAATCCATTAGCAATAAGATATTTTTGATAAAGACCCTATTTTTAATTCTCCAAAGCTAAAGAAAGTACCCACTCCAACCTATTCCAAAAAATGAATTGAGAAAGAATAAGGCCCAAGCAGTTAAATATTCGAAGACGTTTAGAAAAAAGAAAGGAATTTGGCTTCAATCACCACAACATATTCAATCATTCCAAATGACATTGTAATGAACATAAGATTCAATTGTAAAACTTGTTCTACATGAAGAATTCCATTCTATTAACATAATAAAAACAAATTTCACATCATTAATGGAAGTAAACCTGAATCACTTCGCTTGGTTGGCTAGTTTGAAAGGGTTTCCAACATCCAACATTTTTATCTATCTCACCATACTGCTCCATTGGAATTCTAAGGTAATGGCCTCTTTGAGTGCTCATTGTCACCTACAACATCCCATAGCTCCCTTACAGAGTGTTGCAATTTTTGATGAAGTGACTAATGCAATAGAAGAAATAGAAGATTTTGATATTTCATAAATAATTGGAGAAGATATGGAAGAGCCTACTAACAAAAAAGGAAATAAACAAGACATGGAGATTGCAGTTATCCTAAACATTGTAAAAACGTTTTCTTAAAAAATTATGGAAGAAAATTATGACTCTATGTAGAGCATGAAAATAGTGAAGAATGTGAATCCTATTACATACTTATAAGTGTGGATGATGAGATTAAAGTTGAAGATAAAAATACAATGTTTAAAAAGGTAGCATTCAATTAGTCCTCATCTTATGATATTATATAATATGTGCGAGTGGTCCAACATATTGTATATACCAGTGCTTTAGGAAGAGATCTAGAGAGGGACCAGAGATGGTAGATCAATGAGATCAATCAAGACAAAGGACAAGGAGAACTTTTCCCTGGAAAGAAAGATCAACAAGGCCAAGGGAAAGGAGGGCCAAGGAGTGGCCTACTCCAGTCAGAAGGGAAAGAAGAAATATTTAAGCAAGATCAAGTTCTTCCATTTCCACGATATTGGACACTATGCCCCAAAGTCTTCTAAGCAGAAGGAGGAGTCCAATAAGGATCATGTAGCTGCATCAACAAAGGTATATGCATTTTCTTCCTAGTTCAAGAAATATTTTTTATTGATAGCTTGGATGGAAAGATCAACATAAAACAATGTATGGTATATTAATTCAAGAGAATCTTTCCACATGACTGGGAACAAGAAGAGTTTCATCCACCTAAAAGATAAGGACATGCAGTTTTGGATTGAGCTAGGAGATGATGGCATCTATGCAACTAGAGGAATTGGTACTATATTTTTTTAGAGGGAGTCAAGTAATCCTCTTCATCTCAGAGATGTCCTATATGTTCCATGATTAAAGAAAAATCTTGTTTCAATAGCTACTACCCTTGAGGACAATGGTTATGATGTCATCTTCAATAGAGGTAAGGTGATTTAACTATAAATCACACTTTACAACAATTTCTTTTGAAAATAAAAATCTCTATTACCAGATCAAATGAGAATTTTCTTTAAGGGCTTTGTTTTCTTTTTCTACAGAAAACTCTCTATTTTAGATTTTTACTTTTTTTTAAAGACACTCACTCACCTTATAATGCCTGACATGGCACATTTCAAGCACTCTCTTGACCTGCGAGAGTGGATTCTTATACATCGCCCGCATATGTTTGGCCGAGATTTATATACCTGTAGAAATCACATTTATATGTTAGTTGAATCATTTGAAAGAACATTATTTAGAATTTGTATTTAGCATTGATGGGTTGAAAAACTTTTCATTTTTGAAACAAGTTTAATATTAAACATCAACCTTTTATGCAATTCCATGATGCCACAACTCACTGGACCTTTTTCTCTAACCATTGGAAATTGCTTACGTGTCCTTTATTTCAAATTGGCACACTATAAAATGTCCCTCATTTCAAATTGGCACCCTATAAAAATCTATTTATGGCCACCCCTAACCATTTGAAGTTGCTTAAATTTCTAAATATTTAAGACTATCTAACATAATGATGTTTAATAAACATTGTGTGCCAAAGTTTAATCAACATTGTATGCCATTCCATAAGACCATGCCTTGTTGGATTGTTTTCTCATTTCCTTTTCAAGTTTAAGGACCAAACTTTTTACTGATTTTAAATTAACACCATATAAAAAAATCATATATTACAATCATAAAGGATTCCATGCCTCTTAAGGTTAAATAGGGTGATGTATAAGCCTTGTTTTTATAGGCCACGTGAAACACAATTGTTCTTCACCCACACTTTTTCCTAAAAATATATAAACCGATGTTTTCTAATACAAGCTAATTATAATTTTATTACCCATAGTATCATCCCGTGCAACCTTCATTCCCAATAGCTTCACAGAAGCCGATAGCTGCACTTTCTTCCCAAAACCTTCATAGAAATCCAAAGGCATTTGAATCAAAAGCGTCTTCCAAAACCAACAAAATGGTAATACAAAACTTATCAATTTCGATATCCATTGATTTCCCGAAATCTTCACAGAAGCCAATGACTGTATTTTATTCTCGAAAGCTTCACAACAGCCAATGGCATTGCAATCTCAAGAACTCATCCAAAATGAATAAATGGTGATAGATTAGTTAGAAAATTCATTTCATTCTCCAACTTCTCATGTAATTAAGAATCATAACGAATAATGTATTTATAATTAGCACTAAGCAGTATCACATTCTAGGAGATTATCTTAACCCCGTAACATTTCATGGTCAATACATGCTTGGGACGTTCTTAACTAGACATCTCAATCGCTTGAGAGCCCTGAAGGCAGATAACACACGTCACCTTTTCCTTTGTCTTCATCGATCTACCATCTTCGGTCCCTCTCCAGATCTCTTCCTAAAGCACTAGCATATACAGTATTTGGGACCACTCACATATACTGTGTAATATCAGAGGATGGGGACTAATTGAATTCTACCTTTTTGCAAATTAAATTTTTATCTTCAAATTTAATTTCATAATCCACACTTATAAGTATGTAATAGATTCATGTTCTTCACTATTTTCATGCTCTTCATAGAGTCATATTTTTCTTCCATAATTTTTTAAGCAATTTTTTTTACAATGTTTAGGATAACTACATTCTCTATGTCTTGTTTATTTCCTTATGTGTTAGAAGGCTCTTCCATAGCTTCTCCAATTATTTCTGAAATATCAAAATATTCTATTTCTTCTATTGCATTAGTCACTTCATAAACAATTACAACACTATGTAGCCTAGCTTGATATTAATTAATGTTGCTCCCCATTTTATTGTATTCTATTTATAGAATAATGCTAGCTTCTTTGGACCTAGTTTTTACTGGAATTATCAGAAAAATGATTTCATCCAAGCCTTATTGAATGAGATACAATGATATTGCATCATCCTTTTGTTTGCTAGGAATTTATCCTCCAACCTTGAATCAAGCCTTCATAGACTTCCTCATTTGAGGATTCTTCAAATCCATTCGACACAATATATCATAAATATTCTACACACACTTTGGTTCTCATCTTAAATACCCAAAAATCATAAATTTTACCATAGAAACTAAGGGGTGGTGGCAGGACCTTGGGGATTCAAGCCACTGGGTCAACGCATTCACAATCGTTTGTTGGGGCCAAAGCCACCCCCACCCTTAATAACGGTGATAGGTTATATGATTCAAGGTTTGGTCCCAAGAGTTATAGCCTCAACATGATGCCACACAGGAATGAGCTCAAGATCCAACCATAATATTTGTCTCTCGTGACACACACACACACACACACACATAATATATACACACACATATTTTATTATACGCCATGTGTATGGATTGTTATGCCTGTGCATAGCCCAAAACATCTTGGCACATGCCGACGACTAATGAACTTCACAGGGCCAAATCCACATTACAAGCCATATCCAAATACACAGTGCTCTACATGTACGCCAGTAACCCAACCCAAATTATTGTGAATTTAACCTTGACCAAACATATAAGGCATTATGCCCAGAACGTTAATACAAGACTCAACCATGTTTATAAGCTCCTTGATATATAATATATATATATATATATATATATATATATATATATATATATATATATATATATATATATATATATATATATATATATATATATATATATATATATATATATATATATATATATTTCATGGGATGGGGGATAGGAATGACAAAAAAAATATTTAAAAACAAAACAAAACAGAGATTTTAGAAAATAGGACTTTGATACAACTCCATAAAAACAACAATTATTAAATAAGAGTCCCAAATGACCTTGATGGTGCATATATGAAAACTTCAATGAAAGAATAATAAATTAGGGTGCAAGATTGTACCAAACGATGGAGTGAAAATTGTTGCTATGATTATAGTATATAATACCCATTTACAAAAACTTAAAAACGATTGCCCATTATGAAAATGTACTAAGTATTCTGATGTACACTGTGTAGATGATATTTATCATGGCTCAAGTGTCAAACTAGTGAATAAATAATTTTTTAAATAATTTCTGCCACATGAGTGGTAGTTTGGATAGGATGCATCTAGACATCTCCAAAATCATCAAGGGACATCACCCAGACCTCCCAAGTTTTGGCAGCAAAAGATACCAGGGTGTGGCAGTGATGGGGGGCTTTTCCCTATAGTGCCCATGAAGACGGTTTTGTGCAAACATTATCTTTATGCAATTTTCTTATGTAATGTTTCATCTTCCTTGGTGCTCATTTGTTTTGTTTCCATGGAGAATGTGATCATACCACTCAGTTTTTATGTGCTTCAGTCCAAAGAAGCCAAAGTTGGCAATTGACAGAGGTATTAGTACTAGCCAATTGGGAGCTATTGCTCAAGTTTGATAACTTTAAGGACATTAATCTTGTTGTCAAACTTTGAACTGGTTATAAGGCTTTCAAATAATTTTTAGAGGTAAATTGAATCCACAGATGGAGTTTGTGATCAGGGTATCTAGTCACAGTGCTATACACATGGCTACTTCAATAATGGAGAATTTTATACACGATAACGTATAACAAAAAAAGTACTACAAAACGATGAGCATAATAAGTTTGTCATAAAACGAACGGTATATGTTTTACCTATCAGATTCTCAGACAAATGAACTCCAGTAGCATACACATTTCTTGCTTGCACTGCATACTTGCTATCTCTTCTTATTCCTCTTTTCACATCCCTAAATACGATCTTCTCAATCTCGTACAATACAATCATCATCACATTCAATTTCAGGCCCAAAAAACATTCAATTGGTTATTACCATTACACTTACCTGGAATAAGTACTATTGGCCGACTCATTAATGTGCAGTTTGTTATGCAAACAGATCTTGTTGGACATGGTATATTTCTCAATGGTGAACTGTGTATAACTAGCGAACTCATTTACCACAGACTGCAGATATTTCCCCTAGGGAATATAGAGATACTCATCTACATCGAAGGAAAAGGTCCAATTTGCCATGAATTTGTACCTGTGAAAACAATCATTCACAACCAGAAATTGATTATGATAATACCCATCATATTGTTCTTGCTCGGCTATATTCTCCAATGTCACATAACCAGCTCGAATCCATGGCTCCAACACCTTTCTAACTTGGGAATGCACTCCACCAGCATCGTGAAAAAATAGCGTGATTGAGGGCCAAATAATTTGGCATGATAAGTCAACCACTCTCTCATTCTCTGAGGACTTAGGTCACCATACAGAGAGAAACCATAGCAGAGAATCATAGGGAGGTGCTTGACTATAAGCAAAGCCATTGTAGCTACCTTTTTCCTCCTTGAAAGCAACGATCCTCTCTGGCTTCGCAAACTCATCACCATGGAGTTCATGCAGAATGAGATCTCCACCATCGCCATTAGTTCCCACACTCTGAGAAAACATGTAGTTGACAACAATGACTGTTTAAACTTAACCATAGCCCAAATCTAGGAGCATTTTGTAGGTGTTTCCCTTCATTATTGCGGCAGATGAATTTTTAGGGATCCATTCGCATTCAAATTGTGGTTTTTCGTAAACATGGACAGGCTTGGAAGCAAGCCCAACTACAACAACCATGGTTGGACCTCCTCTGTATGCCCCCATTTGGACAAAAAAATATGTAGCGTTCCTGTATGGAAAAAACACCCACTTGTTGTTGTTCTCTGGCTCAATTTCTTTCTTGGTGGGTTTTGTCATTTTACTGTTAAGAATATTATTTAGCTTTGTAATTTGATACAGTTGATCCATTTTTCTGATTTGGATACTGTATCCACAAGGATTCGAATCTTCCTCGAGAAATATTGCAGTGGTATTTGTACACAAGGGGATATCCTAGGGCATAAACTAGGCTAGTATTAACAAAAGCCCCATAACCATGATTGTCCGCATGAGAAATTTGGTCTCTATGTACCATATGGAAATAAATCCAGGTGTTTCGGGTGGAAGCACCCTAGGGCTTTGGGTTAGAACCCCAATAGAGTAGAAGAAAACTACAACAAGAAATACTCATATAGCTTAGGAAAAATGCTTATATTATCAAACTATGTAAGAGTGACCGTACTCGAATTTCCTTCATTCCAGTAGGTCCCGCAGGGTTCAAACCCTTTGCATCTCCCGATGTTTTCAAACTTGAAAATCATTCATTTTGAGCATACATAGCAGTACAGAAGTAAAGCATATTCACAAAATTGACTTTATATCATATAAACAAATGATTGATCATACATCAAAACAACATTCATATATGAATTAAAACATAATTTGATGCATAAACATAGTTAATTTCGGAAACAAGACAACATTTCTTTTATTGCAGTATGCTATAAATAAAATGGAGAGAATTCACCCGAGTCTTCTTCTTCTGGCTCCAAGCGGAATTGTCCTCCAAATTCATCCTATCCTAGCATTCAACAATATTCTTCCATCACCAACACCATGATATCTCAAGCAAAAGGAAGGATATCTATAATCAAGGAAACAAGGGTTTCCTGAAGCTCGGGGAAGTGCATGAGGCACATGGATTCATCAGACTCAGTCAGGGATAATATCAATATAATACCTCTATCTATTCTCCTCCTTAAGGCCTTCCCATAGAGGTGTATTTATACCTCTCCCAATTAGTTTTTTAGTTGGGAAACAATTGGGCCACATGAAATAGGAGATTATCAACAGGTAAAACCCGTGAACTCTGCCCATAATTAAGGAAATTTATTTTTTTAAGTGTTTTAATACATCTACATGGGTTGGGTATTGATTGACCCGTGTGTACACACTTTTAGCTCAGGGAAAAGTACCGTACAGGGAATAAAACATTGTTTTTTATATATTTGGACCAAGTCTAGAAGGAGGGGTTACCCTAGGCCATAAAAAAAGCAACACAAATACCAAGAGTGGTAAATGACGCTATAACAGATGCCCCATAATAAATGAGGTCATAAGGGGTACATGATGGTTGAAATGTATTAAGTGTATGGAAAGAATCATGCCGAGACTGAGAAGGACTTCACTAGAATTCATCCTGCCAAGCCATCAAAAGAGATAAGAAAGAAACCACTATCTGAGGTGGGCATACCCATGCTCAAAGATAGTAAAGCATGTCCGCATATCAAGTACAAGCAGATCCAATATGTATGCTAGTATAAATGAACTGAAAGTACATAATGGATCATTTGATCGTGATTGAAAAAGCACATGTATGAATATCACATATAAGAAGACGATCAATAATGATGGGGGATGAAGCTGATTACTGATGTCAAAAACGAATCCCAATAGTACCAAATGAACATGATGGAATAAAATGGTACTACATCACAACTCGGATGCCAGCATATAAGATGTAGCTGTGAAGAACTGCAACATATAAGGTTGATGGTGTCAACTAGTAGCAACAGGAGCAACTGACAAGTGAACCAAAAGTTGTTGATGCAACTCGAGGTTTTCACTGACCACCACGATATATTTCTACACAATAGGAATGAATGATCTCAGGTCGACCATGTGAGAAATTGTTTGATTACCGATCATTGATGTATACCATTAACAAACGTGAGACTACTCACCGATAATGATAATGAGAGTCAAGGTACCCAATACAATCTAATAAGTGTGAATGAATGAGCTGAAGTCGAACACTTGAAAGAATCTATCAATCAGGAGACAATGATGGTTTCCCACTATCGATAGTGAAGGAATCTGCCACTGATGACTGCAAACCTGAAGGTACTGCCAAATGGACTCTAGATCTTTTTCCCAGAGCAAATGAGCTGTAGTCGATAGATAAAGATCCACTAGAAGGAAAGCATTAAGGCATCCTTCATCAATCTAGTGTGAGTGTAACCTGTAGGCTAATAATGTGGAAGGAATCAAACAAAAAAGATGTAGTAACCCAACTGAAGCACATTTCTGGCGTACACAAGATGTAGCTAGCACATGATAGAAATCCTCTGAAGCAACCAATAATGAAAGCTGACATAGAGGCGAGGAATCCACCAATAGGGTCAAATGGAAACCAAGGCACTGCATGAATCCCAATGTGTGATAATGAAAGCTAATGTCAAGCAGAAAGGAAACCACTCAGTCAAAGACCCATGATACTGATCGATGATGAGTACAAGGTGACCTATTAATAATGAAAATAGGGATAGGGTGCGGCTCTAGGTCTGCCCTCAGAACAATTCGTCGTAGTCAATAAGGACAAGACCTGCTAGCAAGAAGTCAATGGAGACCTTCTCAAACCGGCATGAGCAGAAGACCAATATAACTGATGTGATGAAAAACATGACACTGACAACCAGGGATGACCGACTGAAAAATAGGGCAAGAGACACCACAGAGAGGCTGACTCAGGTTTTACTTCACTTGAACAAAATCACGACTTAATGATGACTATATGGCAGCATATCATAACTCTGTATAAGTTTGTCATGCAAAAGGCATAAACAAACTCTCTGTATGACTGGAAGAGGTAACCAATCGGAGGAGTACTGACTCAATAACAAGGTTAAGGAACTCCTAAGTCAAACTAAATCCCACCCAGATGGAGGAGAGAATTTCTTTTCAGTGCTTTGTTCAAGGGCGACATGACTGACTCTAGCTGCCAAGAAAATATGGAAATGTTGTCACGTTATCGCTCTTTTTGGAATATATAATTTTTTTTGTCTTTTTCTTTATGTTGGAAAAAGAATAAAATAATGCTATAGTACAGTGGAAAGAACGAGCGTTAGAGAAACAGATGATCTAGTTCGTGGGAGGGGAACATTTCTATGCTTAATGCAGGGAGGCGAAACTAGTCAAGGACACTCAAAGGGATGCTCTTTCCATGGATAAAAGGATGCGTGACGTTGCAGAAGCTAAGTGATTACATGGTTGATTTTGCAGAATACATGGTCAAATAAGTGGCTTAAGCACGAGTCCAAGTGAAGCCGACTCAAGGCCAAAAGGTGCAAATAGTCAAAATGCAATGTAGCAGTACAACTCAACTCAAAGGAGCCTCTAGGGTATAAAGCTAGAAATTAGCGCAGAAGAAAGGAGAATGTGTCTTCAATGCATAAGTCATGGTGGGACTAAAGATGACTCCCGAGCCTACTCAGTATAGCAGCATGGGCAACCAATGTCAGTGAGGTTTTAACTAAGATGCCCATGTAAAGGATGGCTCTACCATCGCATCATGATTTAAAAATCGGCGAGTGAAAATGGTTTGCTAACCAAGATACGATGGGGTCAACCCTATGACTAATGTATCGTTGAATGGAGGCTAGTATGAAACATGCAGCGAAAAATGGTTTTCCCTAACCTAAATGCTAGTGAGAGAACGATACCTGCCATGACGGGTCAGCGGTCATGGGACCGAAATAACATCTCGAAGAAGTCTCCAAAATTTCCTGAAAAGACAACCCACTCTCGACAATCCAGGCCCAAAGATCAAAAAGTCCATGAGACAAAAATCAATTTTTGAATTTTTTTTTTATAATTTCAAAGTTATATAATGACTTTTGGACTTAGAGTTTTTTCATTTCTGTTTGGAGCAAAGAGCTGTGGAGAAAAACGAAGCAAGATTTCCTCTGAACAACTGGACTGTTCAAATCACCCCAAAGTCTCCAAGTAATCCTCAAATTTGACTTGTAATGTTTTATGATAGTTTTTAGAAGTTTTTTCAAAGTTTTGACCGTGGGAAACTATGCCCAAAAATTCAACTCTGTGTAAACAGGGGTTGGATGTGAGTAACTCGCATATACGACAACCCTACACGTGACTGTGAGTAAAGGGAACCCGCATGTACGTGAGTTAAAATTTTAACATATAAACTAATGGTTGAAACTTTAATTTTTTACAGGATGACTATCACTTGGAGGGAAAGAAAGCATACCACTATTGATAATGAGGTAATGAATGACCAAAATGTACTGGATGCTCTGACAGGCTATGGCTTACTTAAGTTCTTCAAAATGCCAAATATGAAAGCCAATAAGCGCTTGCTAGAACTTTTGATCCACTATTTGAGCATAGAGGATGATGCATTCATGATTGACTAGATGCCTCTACAGATTGAGGTAAAGATATTTATTTTATTACCGGTCTTTCCCGAAGAGGAGAGGTTGTGAATTCCACTGGCAGGATGAGAGGTAGTCTTTCAGTGGAAGACTATGTCCATATATATTGTCTTGGACATCCAGAGAAGATTGGAAGTCAAATTCCAATCAAACATGTGGAAATTTTATCCTTGAGGATTTTTCTATTTACCATTGCACGGGTAAATGGGTTAGCTTCCCTACATCAGGCGTCATGAGTATTTATGAGCTTGGCAGTGGAATGTATTACCACAGTATTTGACTGGTGCACGCCTCTTTTGTCTAACATGAAGAGTCAATTGACCTCTATACAAAAGGGTCAAATGAAGAATTTTGGATACGGAACCATCTTCTGTTCATTCTTCTTCGAGAAGGTACCTGGGCTATGTCCCAAAGTATTAGTGTCCATCAATAGCCCTAGAGATCCATGAATGTGTAGATGGGCAGACTTGATGAAGCACCTTGGAGGTAGTGATGTGCCTAGAACAACTTTTGATGATGATTTTTTCACCTGGTGGGATCAACAGATCATCGCGGTTGATGACTACCCATATGCTGGCATGGATTTCCGAGGATATCGAGACTTAATGTTACCACCAAATGTGGCATGGGGAGACATAGGTAACAATTTTTTAAGTTTTTTATGATTTTTTAAAGATTTTTTGGATTTTTTAATATGAAATGAACTTAGACAAAATATTTTTGATGAGACAAAATACTGAAAAAATATAATGACCATGTCCCAGATGTGGGTCCAGTGAGGCCTGATGGATTTCCGAGGCACAGGTGTCATGGAAGAGGGGTTGAAGAGGTAGCAGCTGAGACAAAGAGAGTCCTTTATGCTATTCAGAGAAACTTGGTGAGACTAACTCACCAGGTACCTATGATAGCCATAGAGGATCTACCTAAGGAGATGTAGCACCGTGTGGTAGGGGTACCACGGGACTGGGTTCGAATACTTCGGCGTGTAGCCAATGCTGTGGTTGACTTTTTAGCTGCTCATCTTGAGCCATGTCGATAGATAGATCTATGTATGACTGGACATGATTATGGGCCTAAGCCCAAATTTTGAGGGCTTCCTATCCCAATTTTGCATATTATTTTTTGAACACTCCATATATATACAGGCGATTTTATGATATATATCTATATCTATATCTATATCTATATCTATATCTCTCTCTCTCTCTCTCTCTCTCTCTCTCTATATATATATATATATATATATATATATATATATATATATATATATATATATATATATATATATATATATATATATATATATATATATATATATATATAGTTTCGATCATTTGGTGTTATTTAATTTGATGAATGATTAATGTGCCAATCTAATGCTTGATTAGCAATAGAGTCTGCTAATGAATTCTCAGATCGTGGAATGTGAACATATGTAATATAAATAAATGATCGTTGCAACACTCTCACTTTCAAAAATTGGCAATATAAACAAGGATCACGAACACGATAAGTGTTATTTAACTGCGACGCCACCAGTTGTGTGTCTAGATAAACTACCAACGAATCAATCCCATAAGATATTGCTTCGAATAGTAAATTAAGAACGACAGTATATTCTGAAATGTTGTTCAAAGCAGGGCCAATACATACTCCCCTCAACACCATCAACTGGCCAGATGGATAATAAATCACCCAAGCCGCGGAAGAAAGATTCCAAGTGTGCCGACTTGCACGATCGACGAATCTGAAATATATCAAATCATCCATCAATACCTGCCAAAGCAGATAAAAAATGTCGATATCACAAAATGCTAGACATATATGTACAAATATACAATATATACAAACAAGCAATTGCTCGACCGAAGCCTAAGAAAAATACTTCTTAAGGTAGAGCCCATTTCTAGGCTCTATGAGCTTGTTCCCTTCAAAATCAATTAATTCATAAGCCCCTTTTTTCGAAACACGCTTGACTATAAAGGGACCATACCACATAGATTTGAACTTGCCTGCCCCCAGGGTGTCTTTGTCTTGGTCATAGACTAAAACAACGTTATGAAACCAGCTCGAGAAAAAGGTAGAAAAGATAGATCAATGCCTTAGAATTCAGCCTCTTCGAGGAGGCAACCTCCTTTACATTACGTAAATGAACAATTCCTGGATGATTCAAATGACAAAACCTCCTTTCTATATATAGTAGTCTAAGGAGTCACAATATAACCCAGCCGACCTAACAATAATAATATAAAGCCACAAAAATAACAATAGAGGGATTCTATGGGGCATAGTAATAACAATATGGGGATAATCGGGGCACAACAATATTAATAAGGGGTACAACTACAATAGTAATGGGGTAATCACTAGTATTATAGGGACCCAACATGCCCCTCTCCTTCAAAAAAGTGTTGTCTTCAATGATTGAGAAGTTCTGGATGCTTCTGTATAAAATTCTCATCCTCCCATGTGGAATCTTCAGCGGATAAGTTCTTCCACTTGATAATATACTCCGAAATTGATCGATTTCGTAGCTGTCGAGTTCTTGTTTCTTTGACTGCTTCTGGTTCCAATATAATTTTTCCTTCCTTGTCAAGTTCTGGCAATATTGTTTGAATTGGGAGCTTGTCGCCTATAACCTTATTTAAACATGAAACATGGAAAACTGGGTGCAATCGAGAAGCTGCAGGAAGCTGCAATTTGTATGCCATAGTACCAATATTTTGCAACACCTTGTATGGACCATAATACTCTGGTGATAATTTATTATCCTTCTTAGCTTGCTTGAGGGACATTTGCTTATATGGTTGTAGCCGTAGGAATACCCAATCACCTACATCAAAACTTCTTTCACTATGATGTTGATCTCCCTGTTGTTTCATTCTATTCTATGCCAACACGAGATTATCCTTTAAGAGTTGGAGGACTTGTTTTTGATGTTCAATGTGATGTTCCACTGCGTGAACCTTAGAATTTTCTCTTAAATATGATGTGATGGATGGTGGTTGATACCCATAAAGTGCCATAAATGGGGTCATTTTTGTTGATGTATGGAAGGAAGTGTTATACCACCATTCAGCCAGAGGCAACCATTTGACCCATTGTGTCTGTTTATCAGATACAAAGCAACGAAGATATCCTTCCAAACATTTGTTTAATATCTCAGTTTGCCCATCAGATTGAGGATGATAAGATGAGCTATGAGCTAACTGAGTACCAAGACAAGAAAATAATTCTGTCCAAAAATTTCCAGTGAAAATGGGATCTCTATCACTTACAATAATCTTTGGGTTTCCATGTAGCTTTTGAATTGTTTCCATAAATGCAGTAGAAACTGTACTAGCTTTAAATGGATGTGATAATGCACGAAAGTGTGCATACTTGGTAAGTCTTTCAACTACCACCTTGATGACACTCTTTCCCTCAGAATTGGGTAAACATGTGATAAAATCCATTGAAACCTCCTCCCAACGTTGGCTTGGAATGGATAAAGGTTGTAATAGACCCGGTGTCTTAATTGTTTCAACTTTATTTTGTTGGAAAACCAAACATTCCGCCACAAACTTTTGAATATCTGATTTAAGGCCATCCCAAAAAAATTCCTTCTTAACCCTGTGGTAAGTTTTTAAAAATCCTGAGTGCCCTCCGAAGGGAGAAGTGTGCAATTCCATAAGAATCTTTTGTTTTAGCTGGGAATTCTTACAGAGGTATAAGCAATCTTTGTACCATAATGAATCATTTTTCCAGCTAAATGTATCATGCATACTGGAATCTTGTTGTAACTTTCAAATAAGTGCCCACACTTCTTCGTCATTCTTCCATTCCTCCCTTGCTTCATTTATCCAATCTGTTTGGATAATAGAAATGGCGCACAACAATGCTTCCACATCCTCATCCTTTCTTGAGAGTGCATCTGACACCACATTTTGCTTCCCTTTTTTGTAGATGATTTCAAAGTCATAACCCAACATCTTTGTGACCCACTTTTGTTGCTCTTCAGAGGATAATCTTTGTTCTAAAACGTATTTAAGTCTATCATGATCCGTTTTTACCTTGAAGTGTCTTCCCATTAGGTAGGGTCACCATTTCTTAAGTGCATAGAGTATTGCCAACATTTCCTTCTCATAAATAGCTTTGTGTAAAAACTTTCCCTTGATTGGATGACTTTCAAAAGCAATGGGTCTTTCATCTTGCATTAAAACAACACCAATTCCATTTCCCGAATCATCACATTCCACAATAAAGGTTTTTGTGAAGTCCGGTGTAGCTAAGACCGGTGCTTGGCACATTGCCTCTTTAAGATGTTCGAATGCCTTTGTTGCTTCTGGAGTCCATAAAAATGCATCTTTCTTCAATAATGTTGTTAGAGGTGCTACTATTCTCCCATAATTCTTAACAAACTTGTGATAATACCCTGTCAACCTGAGAAATTCTCGTAGATGCTTTATGGATGTGGGAATTTTCCATTCCTTAATGGCTTTAATTTTGCTAGGGTCTACCTTAACTCCTTCATGAGATACAATATGACCCAGATATTCCACCTCTTGTACTCCAAAGAAACATTTGGATCTTTTTGCATATAATTGTTTCTCCTCCAATAGTTGTAGCACCCTGTCAACATGTTCAACATGATCCTTCCAAGACTTGTTGTAGATTAGTATATCATCAAAAAGTACTAACACAAATTTTCTAAGGAATGGTTTGAAATTGAATTCATCAAACCTTGAAATGTTGAAGGTGCATTGGTAAGGCCAAAAGGCATGACCAAAAATTCATAATGACCCTCATGAGTTCTAAATGTTGTTTTCAGAATGTCTTCAATCTTCATTCTAATTTGATGATATCCTGAACGGAGATCCAACTTGGTGAAGTAAATTGATCCATGCAATTCATCCAGTAATTCATCAATGACAGGAATGGGAAACTTATCTTTAATAGTGAGCTTGTTGAGCTCCCTATAATCTGGACACATGCGCCATGATCCATCCTTCTTGTGCACCAATACGACTGGAGCAGAGAAAGAACTTTGACTTGGTTGAATTATACCAGCTTCTAGCATTTCTGCAACCATACGTTCAATTTCACTCTTTTGGGCATAGGGATATCTGTACGGCCTGATGTTTGGAGGAACACTTCTTGGAATTAGATGAATAGCATGATCGTGATCACAAATAGGTGGGGGACCTTTGAGAGTCTCAAATACCTTGGAATGATTGTCCAAGGCTTTTTGGAGACCTGGAGAAATATATGATTCCACTATGGAAACATCTAGCGAACATAATTGTGCAATTACACCTCTTTGTTCATTTTTTAGAAGCTTTGTCATACCATTAGATCTGATTATCTTTCCCGGTTTCCCTGCAACACCCCTTAATTCAACTTCCTTTCCTTCCACAGAAAATTTCATGAAAAGTTCTTGAAAATTAAAAACTATTGTACCCAAGGATTGTAGCCATTGGACTCCTAGTACAACATCAGCACCTCCCATTGGAATGGAAAGCATTGGGCTAGTCAATACATATTCTCCCATGGATAGCTTGATATTATGGCACTTTCCTGAGAAATTTGTTGTTGCTCCATTTGCAACCATCACTTGACACTCTGGTGCTGGATATAAGAAGCAATTCAATTCTCTTGCTACCTTACAATGAATAAAATTGTGGGTACTTCCTGAATCAATCAACACTATTACCTTTTTCTTCTTGATTTGTCCTTCTATCTTGATGGTTTGAGGAGTGGTAATTCCTGCCAATGCATTACAAGATATGCTCGGATTCATTTCTTCTTTATCTAGGCTTTGTTCATGGAGTATATCCTCTTCTTTTTACCTTTCTTGCTCCTTTTCTTCTTCCTCTTCACAATATATGTAGAATAATTTCTTCTCAGCACACTTATGACCTTTAGTGTATTTGCTATCACAACTGTAACAAAGCCCTTTTTCTCTTTTTTCTTCCAATTGTTGTGGTGTCAACCTTATAGGTTGTGGAAGACTAGCAGCAACAACACTTCCGTCTTTATAGTTGTGAGTGGTATGCTTCCTGGTTGCCATAATTTTGCTTTCCATTTTTCTTGCTAACCTGAATGCCTTCTATAATGAATCAGGTTCCCAAAGGCGAATATCGTTAGCCTTTAAAGACCCTATGAACACATCAATCCTATGCTCCTCTGGAATATCTTTTACCCTTACGTTCAATTTTTGGAACTCCTCAATGTGATCCATTATTGAACCCTTTTGTTTGAGACTTATCAATTGGCTAAAAAAAGTGTTGCTTTTTGCATCCTCATAATGTGCTATCAATTCTTCCGTAAAAATTGCCCAAGTGATAAATTGTTTATGAGAGCAAAGCCATTGATACCATACAAACTGATTTGGTTCCAAATATAAAGTTGCAATACATACCTTTTGTGTGTTTTGCACATTATTGAGATAGAAAAATTGCTCCATCTGTAATATCCATGTTGCGAGATCTTTGCCATCAAACTTCCTCATATCAATTTTTGGAATATGGTGGATCTTTGATCCAACATTAGAGTCTATGGAATCATGATTAACATTTCTTTTGTTCTCATCATGAGTTTCCTTTACTACCCTTTCACCATTAGTGACCCTTTCTTGTAGCAACTTATTCATATTTATCTTCAGTTCTTCCATGTCTGTCTTCAAATCTATCTTCAAATCATCCATCTTAGCTTCCACGTCATTCATCTTAGCTTCTACTCCTTTCTTTAAACAATCCATATTAGCTTCTACGCCTTTCTTTAAACCATCCATCTTAGATTCTGTTCCTTTTTGTGCAAGGGACAGTTGTTGCACTTGGTCTTGTAATTTTGATATATCATGTTGCATTTCTTCCTCTTCTTCATGAGTCATGCTAGAGATTTTAGGTTCCTTACTAGTTGTTTGCATTTTCTTTCCTCGAGGCATCAGTTACCGATAATAATTCTCTACTATGCCCTTTGAATTCCTTCAAAATAAAATTTCAAACCAAGCTTAAGCAAAAATTTAAGAAAATCTACACACCTTTTTTCACTTTGTAGGAGCTCGATATTGCCTCTGATGTATCTCTGTACTTTCCAATCATCTAGATCTGAATTTGTGAATTGCAGTAGCCCTCTGTGTCCTCTTTCCAATGCCACAAGTCTGACCCAAATTGGATTCTCCAAGGAAGAGTTATGTGAAATCTCCCACAGTGACTTGATTATAGACTAGTTCAGTAGAGCGAACTTGTACGACGTGCTACGAGTCACTGTTTCGACCTTTGGATCTGAAAAATGCGTAAAATAAACTATAGTCCGTCCTCTTTCTGTACCTTCTTACAAAATTTCAATCCGATCCCCAGAGAGAAAGTTATGACGCTTTTCGCCAGGTCACCTGTTTGGAATGTAATTTAGGAGTGTGCAAAAAGACCAACTTCCTCAGATCATATCTCCGCAAATATAGCGCGAACAACTCTGAAATTCGGACTTGAGGTTTAGCGCAATTTCTTCTCAAATTGGTGTTTTTTTCAACTTCTGAAACGTCACAAAAAAAAGTTATAGCGAAAATGCCACGATGACCTGTTTGGAGCAGCGAAACCCTAGAATCCAAAGCTCTGATACCAAATGTTATGAAACCAGCTCAAGAAAAAGATAGAAAAGATAGATCAACGCCTTAGAATTCAGCCTCTTCGAGGGGCAACCTCCTTTACATTACATAAATGAAAAATTCTTGGATGATTCAAATGACAAAACCTCCTTTCTGTATATAGGAGTCTAAGGAGTCACAATATAACCCAGCCGACCTAACAATAATAATATAAAACCACAAAAATAACAATAGAGAGATTCTATGGGGTAGAGTAATAACAATATGGGGATAATAGGGGCACAACAATATTAATAAGGGGTACAACTACAATAGTAATGGGGTAATCACTAGTATTATAGGGACCCAACAAACAAGGTCACCTTCAGAAAAAACCAGAGGACGGACAACTTTATCATATTAAGTTTTAATCCTCTTCTTATGGGCTTCATTTATTATGGTTGCATCTCGACGCTGCTCATTAAGATGTTCCAAATGAACATGGCGTTCTTCGAGACTAGATGTCTCCAGAAGAAGTTCTACAACTAGTTTAAGGGACATAATTTCACAATTGCTAGGGAAAATATATTCCAACCCGTAAACTAGTTGAAAAGGAGTAAAACTGGTGGCAGTCTTGACTGAGGTTCATTATGCCCAAAGTGCCGGGTACAACATGATGTGCCAATTGGATCGAGTTTTGTCAATTGTCCTTTGCAGGATGGTCTTAAGGGACTTATTAATCGCCTCAACCTGCCCATTGGCATGAGTATAATATGGAGATGAATGTTCCTTCCGCAAGCCCAACTTGAGAGCCAATTCGGTCATCAGTTGATTTTGGAAGTGATTGCCATGGTCAGTGACAATCTCTCTTGGGATACCAACTCATGAAATAACCTGGTTGGAGAGAAACAATGCTGCTGTCTAACTATCGTTTTTGTAACTAGGCATGGCCTCAGCCCACTTCGTAAAGTAGTCTACAACCACAATGATGTACTTGTGATTCCCTACCAAAGGCGGATTACAAGTAGTAAAATCAATGCCCCACTTCATAAATGGACTAACAGTGATAACAGGAAAAAGTGGAGCTGGATGCGCGCGCATTTTCTGATTATAAACTTGACAAGGATGGCAAAGTTTGACCACTTCAATACAGTCTTTGAATATTGAAGGCCAAAAGTATCCTGCTCACAAAATTTTCTGGGCTGTTGCAAGCCCTGATAGATGACCCACACAAGCTCCACTGTGGCAATCATTAAGTATAGAATCAGCTTCTTCCAAAGTTAAGCAACGCCTAAGGATTCAGTCAACCCCTCTGTGATATAATGTATCACCAATAATAACATAGTTTTTGGCAAGGTGATGTAACTTTCGACGCTCATCTTTGGATAAAGCAGGTGGAAACTTCGAAGTCTGGAGTTATATAATGATATCTCCATACCAGGGATCTTGTGAAGAAATGAGTAATAAATGTTCATCGGGAAAATTTTCCTCATAAACAATAGCTTCCTCACAAGGTAGCTCCAAAATCAATTCTGCAAAAAATGATGACTTCTTAGATTTAGCTGACAAGTATTCGAGATCGAACTCTTGCAAAATAACAATCCATCGATTATACTTTCCCCCAATCACTTGCCTACTGAGGACAAACTAGAAAGGATTGACAATCGCTATGACGAATGTTTGCGAAGAAGAATGTAATGACAAAGTCGTTGGACAACATGGACAGCTGCCAAGGTCAATTTCTCGATGGGAGAATAGCGTAGCTCAGGTCCTATTAAGCCTCGACTCAAGTAGTAGATTACATGCTCACTGAGAGCATCATCCTCCTGAACCAGAACCATACCGATGGTTGATTCTACTGCAACGAGATACAAAAGGAAATCTCTGCCATAATCTGGTGGACTCAATAATGGAGCAGAGGTTAATGCTTTTTTCAAAGCATCAAAAGGTCATTGGACGAAATCATCCCATAAAAATGGAACTTCTTTCTTAAGCAAACGCATAAATCCTTTGGTAATCTTGGCATAATTTTGTATAAATCTCCTCAAGAGTTTTTCCTTTCCTTGGAGACTTTGGAGTTGACGAATGGAAGACGGGGGAGGAAACTGAATTATTGCCTCAACCTTGAAAGGATCAACTCGAATCCCTTCAGTCGATATGATGAATCCTAACAACTGATCGGATGTGACTGCAAAAAAACACTTATTCGGATTCAACCGGATTTTATAAAAATGACATCTCTCAAAGACTAATCGAAGGTGGCTGGGATGATCAATTCTCTTGTGAGAACGAGCAGCTAAGTCATCCAAGTATGCTTCGATAACATGTTTAATGTCCTGGAAAGCATAAGACATGGCCTGCTGAAAAGTAGCTGTAGCATTTTTAAGGTCGAAAGGCATCTTCTTGTATGCAAATTTGCCCCAAGGACAAATAAAGGCCGTCTTGTGTTGATCCTATGGATAGATAGTAATTTGATTGTAACTAGAGAATTCGTCCATGAACGAAAAAATTTCATTACCCGCACATTCATCAACAATTTGATCAATAAAAGGCACGAGGTAATTGTCTTTTGGACAAGCTTTATTTAAATCCCTAAAGTCGATGCATACTCGGATCATTCCTTGCTTCTTATCTACCGGGACTGGGTTGGAAACCCACCCAGTTAGAGGAACGGGGTATATGAAACCCACCTTAACCAGCTTTTCAACTTCAGCTTTAATATCTGCCGCTTTTCGAGGATTGACCAGTCGAAGTTTGTGATGAATAGGTTTGGCTTTTTCGTATGTCTTGATCTCATGTTGGACTATAGATGGATCAATTCCAGGAATTTCCCCATAAGACCAAGCGAACAGATCTCGAAACTCTTTAAAGTGATCAGTATAGATTTGAATTTCTTAAGGGGAACAATCAGCTCTGATGAAGACATTTTCAATTACGTCATGATTCCTAGAGATGTTTATAAGTACAGTTCATGAGATAACCAACATGTTACCTTCGGCAGAAAATTGTGCTAGAGCCAAAGGGTTTGAAACTATACAAACATCTCTAGTAGACAGATTGGACAAACTAGATTCAACTTCACACAATGGAGGGAGAAAATATGAAAGATGATGTAAATCCTACCATGGTCAATCCACACCCATCATTGCCTCCAAAATTTCCTCTTCAGATGGTAAGACTGTATCCAAGCAATCCAGGGCTAAAGTAGAATCGAGGGTCCAAGTAGGAGCCACATCGCCTTCTAACTCCTCTTGTGAAAAAGGAATGGGATGGTTGTCTACAGAGTTAACGATAGATTGATAATTGAGTTTCGTTGTAGACATGAGAAATTCCATTCCACCTACCTACCCTCCATTTAATGTGGTGGTAGATGAAGGTAAGGGCCAAGGGTCCAAAAAATAATGAGTTTGAAGGAACTCTTTTTGAAAAGGTCCCTTAGAGGATGAAATTTCATTAATTCTAGCTATAGGAGGAGGGAGGTCAAATATACCCATTAATGAAGAGTACATCCCAACTCCTAGATTCTCAATAGGTTGACGGGGATTGTCCACCATGGAACGGTAGAATCTGAAGTTGCGTGGAAGTCACCTGGAGAATAGTATAACTGATCAACTTTAACAATCCTCCCCTCATGAGGAAAACAGAGAATGCAAAATAATGATTAAACTATGGCATCCATCTCGTAAATCCAATTCCTGCCTAAGAGGAGGTTATAATCCAGGTTCGCATTGATGATTTCTACCTCAATATTCACTACCTTTCCCCCAACATGTATAGGAAAGGTCGAGATAATCCCGTACGGCCTATGAGAATGTCCATCAAATGTTGTCAAAAGAGTTGGTGAAGGAAGAGCTGAAGGTGATCCAATGGCCTTCCAACATGACATAGACATCACACATGTGAAAGCTCCCTCATCTATAACTGTCCAAAAAATATTGGTCTTCCGGTATGTGGACTTTATCTGGAAAGCCATATGGCAAGGAAGTCTCTTTTTGACATTCAACATATCAAAAGTGAGCAAAAGCCATATGGCAAGGAAGTCTCTTTTTGACATTCAACATATCAAAAGTGAGCAGTAAATAATTCTTTGGATCTACTGCACCAATTGCCGAAAGCAAAGCACTTCTCTGAGAAGGGCATGATTGGAGTACCTCCAATGTTGACATAACACAAGGAATTTGAGCAAAATCTTCTATAATCGAGTAGTTCTGGGCTGCCCTATCATTAGGGTTAAAGTTGAGCGCTTTGCGGAGCCTTTCGGTACCCAAGGTATAGACTTAACAGAGGGTTGCTCAATATGAAGTGGTTCTGTGGCTTCGGGAACATATTTAGCCTTAGATGTTTCTGATTCACCATAATTGCGTGCTCACATAGCGACGTCGATATGATAGCTCATCATTTAAACATTTGACGAATTTTCCCCTTCCTGGTTGCCCCCAGAGGAGGTACCAGCATTAGAATTCGCACCAGCAAGTAATTGCTGCCCTTGGGGAAAAGTGTTAGTCAGAATAGCTTGGGAGCTAGAGGACCCTTGCTGCACTGATAAGTGTTGAGTGTCTTTCATCTTAGGGTAGAGGTGAGTTAGATGATCTCCATTGCATAACTTGCATGGAAATTTTACCTTTTTCTTAAACTCTTTCCTACCCTCTCTTGGCACCATTTTCGAGTTTGTTTGCATTGCCTTTCCCTTCCTGGTTCTTCTTCTTACCTCGTCCTTTCCTCTTCTCATCGGATTGTTGATTTCCTTTGGGGTTAAAGGTCTGGATGGTATTTATAGAGGTAGGTTGGGAAGGTGTAGGTACAGACGGTGCTGCCTAAGTAGAAGAAGCAGTTTGTAGAGACAACTGCTGTAATTGATTCAATAGGTTCACCATGTTAACATCAATCGATTCATCTATACCATCGGCGTGGGGGCCTAGTTTCGGTTTGGCTAGATCGACCTTAGATCTAGGAGCATCAGGAAGAATTTTTGGAAGAGTCCGAGACTGAGAATATATCAGTTCCAATTGCTAGGCTCGGAAAATGGCCTGCTCTTCCGAATAAACACCGGAAAGAGACACATCCTTTGATATCTTAGGTTGTAATGATTTGAGAAACCATTCGAGAAGTAACTCTGGTGGGATTTCAGCTTTGATAAGCCTTTTCCTCCTTCTCCATTCTTGGATGTGATCCGAAATGTGAGTTGTAGTGTCTTACTAAAAGTTAGCCATAAGTTCAGTTCCGGCTTCATATCGGACAGGAAACTGAAAATGGTTCAAAAGGATATTACCCAAATCATAGAAAGAAGTAAAGGTGCCCCCTGGCAACTCTATATACCATTTGTCCGCATTTCTGGTTAGGGTGCGCTGAAATAACCTTAACCTAATCAAATCATCTATGAGGGAGTTGAATGAGCACCATGAGTGAAATTTGGTTACGTGGTCTCCTGGATATTGACCACTATTCCCTTAAAATTTTGGGATATCCAAGGGAAGTTTAGCTGGGACCGAAGGCCAAGCGGGATTGTATCGAATCAGATCATTTGTGAATTTAGTTAAGTCTGGCAAGTTCAGCATGGCTAGAAAAGGGAGTCGTGGCAGACCTTGGGAATTCCATCCAGTGCAGATGGGGTTCCCAAAGGTCTCAAAAGAATGACCTGGATTTTGAAAAACACCAGGTTGCCCGAAGTAACTCGAAGAGCCTATTGAACCAAAAGGTGCTCCTTGTGGTCCAACAAAATTCAGAGTTTGACCAACTCCTATAAAAAATCCTCCGTAAAGCGTGAAGTTAACCCCTAACGAAGTATTGAAAGGAGCTAATATCCCATGATAAGGATTCCATGGATTAGCAAAGGGTAGAAAATTCTTAAACGAATTAACTGAAGAATATGACACATTCCCTTGTTGGCCAAAAAATTGATTCCCATCTCCTATCCCACTAACCGCAGGGTTTGTCCAACTCTGGAATGGGTTATTACCTTGACTTGTAAAAGAAAAAGGCATTGACCCTACTGTCAGATTGGAATGTGGTATACGACCACTTCCAAATGGGAAACCCTTAAAAGAAGCTAATCCACTCATCATGGATGTAGAGGCAGTCGATGGTATGTTCAAAGTAACTGAAGGAATCCCGTGAGACGGCTTTCCATAAGGGATAAATCCAAAACCAGATGCAGTAGCTTGAGAACTTCCACTCATTGACGGAATGGAAGTTGACCCAAATATAGCCATGCTGGGAGTAATAGAAGGGGTGGAAATAGTTCCTCCTCCCTCTACAGATATGGAAGTCTACATGCTCACAACACTCATCATAGATGCCATGCTTCCAGCAGTGGTCATTGAAGGAATAGATGGATTTAAACTTGGGCTCTAAGGCCTATGAGTCCGAGTTCCGATGTACAATAGAACGTTTGGATGATCAGGAGGAAGAGGAGAATTCGAAGCCGCAACCGACTCTAAAAGCTCTTCAACTTCAATGTTATCTTCCGACTAAAAAAGTACTCGAGAAAGAACTTGTGTGTTCCTCTCTAACTCTCTATTGGTTCCAGGTCTATCATGTGAATCAATGACCCCAAGCGGAGGATCAATCTCCGATGTGCTTGCTGCCACTAGTTGAAAACCACTGGCAGAATCGCTCCTATGCCTTCTAAGAGAAGGCTCAGGACTCATAAGTGATAGCCCATGAAGTCGCCTAGACCGTTGAGATGGTTGGTCAACCACTTTGAATTATTTAAAAAATCTACTTAAAGACTCAAAAAATTATAAAGTTGGGCTGACTAGGAGCAAATAACACTCATTAAAAAGTCCCTAATGATATCAATAGTAAAAAAACTCTCAAGTATTTCTGTTCCGGGTGATTAGGATTGGACACCAAAATACAGGAAAGTTAATAACAAGGGCCTTTCGAAAATGGACTGGGGTAATTACGCTCCAGGCCTACTAGCGAAGGTATCAGAGGTAGTTACGCTGATCTCCAGACAACAACCTTTTCCGGTGCAAGCCCCCAAGCTTCGCAAGGGTGCCCTCCAGAAGTACTGTTGAGCATGATACAACATCAACCGTAGGTGCCATATATTCCCCTCCGCAGCCACCTGTGTGGTTCCTAGGATAGGCAACTATGGTCACCAACTCGTATCAGAAGCTGGGTAGAACAGTCATGAGGTGGGATCCAACAAGTAAGAGAGGGGGTATCTCTCATCCTTATCTTCACTCTCCCTCGTGCTTTACTCCTAGTTACGGAGCTTTCCTGGTCTCCCTAACGTTATTGGATTTCTCTCATTAATCAAACTTCTATGTTTTGTAATTTTGAGCGACCTTGGAGAGTTAACTCTTCTCTCGCCTAATCCAAGTCCCTAATAAACCTAAACTTGTTAGTGTATTCTGATGACAATACAAAATTTCTAGTTTATTTTAATTAATCGCTTGATTTAAATGGTTGTTCATTAAGTCAAGTGTATAGATGGGAGTGAAACCAATGATGTTTGTATGACGCAACATAAATCAATGAAAAACTAACTACATGAATGCAATCATTTTTTCTTTGATGAAAAGAGATCTCTATATGGGTTCTACGAAACTTCTATAAAGCAAAGTACTTTTTCTCTTCTTTTCTTAAAACACACTTCACACACCCAAAAACTAAAAGACTATGAATGCTTTAACAATGCAAACTACCATAATGCAAGATATAAAGGAGATGCAAGATCCTAAATCACTCAAAAATCAAAAGCAATTGTTTATAACTAACAATGAGCCAACTTAAGTACTAAAGAGGATACAAGTTTTGAACACAAAATTCTCTCCAAACAAGAAGGACAAATTGTAAAAAATCACAATTCACTTTCAAGAACAAAAAGAAACCAAAAAGTAAACTTGGCAAAAGAAAAACAAAAACAAAGTTTTTTGAGATCTTTTTCTTTTTTAAAGAAGCAACCAAAACAACTTTTTGAAATCACCTAAACTGCTACTAAAACTCAAAATATTGAAAAAGAAAGCACAAGGAGACTTTGCAAGTTACAAACTCGAAAATGAATGAAAAATTGAGCAAAACAACTTCAACTTGTACCAAACGACCCAAATAGTAGCAAAGAGTTTGACAAACTGACCAAGAAGCCAGGAAATAAATACTTCCAAATTCATCAAAAAGACTTTCAAAAAGCAAGAAAAACTCTGAGGCCACAAAACAAAGGAAAGCAAAGCAAGTAGATTCGAAATCTAGGCTTGACACTAAAACTGAAAACGATCTCGTGTTTTGGAGGACCAGAACAATCAAGAACTTCAGAACGAAATCTTGCGTGCCAAAACACAAATTACAAACTCACTAAAGAAGCAAACCTAGGCCAAATATTTTCAAATAGGAAGAGACTTTGAAATAGTAAGCTTGCAGAATAATTAAATTCTTCAGACAACAATTGACGACACAGAGACTGAAAAGACCAGACAACAAATCTATCTGGATGGAAAGATTTGAAAACAATGCAAAAATTTGCATACGTGACTGTGTTCAAACATAGAAGCGTGCACACATGCTTCTGACACAGGAAACTCGTGTATACACGGTTTCACTTTACAGAAACAAGCGTGTATATGCTACTGTTAACAAAGTAAAGAGCATATACAAAGCTTTGCAAGAAAAAATAAAAAACAAAGTCTGATCTAAAAGATCAGACTTAAGGCCTGGGACTCTCATAGACCAAATAAGACTGTAACAACAAGCAAACCAAAGATTGAGCCCCGATTGGTAATGAACAACCCAAACCAGGAATAACGAGATTGTTATCCCCAGTGGAGTTGCCAATTCTGTTTCGGGTGGAAGCACCCTAGGGCTTTGGGTTAGAACCCTAACAGAGCAAGAGAAAACTACAATAAGAAATACTCATATAGCTCAGGAAAAATGCTTATATTATCAAACTACGTAAGAGTGACCGTACCTGGATTTCCTTCGTTCGAGTAGGTCCCATAGGGTTTAGACCCTCTTCAACTCCCGATGTTCTTCAAACCTAAAAATCATTCAATTCAAACATACATAACAGTATAGAAGTAAAGCATATTCATGAGATTGACTTTATATCATATAAAAAAATGATTGATCATACATCAAAACGACATTCATATATGAATTAAAAGATAATTTGATGCATAAACATAGTTAATTTTGGAAACAAGACAACATTTCTTTTATTTCAGTAAGCTATAAATAACATGGAGAGAATTCACCTGAGTGTTCTTCTTCTGGCTCCAAGCGGAACTGTCCTCTGGATTTGTCCTGTCCTAGCCTTCAACAATCTTCTCCCATCACCAACACCATGATATTCGTCCTATCCTAGCCTTCAACAATCTTCTTCCATCACCAACACCATGATATCTCAAGCAAAAGGAAGGATATCTATAATCAAGGAAACAAGGGTTTCCTGAAGCTTGGGGAAGTGCACGAGGCACAAGGATTCATCAGACTCAGTTAGGGATAATCTTAGTATAATAACTCTATCTCTTCTCCTCCTTAAGGCCTTCCCATAGAGGTGTATTTATACCTCTCCCAATTAGTTTTTTAGTTGGGAAACAGTTGGGCCATGGGAAATAGGAGGTAATCAATAGGTAAAACCCGTGAAATCCACCCATAATTAAGGAAATTTATCTTTTTTAAGTGTTTTGATACATATATGCGGGTTGGGTATTGACTGACCTGCGTGTACACGTTTTTAGCTCAGGGCAAAGTAGTGTACAGGGAATAAAACACTGTTTTATATATATTTGGACCAAGTCTAGAAGGAGGAGTTGCCCTAGGCCATAAACAAAGAAACAAAAATACCAAGAGTGGTAAATGGTGCTATAACACTAGGCACACCCTCTTTCTCTCTGTCCTTTCCCACTGAGATCATAATAGAAACCAAAAGAAAAAAATCATAAAATCTAGATCTCTATCATTAAGCCCACAAAAACACTGATTTGAATGTGTCATGGCACTTCTGACTCGAAGCAGATCATGTTATCGGAAAAATTGAATGTGGGATTATTTGATTTATAAGTGATATAATCAATGGAGGATGTTGGGTTTGTAGAATATGGGCGTTTTTGTTTTCTACAACAAACTCTCTATCTTAGATGTTTAATTTTTTTTTAAAGAACATTGACACTCACTCACCTTATAATGCCCGACATGGCACATTTCGAGCACTCCCTTGACCTGCCAGAGCATATTACTATACATCGCCCGCATATGTTTGCCTAAGAATGTCATGGCCATGATCCTATCGGTGATATACAACATGTTGAGATCGATTATGACCACAATGAGCCTCCTCCTCTTCTTCGAATCTAGGTTTCGAATGTAGTAGGCCCCAGACACAAACCTAAGAAATTCATAATCTTGACCGATCCCCCGTCCATCCCCAAACTTGCCCCCCATCATGCCCATTCACAAATAAACCCCCCCACCAAATTTAATAAGACCTTAGTTAAACAAGTCCCTGAACCCGTATATTCTCTTATTTTTCTTTCTCATGCCCTCTGGTGATTTTTTCAGCATTTATTGGGGGCATTTTTGTGTTTGTTTCACTTGCTCCGCATCTTCTCTATCTCAGTTGTCGAAGAAACCTTTGTTCTAATCCCCATCGATCCCCAAATTCAAACGAGTGCTTGAAAATTCCCCATGGAGGAGTTTTCAAACGATCCATCGATTATAAATGAAAGTAATAACATTCGACCCTCTGTAATGTATATACTACTATGAGAAATTCAAAACTACTTGTAGCTTTAAGCTCACATTGTGGGCTTATTTACTCCATGCAACTGAGCGCGATCCTTTTGCTTCTCAACACTAACCACATTGCTTTCACTCTTAGGCCGTTTTCAGCTGTGATTGTTGCATTATTTATCTTCTGCTTGTTTCATTCTTCTTCGGGGATTACAATAGTGAAATCAGTGAGATTAGGTTGATCGGGTTTTTTGTTGAATTTTATGGTTCGAGGTAGTCCAATGTGGGACCTTAGAAATTGTGGCCCAGAGTCATCTATTATACTAGTGCATGCACGACATTTGAATAGCGTGGGAGGGTGAAAGGAAGGTAAATTTAGGGCTTTTAATTTATTTATTTTCAATTTCTTTGATATTTCAATTGGAAGTCAACATCAAGAATAATAAATTAATAAATGACTTTTAGAAATAGGCCATTTAGGATAAATAAAATAACACAAGGCACTGCTCCCATGAAACTTGATAGCTAAGTAGGTGTTTTCTTTTCAAGTTTCTTGATAGACTGACTTGTTCAACTTGTTCCTTTAGTTTCATGCTACATTGACTTGTTCCACCTCACGAGTTGGATTGACTTGTTGCTCTAGTGAGAGAGGAGAATGCGGAGGCCTTTTTTTAGGAGGTATCAATAGTCAAATGAGGGTTTTGAGATGCATTACACTAGGAATGAAGTTAATGTCTTGAAGTATACTATTTTGTCTAGTTTTATATAGGTAAGCGTCTTTTAATAAGTTTTATGTTTATATTAACTTGTTTCTATAGATTAGGGTTAGAAAAACATTTAGAAGATTAATAAAGTTAAAAAAGGGAGTTTTATAAGATGAATTAGAGGATAAACAAAGTCAAAAGGAAGCTTATAAGATGTAGGTGTCAAAGGGTTAGAGGAGGTGGTCTTTGAATATAGTGTATTGGCAATGCATTTTATATTTGGAAAAATAATTGTAATAGTTAATTGAATTATGTTTTAGTGTTTAAAAATAATTATATCAAATTATTATTTTTATTTTTAAAATAATTAATTAAATAAATTCATTTTTTTTTAAATTTGTATTTGTGATGATTCATGATTAGCCATATTTGTATTTTAGTCTTTTTTTAGTATAAGCTTATAAAGATGTAGGTGTCAAAGGGTTAGAGGTAGTTTTTGAATATATTGTATCAGCAATGCATTTCATATTTGGAAAAATAATTGTAATAGTTAATTGAATTATGCTTTAGTGTTTACAAATAATTATATGAATTTTTATTTTTTTATTTTTTATTTTTTAAATAATTATAGATATATATATCTATATATATATATATTAAATTTGTATTTGTGATGATTCATGATTAGTCATATTTGTATTTTGTGAGGGAAATTTAAAATGAAAAATAAATGTAAATGTGTAGAACACGGGTGGGACTACTGCAA
Source organism: Pinus tabuliformis (assembly GCA_031772625.1). NCBI lineage: Eukaryota > Viridiplantae > Streptophyta > Pinopsida > Pinales > Pinaceae > Pinus > Pinus tabuliformis. The sequence goes on from CM062810.1 coordinate 394,646,918, forward strand.
ATCGATTCCAAACACCAAAACTCCAGAGGTCGGAGTTGGTAGAGGGAAATTTAAAATGAAAAATAAAACAAACTTGTGATCACTAAAAAATATGGAGGGAAGGAAACAAAGAGGGCTTTGTTATAGCTTCACCAACACCATATGTTAATAGTAAAAAAGGACCAATTTTCTATGTTTAAGTGTTTATTCCACATTGGTACACACCTTTTCTTATTCTATGTATATTTATATATTGAATTGTTAAAAACTAAATTAGAGTGAAAATGTGGTGGTCATGATAGTCATTGAGAAGAACCATCCATATATATATATATATATATATATATATATATATATTATTATTATTATTATAACAAGGATATTGAATATATATATATTTTTTTTGTTAAGCCTGGTAGATACTCCTTTTTCATTAATAATAAAGCAGATTTACACCACATAGATTGGCTAGATGGCCTCAACTTTCCCAGTGGGAAACCAAGGCTGTTGGCCACCTATCCGTATTGTATGCTATCCAGAAACAAAAAAAAAAAAATCAGTTTTTCTATCCAAGCTATATAAGTCTTAGATTCTTGCCCATACTCGAGAGATCTACATACATATATATTTGCATAAGGAAATGTAAAGGATATTCACATATATAAACAAAACCATAAAAATAGACTAGATATTCATGTTGCTTTGCAGAAGCGGATTCCGTAGGTATTGAATCTTTGGCATTCATCCTTGACATCTCTATTTGGACCAGGATGCAAGGTAGGTTCCTCTCAATTCATCCAAGTCGAACATCCTAGAATTCCTGTTTGTAATTCGGCATGCCCTGGACAGTGACAACCATGCCCACCAAAATTTGTTCCATAGCCTTAACCAATAGACTTTTCATCAACCAGTACACGTAGAGGGTTTTCTTGTATTGAGTGATTCTACCCGTCGTGTTTCAAGGATCTGGGACAAGGGTTCTTCAATCCTCCATTTTCGTGTCTGTCTCAATCTCTTGTTTCACTTCCTCTTCCCAATCCGCTAGCAGTTTACAAATTTCCTCATTAGTGCCTTCATGGCAAGTAACTTCCACTTCACTTATAAGCCTTTCAACATATTTCCTGCCTCTGCATCCCTCAAACGTGCCTGGTTCCGTGTCCTTCCTGGTCGCTTGGGCTCTCCTTCCACGGCCACAAGTTTTTGCAGGACATGCCATGGTTTTTCTGACCCAACCCTGTTCATTGCAACAAACCATAATCTAGTTACAATTCAACAAAATATGATAGGGAGCTTTCACACAGGTGGTAGGATTATCACGCACCATCTCGCCTTCCTCAAACCCTCCCATTACAATTGCAGTGCCCGACCTTTCGGGGTCACAGGTTAGTTCTAGGAGGGGGCAAACACACAACCAACACCAGCGGATACACTTCGCCTAAGACACCTCCTCTCGGCCTCAATTCACTTTGTTTCTTCTCCTTGGTTCCAGGTTGCTAAACACTGCCGCTTACCATCTCTCTGCTAACCTTGGCTGGCATACCCTTTACCCTCTACCTAGGACATGAGAGGAGGACCTAACCCAATCAGCCACCCATCCCTGAGCCCGGTGACACCTCCATCGCCAATATGCCTGCCATAGCCAATGTCACTCCCTTTCCAGACTTCTTGCCCGTAATTCTCAACCTTATCCCTCATGTTGAGGTTGCAACCTACCTATCTGTGGCTATGCATAGACCTAAAGCAGAGGCTACCACCCAACATGCAGATGGGCCATCCAACTCTACCCCCAAGGCTCATCTCCCTAGCTTTACCAGTAGGACTCCTATGAACTGCAAAACTAGGCCCTCTATCTAGTGCCAATGGAATTCCCATACTGAAAAGGAGAACTTCAAAGCAAAGCGAAATAGATAGTACGCCAAACAGGTGCGAGAGACAGACACAAAACCAAGCATATGCCAATAGCCTATGCCCCCAACGCTTCTCAATTTTGTAGTTCTCCCTCATAATTCCTTCCCTCTCCCCCAAACAAAAACCAGAGAAGGTCAACATTACAAGAGTAAAGATATATTTGAGTACATACCCGTTACCCTTTGTGCATAGTCGGTAGGCTTATTGTAATTGGTGGTACCATAGACCCCGCCTATTGCATTAGTCTCCATGCCCACAAACGTTTCGATCAACACCAACCTTCCCCCTTCCCTGTTACTAAAATCAACGATGTCTTTACTCTCGCTGCTACTTTTCCCATATACATTGCATGTCATCATGCAAAGGGCCATCACACCCATCATCTCGAGCATATGGGGGGCGGTGGTACTGTACGCTGCTATAAAAACCATTACTCCCTTGGCTGAGTGCTTAACTGCTGGCTTGCAACTTGATTAGGGTAAGGATATTGACTATGTTAATATGTGTTGTGGTTAATCATTTTAATGGCAACTTCTATGTTGGTTTAGTAGTGACTGTATAAAAGTGTTATAATTTTAGTATTATAGATGGATTGATGGACCACTTTAAGGGGGTCGTTACATCCATCTACCTAAATTTTAACATTGCAGACGAGGGTCCCTAAATTTTAACTCTACAGATGGAATCAGAAACCCCTTTGTCTCTAAATTTAGCACTACAGATAGATTCAAAGAAGGGGGTTTTTGAATCCACATGCAGTGTTAAACTTTAAAGACAAAAGGGTGTTTAGAATTTTAACATTTTAGATGGATTCAAAGACCTCTTTGTCTCTAAATTTTAACACTGTAGATGGATTTAGAGACCCATGTAGTGAAATGTAACACTTCGGTATCAAAATTGAAATTTTTCATTTCTGGAATGACACAATTAAAATTTACTAACATAAATGACTAATTAATATACTTGTTGTACTTGTTATTTGGTCATATTTTTATTCTTGGACTATAATAGTCATTTACGTTAATCATTATTAATTTTGTCACTTATTATTTAGTTGTATATTTTAATCCTAAATTAAATTAGTCATTTAAGTTAGTCGCTTTTAGTTTAGTCACTTATTATCTAGTCATATATTTTATGCTTCATGTCCCAGGGAAAATTTTAGGGGCTAATATTCGCAAGTGGGCTAATTTTTCATGCTTTTTCCAAAAAAAAATTCATTAATTTCCATTTTTTCTAAAAACTATTTGCCCAAATTTTATAGTTTAAAATTGTTTTACCTTAAAAATCGCTAAAAATTTATACAGAGGTTATATAAATTATTAGAAATTTAAATACTTTTACAAAAACATTGCCAAACATTTTAGAAATTGCATATTATGTACCAGTGAGATTTACCAAGGTTTCTAAACTTTAAAATAAATTTCCATCCTTAAATTTTTCCTTTCCCTACACTAAATTAATCGTTTAAGTTAGTCATTTTTAGTTCGGTCACTTAAAATTGCTCAAATTTAGTAGTAATTCACTTGAAATAATTGCGGTGACTAACGTTTTTAGTCACCTAGTAACTAATTTCATGATTTTCTACTAGTATTGATTTCCATTTATTATGAAAAAAATTAATTGGTAAATAGACTTTGTTAGAATACAATGGATCAATATCATAGTTTACTAATAGCACATGGTCAAAAAACCTTAACTCTAGTTCATATGGAACATGTTTACATTACATTTTTTTAAATAATTAAGTTAATTAAAATTCAAAAGGACATAACTACTTTTCAGATAAATCACAATCTTTTATTTATGACTATTTTTCCAGGAAAGTTAAAGTCTTACCATCTACGTAGTAACTGTTAATAATTAAATTAAAATTATGGAACTCCTATTTCAAAATAGACATGCATATTGACATAACTAAAATTGGGAAGTGTATATTTTGAGAGAATATTTACACATATCTAATATATATGATTCCACTGCAAACATAAACATAATCAATAATGTGGTATCTGTATAATTCACAATATTGTATTGAACATCGCATAATTTATAGCATTGTTGGGTATATGAGTGAATATATAAATTTTCACAATTTACTTTTCTAAAATAAAACTACACACTTTATTCTAGTCCATAATTCTATTTGCAACATTTATGATTAAAAACATTCAAAAAATTAACTTTCTTATTACACATAAAAACATCTTAAAAAAACTTTTAATATTTTTTATTATAAATATTCATTACAATTTTTTAAAATATTGAAAAAATATACTTTCAATTTATTTTCCAATATTAAACTTTAAACAATCAAACTTTCTTTGTAACTCAATATTGAATTTTAAACAATCAAATTTTCATGCAACTCAAACTTGATAACCATGGATTTATATAACCTCTTCTAGGTCTGGATTACGAATATCGTATTAGTTGAATTATTAGGTCTGGATAGAGGTATACGTTCTAATCCTTAATCTAATTATTTTTAGGGATTGATGGAAATTGCGACCGTAAGCCTTTTGTACAACGTACTTAGAATTTTTGTCTTTCACTATCATGATTCAATAGAATCTAGAAAGCCCATCAATTGTTTCCTGCGTCTCTTATGATTTGGTTGTATTAGATTCTATGAAATATAGTTTCATTCAACTCTTATGGTTCGGTTGTGTTAAATTCGATGAAATATGCTAAAAATATTCGTATATTAAGGATTTGCGCTATAAGATATGATCTTACTACTGAAAAATATAAGTGCTTTAAATTTGATTTTTGTTTGTTACCAAAGGTGGTGATTGGGACATCCATTCAAATCGTTGCAGCAGGCCATCCTTCAGTCAATGAACATCCTTTTGGAAGTGGAAACAAAGATAAACTTTTTACAAGGTCTCATTAGATTCATGAACATTTTCTCTTTAACTAGTCTCATCAATTTCAACAACATTTTCTTAGTCAATAAAGGCAAGCGAATATTAAATTTTTAAACGGCCATGATGTGATGATGAAAATGTGAGGTATAACAACCTATATAATTAACTAGGTTGATACGCGTCTCTCTATGTTTAGATGGTTTAAATTAAAACATGCGAACATATTTTTATGGTTTCTATTACATTAGTGAATGGAATTCACACAATTAACTTTTTTGTATATCTAAATCACATGTTTAAATTAAAATTTTACAAAATCTAATTAGAAATTTAGCATACTATTTGCTAATTTCCACCTATCAAGATTAATAAGAAGTGGAATGATTAAAAAAATGTTCTACTCCTATGCAAACTTGTGGATCAAAGTAGAAATGTAATGGATTAATTTGTAAAGTAAATCAAAGTAGAGATATAATGGAGGAATTGTAACAAAGAAATACATTTAGTTGTATATATTTCTTTTTAATTTCAAGGAAGTTCCTTGAAAATCAAGGCTTCGTCTCTCGAATTCTAAACATGATTTTTTTTTAAAACTTTGTTATTTTCCTATTTGGGGCTCATGGAGCTTAAACCCTCTTTTTTACCATATTTCGACCTACAGGGGGTTCAGACAGCTTGGTACCAGGATCGTTCTCTGATTATGTTGGACCAAACAACTATGCCAATGAGGGTGATAAATTGAACATAGAATTTTATGAAGTTTAGCATTATGGTTAATATTATGAATTTTTGAATGGAAACTTACCTTTGTCCAGTGTAATTGTGCAATTGATAATGAGTGGGCTCCAACCTAATTGACGCACTAACCTCAATAATGAGTAGGCTCCAATCTACTCTAGTCTCTAATCTGATTAAGGCACCAAGTTCAATGATGAGTGGGATCCAACCTACTCTAGGATCCAACCTAATTGAGGTTCCATCCTGAGTGGAGGCACCCACTTCCTTCTTCAACTCCTTGTGGACCTCTATTTCGTATCATTTTCAAACTAGATCCATTGTCATCATTTATAAATGTCAATCACTAAATCACAAGTACAATCTACAACCTGAAAACACTGTCCTTGCACTCTCCATCACAATTTTCAACCACAATCACTGCCATAACCTACAACCACTACCATTGCATTCATTGTTACTACCTGTAATCACTGACACTGCAATCACATACACAAAACATTATATCAATTGTTGTTATTGGTTGTCATATTGCTTCCCATACTTTGCTCCAACTAGTTCATCAATATGATCTCACAAACTCCTTCTTGGAATATTTTTTTAATATAGATCCAAAACTAGTGTATCCTACTCGTGAACCCTCAAAACCAAGTAATGGATACTTTAATCATAAAAAATATTCCAACAATGAATTTCATGCCTTTGGATGTGACCATCTAAGAGCCGTAATCATGGAGCTTCTTCTAGAATCCAATTTGGACCAATAATGACACCATAAACTCATTAAATTTGTATCTAACTATATAATACATTAATGGTTCTACATATTTTCCCTTGTTGGGTACTCTTCTACAAAATGCTCAAACTTTGGCTCTATAATGTACTTTTTTGGCCTACTAACTATCCAACAAAATAAACTATATGGTGTTTTTAAAAACTAAATATGACCTAAAAATTGTTTGGGCTCGAATGTAGGTCTCGGTAGGAACAACACAAACTCCAAACCAAGAGTGCTACATGATGGTCCTTACTCAACCATCTCATCGTATCATAATGTAGTTATGCTTTGGTTCAATGATGGGGCTGGCACAAGCCACATGTCAATGCACATTTTAAACTTTGGAAAATACTATGCACTATAGCTAGTGAACATACCACCAATAAACATGGCCCATGCTTTGTGGCTTCTTGTTATATTGTTACTTGTATATGTGTTATCCTCCATGGGGATGAGTCATCGTGCAGGGGATGTAATGTTACATCCTATCCACGTAGGGTGGAGTCACTTTCTAAAGATTGTAGTTTTATGACTTTTGTATACGCCTTGTCCACTGTGGGATGAGTCACCATGTGAGGCTTGTAGTGTTAAGACTTTATATGCATACTCTCTTTTCACTGTGTGTTAAGTCACCGTCTGAGGCTTGTAGTGTTACAACTTGTGTATACTCTTTGTCCATTGTGGCCTAAGTTATCGTGTCAGGATTATAGTGTTACAAATCATGTATACGCCATGTAGACCATGAAATACTTTCACTCAAAGCCAAATAAACCCTAAATATTAATCTGTCATAATAGAGCCGAGAAACTAAAAAATAAAAGATTCATCCCTCACTTGCCCAATTTGAAGCCAAGACCAATCAAATACCAATGAACTGTAACAACCACAAAGTTTGTGATTTGAGTCACCATTGATGTGTTTTATTGAATGCTTAACCACACATATATATGTGAGTATGTGCGTGTGTTTAATCAATGTGGTCTTGGGGCTAATATAGTCAACCATTGGCAGACATCCTTGAATTAAGGCTAGACTTTTCACTATACGATCATTGCATATGACCATACTAATCCAGGTGGATATTGGTGGCCACCCGCCAATTCCACTTGGACCCCCACCATTTCTTCTTTCAGTTTTTCAGTTTCCTTAATTGTAGCATAGTTTACTATTTTTAGTAGTTTTTCAGGTCCTAAACTTCCAAAGCCGTTTTGAGGCCCTAAACGACATTTCTTTAGAAATATACCACTAGTGATATTTTGAATAAAATCATCTTTTCCGTCATAGTCCTCAGTGATATCTTTCCAACGGTTTATCATGCACGTCAAATGGAGATAATATGACCAAGTCACGACCCCGGGAAGTTGGTTCTCCAACTCACCCCAACGGGGCTCATAAACTCTTGGTGTTACATCTCCTCGGGTTAGGGTTTTGGTTGTTTAGGGTTTGCTCTTATTGTTCAATAATAAAAAGGCCCTTGAGCCTCATTGTAAGGTAGTTCAGAGGCATGTAGCCGAGACATCTCTTCTTAGAGATAAGCTACCATCGCCCTAACTGGTTTATTTCCATTTCTGTTTGTAAGCATATTTATGTATTTTACATTAATGAAATGAAGTATTATTTCCACTACATCTCTGTGTTTATGGTTATCTCTGTAATTTGTTGTGTTCCTGTTTAAATCTAGATTAGTGGTATCAGAGCAGTCTATTTTTTTTTCTCTGTTTTTCTTTGCATATCCCCAATGAGGTCAGGATATAAGGAGTTAGGGCTTGAACTGGTCAAACCTTTGCAAGACCAGCCTCGCAAATCCTGACGACCTCCCATGGCGGATGAAAAGAAAGATAAGGGGATAGGAGATCCTATAAAAATATTGCTCGAAGAAGCCCTCGAGTGACAAAGGAACGCGATGATGGACAACTTTGCCTAGATCCTTCAATGGCTACCCAGGGGCAACACATTGACTTACAATAACTACTCTGGAAACGCCACATCATTTAAGGTACAAGTTAATTTTGAAATCCCCATATTCAAGGGTCAAATAGACGTATATGCCATCGATAAATGGTTAAATTTGCTAGAGGGTTATTTTTCTATTCATGATTTTTCCAGTCGGGAAAAGATTATTTTTGCTCTTCTCAAAGCAGCCCCCCATGTCAAGGACTGGTGGGAAACCTATTGCGAGAAGAAGGATGAAAGTACAGGCTCACTATTTTCAGCTGCACCCACTTGGAATTCAGTCCGGCATGCTATCAAGGAACAATACTACCTTGTTGGAAGCTATGAGGATCAATACATAAAGTGGATCACGCTGCTGCAGGGAAGGGACCAAGACGTGCTGGAGTTTACCAATATTTTCCATACCCTTTGCACAAAGTTGGGTATCAAGGATTCAGAGTAGCATTTGGTACTCAAATACCATGATTGCCTACACAAGTACATCCAGGAAGAAATAGAATTCCCGAGCCTCTCCTCGCTCGGCATGACATACCAATATGCTGTCAAGGTCGACCAAAAGTTTAAACATAAGAAGTGAGACTTTGGATCTGAAAATCCAAAGCAAGGGAAAGGTGCCCCCAAACCATAAAACAAAGGACAAATCCAACACGGGGTGGCCCAAGACAAATTGCCAAAGCTGTAAGCAAAGAACAAAGTTGCAAAGCCAAGAAAGGACACGCGAAAGTGGTGTGAGTTCCATAAGAGCTCCACTCACAACACAAGCGAGTGTCATGCCAAGTAGTTAGTGGTGGTCGAGCTAAAGGTTTTAGAATCAGATACATGTTCTGACTTTGAGTTAGAACCCAACAAGGGGAATGACAAAGGGAAGCAGATTATCGATGCGGAGCCCAATGCCACTGTTTCCACCACGAAGATCCAGAAGGAGGAATCCGAAGATCCAAAGGAGGAGGAGCGTCTCTTCCACTCCCAAATGTGGGTAAAGGGCTCCCCACTACAGTTCATTGTCGACAGCGAAAGCCAAAAGAACCTCATCTCAGCAGAGGTTGTGAAGCAGCTAGGCTTACCAACCAAAGCACATCCACAATCATACACCATCGGGTGGCTTCACCAAGGACAAGATCTTTGTGTGAGCCAATAGTGTCGCCTTCCATACAACATCAAGCCCTTCATGGATGAGGTATTATGTGACATTTCTCCCCTTGAAGTTTGTGACGTATTATTAGGACAACCATACTTGTGGAAGTGACATACTGTGTATGAATCAAGGCCCCATGCTGTTATTGTTACTTTGGGAAATAAGTTGTACAGGATACTGGAGGTAGCACCGATTACTGCAAAACAATGTAGTAAGCTCATTTCCAAAACCGAGAAATTTATTTCCCTGATGATACGCCCTCAAGGAAAGAAGAAGACGGTGGCCACGACCTCTAGACAGGGCCCCTTTGCACGAAAACTACATATGGACAAGGTCATGGAGGAGTACGAGGACATCTTCACCTCCCCTGTAGGGGTTCCTCTGCATTATCAGGTCAATCACTCCATCGATCTGACCCTAGGTGCACCACTGCCCAATGGACCAATCTATCGATGCTATATTCTAGAGAACAATGAAATCAAGAGGCAGATTCAGGAGTTGCTGCAGAAAGGTCACATCCATCCTATTTCATCGCCCTATGGGAGCCTGATCGTGTTGGTACAGAATAAGGATGGGACTTGGAGACTCTGTATTAACTATCGGGTGCTGAACAAGATCACTGTCTGTAATAGGTACCTGACTCCACAGATTGATGACCTCCTAGACCAACTGAAGGGGGCAAAATATTTCAAAAAAGATCGATTTGAAGTCAGGATATCACCAGGTACCAATCAAACCCTTTGATGTGTGGAAAACTGCCTTCAAAGCCAAGGAGGGCCTTTTCAAATGGTTGGTTATGCCTTTCGGATTGATGAATGCTCTTGCAACCTTCATGAGGCTAATGGATGACATCTTGTGGCCATTCAACAACTAATTTATAGTAGTATACTTGGATGACATCCTGATCTTCAACCAGAGTTGGGAAGAGCACCTCCACCACATCCCACGGGTTCTCCAAACACTGCGGCAACACAAGTTATGTGCCAATTTGGAGAAATGCACTTTTAACATGACCCAGGTTCAGTATCTGGGATACATTATTGTTAATTTAAGGTATGTTCTATGCTAGAGGAATTTATTTAAATTTTCACAATTAGCAATCACATCAGCATTAAGATAAGCTACAGATAGAACATAAATATAAATTGTAGAAGACATGCCAAGACAAGAGGACACAAGATGTGGCGCTAGCCAGGGACAAACCCCACAATGTGTGGGGAAACCCTTGATCAATTCTTCTTTTATCTTCGTAGTTAAGCAGAGAAAGAGAGAGAGAGAGAGAGTACATTGTCAAGATAAGTCAACCCTTTGACTTATGATATTTATAGAGATCAGTTGAAGACATATAGCTTCAACTGATTCTCTAAGGTGACTTCTTCACCTATCATAGTGTTGCACCTTGTCCATTTGCTACACCTTACCATGTAGCACCATCATGCTGCATCATACAATGCTGCCCATACACCATGCTGTCCATGCATCATGTTGTCCATGATCTCATACATCATGTTGTCCATTCATCATGTAGCTCCTGGCTAATGTGTATCACCATCATTATGTTGCCCCTGCTTGTATGAATCATCATGATGGCCATGCACATGATCTCATAGTGCTGCCCATCATGCCGTTGCCTCTGCCTTCTCGTTGCTTCATCATGCTGCAACAATTTTCTTCTGTTGATATCAGACTTAGCTGCTTGCTATGGCTTGCAGCCTAGCAAAGCAGCTAGGCTATATTATTTCTGTATAGGGTTGGTGGAGTACCAGGGCTGTATATGTCCATCACTGTGTATGGATATGACCAGAGCTGCGTTCCATACATCATCAAGCATATATATATCATGGTGTCCCCATTCCATACACAATGTATATATATGACTGTGATGACTATGTGGCCACTATAACTTCATTCCCATATGCATATGTGATGGCATGGTAATGCTCTGCATGACAGCATATATACCATCCACGTTGTGTTACATTGTATGAGTGTTTGTGCATATGTAGCTTTATGACTGTGACTACTCCCGGCATTACGTTGACTAATCTACTTGCTGATTGCGTTAACGTCTGAGAACAGCGTCTATCTTCTACGTTGCCAGATCCGCATATATCACATGCCATGAATGCGTTGTATGTTGCTACATGTTATCTACACTACCAGATCAAGTGTATGCTATGTGTATACGTAATGACCAGCATATAGGATTTCATCATATTGCTGCAACTGTGTTCCAATATATATTGTCCTTCCATTATAGCGTATTTATGCCCAGCGTATATTTTGCATATATAAGTCTTAGAGTGTGCTTCTATGACTACGTTATCCATGATATTGCATGGTAAGGTCCTTAATCACTATGGCTTCACCAGATTACATGTTGTGAGTAAGAACAGCGTGTATCTTCTACGCTGCAAGATCCAAGTGTATGCTATGTGTATATGTAATGACCAGCGTATAGACACCGTATGAACTACATATTGTTCCATATGCTTTGACTGAGTTCCCTTTTATTAACAGTGTATAATTGTATCTAGAGCATCACTTAACTGTGTGTATAATAGCTGGATTAGGGCATCGTACTTGTAGCCAGGGCATCATTTAACTGTGTGTATAATAGTTGGATTAGGGCATCGTACTCTTTAGTACCTCTCCTTCTCCAAAAACCCAAGATGTGGAGAGGAGATCAACTAAAGAGTGTGTCATTTAATGACTCCAAATCCTCTTTTATTTATACTAAAAATGTAGAGGTTGAATAGACACGTCGGTTGGGCTTCTGAGCCTACATAAGATGCTGGTCGGCTTGATAATAAATCCATAATCAAAATAAATTCATATCTTCATAAATACTTATCAGAATCAGATGATATTTAGATCAATCCTACACCTCTCGACGAGAGGGATCCAATAAAAATATCAGCTGCCATAAATAAGTTGACCCACATGGAGTTTGGCCCTAGTTGCCAATTTAAAACTCCCTCTCAACTGGGGAGAACTCCATCCACTGATCCATAAGTCCGACTGTACTATCTCTGCTATCAGTGCCCTGCACTGCTAAGCTCTGCTGGCTCTACTCTACTCTGCTCATCTCTGCTAGCTCTATTTTGCTCTGCTCAGCTCTGTTGGTTCTGCTCTACTCTGCTTAGCTCTACTGGCTCTACTCTGCATTGCTCAGCTCTGTTGGCTCTATTCTGCTCTGCTCAACTTAGCTCTACTGAACTATGAAGAAGAAGAATTGATTGAGAATGTCTCATGCCATTCTCCACTGGCCCGATGTCAATCTCAGAGTGCGTACCATTCCTACCACTGGTCCTAGACCAGTATCACAGTGTCAGAGAGTGTACCACTAGTCCCAGACCAGTCTCAACCGACCCGAAGTCAGCGTCATAGTATGTACCACTCTCACTGGTCCCAGACCAGTACTGCACTGACACAAAGTCAGTCTTAGAGTATGTACCACTGGTCCTAGACTAGTCTCAATTGACCCGAAGTCAACATCATAGTATGGTACAACTCCTACCACTGGTCCTAGACCAGTATCATAGTCTTAGAGAGTGTACCACTGGTCCCAGACCAGTCTCAACTGACCCGAAGTCAGAGTCATAGTATGTACCACTCTCACTGGTCCCAAACCAGTACTAAGCTGACATGAAGTTAGTCTCAGAGTATGTACCACTAGTCCCAGACCAGTCTTAACCAAAACGAAGTCAGCGTCATAGTATGGTACAACTCCTACCACTGGTCCCAGACCAGTATCCTTTATCCCAGATCAATGGAGGTCATCCTAGCATAGGGATTATGGTAGATACAACAATGCGTCCATCGATACTACTATGGTCCCTAACTTCATTTCCCTGCTCATTGATCAGATGATAGGTACTTCCCATGAGTCCCAGACTACATGGGTAGGATTCCTCGACAGGAGAACTTAGTCAATCCTGTCCTCATAGGAGAACACATCAATCCTGCTATAATCGCCATGAAGAACACATCAATCTAGGCCTCACAGGAGAACACACCAATCCTGCTACAATCGCCATGGAGAACACATCAATCCAGGCCTCAGAGGAGAACACATCAATCCCACTATAATCGCCATGGAGAACACATCAATCCCACTACAATCACCATGGAGAACACATCAATCCTGCTACAATCACCATGGAGAACACATCAATCCAGGCCTCACAGGAGTACTAATCATCCTGCTACACAGGAGAGCAAATCATCCTATTCCACAAGAGAGCAAATCATCTTGTCTCATAAGAGAGCGAATCATCTTGTCCTAGTGTGCACCACCAGGGGAGGGTGAGTCACCCTGTGGTCGTACATTGCTCCAGTAAGAATTGTAAGCCCCCAGAACTCCAAGATGTCAGTGTATGCAATATGAAAGACCCTTGTACAAAGGTCTCTCGAAGACTCCAAGTCGTTTGGGAAAATCACAAATTTGATCTTTCCTCGGGGCTCTGAAAAAGTGTAGCGACCTGTACATCATCTTAATGGGATGGAGCCTCCTTTCTCATCAACTTACCATATCCTAGATGATGTCTATCTGCCTACAAATACGGGATTCCTCTATAATCGAATCCCACCTCTGGTTGTTACAGAGAATCACAGTGGTATTCATCATGTGTACAAACAGCTCACCAGGCGGCTTCATATGAGATCATACTCGTAGATATGTATTTGGTCTCAGTGGTGCTTACAACAATTGAATTCTACTTCCTGCTCATCCATGATATCGAAGTAGAATCCAAAGAGAAACAGCACTAAGAAGGGCTCCAGTGATCCTCCACACTGTCTACCCAATCAACATCCGAATAATCATGCAGTTTCATATTTTCGGCAATGTATCTCAATTCACGAGCGATTGCGCCCTGAAGACATCTCAGAAGATTCTAGGCGCCACTCTAGTGAGGCTCAACCAAATACAAGTTCCCCGTGCTAACTGCAAAACATATGTCCAGACGGAAGTCCACCAAGAACTTTCCTAAGTTTGGTCTGACATTATTATTGTATAACTTCTTCGAGGTAGTCACAGACTTGTAGTTTATCATTTCGCATCTAGAATCCAACTCCCTCTTACTTCTGCAAGTGATTGGGTCTGCACCTATTAGACATAGGTGCCGGTATGAGAGGTTTATCATCCACAACCTTCGGATGGTTTGGATCGATTTCACCCCTAATGAATCTCAGCTTCATCAGACAGCTGTTGATCCTCTCATACCATACCCAGGGTGTCTTGCTTCAAGCCATAGAGGGCTTTCTATTACCTGCATGCATGATATCTCTGATCATGAATCAAATTCCTCGGGTTGTACCAAACCTATGAACCTGTGGCATGAGGGGAATGGTCCCCTTATAAGATTTTCCTTCGGTACATCTTAGACATGTACTTTCATGCTCTTTCGAATTCAGGCTTCCTTGTCACCATATTTTCATCGATGAGTGCCACCTTGAAACCTTTGTCTTACATTTCTGAAATGGACACCAGGTTCCTCTTGCGATCAGGTACATAAAAGTGATTCTGGGGTTCCTTGCTTTCTTTGAAGAGACGGTCATGTCCTTGATGACCTACAACTCTGTCATTCAGACACTCCTTCGCATAAGGGCCATACTTATCATCAAGACATCTACCTTTACTTCCACCCTTAGATCAGAACTTCCCAGATCTTTAGGCAGGCCATTAGAAACTTCTGTTGCGTCATTCTGATAACATTCTCTGCTTCAACTTCACTCTAGGTGAATTATGAGGAACCCATTTATCCTTCTGTCTTGTCCTAACTATCTTCAGTGATTGCTCTTTCACTCTTGCTTGGGCATTGTCTTCACCTCAGCTCTGATACCATGTTAATTTAAGGTATGTTCTATGCTAGAGAAATTTATTTAAATTTTCACAGCTAGCAATCACATCAGCATTAAGATAAATTACAGATAGAAAAAAAATATAAATCGCAGAAGACATGCCAAGACAAGAGGACACAAGATGTGGCGCTAGCCAGGGACAAACCCCACAATGTGTGGGGAAACCCTTGATCAATTCTTCTTTTATCTTCAAAGTTCAGCAGAGAAAGAGAGAGAGAGAGAGTATATTTACAATAGAAGTCAACCCTTTTACATATGATATCTACAGAGATCAGTTGAAGACATATTGCTTCAACTGATTCTCTAAGGTGACTTCTTCACCTATCATAGTGCTGCACCTTGTCCATTTGCTGCACCTTACCATGTAGCACCATCATGCTGCATCATACAATGCTGCCCATACACCATGTTGTCCATGCATCATGTTGTCCATGATCTCATACATCATGTTTTCCATTCATCATGTAGCTCCTGGCTAATGTGCATCATCATCATTATGCTGCCCATGCACATGATCTCATACTGATGCCCATCATGCCACTGCCTCTGCCTTCTCTTTGCTTCAACATGCTGCAACAATTTGCTTCTGTTGATATCAGCCTTAACTACTTGCTATGGCTTGTAGCCTAGCAAAGCAACTAGGCTATGTTATTTCTGTATAGGGTTGGCTATGTATCAGGGCTGCATATGTCCATCACTGTGTATGGATATGACCAGAGCTGCGTTCCATACATCATCAATCGTATATATATGATGGCGTCCCCATTCCATACACAATGTATATATATGACTGCAATGACTCTGTGACCACTATAACTTCATTCCCATATGTGTATATGACGGCATGGTAATTCTGTGCATGATAGTGTATATACAATCCACACTATGTTACATTGTATTAGTGTTTGTGCATATATAGATTTATGACTGTGGCTGCTCCAGGCATTACGTTGATTGATCTACGTGTTGACTGCGTTAACCTCTTAGAACAATGCGTATCTTCTATGCCGCCAGATCCACATTTATCACGTGCCATGAAAGCGTTGTATATTGCTGCGTGTTATCTATGCTACTAGATCAAGCGTATGCTGTGTGTATACGTAATGATCAGCGTATAGGATTTCATCATATTGCTGTGGCTGTGTTCCAATATATATTGTCCTTCCATTATAACGTATTTATGCCCAGCGTATATTCTGCATATACAAGGCTTAGAGTGTGTTGCCATGACTGTGTTGTCCATGATACTGTGTGGTAAGGTCCTCTATCACTGCGGCTTCACCAGATTACATGTTGTGTGTAAGAACAACGTGTATCTTCTATGTTGCCAGATCCAAGTGTATGTTGTGTGTATACGTAATGAACAACGTACAGATAGTGTATGAACTGCGTATTGTTCCATATACTTTGATTGCGGTTCCCTTTTATTGATAGTGTATAACTGTATCTAGAGCATCACTTAACTGTGTGTATAATAACTGGATTAGGGCATCGTACTTGTAGCTAGGGCATCATTTAACTGTTTGTATAATAGCTGGATTAGGGCATCGTACTCTTTAGTATATCTGCTTCTCCAAAAAACCAAGACGTGGAGAGGAGATCACCTAAAGAGTGTTTCCTTTAATGACTCCAAATCCTCTCTTATTTATACTAAGAACGTAGAGGTTGAATAGACACGTCGGTTGGGCTTTTGAGCCTACATAAGATGCTGGTCGGCATGATAATAAATCCATAATCAAAATAAATTCATATCTTCATAAATACTTATCGGAATTGGATGATCTTTAGATCAATCCTACACCTCTTGACAAGAGGGATCCAATAAAAATATCAGCTGCCATAAATAAGCTGATCCACATGGAGTTTGGCCCTAGTTGCCAATTTAACACTCCCTCTCAACTAGGGAGAACTACATCCGCTGATCCATAAGTCCGACTGTACTATCTCTGCCACCAGTGCCCTGCACTACTTTGCCCAGCTCTGCTAACTCTGCTCAACTTTGCTAGCTCTGCTAGCTCTGCTATGCTCTGCTGGCTCTACTCTACTATGGTCAGCTTTGTTGGCTTTGCTTTGCTCTGCTTAGCTCTGCTGGCTTTGTTCTGCTCTTCCATTCTCCACTGACCCGAAGTCAATCTCAGAGTGTGTACCACTCCTACCAGTAGTCCCAGACTAGTATCGCAGTCTCAGAGAGTGTACCACTGGTCCCAGACCAGTCTCAACCGACCCGAAGTCAACGTCATAGTATGTACCACTCTCACTGGTCCCAGACCAGTACTGCACTGACACAAAGTCAGTCTCAGAGTATGTACCACTAGTCCCAGACCAGTCTCAACCGACTTGAAGTTAGAGTCATAGTATGGTACAAATCCTACCACTGGTCCTAGACAAACATCACAGTCTTAGAGAGTGTACCATTGATCCCAGACCAGGCTCAATCGACCTGAAGTTAGCATCATAGTATGTACCACTCTCACTGGTCCCAGACTAGTACTACACTGACACGAAGTTTGTCTCAGAGTATGTATCACTGGTCCCAGACTAGTCTCAACAGACCCAAAGTCAGCGTCATAGTATGGTACAACTCCTACCACTGGTCCCAGACCAGTATCATTGGTCCCAGATCAATGGAGGTCATCCTAGCGTAGGGAGTATGATAGATACAATGTTGCATCCATCGGTACTACTATGGTCCCTAACTTCATTTCCCTTCTCATTGAACAGATGAGAGGTACTTCCAATGAGTCCCAAACTGCATGGGTAGGATGCCTCGACAGGAGTAATTAATCAATCCCGTCCTCACTGGAGAGCACATCAATCCTACTACAATCGCCATGGAGAACGCATCAATCCAGGCCTCACAGGAGAACACATCAATCCTGCTACAATCGCCATGGAGAACACATCAATCCAGGCCTCACAGGAGAACACATCAATCCTGCTACAATCACCATAGAGAACACATCAATCCAGGTCTCATAGGAGAACACATCAATCCTGCTACAATCGCCATGGAGAACACATCAATCCAGCCCTCACAGGAGAACTAATCACCTTGGTACACAGGAGAGCGAATCATTCTGTTCCACAAGAGAGTGAATCATCTTGTCTCACAAGAGAGTGAATCATCTTGTCCCAGTGTGCACCACTAGGGGAGGGTGAGTCACCTTGTGGTCATACGTTGCTCCAGTAAGAACTGCAAGCCCCCAGAGCTCCCAGAGCTCAATGTATGCAATATGCAAGACCCTTGTACAAAGGTCTCTCAACGACTCAAAGTCGTTTGGGAAAATCACAAATTTGAGCTTTCCTCGGGGCTCTGACAAAGTGTAGCAACTTGTACATCATCTTAATGTCATGGAGCCTCCTTGCTCACCAACTTACCATATCCTAGATGATGTCTATCTGCTAACGAATATGAGATTCCTCAATAATCGAATCCCACCTATGGTTGTTACAGAGAATCATAGTGGTATTCATCATGTGTACAAACAGCTCACTAGGCAGCTTCATACGAGATCATACTCGTAGATATGTATTTGGTATTAGTGGTGCTTACAACAACTAACTTTTGCTTCCTACTCATCCATGATATCGAAGTAGAATCCAAAGAGAAACAACACTAAGAAGTGCTCCAGTGATCCTCCACACTGTTTTCCCAATCAGCATTCGAATAATCATGCAGTTTCATATTTCTGGCAGTGTATCTCAATTCATGAGAGATTGTGCCATGAAGACATCTCAGAAGATTCTAGGCACCACTCTAGTGAGGCTCAACCAAATATGAGCTCCCCGTGCTAACTGCAAAACATATGTCCCGACAGAAGTTCACCAAGAACTTTCCTAGGTCTGGTCCGACATTATTATTGTATAACTTCTTCGAGGTAGTCACAGGCTTGCAGTTTATCATTTCACATCCGGAATCCAACTCCCTCTTACTTCTACAAGTGAGAGGGTCTGCACCTGTAAGACGTAGGTGCCGGTATGAGAGGTTCATCATCCACAACCTTCGGATGGTTTGGATCGATTTCACTCCTAGTGAATCTCAGCTTCATCAGACAGCTGTTGATCCTCTCATACCATACCTGGGGTGTCTTGCTTCGAGCCATAGAGGGCTTTCTATTACCTACATGCATGATATTTCCGGTCATGAATCAAAGTCCTTGGGTCGTACCAAACCTGTGAACGTGTGGCATGAGGGGAATGGTCCCCTTGTAAGATTTTCCTTCGGTACATCTCAAACATGTACTTTCATACTCTTTCGAATTTAGGCTTCCTTGGCACCATCTTTTCATTGATGAGTGCCACCTTGAAACCTTTGTCTTCCATTTCCAAAATGGACACCAGGTTCCTCTTGCGATCAAGTACATAAAAGAGATTCTGGGGTTCCTTGCTTTCTTTGAAGAGATGGTCGTGTCATTGATGATCTGCAACTCTGTCATTCAGACACTCCTTCACATAAGGGCTGTACTTATCATCAAGACATCTACCTCTCCTTCCACCCTTAGATCTGAACTTCTCAAATCTTTAGGTAGGCCATCAGAAACTTCTGTTGCCTCATTCTGATAAAATTCTCTGCTTCGACTTCACTCTAGGTGAATTGTGAGGAACCCATTAATCCTTCTGTCTTGTCCCAACTGTGTTCGGTGATTGCTCGTTCACTCCTACTTGGGCATTGTCTTCACCTCAGCTCTGATACCATGTTAATTTAAGGTATGTTCTATGCTAGAGCAATTTATTTAAATTTTCAGAGTTAGCAATCACATCAGCATTAAGATAAACTATAGATAGAACATAAATATAAATCGCAAAAGACATGACAAGACAAGAGGACACAAGATGTGGCGCTAGACAGGGACAAACTCCACAATGTGTGGGGAAACCCTTGGTCAATTCTTCTTTTATCTTTGTAGTTCAGCAGAGAAAGAGAGAGAGAGAGAGAGAGAGAGAGAGAGAGTACATTGACAACATAAGTCAACCCTTTGACTTATGATATCTACAGAGATCAGTTGAAGACATATTGCTTCAACTGATTCTCTAAGGTGACTTCTTCACCTATCATAGTGTTGCACCTTGTCCATTTGCTACACCTTACCATGTAGCACCATCATGCTGCATAATACAATGCTGCCCATACACCATGTTGTCCATGATCTCATACATTATGCTGTCCATTAGTCATGTAGCTCCTGGCTAATGTGCATCATCATCATTATGTTGCCCCTGCATGTATGAATCATTGTGTTACCCACGCACATGATCTCATAGTGTTGTCCATCTTGCCGCTAACTCTACCTTCTCGTTGCTTCATCATGCTGCAACAATTTGCTTTTGTTGATATCAGCCTTAGCTGCTTGCTATGGCTTGCAGCCTAGCAAAGCAGTTAGGCTATGTTATTTCTATATAGGGTGGGTTGTGTATTAGGGCTGCACATGTCCATCACTGTGTATGGATATGACCAGAGCTACGTTCCATACATCATCAAGCGTATATATATGATGGCGTCCCCATTCCATACACATTGTATATATATGACTGCGATGACTGTGTGGCCACTATAACTTCATTCCCATATGTGTATATGACGGCGTGGTAATGTTGTGCATGACAACGTATATACCATCCACACTATGTTACATCGTATGAGTGTTTGTGCATATATAGCTTTATGACTACGACTGCCCCAGGCATTACGTTGACCGATCTGCATGTTGACTGCGTTAACCTCTGAGAACAGTGTGTATCTTCTACGCTGCCAGATCCACATATATCATGTGCCATGAATGCATTGTATGTTGCTGCGTGTTATCTACGCAGCCAGATCAAGTGTATGCTATGTGTATACGTAATGGCCAGCGTATAGGATTTCACCATATTGATGCGGCTGTGTTCCAATATATATTGTCCTTCCATTATAGCGTATTTATGTCCAGCATATATTCTGCGTATATAAGTCTTAGAGTGTGCTGCCATGACCACGTTATCCATGATACTGCGTGGTAAGGTCCTTTATCACTGCGGCTTTACCAAATTACATGTTGTGCGTAAGAACAGTGTGTATCTTCTATGCTACTAGATCCAAGTGTATGATGTGTGTATGCATAATGACCAGCGTATAGACATCGTATGAATTACGTATTGTTCCATATGCTTTGACTGCGGTTCCCTTTTATTGACAGTGTATAACTGTATCTAGAGCATCAATTAACTATGCATATAATAGCTGGATTAGGCCATCATACTTGTAGCTAGGGCATCATTTAACTGTGTGTATAATAGCTGGATTAGGGCATCGTACTCTTTAGTATCTCTCCTTCTCCAAAAACCCAAGACGTGGAGAGGAGATCACCTAAAGAGTGTGTCCTTTAATGACTCCAAATCCTCTCTTATTTATACTAAAAATTTAGAGGTTGAATAGACACATCGGTTGGGCTTTTGAGCCTACATAAGATGTTGGTCAACTTGATAATAAATCCATAATCAAAAGAAATTCATATCTTCATAAATACTTATCAGAATCGGATGATATTTAGATCAATCCTACACCCCTTGACGAGAGGGATCCAATAAAAATATCAACTGCCATAAATAAGCTGACCCAAATGGAGTTTGGCCCTATTTGCCAATTTAACACTCCCTCTCAACTAGGGAGAACTCCATCTGCTGATCCATAAGTCCGACTGTACTATCTCTTCCATCAGTGCCCTGCATTGCTCTGCCGAGCTCTGCTGGCTGTGCTCTGCTCTGCTAGTTCTGCTGGCTCTGTTCTGCTCTGCTCAGCTCTATTGGCTCTGCTCAGCTCTGCTGGCTCTGCTCTGGTCTGCTGAGCTCTACTGGCTCTGCTCTGCTCTGCTTAGCTCTACTGGCTCTGCTGGCTCTATTATGTTTTGCTCAACTTAGCTCTGCTAAACTATGAAGAAGAAGAATTGATTGAGAATGTCTCATGCCATTCTCCACTAACCCAAAGTCAATCTCAGAGTGCGTACCACTCCTACCACTGGTCCCAAACCAGTATCGCAGTCTCAGAGAGTGTACCACTAGTCCCAACCGACCCGAAGTCAGCGTCATAGTATGTACCACTCTCACTGGTCCCAGACCAGTACTGCACTGACACGAAGTCAATCTCAGAGTATGCACCACTAGTCCCAGACCAGTCTCAATCGACCCGAAGTCAGCGTCATAGTATGGTACAACTCATACCATTGGTCCCAGTCTTAGAGAGTGTACCATTGGTCCCAGACCAGTCTCAATCGACCTAAAGTCAGCGTCATAGTATGTACGACTCTCACTAGTCCCAAACCAATACTGCACTGACACGAAGTCAGTCTCAGAGTATGTACCACTGGTCCCAGACCAGTCTCAACCGACCTGAAGTCAGCGTCATAGTATGGTACAACTCCTACCACTGGTCCCAGACTAGTATCATTGATCCCAGATCAATGGAGGTCATCCTAGCATAGGGAGTACGGTAGATACAACGATGCATCCATCGGTACTACTATGGTCCCTAACTTCATTTCCCTACTCATTGATTAGATGAGAGGTACTTCCCATGAGTCCCAGATTGCATGGGTAGGATGCCTCGACAGGAGAAATTAATCAATCCCGTCCTCACTGGAGAGCACATCAATCCTGCTACAATCACCATGGAGAACACATCAATCTAGGCCTCACAGGAGAACACATCAATCCTGCTACAATCACCATGGAGAACACATCAATCCAGGCCACACAAGAGAAAACATCAATCCCGCTACAATCGCCATGGAGAACACATCAATCCAGGCCTCACAGGAGAACTACTCATCTTGCTACATAGGAGAGCGAATCATCTTGGTCCACAAGAGAGTGAGTCATCTTGTCTCACAAGAGAGTGAATCATCTTGTCTCAGTGCGCACAACTAGGGGAGGGTGAGTCACTCTGTGGTCGTGCGTTGCTCCAGTAAGAACAACAAGCCCCTAGAGCTCCCAGAGCTCAATGTATGCAATATGCAGGACCCTTGTACAAAGGTCTCTCGACGACTCCAAGTCGTTTGGGAAAATCACAAATTTGATCTTTCCTTGGGGCTCTGACAAAGTGTAGCGACCTGTACATCATATTAATGCGATAGAGCCTCCTTGCTCATTAACTTACCATATCCCAGATGATGTCTATCTACTAACGAATACGGGATTCTTCAATAATTGAATCCCACCTCTGGTTTTTACAGAGAATCACAGTGGTATTCATCATGTGTACAAATAGCTCACTAGGCAGCTTCATACGAGATCGCACTCGTAGATATGTATCTGGTCTCAGCGGTGCTTACAACAACGACTTCTGCTTCCTACTCATCCATGATATCGAAGCAGAATCCAAAGACAAAATAGCACTAAGAAGTGCTCCAGTGATCCCCCACACTGTCTGCCCAATCAGCATTCGAATAATCATGTAGTTTCATATTTCCGACAATGTATCTCAATTCATGAGAGATTGTGCCCTGAAGACATCTCAGAAGATTCTAGGCACCACTCTAGTGAGGCTCAACCAAATATGAGCTCCCCTTGCCAACTGTTTGGTAATTTAGAGTGTCCTAAATTGCTATATTAATTGTCAATCTGGGAGTCGTAAATTGTTGAAGTGCGGCGCACTATATGTGCAAGATAACCTATTTCTTACTTTTTGTCGTTTTTAATTTTTATGTCGTTTTTGGGTTTATCTTTGTTGCTTTCCTAATGTGAGATGGAAATTCTAGAAGACAAGCATGAATATAAATGTTCAAGGCAATGATGTCCTTTAAAATGATTTCCAAAACTTCAAACTTTTCAAAAAGGTTTTAAAATATGCAATGATGAAATTAATTCTTAAATTAGAATGAAAATGTGCCACTATTCTAATTAAACCAATCAGTGAACTATTGATCATGAAACCCATTATCCTTGCTGCTGTCTAAATACAAAAGAAACTGTACTCAAAGAAATCCAAAAATTGCAAGCAAAGTAAAGCTAAAATCAAATTGCATCAGCTCATATTCTGACCCTTCAACATTAGTCTCGCTATGGCTTTTAGAGGTAATCATAAACAACTTGAGAAATCTGATATCTAATTCACAGAAAATAAAACTAATATCAAATTACACACTCATACTTCAATCCCTCACCATTAGTCTCGCTATGGCTTTCAGAGGTAATTGATAATGACATTAGCAATTCAATAACTAACTTGCAGAAAAATAAACTAATATCAAATTACACGCTCATACTTCAATCCCTCACCATTAGTGTCGCTATGGCTTTCAGAGGTAACTGAAAATGACATGAGCAATTCAATAACTAACTTGCAGAAAAATAAACTAGTGTCAAACTACACACTCATACTTCAATCCCTCACCATTAGTCTCACTATTGCCTTCAGAGGTAACTGGAAATGACATGAGTAATTTAATATCTAATCTTAACTAATAAAGAAAATGAAAAAAACTGAAATAAATAAAACAGTGCTGGAATTAAAAACTAAGAAAATAAATAAGCAGAAGGACAAGAATGATTCCATATCATTAGTCATTGTAAAACTATGTGCAAATTCCCGGGCTGCCTACTGTAATCTGGAACAAAGACACTAATCAGTTAACAACAGTATAAAAGCATGTAAAATTATGGACAGAAATAACATGTTAATACCATAATAAATGCAATATATACAAGTGAATAATTATGGCATCAGGAACGTAAGGAAATAAAGCATGAAACGATACAACAATAAACAAAACCTCGGTGTGTATAGGGGCCCTCTGTACAACCTCGGGCAATCAGCTATCAACCACGAATTATGCTTATAAACAGAGTCTTATAATGTATTCAAAATGCAGTCATAACAAAGAAATAATGTTACGGCACAGTGGGCTCGTTAACAATCAAAATTACATTACAAAGGCTAACTATTATGCATATGGGAATGCATTATTTATAACAGAAGATGACATAACTAATTTCCTAAAAACAGTGCTGATAGAGGACACGTGAACATCGACGTCCAGGGATCTAGCATTATGGTTGCTATGGTGATTAAATCTATTGAGGGTGGCTATTGGATTCGCCTTATGGAGTAGTCCATGGGTGTTGATATGTCCCCTGAGATCTAGGAACGGCTACGCAAGTCTTCACCTGGTGAAAAACGAAGTTCTGTCACTGTAGGACTCTTATGTTGACCACCACTTGACTACCTTTGACCACGCCCTTCTTTGGTGAATTCGACTGAGCCAATAGGACTCGGTCCATGTCCACGGCATTTGAAACTTGCCCATGTGGCTCGATTCGCCTGAAGACACCTGCAATATAGACTTTAACAAAAAGGATGTGGAAAGTTGAACTGGCTGCGAAAAGTGACAAGATTCCGCAGCTCAATGAGCAAAAATCTAATTCAAACAACAGACACAAAACATAGTTAGGAAACCACTTTATATGCTCTTTTAAACTAATATGCGATGATGTTGACAGCTTAGGAGGTCCAAGTAAATGGAAAAAATTCTAGAAAGGTGTATAGGAAAGATGAAAGTTTGGGCTCAACATACCCCCACTGTGAAGGTGTTGCATGTCCCCATGCAACCAAAATTTTGATCATCCTCCCTTTAGTCCATGTGCTTTGAATCTTCTGCCAGTACATCCAGTCCTCTTCTCCTCTTCCTTGGTACTACTACCATCCTGGGCTTCCTCATCAAGCATCTGAATTTGAGATTGATGAATTCCCTACTCAACTTCCTGCACTTTTTCTTTAATTTCCTGTTCTTTTTCTGCCACAGTCCCAGATGTAACATAGTGTTGTCATGAATAATCTTTTCCAATCTTCTTTGCTCCTTTAATGCTTCATTTTCATTTTTAATATGTCTATTTAAAACCTCTAATTCAAAGACTTCTTGTTTCAATGATTGTACTAGAGCTTGTTGTGCTATGTGAGGCTGAGTGGATGACGTGCTTGGACCTGCAGCTGTCTTCTCTAAGGATTCTATATAATCGTACATCTCCTGCTGATTTGGGTCTACCTCAGGTGTAGCCTTCCTTGGGCTGACCCCAAAATCCTGTTGAGAGGGACTAATTTCAAACTCTGGCTGAGAAGGACTCATGTCAACATTTGGCTGTGAAATGGAAGTATGGTGTGGGCTACGGTCAGGAGAGGTTGCTAGAGGCTTTTCTGGGGTTTCCTCCCCCAAATCAATAAAGTGGGGCCCTTTGGTTTTTACTGTCTTTAATTTTCCCTTAAGCCTAGAGCTTCTTCTCACATGCTGTGGACTAGTATCTTCCTCCTTACTCTGTTTTTCCTTTCATTTCTTCTTGGCTGCAGCCGCTTGTTCTCTAAGATAAGCTAACCTTTCGGACAATGTTTGGTGATCTTCTTTTTGAGAAGGCTCTGCAGTTTGATATACAACTTCTATGTCTCATTTCCCTTTTGATTTTCTTTGGTTTTTATCCTTTGATCTTTTCAGCCTCTCTTCTTGATCAACTTCCTTGGTTTTTCTAATAAGAGGGTCTTGAATTATTACACTTTTCTCCTTTCTCCTACTCCTTCTTGTTGTACTGCTTTCAGGTACCTCGGGTGGCTCTTGAAAATAGTTCCTCACCAAAAAACGTTCCCAAGTGTCCCTATTTTTCTTTAATTGGTCCTCAATTAGAATTCTCACAAGCCCATGATGATACAAATGGGGCTCTATGTCTTCTATATTTTTTTGGACTGTTGTGCACATCTTTTTCAAGCTTAGCAATAAAAAGTAGGGCAGATTGAGGGTTTGGTTTTCTAAAAAGTTCATCAACAACCGAGTATGATACATGTACATTGCCCCAAAACAGCCTTCACAAGTAATGAACTTTTGAATGATTAATAGTAAGTTGGCCCACTCCTCTTTTAAAGCATGGATAGGAATTCCTCATTTGAATATAGTTACGTCCATACCTGGGTTGCGTAGTATGACTCTCCATGCCTGCTCATCGAAGCTCTTGTTCTTGAACTAGCGTTCACCTTCCTAGGGAAGTTCTGTAGCAGCTGCTATGGATGAATCGGTGATTGTAAACTTAAGGTCCCCAATTTCCACCACCTGGCCGTTGAAAGACCTCGCAAAAGCTTTTGTAATCTCCTTATTGTGGCCCTTAAATTTTTGAATGAAACATAGCCATCTTGCCTTCTTCAGTAAGTCTTTCACTTGCGGATATCCTTCTAAAAACTTGGGCCCTTTCGGTTCTGCCCTCAACAACAGACCCATCCTTCCTTGTGTTCTTAAAACTCGTCTGCTTGAGGAGGGTTTAGCGGAAGTGAGACGGCTGGTTATGGGAGTGAACAGAGTCTATGGAAAAAATAGTGACTGTGAATGGAAAAACAGATGACAGGCAGCGGAGGTGAATTCGTAAAATGGGGTGAAGGCTTATGTGAGCACGGTGGAAATGTAGCCGTGATGTTAATAGAACAGTAGGGAGAGTACAGTGCATCCGGCAGAATTTTAGATTGGTTGGCTGCAGAGTAGACGCAAACACGTTCATGAAACAGTTGCGGATTTTTTGCGGCTGAGAAGAGCCATAGTCAAATCGACCACGTCCTTAGGATTATAGGTGGAGTGTTAAAATGCAGCCAACATAAATTAAATCCGAAGGCTAAAAGACCATTTGGAAAATAAATGCATGGTTCGTGGAGGAATGTCGTGGAATAGTTATGGAGCTATCACGGAAATCATTGCATATAGTGGAGCTTATGGTTTAATAACTATGCAAAATGTGCTTTGATTGCTATTTGAAAGAAATTTTTACTCATACCTTGGAATTTTTGCCATTTGTTGTCAATTAACCCTTGATCAACTGCTCCTTATTGATGCCTTTAGGTGTTCCATGTCTTCATAATATGTCCTCAGTCATACCTGCATTTGCTTTCATGATTATTGAACTAACATCTTGACTGTCAATTTGAAAAACAGAGTGGTGGCTGCGGAAACTGCTTCTGGCTGTGGAAACTGGTTCCAGCTGCAGAAACTGACACAACAACCACTTGACTGAATGGAGATGGAGAGATGATAACTGACTGAGTGAAAATGGTCATGAAAGAAAATTTTATTGATGGAATGAAATGAAATGGATGAAATGGAGTGGGATGAAATGGAGTGGAGTGAAATGAAAATGAAGTGGAGTGGAATGAAAATGAGGTGAAGTGAAATGAAAATGAGGTGAAGTGAAATGAAAATGGGAGAGAGAGATTTTTTTTTTTTGGAAAATATAGGGTGTCAGGTGTTCCTGATTTTCACTCTATATTTTCTGTATAAGACTGCCAATCAGTTATTGGTTTTCAGGCTTATACAATTTTTTTTTTTCTTTTTTTTTTAACAGAAAGGAACAAAGGTTAGGCTGGTGGAGAAGAAGGATTCTTCTTCACTAGCCTTATTGCAGAACTATCTTGAAACGTTTTGAAAAATTCCTCTTTTGAGAGTGGCTTATGATAGATCTTTAATCTGTGGCCATTCACAATAAGAGGAGTTTGAAATTCATCAATGGTATTGATTCTTACCATTCTGTTGTTAAAGACTTTGTCAATCTCATATGGCCCAAGCCAATGAGTCTGAAATTTACCTTTGAAGTCTTTAAGCTTGGAATCAAATAGTAATGCCCAATCTCCCTCTTGAAACTTTTTCTCTTTGATGTATTTGTCATGCCACTTAACTCTTTGATACTGAACTAGATCAGTTCTTAGGATTGCTTTTTGTCTGACGTCAACTAGCTCATTCAACTGCTCCATTCTGTGCTTTTGGGCTTCTGATAGATCCATCCCCAACTGAACTGCCATCTTGAAAGTTTTGACTTGAAACTCAATGGGGAGCAGGACTTCTTTCCCATAAACAAGTTCATAGGGAGAATGTCTTGTTGTATTCCTCCATGTAGTTCTGTAGGCCCATAAGGCTTCAGGAAGCCTTTCTGCCCAATCTCTTCTGTGTAGATGAACAGTTTTGGTGATGATACCTTCAACAACTTTGTTTGTCGACTCCACTTGGCCATTTGCTTGCGGATGGTAAGGAGTAGATTTTCTGTGCTTGATTTTGTATTCTTCCATCAGCTTCTCCACCATGTTGGATGTGAATTGACTTCCCTGATCTGTCACAATTTATCTTGGAACACCAAAGCGAGTAAAAATATCCTCATAAAGAAAACTAACAACTGAATTTTTAGTAGCAGAAAGTAATGCTTTGGCTTCTACCCATGTAGTGACATAATCAGTACATACCAATATATACTTCTTTTTTCTAGATGGTGGATTAATAGGCCCAATGAAATCTAAATCTCATGTTTCAAAGGGTTCGATGAGTACCTGTGGTTGCAATGGCATTTCATTTGAAAGAGTTGGTTTCCCTACACTTTTGCAGCTATCACACCTTTTGACATATTCTTTTGTATCTCTGAAGAGGGAAGGCCAATGATATCCTAAAGAAATGATTTTATAGGCTATCCTTTTGTCAGAAAAGTGTTCGCTGCATGGTTCATCATGACATGCCTTGAGGATGTCAGGCATTTCATCTTCCCTAACACATCTTCTGATCACAAGATCTGGCCCTGTTTTAAACAATTCGTTAGAAATCCATGAATATTTTGAACTCTCCTGAATAATCTTTCTTCTTTCACTAGGAAATAGATGTGGAGGTAGTTTCCCTGTAACCAAATAGTTAGCAATATCTACATACCAAGGAGTCTTAGTAGTTACTACAAATAAATATTCATCTGGAAACTTATCCTCTATAGGAGAATCTTCTTTAGTATTTTGGATCCTAGACAAGAAATGAGCTACTGTATTTTGTTTCCCTGGTCTATCCAACACAGTAATATTGATTTCCTGTAAAAGTAAGAGCCACCTTGTAACTCTGCCATTAGTAACAGGTTTATTCATTAGATATCTAATTGCAGAATGATCAGTATGGACAAAAGTTTCATAGCCTGTTATATAATGTCTAAATTTATTGATTGCATGAACAACAACTAAGAACTCTTTTTCAGTCACAGTATAGTTCAACTCAGTAGGAGTTAAGTTTTTACTGGTATAGTAAATGGCATAAGGAACTAAATCCTTTTGACTCAACACAGCTCCTAGAGCTGTATCTGAAGCATCTGTAGAAATATGGAAAGGAACTTTCCAATTTGGCCCTCTCAAGATGGCTGCTTCAGATATTCTTGTCTTCAAAGCTTCAAATGCTGATTGACAATCAAGATCCCATTTGAATTCACAATCTTTTGTAAGCAATTTGAAGAGTGGAGATGCTATTTTAGTGAAGTTCTCTATAAATCTTCTATAATACCCAGTAAATCCCAGAAGACTTCTAACATCTTTTTGACAATTTGGAATAGGCAACTTGGAAATGACTTCAACTTTTGATCTATCAACTTTAATCCCATCCCCTGAAATGTGATGTCCCAAAGCAATACCTTCAGTAAACATCATAAAGCATTTTTCATGACTTAATGAAAGGTTTGTTTCTTTAAATCTTATAAGGACTTTTTCCAAATTCTCTAATGCCTCTTCAAATGAATTACCATAGACTGTAAAATCATCCATATAAACCTCTACACAATCATGGATTAGATTAGAAAATATTCCTAGTACTACTCTTTGGAATGTTGCGGGTGCATTACATAATCCAAAAGGAAGCACTCGGTAAGCAAAATTTCCCCATGGACAGGTAAATGTGGTCTTATCTTGATCTTCAGGTGCTACCTGAATTTGATTATAGCCACTAAAACCATCCAAGAATGAAAAGTACTTTTTGCCTGCTAGTGTATCTAATACCTGATCGATAAAGGGCAAAGGAAAGTGATCCTTCAAGGTTGCTTTATTCAATTCGCTGTAATTAATGCATACTCTCCATTTACCATTCTTTTTAGGTACTATAACCAAAGGAGAAACCCATTGGCTATCTGAAATTGGATAAATGAAGTTTACATTGAGTAGTTTTTGGAGCTCTTATTTCACTATCTCCATAAGGTTTGGATTCATCCTTCTCCGAGGTTGTTTAATTGGTCTACTATTTTCTTCAATGTAGATGTGATGAATGCAAGTATTAGGGTCAATACCTTTCATATCAGTATACTCCCATGCAAATGCAGTAGAATGTTTTTGCAAGATTTTGGTTAGCTCTTCTTGTTGTGACTTTTCCAAATTTTTATTGATATTCAATGTTTTACCTGGAAAAATCTCAATGGTGGAACTACCAAACTCTTCCATAGAGTAAAGAGACATTTGTCTAGATGATAGATACTCAATGTCAGAATCTAACTAAAATTGTGAGTGGTCATATTCTGAAGATGTTTCAAAATTTTCTAATGTGTTCAGAATTTGACTATCTTCATTGATTTCAGAAATGGTAAAGACAGGTTGTATAGTGTCTTCATCATCGACCCATTCATTATCTCCTACTTCTGTAATTGCTTTTTCTGTAGGATACAAATTGAATTTCTTTGTCGAACTACCATCAGAAATGTACATATCTCCAGATCTACAACTAATGAAAGCATCAGCTTTGGCTAGCCAAGGTTTTCCTAAGATGAGTGGGTGTCCTCCTAAATTACTCTTGGGAGTCAAAATCATGAAATCTACTATATATTCCCAAGAATCTAAGGAGACTGAAACATCTTCTAATACACCATCTGGTTTGATAATTGATCGATCTGCAAGTTGCAGTAAAGTAGGTGTAAAAAGAAGATTAGGAAGTTTTAGCTGTTCCATAGTCTATCTACTCATAATGTTGATAGTAGCCCCTAAGTCAATCAAAGTATTTGGAATTTCTACCCCATTTATATGTGTCTTGACAATTGGACTACCGAGATCTACAAACTTCTGCATGGTAATTTTTCCCGTCATGATATCTGCAATTTTTCCTACCAGGTGAATTCTTCTTGTATCTCTTGGTTTCCTTCCTGGTCTTTTGAGAGCCAACTCCTTTATTTTTTTTGCTAGAATAGGAATCTCTCTAATGGCTTGTAACAAGGGAATCTTAATACAGACATTCTTTAATTCATCTAGGAAATCATAGTCAGGCAACAAGATTTGTTTTTCCACCCCTTTGTCAATTTGTAATCTTTCAGGGAAAGGAGGTGTGGATGAAGATGCAGGTTGCTCAACTATAGGAGTTGTGGGGGTTCACTCTTTTCCTTTTTCTTTTTGAGTGTTTAGGTTTTGAAGAGATGCTTCAGAACCTTTATTGGCTTCAAGAGAATCTTCCTCAGAAATACTTTGCTTTTGAGCATCTATAGAAGGCTTTTCTAAAACTCTACCAGATCTGAGCTGTACATCATTGAGAGGAACAATCATATAGGTAGGAAATTTTTGTCCTTCTACCATGAAAGCATTCTGAGGATTTTTATTATTGGGATTTGGCAATGGATGGGATGGTAGTTGATTTGTCTTTTGTTGGAATGGAAGTAAGAGTTGAGAATTTGGATTTTGTTGAGAAGGTTGCTATTGTGGAAATGGCAATGAAAGTTGTGGATTTTGATTTGGAAGTTGTGGAGCTTGTTGATTTTGAAAAGATGGAGGATATTGATAAAATTGAGAAAATCTCCCATAAGGATTTTGCATACCTTGTACCCATGATTGATATGGATTTTGTGGTTGGGACCAAGGTTGTTGCCAAGGATTCCAATTTGGTGGGGGTTGAAAGTTCATGGGGTTGTTAAACCTTCGATTTTGTTGCCCCTACCAAGGTCTCCTTGAAACAAAGCAGAGAGACTCAATTGAATTTGGATCTTCTTGAAAGACAGCTTTGAGCCCAGGAATTGAAGGACAATCCTTGGTCTCATGGCTTTTTGAGCAAATCATACATGTTTCTACCACTTTTTCATCTAAGGGGCATTCCCTTAGAGCATGTTTCTTCCTACATTTTGGACAAAAGATGGCCAAAGCTTCAGCTTCTGCTTTCTGATTGTTTTGTATTTTAAGGGTGTCTAGTTGTTCACTAAGGCTCCCTAAAATATTAGTTTTAAACTCATCAAGCATATTTCCAATCTCTGCCCTACTTACTGATCTAGTTGCAAATTTGTTTGCTCTAATGAGAGAAGGATCTCTAGGCCCTTTTCTGGTTTTAGATTTTCCCCTTGAGAGATGGACAAATAGTTCTGCTATGTCATGAAGTGGAAGTTGAGAAATATCTCCCTTTCCCATCATGTTTAAAATATCTATCCATTCATCTCTAACGGCTTTTAATAGAAGGGCTTTTAAGGTTTCCTCATCTAAGTTACTCATTTTTTCTCTTTTTAGGTTGTATTGAAATCTTTCAAGTAAATCCTCCAAGTTTTCATCTTCTTTTTGCACCATTTTGAATACCTCATCCTTATGGTTGGTGGGCATGAAATAGTCCAAGTATCTATCCAAAAATGTTTGTTTCATATCATTCCAAGTCTTAATAGATTGAGTGACTAATCCCATGAACCATTTCAAAGCAGCTCCCTTCAATGTTGAAGGAAACAATTTGAGTTTTTGAGAGTCTTCCATATAATCATAAGTTTGGCACATGACTTTAAACTCAAATAGAAATGTTTCAGGATCCTCACTTCGCAACCCATAAAATTTTGGGAGGACAGATGGTGAGATGTTTCTAATTGTTGTACGAGATTCCTCATCAACTATAGGAAATCCAAATGAGTTATCTCCATCCCTATTTCCCCCATTGTTACCTCTACCTCCTCCATTGTTTCCTCCTCCTCTACCTCTACCTCTACCTCCACCTCCTAATCCGTTTATTACTTCCTCTGTCATGATAGTTTCCTCAGATATTTCAGAATCCTCTGGTTCTTCTATTAATGGCAAACGAGGAGGAATTTCTCCCTCCTCTTCTCCAGGCGATTCTACTTCTTTTATTACAATATGTTTCCCTATAAAAGTGAAGAAAGGTTCTTTTCCTAAGTCAGATTTGGTGGATAGTGTGGGAGAGTCTCCTAATTCAGCTGTTGCCCCTTGAATCCCAGGAATCCTAAGGCTAGGAGTGTGAGTTGGAGATGATGGAGGTGTATCTTGTCTATGCCTTGAAGTAGATGGAGTTGTAAAAATCGAACTCTTGGCCCTAGCTATAAACCTTCCCCTAGAATCTCTTGCTCTATGCATGTCATTTTTATTTTTTATCTTCAAGTCGGGCTAATAATTCTCTTTATGATCTTCCAGATCACTCTAGGTGAAAGAAGAGAGAATACTCAAGAAATTATTGAACCAATAACTCTCTTTTATGATCCTCCAGATCACACTAGGTGCGAGAGGAGAGCATACTTTGAGAAGTTATCAATTTTTCCCTTCTTAAAATTTTTTCTCCTTTTTTTTAAGAAATTGGCTACCTAGTTTCACTTCCTCGGCAACGGTGCCAAAATGTTTGGTCAATTTAGAGTGTCCTAAATTGTTATATTAATTGTCAATCCGGGAGTCGTAAATTGTTGAAGTGTGGCGCACTATATGTGCAAGATAACCTATTTCTTACTTTTTGTCATTTTTAATTTTTATGTCGTTTTCGGGTTTATCTTTGTTGATTTCCTAATGTGAGATGGAAATTCTAAAAGACAAGCATGAATATAAATGTTCAAGGCAACGATGTCCTTTAAAATGATTTCCAAAACTTCAAACTTTTCAAAAAGGTTTTAAAACATGCAATGATGAAATTAATTCCTAAAAGAGAATGAAAATGTGCCACTATTCTAATTAAACAATCAGTGAACTATTGATCATGAAACCCATTATCCTTGCTGCTGTCTAAATACAAAAGAAACTGTACTCAAAGAAATCCAAAAATTGCAAGCAAAGTAAAGCTAAAATCAAATTGCATCAACTCATATTCTGACCCCTCACCATTAGTCTCGCTATGGCTTTCGGAGGTAACTAAAAATGACATGAGTAATTTAATATCTAATCTTAACTAATAAAGCAAATGAACAAAACTGAAATAAATAAAACAGTGCTGGAATTAAAAACTAAGAAAATAAATCAGCAGAAGGACAAGAATGATTCCATGCCATTAGTCATTGTAAAACTGTGTGCAAATGCTTGGGCTGCCTACTGTAATCTGGAACAAAGACACTGATCAGTTAACAACAGTATAAAAGCATGTAAAATTATGGACAAAAATAACACATTAATACCATAAGAAATGCAATATATACAAGTGAATAATTATGGCATCAGGAACGTAAGGAAATAAAGCATGAAACTTTACAGCAATAAACAAAAACTCGGTGCGTACAGGGGCCCTCTGCACAACCTCGGGCAATCAGCTATCAACCACAAATTATGCTTATAAACAGAGTCTTCTCATGTATTCAAAATGTAGTTATAAAAAAGAAATAATGTTACGGAAAAGTGGGCTCGTTAACAGTCAAAATTACATTACAAAGGATAAATATTATGCGTATGGGAATGCATGATTTATAACAAAAGATGACATAACTAATTTCCTAAAAACAACGCTGATAGAGGACACGTGAACATCGACGTCCAGGGATCTAACATTATGGCTGCCGTGGTGATTAAATCTATTGAGGGTGGCTATTGGATTCGCCTTATGGAGTAGTCCATAGGTGTTGATATGTCCCCTGAGATTTAGGAACGGCTACGCAAGTCTTCACATGGTGGAAAACGAATTTCTGTCACCGTAGGACTCTTATGTTGACCACCGCTTGACTACCTTTGACCACGGACTTCTTTGGTGAATTCAACTAAGCCAATAGGACTCGGTCCATGTCCACGTCATTTCCAACTTGTCCATGTGGCTCGATTTGCCTGAAGACACCTGCAATATAGGCTTTAACAAAAAGGCTGCGAAAAGTTGAACTGGCTGTGGAAAGTGACAAGATTCCGCAGCTCAATGAGCAAAAATCTAATTCAAACAACAAGCACAAAACATAGTTAGGAAACCACTTTATATGCTCTTTTAAACTAATATGCAATGATGTTGACAGCTTAGGAGGTCCAGGTAAATGGAAAAATGTCTAGAAAGGTGTATAGGAAAGATGCAAGTTTGGGGCTCAACACTAACTGCAAAACATATGTCTGGACAGAAGTTCACCAAGAACTTTCCTAAGTCTGGTCTGACATTATTATTGTATAACTTCTTCGAGGTAGTCATAGGCTTGCAGTTTATCATTTCGCATCTGGAATCCAACTCCCTCTTACTTCTGCAAGTGAGAGGGTCTGCACCTATTAAACATAGGTGCCGATATGAGAAGTCTGTCATCCACAACCTTCGGATGGTTTGGATCAATTTCACTCCTAGTAAATCTCAGCTTCATCAGAAAACTGTTGATCCACTCATACCATACCCGAGGTGTCTTGCTTCAAGCCATAGAGGGCTTTCTATTACCTGCATGCATGATATTTCTGATCATGAATCAAAGTCCTCGGGTTGTACCAAACCTATGAACCTGTGGCATGAGGGGAATGGTCCCTTTGTAAGATTTTCCTTCGGTACACCTCAGACATGTACTTTCATACTCTTGCGAATTCAGGCTTCCTTGTCACCATCTTTTCATCGATGAGTGCCACCTTGAAACCATTGTCTTCCATTTCTGAAATGGACACCAGGTTCCTCTTGCGATCAGGTACATAAATGTGATTTTGGGGTTCCTTGCTTTCTTTGAACAGATGGTCGTGTCCTTGATGACTTGCAACTCTATCATTTGAAAACTCCTTTGCATAAGGGTCATACTTATCATCATGACATCTGCCTTTCCTTCCACCCTTAGATCTGAACTTCCCAGATCTTTAGGTAGGCGATCAAAAACTTCTGTTGCATCATTCTAATAACATTCTCTGCTTCGACTTCACTCTAGGTGAATTATGAGGAACCAATTGATCCTTTTGTCTTGTCCCAACTGTCTTCGATGATTGCTCTTTCACTCTTGCTTGGGCATTGTCTTCACCTCGGCTCTGATACCATGTTAATTTAAGTTATGTTCTATGCTAGAGCAATTTATTTAAATTTTCACAGTGAGCAATCACATCAACATTAAGATAAACTACAGATAGAACATAAATATACATCGTAGAAGACATGCCAAGACAAGAGGACATAAGATGTGGCGCTAGCCAGGGACAAACCCCACAATGTGTGGGGAAACCCTTGATCAATTCTTCTTTTATCTTCAAAGTTCAGCAGAGAAAGAGAGAGAGAGAGAGTACATTTACAACATAAGTCAACCCTTTGACATATGATATTTACAGAGATCAGTTGAAGACATATTGCTTCAACTACTTCTCTAAGGTGACTTCTTCACCTATCATAGTGCTGCACCTTACTGTGTAGCACCATCATGCTGCATCATATAATGCTGCCCATACACCATACTGTCCATGCATCATGTTGTCCATGATCTCATACATCATGTTGTCAATTCATCATGTAGCTCCTGCCTAATGTGCATCATCATCATTATGCTACACCTACTTGTATGAATCATTGTTCTGCCCATGCACATGATCTCATAGTGCTACCCATCATGCTGCTGCCTCTGCCTTCTCGTTGCTTCATCATGCTGCAACAATTTTCTTATGTTGATATCAGCGTTAGCTGCTTGCTATGACTTGCAGCCTAGCAAAGCAGCTAGGCTATATTATTTCTGTATAGGGTTGGCTGTGTATTAGGGCTACATATGTCCATCACTGTGTATGGATATGACCAGAGCTGCATTCCATACATCATCAAGCGTATATATATGATGGCGTCCCCATTCCATACACAATGTATATATATGACTGCGATGACTGTGTGGTCACTATAACTTTATTCCCATATCTGTATAAGACGGCATGGTAATGTTGTGCATGACAGCGTATATACCATCCACGCTGTGTTACATCGTATGAGTGTTTGTGCATATATAGCTTTATGACTGCGGCTGCTCCAGGCATTACGTTGACTGATTTCCGTGTTGACTGCGTTAACCTATGAGAACAGCGTGTATCTTCTACGCTGCCAGATCCACATATATCACATGCCATGAATGTGTTGTATGTTGCTGCGTGTTATCTACGCTTCCAGATCAAGTGTATGCTATGTGTATACGTAATGACCAGCGTATAGGATTTCATCATATTGATGTGACTGTGTTCCAATATATATTTTCCTTCCATTATAACATATTTATTCCCAGCGTATATTCTGCGTATATAAGTCTTAGAGTGTGCTTCCATGACTACGTTATCCATGATACTGCATGGTAAGGTCCTTTATCACTGCGGCTTCACCAGATTACATGTTGTGCGTAAGAATAGCGTGTATCTTCTACACTGCCAAGATCCAAGTGCATGTTGTGTGTATACGTAATGACTAGTGTATAGACACCGTATGAACTGTGTATTGTTCCATATGCTTTGACTGTAGTTCCCTTTCATTGATAGTGTATAACTGTATCTAGAGCATCACTTAACTATGCATATAATAGCTGGATTAGGGCATCATACTTGTAGCTAGGGCATCATTTAACTGTGTGTATAATAGCTGGATTAGGGCATCGTACTCTTTAGTATCTCTCCTTCTCCAAAAACCCAAGATGTGGAGAGGAGATCACCCAAAGATTGTGTCCTTTAATGAATCCAAATCCTCTCTTATTTATACTAAAAACGTGGAGGTTGAATAGACAAGTTCGTTGGGCTTCTGAGCTTACATAAGATGTTGGTTCGCTTGATAATAAATCCATAATCAAAATAAATTCATATCTTCATAAATACTTATTGGAATCGGATGATCTTTAGATCAATCCTACACCTCTCGACGAGAGGGATCCAATAAAAATATCAGCTTCCATAAATAAGTTGACCCACATGGAGTTTGGCCCTAGTTTCCAATTTAACAATTATTGATGAACAGGGGGTGCATGTGGATCAAACCAAGATCCAAGTCATTCGGGATTGGCCATCTCCAACCACTCTGACAGAGCTCCACAACTTTCTAGGTCTTTCCAACTTCTACCATAGGTTCATGTTGGGATTTTCTCATATCACTTTGCCCTTGATTCAAGTCACCAAGGGAGGAGCAAAAGAAAAATTCTTTTGGTTTGAATCTCAACAGAAGGTATTCACAGAGTTGAAAGATCAGCTCTGCTCAGCACCAGTGCTCGCATTCTAGACTTGCAACAACCATTTAAGGCCGAGACAGATGCCTCTGACTATGCTATTGGGGCAGTCCTTACTCAACACGGGAATCCAGTGGCATATCACAGTGAGACACTTTCAGACACAGTCCGGAAGTATCCCACTTATGACAAAGAGATTTATTCCATTGTGTATGCCTGCCGACAATGGAAGCATTACATTTTTGGGAAGGAAATGGTCATCCACACAGACCACTGATCCCTGCAGTTCATACAGACCCAAGGGAAATTGTAGAATGATCGCCATCAGAACTAGTGCACATACCTACAATAGTTCCATCTGAATATCAAGTATGAGAAGGGCAATACCAATAATGTTGCAGATTTCCTCAGTCGACCACCGATCATGGCGTTAACCACTGTGCTCAACTCTTGTGGGCATGAGACTTCTGATTGGCCACTTCTCTACAAAAGCGATCCAGAATTCAGCCACACATACCAGACACTCTTGGAGGGTTAGCATGTTCCATATTTTCACCTCTAGGATGCCCTGTTATGCCACCTGGGTCACCTTTGTGTTCCTTCAAGCGAGCATGCCAATATGATTTGGGAAGCACACTATAGTCAGGCTGATGTGCATTTCGAGGTCAAGAAAACGATGGAAGTACTGCAGAAGTATTTCTATTGGCTGAATCTTCGACAGGATGTCAGGAAGTACATCAGATCATGCACTGCCTATGCCATTGCCAAACCGACCATCAAGAAGTAAGGCCTCTATACCTCGTTGCCTACCCCTAGTCAACCTTGGGAATCCATCTACATGGATTACATGTCAGGCCTTCCTCCCACTAATCATGGAAATGACTGTGTTTTTGTGGTCGTCGACAGGTTCTCGAAGATGGCCATTATGGCGGCCTGCAAGAAGAATATCACAACCGAAGCCACTGCTAAACTCTTCTTTGAATGAGTGTGGGTACACTTTGGGATCCCACAGTCTATCATCTCAGATTGGGATAGCAGGTTCCTTAGTACATTTTGGTCCAGTCTCTGGCCAATGCTTGACACCAAACTCACTAATTCCACTGCCTTTCCATCCTCAAATTGATGGCGAGACAGAGATTGTCAACAGGATGATCATACACATTCACCGCATGTACAACTCAAAGCATCCACGCACATCGGACTAGATCCTCCTCTATGTTTAGCATAGCTACAACTGGGCTGTCCACAGCTCAACTAGCCATAACCATTTTCAGGTGGGCTCGGGATTCTAGCCACTATGTCTCATTGATGTGGCCATGCCATTTGTAGCTACTCATGCAGATTCAGCTCATGTCCAGTCCGAAACAGATAAGGTAAACAACTTCATTGAGCACATCCAACATATTCACCAACAGGTCAATGACATTCTGGAGAAATAAAATGCCAAGTACAAGCAACGACATGATCAACATTGGGTGCCACACAAGTTTCAGGTGGGCGACAAAGTCTGGTTGCATTTGCAAAAGGAATGCCTTACCAGAGCCTATCGAAAATTCAGACCACTCCTATATGGTTCTTACACCATTACCAAGGTTGTGCGAGACAATGCATTTGAGCTTAGCATTCCCCCATTCCTTGGCCTGCACCCAATGTTCAATGTGGACCACTTTCCGCAATACTTTCCACCATTACTAAACACATCCGACATTGCAGAATAGCTCACACCCATAGAGTTAAATCTAGATTGCATGGAACAAGCTGCAACTGATCGGATCATGGAAACATAGATCAAGCACACTCGCCAATAGAATATCCAACTGTATCGAGTTGTCAAAGTAGACTAACTCCTTCACCAGGGCAAGTGGCTCACCAGGGACCAAGTTCAGCAGAAGTTTCCTCATCTCATGGAGGAACTCAACGCAATGGGGACCATTGCTTCCTAAGGGGGCAGGAATGATCCAGGTGGATATTGGTGGCTACCCACCAATTCCACTTGAACCCCCACCATTGCTTCTTTTAGTTTTTCAGTTTCCTTAATTGTAGCATAGATTACTATTTTTAGCAGTTTTTCGGGTCCTAAACTTTCGGAGCCATTTTGAGGCCCTAAACAACATTTTTTTGGAAATCTACCGCCAACGATTTTTTATCTAAAATCACCTTTTCCATCGTAATCCTTGGAGAGAACTTTCCAACGGGTTATCATTCGTGTCAAATGGAGATGATATGACCAAGTCACGACCCTAGGAAGTTGGTTGTCCAACTCACCTCAACGGGGCCCATAAACTCTTGGTGTTACATCTCCTCAGGTTAGGGTTTTGGTTGTTTAGGGTTTGCTCTTATTGTTCAATAATAAAAAGGCCCTTTAGCCTCATTGTAAGGCAATTCAGAGGCACGTAGCTGCCACATCTCTTCTCAGAGATAAGCTACCATCGCCCTAGCTGGTTTATTTCCATTTATGTTTGTAAGCATATTTCTATATTTTACATCAATGAAATGAAGCATTATTTCTGCTACATCTTCGTGTTTATGGTTATCTCTGTAATTTGTTGCATTCCTGTTTAAATCCGGATCACATACCCTCTAGTTTCAAACTTTGTGCCAAGGTCCATGTGACTATTTCACATGACTGAGTTGTTTGGTGTCCTTGGTCATTTGCATGATGATGTTAGCATGATGTCATCATGAAACATGGCATACCATTAGGTGTCCCATGCATCACCTACATTTAGACTTTTCACTGATGAAAACTTGCCAAAACTACTTGCCACATGGCAGCGTCTAGTGTCACCATGTCACTTGTGATGATGTCATCAAGTGACCTTTTATGTTGACTATACTGACAACATCATTTTCTTCTATAATGATGTGACACATGTCAATACATGATTGGTCCACAATGGCAAGGCTAATTGCACATGTGTTCAAGTGTCATCATTATGTTAGGTGAGGGTGACATGTTAAATGTCATGCAACTCATAACATCTTCCATCATCCAACTTTTCATTCAATTCCTAGAGTCATCAAAGTAAAGATGCACACTCTTTAATCAGTTAAATTCCATGCAAGTTTTATTGAGATCTGTTGTTTAGCTAATTAGTGAACTGTGGATGCGCCCAGAAGGGGCACACTCTTTAATGCATTAAAAATGTGGGTTTTTTTCCCTATAATATTGAACCGATAATTAATACTAACTTTTCAAACATCCATAACATCTCATTATGGAGAATGTTTTTTGAGTAGGATATAGCATTAGAAAGGTATCAATGAGATCTATGCAACCATTTATTTATAGGATATTAGGACAACATAACTATATCAAAACATCAAATAACTTCAAGCTCCTTTAACTTCACTTCATGAGATCATCTAAGAGACCCAATTGTCATACTAATTCATAGAGGGTATTGTTTCTTCCTTAGGCATAATAAATAGTACTACTATTGTCTTGGATAACCATTTGGCATCAATTACATCTTGTAGTCATCAATGGCAATGTTATGTGCAATAGAATTTAGACGTGAGCTATACCAATCATTCATATTTTTATGATCTTCATGGTGATGATGGCTTCAACCAAATAAAAGACCAAGGAAAGGTATGATCATGCCATGGAAATAGAAAAAAAATTGAAATTATACTTAACAAAAGAGAATTTAGGGAAACTTACATCAATATCACAAAATCACTCAAAGATATGGTCAATTAGTGATGACATGCATGACAATGGGAACCCCTTTGTTAAGTTAAATCACGGAAATAATTCTACTTCTACACCTAGGAGATAAACCTTATGAAAAGTGGATTGAGGTCAATAAATTTAGTCAATCAAGTCAATAATTCCCAATAATTGTCAAGTAAGGCATGAAATGAAAATTGAAACATAGTTGAGAAACAAGCCAAGCTCATAGTGTAAGCTAATGTAAATACAACTACATTCAAGTGGTAAAAAGGGTTAAGCATATCCAACACTAAACATTCAACCAAGGAAATCATAACTATTAATAAATCATTAAACAATAAACTATATAAAAAGAAAAATTCAT
The DNA here is from genome assembly GCA_031772625.1 of Pinus tabuliformis. NCBI lineage: Eukaryota > Viridiplantae > Streptophyta > Pinopsida > Pinales > Pinaceae > Pinus > Pinus tabuliformis. Next base: position 394,690,211 of record CM062810.1, read on the forward strand.
TGATGAGGCTTTATTTAAAAAGTTTGATGTTCTCCAAGTCTAAATATTAGGGGTTAGTTGAGGCCTCATCCAAACTATGGTCAAAGAGCACACCTATAAAATCATTATTGAAAAAGGATGTATTTTATTAAACTTAAGAAGCAACCTAATATTTTCATAAACCTAATAGGACATGTGAACAACTCCAAGCTTATCCATACTTGAATTCACAAAATCACCTTTAGAATGGAATGTGGTTCTTTACTGTGGGTCATTGATGTAGTTTTTTGCAAGATGAAAGTCCCCTTACCTTTAAAAATTACAAACTTCGAGGAAAATATTTAGTTAAACCTATCCATGGGAAGTAAATGATTGCCATATTACATGTAGTTACGAAATGGTGGTGTTACATAATAGTAATTCACTTCAAGGTTAAATTAAAATGATGATTGTCTAAAGTACTTCCTAAATAACAACTAACTTTGAAACAGATTCAAAAATGGGTCATAGAGATGTTAGGTTATTACTTTGAAATTACTTTTTAAAATGAAAATAAAATGATGTGCTAAACTCACTTTGAAGAAAAGACGAATAAATTGATTCCTTATTTCATGCTATGTCCACTCTACAAGTTAGGTGGGTGCAAGAATCAAGGATAAAACAAAAGTAGGAATGCATGAAAACTTCTTTGACAACTAAAACAAAACATTATTACACCAGATAATTTTATATGGAACAATGATTATCTTTCGTAATACATATCACTAGTATATTTATCTAATAATTCCCAAACAAAACAAATGAACATGTTATGCCATGTGGAATTTTGACGAAATTTGGATTGGCTGATAAGAACAATATCAAAAAACACTTTCTTTTCTTACAAGCACAAACTTTCTATACTCAATTTGTAGTGGAATAATGAACAAAACCAAAAAACAGTCACACAATTCAAGACACTATTTTTTTTTATAGGGAAGCCAACTAGGAAATCCTCTGCTTGATGAGAATTTTATTGATATCAAAAACTGAGCAATTGATCTCTTAAAAAAATACAATTGTTTCAATATGAAAGACACACTTATTTTTCATGGTCAATCTAAGATTAAAACCCTTACAAGACTGTTGATCTCTGTTTCCCTCTCCCAACTTGTGAACAATATTTTCTTGGCACACCTTTTTCTCACAAGCTCCATGCACAAACATGTGCTTCCTATTTCTTGGTCTCACCAACATGTGCTCACCAAAACAATAATTAAACTTGTGCCTTCATTGCTCCTTTTAAAGGTAATTCAAATGGTTAAAATTAGTGAGCTTTCTAATTAAGGGATTGTGTAGATTTTCCTATAGATTCACAAGCTCATGCAATTTACTAAAGCATAGGACAATGATCTACTTCTACTTTCCAACAATGGAAGCCAATAGATTGATGAAAAAAATATGAACAAGAAGAAGATAAATCAATGGCACATAACACAATAAGTTTCTTTGGGGAAAGCTACTACTCAAAACCCCACCTATCTATCTTGCATTAATCAGAAATATGAGTGAAGATACAAAGCTTGTTCTGATATGAACAATTCCATGCACAAGTATGCTCAGCTCTCTGCCTCACAAGCCCACTCGTAGCCAACACTTAAACAATTTCCACTGCATGCCAAGCCCCTATTTCCTTGCACAATTCCTAGGATGAATAGCCCATATTTAAAGGGAATTCATTCTTCCAAAACTACACAATCCTAATTAAGTCCTCTTCCTAATTGCATGCATGATATTTACAACTCAATAAATCATACAACTGATAGTACACTATCCCTGTAGTGTAGTCTCAACTTGGTCTTTCTCAGAACTGACATGCATGAGTTTCTGATGAGTGAATCTTTAGTTATCTGGAGTAGCGCTTGTGGATGCACCAGTCCACTAACTGACTATTAATCCTCTACTAGTTCAACAAACGATTAGAACTAGTTTAATTGACTATAACTCAGTAAATTGATTTATCTAATTACAACTCAATCTAAACTCATACCTGACCCCTAAAATTTATGGATAACATATACATGGTCTCGAAAAGACTTCCAACTCAAAATTCCTAAGCTAATTAAGTTAATTAAAATTAATTAACTATTTACAAGCTTCTATGAGAATACAATTCAATTTTAATTCTCAGTTTAAATTTAAGGAAAAATTTAAACTAGAATTTCTTGTTTCCATTTCTCAACAAATTGAACTGGATCTTTTCTAATTAACAAAGGTCAATAGAACTAGTTAACTGGATCCTCCTTTAATTTAGGAGGCTAACTCCATTTAAGCTTCCAGTTCCCAATTTAACTCACACTAGAAGATCAATACTTAACATTCAACTTCAAAAAATAGGTTAACTACCTCACACACTCCTAATTTTTAAGGAAACTCTTAAATTTTAGGAACTCGACCATGCAAAAAAAGGAACTTGACTTTGACTCCTTCAATTAAGGCACAAATCAAGGAATCACTTTTCTCGCTAATTTCAAGACTCCCTCTTAGCAAGGTGTTCCTAGAAGAACCTCGTCCACCAAGATCTGTCTTGAACTACACCAGTTTCACTTCCACTCCAGCTACTCCCTATGAACTAGAATACTTCCCTACTTTCTTCTGCGGAACTTGCTTTGAAGACCTGTTCTTTCCCACCATGCTCTATGAGTCCACAACTTTATTCATAAGTTCCATGTACCCTAGGTACCTTTTTGGCTTCTTCTTGATGTTGGGAGACTCAAATCTCTTCTGATCTCCCTTAACCAAGTCCTCTGCCCACTTCGATCGAACTATCCATATACTGGAAGTCTCTGACTAAGTGGCTGCCTCCACTTTCACTGGGCTATGGTCCTCATCATCATCATCCTCTTGGTCAACCTAACTTCCAACTAGCTTAGACTAAAACTAAAATACTGGTTGAGGCTCCATCTTGAGAGCTCTATCCTACTCTCGCTTAACCATCACTTCTCTACTTTGTGCACTACCTGCCTTGCTACTCAAGGTTACACCTCTCTCTACCTATAACTTTTAGATATTCTTCACACTCACACCTATCTGCTTCTTACATCAATAAGCTAAGTGTTGGAGGTATGCCTTATCTCTGCTAAAGATGAGATCATATCCCTTGTCCCCAAGGCTAGCTACCAAAAAACAATTTTGCCTCAATCCTGGAACATAAAGAACATCTCCGAGATGAAGGGAATTACCTTACTCCATCTTAAAGATGACAGTACAAACTCCTCTAGTTGCATACTAATCATCATCTCCTAGCTCAATCCTAACCTACATATCTTTCTCTTTCATGTGGTTGAAACTATTCCTTTTCCTGGTCATGTGGAAGGAAGCTCATGGGTCAGTATACCACATATTTCTATCTATTGAGCTTGCCATGCAAGATATCACTGAGAAATCCTTCTCGACTTAGGTAGAAAAGATATCTACCTCTGCTGATGCAGTTGCATGATCCTCTCCGACCCCTTCTTCTTACCAAGACACTTAAAAGCATAATGTCCAAACTCGTGGCAATGAAAGCACTTGATCTTGCTTAGATCTTTCTTCTTTCCCTTGTGACTAGAATTGGCCTCTCCTTCACTCTTCTTTTTCATGGCCTTGCTACCCTTGCCTTCCAGAGCATAGTTCTCCTCGTCCTCTATCATAATCGATCTCCCTTCTATGGTTCCTCTTCAGATCTCTTCCTATATGTAGTTCGTCCAAAACCTTTCCCAATTTGGAAAGTTCTCTCTCCCACTAACAACATCCTGGAACCCTTGCCATGTGAATTCCAAGTAAGGTAAAACTCATAAGATCATGATCAAATACAACTTCACCCACCCCACCTAGTTCACCTCGTACCTATATGAAACTTGAAAAATATGGGATGATAGGCTCATCATTGATCATACATACTCGTCAACTTCTTCTTACGAGCAAATAGTACTCTGATACAACTTCAGGATTGTATCGTACATCTCATATGTTTTCTTCTTCTCATGGATATGAGGTACTATATGATTTTTGACCCCTTCTAGAATGATCCTCTTTTCCTTGAGATCATTCTTATTATGCTGGGAAAATTTTTGGGGGTATTCAGGTGGTGCTATCACCTTCTTGATGTACTCTCCCAACCCATTATCTTCCAGCACTATCATGATCCTCCCTTTCCAAGCTATGAATTTTGATTCTCCCTCTAGATAGTGATCTTCTCTCAACCCTTGGTAAGCCATCTTGCTTCCCCTGAGAGATTTCTAAAAAAATTCCTGCTAACAATCATGTATTCCTTCACAATAACTATACTTAGAGCCTCCAAAATTGACTCTCTTAATAGACCTAATAGTCCTTCACATGTTTTCACTTAGGTCTCCTTCTGAAAGCTGCTAGCAGCCCTCCTCACTTCTCTTAAGATGTCAAACATTGTCCAACTTGGACTATCACCTTGCAAAATAAATCAATTTAGAATGGCATATATACCTCTTAAGGACTCCTTCTTCCATTTTTATAAAGCCCTTGGCCTGTGCACTATTCTTTTAGGATCTTGGCCCTGGTTATGATTCCCTGTAGAAGCTACTACAACCCTTCAACTTGGCCTCAGATTCATTGTAGAGTTGTGTTATCCTCTCTTATAATCAAGCCATATCTTGCACTTCCTTCTATGGTAATTCGACCATCGTTCCAACTTTTTTAAGGCCTAATTTCCCACCAAAAACTTAGCCTCAAGATCTTGGCCTCCTTCCAATCCTTGCACATAACTGTTGCATATTTCTTAAGATATTTAGCACTTCAAAACCTACATAGAACAACCCTTAAGCTTTTGTCAGCTTTTCCCTAGACTTGGTCTACCTCAAGTCACAAAAAAGACCTAGATTTTTTAACCTTCTTGTCTTGAATAAACTCCTATAATGGTTGTAGCTATCTCAGAAAATATGCCCCTTCTCTATGAAGACTTTTCTGTTTTGATGTTCTATCTATATTATGATCCAAGCTTTGATACCATGTAAATTTTCCACGAAATTATGATCTGCTGTTAAGAACAATTTGAAAAACACTTTATTTTCTTACAAACACATAATTTCTCGACTCAATTTGTAGCGAAATTAGGAATAGAAATAAAACACAGTCACACAATTCAAGACACATTTTTTTTATAGGGAACCCAACTAGGAAAACCCTTTGCTTGATGAGAATTTTATCGATAGAAAAAACTGAGCAATTGATCTCTTTCAAAAATACAATTGCTTCAATTTGAAAGACACACTTGCTTTTCTTGCTTGATCTCATCTTGAAACCCTTGAAAGACTATTGATATCTACTTCCCTCTACCAACATGGTCACAAGATTCTCTTGGGACACCTTTCTCTCACAAGCTCCACAAGCAAACTTGTGCTTCCTATTGATTGGTCTCACCAACTCATGCTCACCAAAACAATGATTAAAATTATGCCTTTGTTACTCCTTTTAAAGGGAATTCAAATGGTTAAAATTAGTGAGATTTCTAATTAAGGAATTGAACTATAGATTTTCTAGTTAACAGAAGTCAACAAAACTAGTTAATCCGATCCTCCTAAAATTTAGGAGGCTAACTCCACATAAGCTTCAGTTCCCAATTTAACTCAGACTAGAAGATCAAAACTCGACCTTCAACTTAAACACGTCAAGTAACTTCCTCATGCACTCCTATTTTTTATGGAAACTCCTAAATTTTAGGAACTCAGACCATGAACAAAAAGTAACTCGACTTTGACTCCTTGAATTACGGCAAAAATAAAGGAATCACTTTGATCACTTATTTCAACATGTCATAGGTTTACTGAATGACCGCTCTATGCATGTGTTAGAAAGGTAGTGTAACACCTCCTTCCATAATCTAAAATGTACCAATTTATGGTACTATATGGGTATCATTCTCCATTTAAGACATCACCATTGAAAGGGAAACTTTAGGTTCAAGAAATGAAGGATCACATCAAACACCAATAAGAGGTTCCCTAATAATTCAAGGATAACTTGGTATTAGCATAAAATAAAATGAAAAACAAGTATATCAACATCATAGTGAAAGGCACTTTAAGATGCGGATTAGGTATTTGTACTACAATCATACTAATATATCTCCCCCTAGAAAGAAAAAAGGCCAATAAATTAGTACCATTGTATTATGGGCCTTATAAGTTGTTGTGGAGGACTAGTAGTATAGGTTACAAAGTGGTGTTGTCATCATCTTGACATGTACATCCAATATTTCATGTTTCTTATTATACCTGCCACAGGAGGATATATTATATTCAGTTTTTACTTTGACTAGCTATTAGTTTGACTTGACCCAAAAAATTTACACTTTTCTCCATATTTTAACCATAGAAATTGAATTTTATTAATTCTTTTTGTAATAAGTTAATATATGTATTTGAAATTTGATTGGTTCACCCCTTATTCTACAATGATTACATGTGTATTATTAGTTGTACCATCAAATCTTCAGTCGTACATGCTATATTGTCCCATCACTGATTATTTCTATACAACTATGCTATGCAATCATGGGAATATGCGCCTTTAGTTGTGCATGCTATATTGCCCTCTCACTGATTATTTCCATACAACTATGCTATGTAATCATGGGAATATGCACTAATCATTTAATAATCTGACGACATTTCTATACAACTATGCTATGCAGTCATGGGAATATCCGCTAAACATTTAATAATATGACAACAATCATGAATTGCATTTAAGGACAATGAAGCAAGACGATTCATAGTTTGTACAGCATTAGGTATACCAATAAGTTGCAATGCATTTTAGTGAAATAAAATATAACGTGTCATGAAAGTATAAAATGTGAAAGAATCAAGAAAATATCTTTTTAAAAATCATTTAAAAATCATTTAAAAATAGTACAACGAGTTGAACAGAGACCCTATGCAATAATTAAAGCGATTAAGATCACTTAGTCTAGAGATATGGCTTATCTTAATATTTTCTATAAATATTTGTGTAATTCTTAAATCCCAATCCTTTTATGGGGACACATTTTTATTTAAAAACTTTTCAATTTTGGTAATTCATGACGAGACATTTTAACGAATAAAAGTTTATAAATTCCCAATGACATTTTAACACATATAATGCATTCAATGAACACTGTGCTTAAAAAATTAATTCCTCATAAAAATATTGCATCAAAAATATAATTAATTCGTGATAAAAATATTGCATCAAAAATATAGTTTCATGTATAATTATACGTCATGTATCATTAAATATTGGGGCCATGCTTCTTTCGAAAAGAAGGGACCATGTATTTAAGGTAAGCCCAAGGATGCCCTCCCCTAAATTTCGAGAATATTGTGTAACAGTAATAATGAAAATCTCATGGAGTACAGTGACCTGCTGTGGTGGCGGTTAGAGGGGCGGACCCCCCTACCGTGGGTGTGCTCTTGCCAAAATCATAGGATCTTAGTATACCCGACCTGCAGGTGGTTGGTTATGCTCTTGGTGTTATAGTGGCAGCAATGAGGTTTGATCCTGGGTCTCCCGTGGATTAAACTTGATAGTTACCGATTCACCATGTGTTAAAAAAAAACAGTAATAATGAAGATTCAAGATTCAAAGGACGGGCTCCTCACAATCAACAAAAAAACACCGAACAAAGCAAATATCAATTTACATAATAGCTCATTTGAGGAAATTAATATAAATAGATTTATTGGATATATATATCTTATATTTATTATCATATATTACTATTTATGTTATTTGGGTTCCAATTTAGAAGCATTTTGACTAGATAATCAAGTCTATGGTGGATATTTTTGATTCTATGTTTTTGGTGAATATTTTGATTATTTGTAATTATAATATATATAAAATTTAATTTATAATGGTGTTAAATATTATTTACTTATTATCAAAATTGTATATAACACATATTTATTTTTATAATTTTTGTTTTTAAATAAATTAATTATTTGTCAAGTTGCATATATAACATTATTTATTAATAAATTTAATTATTTAAGTTAAAAAATATATATTTTAAATGTTTTTTTCTGATAAATTTAATTATTCAGATAAAATTATTTGGATTTAACCTATTTAGGGAAAATTCTTAAAGCATATCGAAATAATATGACATTTAGTCAAAACGTTTATGACTTATTTTGGTCATCAAATGAATTTTTTTCTAATGTTGTACATGTTTCCCGTAGGCAGTCCTTGGTTTCAAAAACTACGCAAGGAAACCAACTCGACCAGTGTTTAGGATCAAGATGGCCCTTGAACCAGAGGGGGCTCCCTCAATTGTTACGAGGCTTTGTTTAACGTTGTTCACCTGTCACTGAACAACAACCTATGAAGCACAATGGCCAGATTTAGGATTTAATGGGGTGGTTGCTAATGATTGCACAATTCCTATTCATGAATAAATCCCTCTCTTGCAAAGTCCTTTCTCAAAGTGTCAGCTTCCATTCTGACAAAAGAGCTTAACTTTTAAAGAATTTGAAAGAAGAATATAAGGGGATTCGTGATAATTAAGGAATCAGACAAAATACTTAATTAACCGGGAAAAATTGGATGTGTGTAGAATGCTTCTACAACCCAACAAAACACGTTCCAGAGAAGATAGAGGGACAAACAATAACAAGTTCAGAGAAGAGATACCTCAGACAAACTGTCCAATATACTAATCTCTTTAAACGATTATAAATTTGCAAGGGATTTCATAGAGATTGAAACTCAATCTATTCTTACCGAGATTTCCTATAATACTTTGAACATGTACAAAAAGAGAGTATGAAAATACTAGAAAAACAACATGAAACACAATTTTTGTCATTAACTAGAGCTTGGAAGGCTTCAATTAGGATTTATGAAATAATTTTTTTACAAAGCTGAAAGGTTTTGGCATCAAAAGCCAACCCTGTTTATTACAAATGAAATACTATATATAGAAAAATATATCTCCTAACCGTTACAATAATTATGGAATAAACTCTTGAATAGTATACTAGAAACAAAACAATCTCTCTAATTTATCTATCGGAGACTTTGAACTGCCTGGAAGTATCTTGCATTAAAATTTGGAATTTCTTCACTAGTGTTAATATGTTGCATTTGTTTTTTGATCTACTTGAGTCAAATTCGTTGGAGTTGAATTTGGAATGTTCTGCCACTTGTCTCCTTTCTCAAAAGATAAGTTCACCCCTTTCCTTAGTAACGAATAAACATTCATAACAGGTTCATATTTTACTTTAACACATTTAATAAAGATGTTGGAGTATGGCCATTGATGATTAGAATTAAGGGAGTGATATTTCAATGTGTAGAAAAGGATATTTGCTGCCCTGTAACATAATGAACTCAATCCAGTAGTGATAATAGAGTTTAGTCTCTAGTTTGTAGTACTAACTTTAGCAAATGAAACACCATTATCACATGTACCTTTGAGTATGGTTTATTCCCCCACAGTAAAACCACCAACTGGTTGACAATGGTAGCATCCCCACACTTGAATTAGATGTATTTTGGTCAATCTTATATAGGTAATCTGCCACAATTTGCAATGACTTTGTTGTACCTAAAGGATGCACAACCCGATCCTCTAACACAGATTGTGATTGGGTGGTAGCTTTTGGACATTCTTTCCACCATGCATTCAACCATTCATCAAACATTGTATTTCGAGTAGCCTATTGCAAAGTATTCAACATTGTATTTTGTTCCTCTTGGGTAAGAGTTGTTGTCACCCATGGCAGCATTGTCTGAAGCACTTTTGCACCTGTAGTACCAATTATCTGACCTATAATCTTTTGTTGTTCCTTTATAGAAAAATGGCTATCAAATAATGGCCACAACTCAAGCTCTTCATGGTACACATGTTGATCTAATGCTACTCGGATTGATTTGCACATGCATTGCAACTTTGTACAAAGTAATTCATACTCCTGTATTTGATCTCCAGATAAAGAATTTCTCACATCCAAGGCCATAGGGAGAGTGTTACCAGTCACATTCCCATGCAGCTGTGAAAGCTTCAAAAAGAACAATAGAAACATCTTTGACAAGCTTCTCCTCCTGCTGGTGATCTATGACATATGAGTGACTCCCATTGTGAAGAGCCTCTTTGGCCTTTAGGGTTGGAAATACTATCTCATCTTCAGCATTGCTGTGAGCATGATACAATCCCAAAAAAGACAAAAGTGTCCACTAAATTTTTGTAGGAAGGCCTCATCACAATCAGTAAACCTAACTGACTCAACATCCAAGTATTCAAGATCCTTGCAAATTGCCTTGTGAAACTGGAAAATATGATCAATAGGATTGGGACTGAATGCTTGGCCATGACCAATATCAATTCCCAAACCAGACAAGATAGAACAAATAGATGTATTTGCCTTAGAATCAAGAGGAAAAGAATGAAAATTCTTTCCTTTAGAGTTCATGACTAAGTTCATACTGTTACTGGTTATACCCAACTTAAGAACACCATAACCTTGGTTAATAGAGGGACCTCCAGTCTGTCTCATTTGGCTCACTCAAGAACTTTGGTTAGAAGTAAAACATTCATGCTTTGATTTCTAGAAAAAGGCACTGAACATATACTCTACAGGAAACCAACAAAATCTCTCTATTTCCTCACAATTTTTACAGAAATTCTAGCAAAAACCAACTGGGATCATTATGCAAAAAACCCACATTCTGTTTCTTTTAGATTTGAATTCAATTGCTTAGAAATGGAACCTAAAATTCATTGTCTGTAACTGTCCACGAATTTTTGGTCCATTGTTTTCCATGAATAAAACCTGCTTCTGATTTGGAAATTGATTCGATAAGAAAGGAATGAGAAAATTTATATTAAAAAAAAACTCATTTGCATATTGTGTGTTTAATTTGCAGGAGGCATGCAAAAAATATGACCATTGTTTATCCAAACTGGAATTGCTACAAAGAAATATGCCACCATAAGTAGTACTGTCAATACCAAGCAGAATAGAAGATTCAATCCGTTATTCGCCAGATCAAATTCAAAAATGTAGTGCCACCTTCTTCCTTCTCTGTCGATGTATCCAATAGGAGGCATAGTCGAAAAATCATTGTTTGGCATTGAAGAAATCAACTAGAATAACTTTGAAATAATTGGGAAAAATCTTGCTGGCTTGAAAACCTCTTCAACCCTTTTTTATCAACGCACGACACGCACCTGCATTTCCTTTCCCGACAGTTTATCTTAGTTTGAATCAATTCAACACATACTTAAAATAATGACATCCTCGAAACCATAAATGGAATTTCGGGGGTGGTCGATAATGGTAAGTCGTTTTCGACTTGGGGGGTCCGAAATTCACCATAGATTGCCACGTAATTAGAACTTGTTTTAAAAAATTACTTATTTCAGACGCCCCTCCTCCATTAAATGTTGAAAATCATAAAGGGTATGAAATTGGTTCTATGTCGTTGATCTACAATAGCCAATATCCACCGTTGAAAACTATGAGGAATTTAATCATTGAACTTCTACCATTACTTTCACCAAAATTCTGCAACAACTTCCAGGTCAATATCTACATGGATTTGGCTTTTTGAACATCATCTTGTGGATTGATGTCGTCATTAATAACAATGATATTATTGTGTTATAATCATCAACGCAATATTTAATGGCAATGGTTTCTGCTAGTGCATATAAATCCTCCAAAATATCCCAATCCAGAATTTTTTCTATGGATCTCTGAATTGTTGAAATGGTATGTAATCGACATATTTTTTTTTAGAGTATGTTGGTTCAGCTCTCACATCTGTACTTCATGGATTCTTTGAGATGCCATCATATTTGATGTTTTTGGCCCATTAAGATGGTGTTGGAAGAAATAATTAGAAATGAAATCGATCATGGCGACACTCAATGCTTTATTTGTTCATTTTGTGACATTATGCGGTATCATTGCGATATAGGAGTTTTCCCATCTATAGGATTCAATCAACTAAACCTCAGAAAATCTTGGCACTGCTTGGATTCAACATTTGGCATTCAAATTTTATGCAAACCCTTCATTCCACAGATGGATATTAACTAGCAAATCCATGAACTTTCGTGGCTATCTCCTTCAAAATTCGACACATTTGAACACTTGCAGACATCCCTATGTATTTAAAACATTTGCATCTAGTGCTGGCATGAAGCATTTAGGAATACAACTGCCTCATATAAACCTCGGTGTTTGTTGTTTGCCTGGGATTTATATCGCATATGCAACAAAAAAAAATGGATATGTTAGAATTTATATACACGATTGCTTTGACATTTTGGTGATGAGTAGTGAAAAATTTGGCTATGTTGGACACATATTGGCAACTTGTGGCTTAGTGGACTAATACTTGGTTTGACACTTCATAATAGTTTGATAACTTAGAGGATGAGCATGCAATTCTTTTTTCTTTTTAAAATTTATAATAATAAATTTATATTAAAAATAAATAAATTTATAAAAATTAATATTTCTACAAAATTAAAATTATTTATAATATAAAAATATTATTAAAATTAAACTAAGAATTTATCTATGCATCTTTTAGTCATGAGAATATGTACCCTTTTTCCAGAAAATAAACTCATGGATTTTGAAAAAAATTGTAGCTTTCTTTGGTGTAAGAAATAGCTGCAACATTGGCTCCAACTGGAGACTTCTTCCCCTTTTGTGATGCAGAGAACTAGTAGACCCGTGCCTTCAATCTGTTGGGTATGGAGTCAGTTGATCAATCTGTGACCTAGAGCTACAAACTTCAAGCTAAAACCATACTCTCTATACCTGTAAGTTGTTGTCATTTGAAATCAACTCTGCTCGTCATCAAGAAAACGACACACAACCAACTGCTATAAGTGAGACAAGCACAATAGTGCCTATTCCATTGGTCTATGGAGTTAACAGTCGTCACCTAGAATTTTAATATAAAATATGAAAGCCCCAACCTGTGCTTGAACAGTCTCTAAAAAAAACCCATATAGTTTATAAAACTGATAACAACTGGTGATCTCTAGTATAGAACAAGTAAACATGTTCTAATTGACATACTTATGCAGCCATGCTACTCCCATCAATATGGAAAATTGTGATCAGTGCTATGTTCAAACTAGAAATTTGATACACTTCAAACTGCCATTGAAGAATAACAACTCCACACTACAAGAAAAAGGACATTGGTGAGGGGCGAAAAATGTCACCATAAGCTCATTGGTGATGGTCAAAAGAGCCTTCGTCACCAAAAAATGAACGTCACCAAAGGTGGCGTCGCCAAAAGTATAGGTCTTGTAGTGACATTCAAAGTCTGTCACCAATAATGATTTATAATGACAGATAGCGACAGACACCATTTCATATGAGCAATGGTGACGGACCATAGTCTCCGTCACCAAAAACTAAATGTCACCAAAGGTGGCATCACCAAAAGTATAGGTGTTGTAGTAACATTCAAAGTTCGTCACCAATAATGATTTATAATGATGGATAGTGACCGTCACCATTTCATTTGAGCAATGGTGATAGACCATAGCCTCTATCACCAAAAACTTAATGTCACCAAAGGTGGCGTTGCCAAAAGTATAGGTGTTATGGTGACATTCAAGATCCGTCACAAATATTGATTTTAATGATGGTTAGTGACCGTCACCATTTCATATGAACAACAACGATTTATTGTGATGGATCTTTCACGACCGTCACTATTGATGCATATATATGGTGATGTTCATTGACCGTCACCAAACGCTGCATTTCCTGAAGTATAGGTGTTGTCGTGACATTCAAGGTCCGTCACGAATAATGACTATAATGACAGACAACAAACATCACCATTTCATATCAACAACAACGATTTATGGTTACGGACCTTTGAGGGTCGTCACTATTGATGTGTATATATGGTGGTGTTCGTTGATCGTCACCATTTCATATTTTGGTGAGGGTCGAAAAATGTCACCAAAGCTCATTGGTGATGGTCAAAAGAGCCTCCATCACCAAAAATTGATCGTCGCCATTCCATATGGATGTCAGGGCATGATGGAATCAAACCACCAACCTCCTGCTTGTAAAGCAGGTGCTCTTCCATTGAGCTAGCACCCTTTAAAGAATTAGACTTTTAAAAATTAGACCTTGAAACTTCATAAATTGTAAATTCTACAACTTTCAATAAATTAATGTCTCTAAAATATTTTACTAAAAAAGCAAAGCAACATCGAAGCTACAAGTCCCTACCTAATGGTTATGGAAGTTATGAAAAATGGGTGGAGGAAAAAATAGTTATGTATAAGAGAATCAATATCAATTGAATACTCAATTAAAAGTGAAACTCTTAAGACATTTATAATCTATAAATGACCTATAACTAGCAAATGCACCAAATATTGCAAAGGAAATGCCATAAGTGGATAGCATATGGAAGAAGAACATTGATGAAGGCAGATGTAATATGTTATAGTTTGAGTGAAAGAAAAATCTCAATGTTGTTGTTTGGTGTTTAGATATCTGAATGATATATAAACTTTTGTGCAAATGTAACACAGATCTCTGGAAACCATGAACGACATATGATTAAAAAAATTATATATATATAGATATATATATATATATCCCCTTTACATAAACCAACATGCAATTTGGAATTTCACAAGTGCGCACTCAAAACATGACAACAACTAACAAGTAAAAGAAATTGAATTGGATAGAAAGCAATCGCTTCAACTTCATTCTTGAGCTGCTTTTGTTTATTTGAATTTGACTCATGACATTCTTTATCTGACAAGGAATCAAAATCATCACTAGTGTTAAATTCATCCAACATGGACTTTGGATATCCCACTGACATTTGCGTTTTTGTTGCCATGCCTAAAAACCATGGAGTTTCATGTCGATAGTAGAATAAGATGTGTGTCTGCTACTCAAGAACACATTCCTTATTAGCCATTGTTACCTGACAGAAACCAAAGAGAGAAAACAATATCAGCGTACACAAAATCCCCTACTGAAATATAATCGTAACTTTGCAAAGAAGTCTAAAAGATTTTCTTAATTAATAAACTTTGTATTTGGAAATATTGTTTCTTAAATTTAAAAAAGATTATGTTGTACAACACTTCTGTCTATTTATCCAGGAAATTATATCATAGCATATGTCACACAGTAGCAATCTACAGTACCTAAAGTAAAAAGACAAATTTTCTCAATAAAATAGATTTAGAAAAGAGACTTGAAAACTATAATTTTGTCATCAAAGCTTTAATTAATTTAACAAAAAACTAGTTGGAGTTTGAAAATCAAAATCATTCATAAGAAATGAATAGGAAAATGGCCAAAGTCGCTATTCATATAAATAAAGCTAGACTCACTATTTCCATTGCATATAACTGAAATTTGGGTAGTGGTCTAACAGTTAGAGCTTATTTGCTGAGAAAACTCATTAATAGCATCAATTTATTTCCATGGTCTGTTGTGTCTCTAGATCCAGATCAGATAGCTTGCCATTCTCAAGTTCTACCTTTCAAGTATTTATTTTTGGCTCACCCTTTAAAACACAATTCTACCACTCCATTTTATTTTGTTTTGTCAACATAATTGGCAGGACCTTTCCATCCTCTGTTTTACATCATCAATAACCATCCATCAATGATATAAAGAATAACAGATACGCAAAAAAGGCCAAAGATGCGCTTGTTCTATACCTATGTTCTAGGACTCATTTGACCTTGTGCAAAGAGCTCACCCTGAAAAAATAACATCCACGTGGAATTTACAAAACTTTTTAAAATCAAGCTCCAATTAAACCAATCAAAATATGAACATCCTTTTAATCAATAAAATCTCTGACTTAAAATAAAAGTGGCCTAGAATTGAATGTTATATAAACCATGTCAAGTAACTAACATCGGGTGAGAAATACAAGCCATGCATATTGGATTAGTGAATTAGTTGATTTGATAAATCTCAAAAATAGATGACTTACAGCTAAGAAACACAAATAAATGACTTAGAACTAACACATGAGGTTGCCCTTTCAACCCTATTGTTAAATAACTTTTCTTTATGTCACTTACCATTAAACTTTTTCTGATACTAGGTGGAAGTGGTATTGTAACATTAACCTCTGATAGTCTGTGTCCATGACTACTTCTCAAGATCCACTCCATTACCAGCATTTGGGGCTAGATAAGGTACATGCAAAAACCATCAACATGAAAATGAAATCTAGATCCTTGTAAAAAAATGAGAGGAAAAAAAATCCAAAAAATGAAATAGACTGTAGGATACCTCATTCCTGCGACATGATTATCTTGTCATGACGATAAAAAAATAAATCAGGAAAATGTAATTTTTGCCACACAACAATGTAAACTTTGAAACGGGAACTAATACTGTTACCCGTTTTGTAGAGATAGCAAAAAAATGACCCGATTTTCAAAAGTGGTGATGCAGAATACACATGTTTTTTTTAGAACATGGTTTTTGGAACTTTAATTTTTTTTCATGTTCAAGGATGAAATCAAGTTTTAGAATGGTAGTGATTTTCATGCTGATTTTAAAAAGTGAGTATTCTGCATCACACCCTTTTTTTAAAAGACCTATTTTTTGACTTTTAATTTTCTAGTGTGTGAAATGTAAAAAATTATTTTCTAAATTTGATAGTTTTTGAAATCGTCATTTTATTCATATTTTCTTGTTCTCTATCTTTTTTTTTTTTTTTTTTAGGGGGGTTTTTATTGTTTTGCATTTTTAAATTAGAAAGTTGATAGTTTGAATTTTAGATAATCTACATATTTATACATCCTTAATTAATTTTTCAATCCACATGAAATAATTGTTTCTAAAAAACAACATTTTTTCACAATGGACATAAAAATAACCATTTTTAACATAAATATAACAAAAAAACTAAACGTTTTGATAATTTTCTGCTAGAATTAACATGTCAAAATCACAATTTTTATACAAAAATATTAACTAAAAATAGTCAAATAATAGTTTTTTTTATGAATTTCATGTCAAAAAAATAATAATAACAACTTTTTTTCAAAAAATAATAATTAACTTAAAAATCAATGCGAAAATCACAAATTACAAATATTGAACACATAACAACTTTAATTCATTGATTATTCTTTTCATGAAATGTCAGAGTCAAAACATTGCAAAGCTTGATTTCCAGGTATAACTTAAATTTAATCAAGAATGTCACGTAATCCAAACTCTTCGTCCTCTAGAGTTTCATCATTGTCATCTTCCACAATATTTTCTGCTTCCTTTTGCGCAATTTCCTCTTCTAATGGGTCTTTGATGTCTGCAAATCTCCCAATATATGTCTTTCCAAACATTCCATGTAATGGTGGTTGGGGTTCCTTTGCCTTTTTTGCCACACGTGATTCATTAAAGTCTCCTTTCCTCAACCCAATTTCCTGCATTTCATCTGGAAGAAATTGAAGAGCATTAATTCTTTGCTGAATGAAATTGCATTGTAATGGATCTTTCTCAATTGCAATGCAATTTCTTCCTTTTTGAAGGCAGCATGCTAGTGTTGTACCTAATTATCAAGCACAAAAAAATAATGAAGTAAATTAGTACAATGACATATTAATTAAAAAAAGAACATATTGAAATTCAATTCCATGTGGCAAAACCTACCTGAGCACGAAAATAAATCCAGAACCCAATCTCCTTCATTTGAACATATGTCTATAAGATAGTTAATCAATAATTGTAGTTTTTGATAAATGTTAACTATCTCTCCTTTCGTTTCTTTGTCTTCATATGTTAGTTTTCTCACAACAGCATCATAAGTCAGTATTTGGCTATGATTCTTTCTCTCCACCCGATTAAAAATCATAGACATATGGCTATCATCTTTTGCCCAACTATCAATATGAATGAACTCACAGTCATTTATAAATTGTTGATCTTCATTGTTAAGAAGATTTGACTTTTGCCTGTAACATAAAATAGTAAAAGTTCAATTAACTTGTACATAAATGAATTTTTCAACATTAATCAAATATACCTTTAAACATCTTACCATGTAAGCTGCATCCTTGAATTTGTTTTCCCCTTGAAGCTTGACAATACCATTGCCAATTGTGTGTCTGAATGAAATGTCACAAATCTCCATAATGGTGATGACGTCACTTCCATAAATCTCGCCACCACTTTATTAAAAGCTTGATAAGTATAAGGGTCACTATCATAGTAAATGTTTGGAATATTGAAACCATGGGGAATATCTGCAATAACCAGGGCATAATCCCTTTTTGGTAGGAGTTTAGCAATGTCTTCACAGTTGCCTTGTATTACTTGATATTGAATAGTGTCTAGCCCATTCCAAATGAAATGATTAAGAGTTGGATCAAGTACAACATTCTTAATACGTTGCTTTCTCAGTCTTTCAATCTTTATTTTTTCAATAAAAGTCTTGAAACTGTCTGGTGCTCCATTATCTTCTTTCTTCATCTTTTACCAAACAAACAAATGTATGTGTAAGTTTTAAATTAAAAATAGTACACAGATGATTAAAACTGAATGTATAAATCAAGTTACCTTTTTAAATGCAAGATAAAAAGCTTTTAATGTTGATGTAGAACTTGAATCTGGATAGTTGCGTACAACATCATCCCAACTATCTTCATTCAACAGTTTAACCATTTGTTCCTGAATTTTCATGTAAACTTTGTGACTGCATAGATAAAGTAAGAAAAAGTTAATATAATGATATGTATAACAAATACTACCAATAACAACATGTTTTATTTAAAAGATAACTATAATCCTGGAAATAAGTAAAAATAATTCAGAAAACTTACTTTTGAAATTCTTCAGACATTTCTTCCAATGATAATTCCCCTGACCTCACACGAGATAATATTGTTTTGACAATTTTTTCATCTTTTACTCCTTGCATCGCCCTCCAAGGCGTGATGGTCATATCGTCTGGAAGTTGCTTCAGTTCAGGAGCCGATTTATTGTTGCTACATATCAATGGCTTAGACTTTTTGACCCTCTGGTTTTTAATGGCAATGTCTTCCCACATGCTAAAAATGTCATCAATCAAATTCCAAATATCTCCAGTTCTAAATGCCAATTGGAAAATGTTATCAATACCTCTGAATAAATCGCTATATCTGCTGTCTTTTCCACCTTTTGAATTGGTTTTCTCTTCAATTTGATAGCTTATTTCCATACAACATTCCTTTCGGAAATTTGTAGTAATATTTATCTTATTCCCACCACATTTTTCTAGGAATTCACTATGAATAAATCTAACCTTTTGGATCAAAGTCATAGACATCCTATATTCATTATCTGAATTATGATCCAATGCCACTAACTTTGCTTCTGTTTCATTTAAACCAGCATAAATGACACATTTCATTGTTTCAAAACGTGGGTTATTAGGATATTCCTCCATCAATTGTCTTTGAGCTTCAACAGAATGGTTCCCCCTAAGCACATAATAATTGTATTCAAAACATTTTGACTTATCAAATGCTTCTTTGTTGGGAACTTTAAGTGGATCAACAAGAAGCACATAACTAACCACATGAGCATATGGATTGTACCTCATCAATGTCTTCAAGTTGTGAACATGCAGATGATGTGGCTTTCTGATTTGATATTGGCATTGTCCTTCACTTGCCTTATAGGTTTGTCTGACATTTAACTGAAATGTACGACCACCATCAATTAAGTTTCTCTTTGTCAAATTCTCTCGAATGGCATTTTGTTTTGTTTTGATTATGCCATCATCTAAATCAGCTCCTGGTGTAATGATTTCTCTGCTTTCTTTTGAAGTTTCACTAGGTTCTTGACTGCTGGTAATGACTACTTCAAGATCTTCAACTCTACTTTTTTTCGTCATAACATTCTCAAGAGATCTATTCTTGGGCATTGTTACTTTTGGTCTTTTACGACCTTCTTCAGTTCCAATGTCATCTTCAGTAATGGCAACATATGCTTCATTGTCAATTTCAACTTCATCGTCCTCAAAAGTGACTTGTTTACCCTTGCTAGATTTATCCACCAGAGGCCTTTTTTTCTGATTCTTTGGATGTAGTTTTGTAGCATCATCAATTACTACATTTTCCATGTTTTCCATATCTTCTTCTGACACTGAGTAAAAATGGCTGACAACTTTCATGATATCATTCTCTATGTAATGAATGCCTCCCAACCTAATTGAACAGCTTTCAACAAAATTCTGCCAAACAAAATATCATATGTTAATATAAACAAAGTTAAAAAAATATAGCGAGACACTTTCAAAACGCAAAATAAAAATACAAATAACAATACTTACGATGTTTTGTGTCATCTCATTTACGATTTGTTTACACAACTTTGTAGATACCTCTCTCGTATCATATAATGAATATGATAGTCGGTATTTAATCCTTTCATGTGACTTGGGTGCTTTTGTAAGTACGTAAACAACTTCAGTGTTTGGTACCGAACACATATCTATGACTCTTCCCATCACCTCCAAATTTTCATTATTTTGGGGTATATCAATGTATAGATATATATTCACAGTTGTGCTCTCTCTTTCTTTCACATACCAGACTCTTGATGGAAATTTCACCTCTTTTGAACTTTTCCAATCTGAGATTAGCTTCTTATCACTTGAAGCACTTGAAATATTTGTACGCATGAGCTCAGGTGGAGTTCGTTCACCAATGTTTTTTGAAGATACACCTTTAAGACTCTTTGGTCCAGAAAGATTCACAGAAATTTTCCTTGATGCCATTTTCCTAAAAAAACACATAAATTAGTAAATAAAAAAACATATTAACTTAAATTAATAACAAAAATATACCATAAATTTTTTATTTGTATAATCAGAATTGCCCAGCCACCTTTAACGGGCAGGCGGGTTGATGGGCGAGCAGGAGGTCAGGTGAGGGATAATGAGGCTAAGTAGACATTTAGGCAAGTATGGGTGAGCCTCTACCCACGCGCCCCCCACAACCCCCTAAGCTTCCTCCCTCCCCGCCCCTCACCCCACCCCCAGATTAATAAGTCATATTAATATGTTAAATAATTGACGTGTTCTTTATAATTCTACATATTTAATCATTTTACAACTGTAAAAATGTGTAAAACACCAACCTTGATAGATCCATTAAAAAATTTACACATATCGCTCCATATTAATCATATGAACAACAAACACTCACAAATATAGTATATATAAAAAACCATAGGACCACTCTAACTACATGATTAATTAACATATTTAACCTGCAATGGTTGTAGAAAGAAAAGAACTTTGGGACTGGAAGACCACTCAAACTCCTTTTGGGATTTTAGTGATTCCGGTGATTCTCTATGGTGTGAACTATGGGCTAGCAGTACCTCCGACATGCAATGGAGACAAATTGATAAATTTCAGAAGCGTTTGACTACAAACAAATTTAAGATTAAAAGTGTAGTTCCTTATGATATCTTGTTAAGTGAAACAGGGACTGCTCCTATTGAAGCAATTGCTATGGTGCGAGTCATAAAGTATTTAAAAAAAATTGAGCAAATGGAAGAGGGTAGATGGCCTAAGGTTGTATTTAATGATAGATTGTGCAAGAGCAAAAAAAATTGGATGCAGCAAAATAACAAATGGTTTAGTAAATGGAGTATTTGCTTGAACGCGTGTCCCATAAACAACAAAGAGATAAAAGCTTTTGTCATGGAAAAGTTCCACAAACGTACTTGGGATAAGGAGTTATGAAGAAAGAAAAATTACTATATTGAAGTGTTTAATCCCACTCATAATCATCAACGAAAAGCATACATAGAGGCCAATATCTCTTGGAGAGCCAAAATTCTTATTGCTCAGTTAAGGGCTAATTCTCATCAACTCCGTTGTGAAATAGGGCGCTGGAAAAGGCCAAAGGAAGTGTGGGAGGAAAGGGTATGCATTTTTTTTTCTTCGGGAAAAGTGGAAACAAAAAACATTTCATTTTAGAATGTGAGGCCTTCAAAGACGACAGGGAAAGTTATGCAGATACGCTGGCAACTAGCTCTTGGGATAATCTGTTTAGCTAGGGGTTTGTCGAGAAGCTGGGAGCATTTATTGTGAAGCTTCGCAGAAAAAACAAAATAAACCAAACAGATGAAGAAGTAATCTGTCCCATAAGCTATCTTTAGCACCATGAATATTAAAATAATTTATTTCTTTCTTTCTATTAAAAACCATGCAAATAGTGACAACCAGGGTTGGAATTTGGATTCTTCATTACCCGTCAGATAATTTTTTTTTGATGTTTTGGGTTTTTGTGTTGGCCGTCAAGGAACGTTATGTTTAAAATTTTGTCCTTCAATCAAAATGTTTTGATAATAAATAGACCTTTCAATCACACAACTGTGTTAATTTTTAGACTCACATATTTATAATAAGAAAAAAACAATGTGACCATAACTAAATGATTTGTTGAATCATAAAGGTTGTTTTACTCATGGATAGGATCCACAACTCCCAAACCATCTATATTCAATGCTTCTCCCAAACAAATGATACAAAAATTATGAATAAATCTAGAAATCTATTTTACTCACACCCAACTCATTGTTATTGCAATCAATCTACTCCTATTTCAATTTTTTAATTTGGAGTTCTATCAGATAATTTAAATGTTGCAATTTCTGTAAAAACGAACAGATTTCTTCCACCAATGTAAACAAAAAAAACTTCCCCAAAAAAATGTCCATCTCAAAAACTTCGGAGTTGACCAAAAACTATCCTCCATAGTACCTATCCTCTCCACCATCATAATATCATGAAATCCAAATAAAGTTCAAGTTTTTAGTAAACTCAACAAACTTAATTTATTTAAATATAAACCACATAAATTTAATTTATTTAAATAAAAACAAATATTATAATGTAAATTCCAAATATTAAGCTACTTAATTATTAATCACCCAATGTAATATATTACAACTAAATACGTGCTATCAAATATACACCTATAACTTTAAATAACATGAAATTAATTTATTTCAATAAAAACTAAATAACATGAAATTAATTTATTTCAATAAAAACAAATATTATAGAACCAATTCCAAATATTACCGCACTTCCGCACTTCTTTATTGACCGGTCAATAAAATATATTTACGAGGATCAGATTCGAAGACTTGTTTGAGAGGGTAGTAATGACGTTTTCGTAAAAAAGTGAACAGTAAAAAAATACGTTTTATAACTCTGAAAACCCATCACAAAAAACGGCTTTTTAAAATTTGTAAACGTAAAATACGGTCAAAATGCCTTGTGATGGGCATTTTGCCCGTCAAATTCCAACCCACTGACAACCATACTATCATGCTTTTTAGGATGGTTGCCTTCTCCGCTCGGTTTTCATTCTGACATTAGCATTTAATCTCACGATGCGTAGACTTAGCAGGGTCCGGTACGAGAAATTGTCCCCGTTGTGAAATGGCCTGTCGCAGGCCTGAGCCTCGGTCAGCGCTCAGCTTGACTTTCAAACTCAAATAAATCCCGGAGCATTACACAGACGATGGCTCACCAAATGGATTATACACGGATCCGCGATCCACTCTAAACACATGATCTCTGTTGTATCCCAACACCGCCATAAGTTCACGGTCCATACCATATTCCAAAAAAAAAAAAAAAAAAAAAAGAAATCCAAAGTGATTACTATCAACAGATCACTGTTGTGTGGAGTCCCAGATGTATCAGTTATTAAGAAGTGCAGAAATATTTAAGCAAGGCACATCACTTCGGTTGCCCAAGGTTTCTCCATTCCAGGTTAAACGTGTGGCCAGTGTAATCTACCTATTTGAATAGGTAGTTTATAAAACCAAGGTATGGGAAATCAATAAGTAGCTCTGGCCACAACCAGGTTAGGTGCAATCAATAGGACCTCATAACTTTCCAGTGCTATTGACAGTGTGTATATACATCAGACTGAATCCGACTATATATAAACATATATTGTCTTTTATTTGCTCCATTTAATGGAATAAATAAGCACCTCCTAACTCCTCAGCGGTATTGACAGTGTATATATACACCAAACTGAATTCGAATACATATAAATATATGTTGCCTTTCCTAACTACCCACGGCTATTTACAGTGGATATATGGTTGAAATTGAATCCGAATATATATAAATATAGGTTGCTTTTAATTTGCTCCATTTAATGTAATATGGATGGGTGTTGTTTATATACATATTGCAACCACACGTAAAATAAAATAAGTGCTATCAATGAGCGAAAGCTATATATGCCCACTTTTAAATTTAAGCGAATATATTTTCCAGCAACTAATAAAATCTGTGTATCTGGCTATATGCTATGATTAATGTGCTGCAGTAACATGCTTATTGCTCATATATAAGAATAATTTATTTTACAGGAAGCCACACATTTATACAAGGAAAAAGCTAATAGTATAGTATATCAAAACCATGTTCTCTCTTTCAACCTGGTAAAAAATTCAAATTTTAAATTTAAATCTAAGTCACTAGATTCCATTAGGGGTCGATTCCGGGAATCGACGGGGCGGCCCGGGGGTGGCGCTGTGCTACCATAAGGTTGAATGGATATGCTAAATGGTGGGGTGAATGTATATAACTTATTGTTGAACATTGACACGGCAATGGCTGATGTCATTAAAGTTTATGGCAATGCATATCTTAACGTAGTAGGTGCAGAGTATTTATCACGTCGATTCCAGGAATCGACGGGGCGGCCCGGGGGTGGCGCTGTGCTACCATAAGGTTGAATGCATATGCTAAATGGTGGGGTGAATGTATATAACTTATTGTTGAACTATTTATCACGTCGATTCTGGGAATCGACGGGGCGGCCCAGGGGTGGCGCTGTGCTACCATAAGGTTGAATGCATATGCTAAATGGTGGGGTGAATGTATATAACTTATTGTTGAACATTGACACGGCAATGGCTGATGTCATTAAAGTATATGGCAATGCATATCTTAACGTAGTAGGTGCAAAGTATTTATCACGAAACCATTGTAGACTTGGGATCCTTCTAAACTGCCAAAATTAACATTGCTATATAGTTATAACGTTATATGCAACAATTCCACCAATTCCACCATTCGACATGTTATGTTCAATGGCATGCGATGGGTCCGCAACTCCATTGATTGCCATACCATATGAGATTTTAATATTGTGTGTTGTTTATAGTTTCGATTGCATCCAATGTATATGTTAAAAATTGTATGTGGCGGGTTTGTTGGAATAAGGATTAATGTGAGATTGTTTTGGAGCGATAAGGTTATTAATGTAATATGGTTGCGGTGGGTTTGTTGGAATAAGGATTAATGTGAGATTGTTTTGGAGCGATAAGGTTATTAATGTAATATGGTTATGGGGTTGGGGTCGGGGTAGGGTGGGGTAGGGGGATTGGGGTAGGGTGGGGTAGGGGGGTTGGGGTTGGGGTAGGGTGGGGTAGGGGGATTGGGGTTGGGGTAGGGTATGGTAGGGGGATGGGGGGTTGGGGTAGGGGGATTTTGGGGGGGGGTGGGGGGGGGGGTGTAGGGGTAGGGTGGGGTAGGGGGATTGGGGTTGAGGTTGGGGTAGGGTATGGTAGGGGGATGGGGGATTGGGGTAGGGGGATTTTGGGTGGGGGGGAGGGGGGGGGGGCGCGGTTGCGGTCGGGTAGGGTGGGGTAGGGTGGGGTAGGGGGGTTGGGGTTGGGGTAGGGTGGGGTAGGGGGATTGGGGTTGGGGTAGGGTATGGTAGGGGGATGGGGGGTTGGGGTAGGGGGATTTTGGGGGGGGTGGGTAGGGGTAGGGTGGGGTAGGGGGATTGGGGTTGAGGTTGGGGTAGGGTATGGTAGGGGCATGGGGGATTGGGGTAGGGGGATTTTGGGTGGGGGGTGGGGGGGGTTGCGGTCGGGTATGGTAGGGGGTTGGGGTAGGGGGATGGGGGGTTAGGGTAGGGTAAGGGGTTTTAGAATATATTATAAAAATTAAAAAAAAAAAATAGTTGTTTAGTAAATATTATATACTTTAACTATTAGAATAATTAATATAGAAGTTGTTGTTTACAATTTGAATTTCAGTGATTGATTTCATAAAAAAATTTAGTTTATGTTTTTCAATGAATTGTAGAATAGAATAATAAAGGTAAATAAATCTAACAAACTTTTGGAGGGAAATATTTTCGCGACAATTTTTGGAGGGAAATATTTTCGCGAAAATTTTTGGAGGGAATAATTTTGGAGGGAATGTTTCATTCTTTAAGCTATATAATATTCTTAGGAGACTCCATTTGTATCATTCAACATCTTCTATTTGAAAGGGATGGATTGTTCTGATGGTGAAGTTTCGGTTTATACACCATCAACATCTTCATCGCGTAACAACTCTATTCATATTGATGAATATAGTGGGAATTCTTCCACTATGAATAGAAAGTCAATTCTTCCACTTAGTCCCGATTCTAAGGACTATGAAAGCAGCGGTGATGAAGAGCATGATGGTGAAGTTCAAAAGAATGGAGTGTCACGATGTCCACTTAGTCCTAATTCTGAGGACTACGAGAGTAGCAGTTTTGAAGAGCGTGATGGTCAAGTTCAAAAGAATGGAGGGTCACGGTGTCCACTCAGTCCTAATTCTGAAGACTATGAGAACAGCAATTTTGATGTGCATGATGGTGAATTTCAAAATAATGGAGTGTCACGGTGTCCACTTAGTCCTAATTCTAAGGACTATGAGAGCAGCGGTGATGAAGCGCGGGATGATGATTTTCAAAAGAATGGAGTGTCAAAGTGTCCAGTTAGTCCTGATTCTAAGGACTATGAGAGCAGCAGTGATGATGAGTGTGATAATGAATTTCAAAAGAATGGAGTGTCAAAGTGTCCAGTTAGTCCTAATTCTAAGGACTATGAGAGCAGCGATGATGAAGCGCGGGATGATGATTTTCAAAAGAATGGAGTGTCAAAGTGTCCAGTTAGTCCTGATTCTAAGGACTATGAGAGCAGCAATGATGAAGCGCGGGATGATGATTTTCAAAAGATTGGAGTGTCAAAGTGTCCAGTTAGTCCTGATTCTAAGGACTATGAGAGCAGCAGTGATGAAGCGCGGGATGATGATTTTCAAAAGATTGGAGTATCACAATGTCCTCTTAGTCCTGATTCTAAGGACTATGAGAGCAGCAGTGATGAAGCGCGGGATGATGATTTTCAAAAGATTGGAGTATCACAATCTCCTGTTAGTCCTGATTCTAAGGACTATGAGAGCAGCAGTGATGAAGCGCAGGATGATGATTTTCAAAAGATGGGAGTATCACAATCTCCTCTTAGTCCTAATTCTAAGGACTATGAGAGCAGCAGTGATGAAGAACAGGATGAGAGCAGCAGTGATGATCCAATGATGGAGATGTTGCCAAGAAATATTGTATCGAGGAGTAGTTGCAGACCTTTTCGTATCAATGCAAACTATTCTAGTTATACAAGGGGTAGAGCAGAATATCTGACGAGAAGAAGTTCTATCAGCGCTCTCATTTCAAGTGAATGTTGCCAAAAAAATTGCTTGAAGCGTATGGATTTCACATTTGCATTAGAAAGCAGGAAGAGATATTTGTCAATGAATAAAAGCATGCAAAACTCATATTTAGTTGGCTGCATGCAATCTACATTGTCAGGTTATGATTATCATATTAGGAATTTATTATTGTGTAGAAAAGCTTTCAAAATGTTTCATTCAATTGGGAATTTTCGTCTCTCGAGAATTCAAGAAAATTTGGAAAAGGATCCCACATTTTATTCAGAAGTATGTTATAAAAGACAGTTTGGGCCATTATCAAATACTGCAATGTCATGGATGAAAGATTTCTTTTCAAAGCATGGAGAGTGTATGCCAAATAGAGAGACAATACATATTCCAGATAATTTTTCAAGACGAGAAATCTACAACTTATACAAAGAATATGCAGAAAGTGCTGAGGGACAGGACCAATTTATTACATATCAATATTTTGTGAAGATATGGAAGAAAGAATTCAATAATGTTCGTATTCCTAAGAAGACAAGGATGGGGATTTGCAGTACATGTGCTTCTCTTAAATAAAAAAGGGACAAATGCGAAGGCTCAAAAAGAGGTAAGTGTTCATAACTTTTACTTTCAAAATTGTATAGTCATCAACTATGAAAACATATTTCTTAATGAATTTCTTTTATGTTGTGTAGATTTAATTGTCAAAGAACTTCAGGAGCATCGCGAACAACAAACAAATGAAAGGAAGAAGTTGTACAAGCATCGAAAGAAGTGTTATGATAATCCAAATAAATATTTGGGTTTGATAATTGATGGTATGGACCAGAAGAAAACACTTTTACCACATTTTGTTCGCACACCCAAAAATCTACAAGAGGAAAATTTTATTCAGTTTCACTTGGTCGGTTGTATGGTCTTCAATGGGAAAATGTTGCCAAGGGTGTACTTCACAGCTCCAAATATTCATAATGATGCAAATCTGACCATAACCATAATTCATGATGTGATTTCTCATTGGTCTGGTAATCTTCCTGAAGTTTTGTATCTACAATTGGACAACACTTGCCGTGAAAACAAAAATCAGGTTGTTTTTGGGTATCTGAACATGCTTGTTGAATTGAGAATTTTTCAAAAGGTAAAGGTTGGTTTCCTTCTTGCTGGGCACACTCATGACCATATTGATCAGATGTTCAGTCATTTTTCAGTCACATTGAGGAGGAAGGAAGTTGGGAGCTTGCCATCACTAATTGAATGTATTAAGAAATCATACATGCCAGAGCCTGCTTTTGAAGTGTTGGAAGAAACTGTTGACATGCGAAGGTTTATTCTAGGATCATATGGTGAGGGGAAATGCATTGAACAACTTAATGATATTAGCTTCCAACATCAATTTCGTATAAAAAAAATTGATGGGAAAACACTAATATGGGGCAAGAAGTTTTCAACTACTACAGAATGGGCACCGTCATCAGGTTTGCAATTTTTGAAGTTCATTCCAGATCATCCAATATTTGCATCAAAAATATTGTTATTACAATCAGTTGGTGAAGTTCAGAATGCACACAGACAGAATAGACATATAAATTATTCTGATTGCCTAGAAGAAATTAAAAAATGTATTAGATATACATATGAGTACTTTGACATTGCTGATTCAGTTTGGTGGGAGTCATTTTTCAATAATCAAAGTGATATCATTTCAACAACAACCAATGAAGATATACCTTTGAAAAATCCATTTATTTGGCCACAAAATGTGTCGAATGAACAAGAGGAAGTAAACATTGTTGAACAGCAACAAACTCAAGGTATTATTAATTCTTCATAGGCAATGGAAAGAGAGATGTATATTGGTTCCAGAAGATCTCGTGCACAACGTGAAGCCATGGAAGACCTTTATAGGGGTTCAGTACATGATATTAAGGAGGGTTGCATGATTGCAGTGCTAGCAGATGGAGATCCCAAAGGCTATCCATTTTGGGTTGCTAAAGTTATAAAGGTCTTTACAGAAAATGAGGATGTTACAAGTGTTGAAGTACATTGGTATGCCACAAATACACACCCATTCAATGGTGTGTATAAGCCAGAGATGGTAGTTGACAAAAAAAATGGTGGAAAAAGAAAAAGAAAGGGTACAAATATAAATCGCCGCCGCACAGACATATTACAATTGGAGGATGTTGACATACTTGTTTATGACTTCAATTTAACAAAGAGAGGAACTCTTCACTTCAAGACGATAGAGATTCTGAAAAGGTTGTTACCAGAAGGAATAGTGTTGACATGGGAGTCTGCAGAAACCAGTCGTAGAACTAGAAGACTTTTGAAACCTGGAATGTTGGGCATGCATGTGGACTCAGATGGGGCACTAGTTGATGAAAGAGAAGAATATGGAACATCTTCGTCAGCATCCAGTCACTCATCTGAAGATGTGAATTGTGATGGTGTGCAAGAAAATATGAGTGATTTTGAATAATTGTTTAAGACAGATTATATAACTGATGTATGCATCATATCTTCAAATAAAATTAATGTTTTCCATATGTTGTTAAATGAGAAGTTATGAAGCATTTTTATGTTGTTGGATTATGTCTTAAGTATGATAAATTTTATTGTTTAAATATCTACAATGCAATATCAAATTAGAGATATAATGTCTGTTTTATTCAGTATACAAATAAAGACTTTTGATTTCATTGACTGATATACTTTGTTCATAATGTCATGGTTTTTTAATTTTATAGTTGAAAAAATTTCAATTTCTTTTGTATCTACCATGGTGTGGTTGAAAACATGTTAAATTTATACTTAGGAAAGAAAAATGATATTCTACCAGAAACATTAATGTGTTTTTTCCTTAAAAATTAACTTTGTTTGAGACATAAAAAATTGGTTTTATTAGCATTTTTTAAAAAGTTTGAAAATTGCCCCTAAAAAAAAAAACGTTATTCCAGTAGCATCACTTTTGTTTTGAAGCTATATTTTGCACGAAAATTTCATAGTAAATTTCGTAGTCACCGCCATTTTTAAAACACGTTCAAAATTGGCACCTAAAAAAAAAAACATCGTTCCAGTATACACACTTTTCGTTTTTAGCACTGTTTTTGATGTTTTTTTGGGGTTTTTGGGCCAGAGTTCCCGTTTTGAGTTTATAGTTCCCGTTTCAAAGTTTACATTGTTACACTTTGACAATGAAATATTTTGCATATTTTATGAACAAATGATGAAAAAAGTCAGCTAAAGCTTGTCAACATCAGGATTATAGTAAAACATAAAGGAACTGCTCCAACACATATATAATCCTAAACATAAATATCTATACATATAAGTATTTATTGAGGACATTGTATTTTGTGAAAATATGGAAGTCAAATCTTTGAAATAACATAATTTATGGTACCACTGCCTTACGAAGTCCATTCATTCGAGTATTTACGAAGTTCATTCAGGAATTTCTTCAAAATTCAAAGTTCAAAGTTCAAACAATTAACATGGAGCTTAAAAAGCTCATATTTGAAAAGGAGATAACTCAAATATGTAGAGTATAAATCTCACATTTATATATCCTAATTTCCAGACATTGAAATGACACTTTATAGCATAATATTGTGAATTCAACCCAAAATGCTAGAATGTCTTTCAAACATCCAAACAAAGGTCTGGTAGAAACTAGTAAACCACCTCCAATGTCCAAGAACATCATGGAAGAGCTTGGTCCAAACATGCACCATGCACCCCACATCTTTCATTTCTTCTTTATATATATGAAGTTTTCAGGTGAATGCTCCAAGAAACACTAGCACCTTAAGACAAAAACACATAAAGAAAAAAGAAGATTGACCAAGAGAGAGAGAGATAAAGTAGCATTTCTCTTACATCTCTAACCCAAGTATGAAAAGGAATATGCACAAGTGCATGATCAACTATAATAAAAACTCACTCCTTCCTCTATTTATATGAGAGGTAAAGGGGCTTTACAATAACAAGTGGACCTAGTCCACTACAAGCAAACTTGCAAGACACAAGTAGGTCCACCCATGTGAAGCAATCTACTCTAAGTGACATGTGTGAGGCTCAAAGGTGACAATGATTAACAAGCAAGGCCTCCATGGCATGAGCAGTACTACCCAAGGTCCAACAATCCTCCAAAGGCCCAAAGCTCCAAGGCATCTCCATGGCCGTGTGTCTCCTTAAGGACAATGCATATCCAGGGTCATGTGTCTCCTTAAGGACTCCCACACCTATATAATCACTCCCTCAACCCAAGAGTCCACGTGTCAAGTGTAAACCTCAATGTAAGCAACCAAGACCCCATGCTATCTAGGGCTCAATAACCTCCTCTCAAATACCTAACTCTACTCCAAGCACATAAACTCCCTTCATGCATCAACAACATAAAGTCACCAAGCTCCATATTTATCCAACATTTCGAGGAAGAATGTCTTTCAAACATCCAAACAAGCTCTAGCAGCAAATAGTAAACCACCTCCAATGTCCAAGTCCATCATGGAAGAGCATGGTCCAACCATACACCCTTCACCCCACATCTTTCATTTCTTCTTTATATATATGAAGTTTTTGGGTGAATGATGCAAGAAACACTAGCACCTTAAGACAAAAACACATAAATAACAAAGAATACTGAACAAGAGAGAGAGAGAGATAAAGTAGCACTCCTCTTACATCTCTAACCCAAGTATGAAAAGGAATATGCACAACTGCATGATCAACTATAATAACAACTCACTCCTTCCTCTATTTATATGAGAGGTAAATGGGCTTTACAATAACAAGTGGACCTAGTCCACTACAAGCAAACTTGTAAGACACAAATAGGTCCACCGATGTGAAGCACTCTACTCTAAGTGACATGTGTGAGGCTCAAAGGTGACAATGATTAACAAGCAATGCCTCCATGGCATGAGCACTACTCCCCAAGGTCCAACAATCCCCCAAAGGTTCAAAGCTCCAATGCATCTCCATGGTCATGTGTCTCCTTAAGGACAATGAATATCCAAGGTCACATGTCACCTTAAGGACTCCCACACCTACAGATCCACTCCCTCAACCCAAGAATCCACATTTCAAGTGTAAACCTCCATGCAAGAAACTAAGCAACCTCGTGCTATCTAGGGCTCGATAACCTCCTCTAAAATACCCAACTCTACTCCAAGCGCATAAAATACCTTCATGCATCAACAACATGAAGTTACCAAGCTCCATACTTATCCAGCGCTTCAAGGAAGAATGTCTTTCAAACATCCAAACAAGGTCTAGCAGAAAATGGTAAACCACCTCCAATGTCCAAATCCATCATGGAAGAGTATGGTCCAACCATACACCACGCACCCCACATCTCACGAAGCACCCCCAAGGCCCAAACATGGTGTAAACATTTTCAAAGTACCCCGAAAAGCTACAAATTATGTCCGTCTCATCATAAAATCCTTTGTAATTCCATGCGTATTTGGTTACAACTTTCACTCATAACTGTCACTAATCAAAGTTTGCAACCCCTCTTTTCTACAAAAAGTGGGAAGACTAACTATAAAATTACCATTAGACATTGGAGTAGAGGCTTTTTATGAAGGTAGTCTGAAAGAGACCATTTGGGGCAAGGGTAGTATCCATACTGCCTTGGTCCTCAGTTGGCATCCATACCTTGATGAAGCTGTTTGTGAAGCGTGCTATTGCATGAATTTTGGAAGAGACTATTTGGGGTAGGAAACATCCATACTGCTAATAATTTGACCTAAGTTGGCATCCATACCTTCTTAGAAGAATTCCTTTGTATCATATTTATTTTCTGGGTTACTCAGCTGCAAACTACTTCCTGATATCATTTACATTTGTTCTTCAAAGTCAGTACCCAGTTCTGGTTGAAATCACTAGTATTTTTGTCATTTCTTGTCTTCATATCTTTGCTATTATTTTGTAATTATTCAAGTTTTTGCTACAGTTAGGGTCTTCTTAATTTCTGATTTTTGGTCTGCTTTATTTTTCAGATTTCAGATCTAGTTTTGGAATTTTTGGATTTCAAATTTCAATTATAATAGCAGAATTTTGGGTTGGCTCAAATCATTGGTATTAGAACCCCAATTAATAGAAGATTCATATCAGATTTTTTGTTACAATTCAGATTATTTACTTATGTTCACCAATCTATTTATCTTTCAAGAAATCCATGTAAGCAAGACAGAGCAAGGCACAACCCAGAGATATATTGTCACCAACATACACATTAACACAACAACACTCATAGATGAATTCATAAATGCTATAAAATACATTCATATATAGTTTTATCAGCAATCTAAGTGTCATCAAGATGTGATCATTCTTGCACCTTAAGATCTGTCTCACGCAGTCATTTCCTCCCCCTATTTACAGATTTTACAATATCCTCAATGTAGATTGTTTTGAAAAAGTATTAAATTATTATCTAATTTTTACCATTTGGCAAAGCCAAAGTTTATTTCTCATGTCTTGCCTCTCTTTTCTTTTGTATTTATGTTGAATTTTATTTCATCAATTCC
Source organism: Pinus tabuliformis (assembly GCA_031772625.1). NCBI lineage: Eukaryota > Viridiplantae > Streptophyta > Pinopsida > Pinales > Pinaceae > Pinus > Pinus tabuliformis. The sequence goes on from CM062810.1 coordinate 394,724,263, forward strand.
TCTCATAAGTTAATAATTGATGTGATTTCTAATGGATTAATGGAGTTAATTATGGGTTAATGAAGTAACTGACCTAAGAAAAGAACATGTTACCTAAAAATTAGAATGGAATCAGAGCTCAGGTGAGGACAAGCCCAAGATGGAGTAAAAGAGAAAGCAATCACCAAGGGAAGTTCATTGACAAGTTCTCATGATTTCTGCAATGGCATATGGGAAATTTCTTAAGTTTCATGTTTCTGGGCAAGGACACTGAAGTTGAAGATTTGGGATCAAGTTTTTTTTTAATTTATTTCCTTATGGGTTCACGTTGGCCATTTATTGTCCTTTGCAAGTGACGGAAATATTTTTTTGTGAATACTCCAAGTTATATCTGGCTGGTCATGATCTTTAACAATTTTTTATCAGAAGCTAAAATTCTGAGCAGGAAGGAGTATTTCTGGGCTACGATTAGCACTATTGGGCACTCACACATGTCTAGAGTTATTGTTTTCTGTGCTATGGCTTCACCATTTTGTTAGGGTGCACGTAAATTGAGCAAGTTTGACCTTATCTAAGGCATGTTTTAAGTTGCGGGCAACATGACTCCATTTGTGGATCGAACTACCTTCTACTTATGATTTATTCAATACCTGCAACTTGAGATTCTTACAAGCATTTCCACACACATCCAAGACTCCAATGGAAAGTTCAAAAACTTTCATGTTACAGGTCTGAAGTATTTTGATGATTGAAGCTATTTTACTCCTTCCAAAGTGTATTAGAATTCTTGAACATTTGAAGTTGTGTGAAAGGATATTGTTCCGGCATGATTCAACCCCAAATAACTTCATTGTGTAATTCTCACAAAATGTATCTCCTTGCAAAGCAATTTGACTTTAAAAATTCTTGACACTAAACATTATTACAAACCTAAGACATTTTGTGGAGGCAGTTCAGTCCTGTATCAAGACAAAACTGTAGTAGAATTTGAGGCATGTTTTAATATAGACTTGAAGCATCGATGACCAGTGCTGAGTGTAGGAATTTTGAATAATATGACACATATTCACAGAGATTATCCTGATTATACACTTATAAGTGGAACATGCATAATACATAACCTCCTCTACGTTGATCATCAATTTACAGAAGCAGAAACATTCACAGGCGTACATAGAAGCATCAATCACACATATCAACACAGTGTTTTCCTGAGGAAAGCATCTCGCTAAAAACCAAAACTATCTGTATATTATAGTGATTGAATCATGTAAAAATACATAGTACAATACTCCTCACAAGTACTCAGTACTATCTCCACATGTTACACACAATACAACTCAGATTTGATCTCCAAATCTCCCTCGCTGCTTGCCTGCCTCCACAACTCAATACCTGCTTAAGAATTGATGAGAATGGTTTATCAAACTCATATTTCACCTACAAAGAATCACCCACACTGTGTTGGACGTGAGCACAGGCTACAATTCTTTGTATTGGCCAATTCATTGGCATACTCAATCTCTCTGATTGTGCAAATCATCATGCACAGCTATAGTCACAACTGATATCAATCTGATCCTCTAACACCTGTCCCTGTTGAACTGAACATGCACTGACATGCAACTGAGTTAACTGATGTATTCTATAGTTGCATTATGAGTTAATAACTTGTGAATTAATTAATAACTAATTCACCCAACTCATCTCTAGTCTATTTGCCAGTTAGACTAAATAAAACCAGTTTAACAAAGCTAAATTGAACACAACTCCATCAACTGCACCTCCAGTCCACTAAACTCATCTCACTTGAGTTCAAACTGAAGTCCTGCATGCAAATATTAGTCATCCCATAGGTAACCACGTATTTCCTTCTGGGATCTGCATGTACCACATCCGTAGCTCATCCTGAAGTGCTCCAAGAGAATAAGATCAAGTTTATAGTCCAAATATTATTATGAGACAATAATATTTGACTTTTCTATTTTTGACAGCCAGTCTAAAAATAGACTTTGATCACTCATACTGTGATCACTCATACTGTGATCACCCATACTGTGATCACCCATACTATGATCACCCATACTGTAATTACCCATACTGTGATCACCCATACTGTGATCATCTCTGCTGGGATCAAAAAATAGAACTTGCGCCATAATTTGCTTGCGGGCCCACTTAGTGAAGGCGACTCATTTCCACTAAGCTCCATCATCTTGTTGCATTCTCAACAAGCATTTCTTGTTGCACACTTTTCAACACTAAGGCCTAAACAGACATATAAAGCAGTACTCATGTTGGGTGGCGGATTCCCCGCATAATGGTTTTGGGGCTTAGAGCCCACAATTCTGGGTATTGGTATTGTAAAGGCTCCGCGAAGTGCGCGGAGCGTGAGTTGTAATGAGTCAAGTCAAAGGTTAGTCTGCCCTAAAATATTGTAAATTAATCTAGACTGTGTCGGCCTACGCATGGTTCGCAGACCATGGGATTGTATAAATAGAGCAAGGCTCTAAGTATAGAGGGTAGCTTGGTTCTAATCTCAAGTATATGGGTTTCTGGAAGTGATATTCATTCTGAGTCTGTAAGTTTGAGTCATAGGTGGTAGTAGTAAGAGTAAGCTCTACAGTTGTGTGTGCAAAGGCCTGGTAGAGTCCGTAGTTGTGTGCACGGACCCCTGCAATTGAGTGCGCAGGGTAGGAATTGGATTGTACTAGAACAAGAAGATTAATAAAAGATAAGTGTTTCTGAAATATCGTGCATTTGCTTATAGATCTATGTGTTTATTTTTCTGTTATGGTTTTATGCATCTATTTAAGGCTTATGTTTGTGCGCACTTGTTATGAATATTAAATGATTACTAAATACTACTGAATTAAGTCACATCTATAATAAAACATACTAAGGGTAAGGGATCTAGACAATGCCTCTTTGTGCTCGGTACAAGGGCTACGTGAAGGTCGGATAGCTGCACGAAATAGTACAAGTGTGAAAGATCAGTTCGTGACCTTTCCAAACCTCATCAAGACATGCCTAGGGTGCAGAAACTTGGTTCCAGCACCCTCCCATACTACCTCGGGTGAGACCTCAGTCCATGCTCTGCGGACTGTTGCCAAAAGGGCTGGTAGTTTTGGGATTTGTTTAGCTAAACAATTCTGAACCTGGGTCAGGCCCCAATAACCCAACGAATGGTTACGTTGCCAAGACCAGGATCTGCCTAAGGGATGTTTGATGTCGAAACACTAGAACCCTACGAAGAAGGAAATTGAAGATTGGTTGGATTAGATGCTTCACGAATTCGTGATATAGCAAAACAAAACCCCGCAAATACCCGAGAAGAGGTGGCTGGATTGCTACTTATACACGGAAATCCACGAGATCTTCTTCGTGACCTTCTCGTCAGAGCTATATGATTGGATCGCAATGCTAGCTAATAGATAGGGAAGGTGCAAGCTCGATCAACCGATAGTGTGGACTCCGGAGCTAGTGCGCAGACTAGAGGCTTCAGAAGATAAGATCACACGGGTTGTGGACCATTGGCGCGACCATATAATAGGAGGGTTTATCATCAAATTCATGATAGACACAACCGTGAGCTACAGCGAAGTAGAATGATGTTTTCTCCAGGGACTGCGAGGCAGGTACATCAAATCCATGAATACATGGATTAAGATGCTGTTATGTGCAAAGCAGGTTATGCAAATACATTAATGAGTGGAACAACGTGGAGCAGAAAGATCTAAAAAGGGATTGAAGGGTTAGGGAACAGTCCTTTAATTTCACCTTCACGAGAGAGCGAGGAAGCGTGCACTCAGGTTTTTCTAAGGAGTGCCATTAGTTTGATAAGGTGGCGCATTCTATAGTTATCACCTCCACTTATGCCATCACCCACTTCACCTACTTCACCTCCTTCTTCAACCACCCCACCTCCACCAAACCCGTAGTTCAGCATGGCAAGCGCGATCAAGCTACTCGTATTCAGAGGAGTGGGGAATGAAGATCTAGATCGGTTTTGGTTTGCAGTAAGATCATTGTCAGAGGCACACGGGGTTACGGATGAAAGCATTAAGAGGGCCACACTAGTAAGTGCGTTGCAGGATCGCACGATGACATGGTATATTAAGCACTCGAATGATCATCCAAATGCAGGAATAACAGAGATCTAGAACACACTGAATAGAGAATTTAGCCAGCCAAAATTAGAAACACAGTCGATCATCAGATTTAAGGAGATCACAATGCTTCCAAGTGAAACCCCTTGGGATCTAGATCAATGGCTAAAAAGTATGATCCACAAAGCTAATATGACATTGAAGGATGTGCAGCACCACACGTGGTTTGTGGCGTCTTTGACACCACACCTGAGGATGGCGCTGTCACAGCAGAAGCTCACAACTCAAGCAGAAGCATTGGAAATGGCAATGAGGTTTCATGAAGCACAGATACAAGATCCGGGGTTGGGAGTCCAACAAATCCACATGCAACTACAAAACCTATGGTTGGAGATGCAGTGTTTGAAGCAGGATAGGGCACCTCGGACGGTGATGCACGAAGAAGTGTGGTGCATAAAATGTAAGGGCCAAGTCCACGACAAGGATCACTGTTTGGTATTTGCGAACTATTTGGCAAGAGGGGGACCAATGCCATTGAGACCAGAGGCATAGGTAGGGCCAAGTGCGGTGCCCGTGCTCTGGTGCACAATCTGCCAAGTGGGAGGAAAGCACATGATGGACAACTGTCACCTGTTGCAAAAGTGTACACAGACTCCACAGCAGTTGTTTTGTAATTTTTGTATATCAGTGGGCCACGATGAGTGGACATGTCGGAGCTATGAGCTAATGATGGATAGGACCCCAGCTTATCGAATGCAGATAGAAACGTGAGGCCTCGATCTAGCTGTAGCAATAGAGCAGGAAGGATTTCAAGGGTGAGGTCGAGGACAAGGAGGAATGAGGCCCGAAAGGGGCCGCAGACAGCTAATCTGTTATGATTGCGGAGGACCAGGGCACTACGCTCGCGATTGTACTAACCCAACAAGAATATCGTGTCCATACTGTGAGCAGTTTGATCATGAAGTGGTAGATTTTTCGACGCTAATCACACAAATGTGCGAGAAAGGGGTATTACAGCCTACTCCAACTCAAAATATCCAAATGATGAGGTCTGAACCGCGCGAAGAAGACCCCAATGTAAACATGATGCTTAGAAGTGGTGCAACCACAGGGGAAGATAAGGGGAAGCAGCCCGACGAAGATACCTGGGTTCGCAAGGCTCCTACAAAGGAACCTAAGTTTGACTTGGAATGCGCAAAGGAAACATTTATGGAAGCTAAGAAGAGCTTCGCGGAGGCCTCTACTTCAGGTAGTAAGGATCAACCAGAGACAGGCCTAGATCCTTCTATGCTAACTACCTTTTTAGAGACATGCATGAAACTGTTGTGTGACAATAAGGCAGTTAAAGGACTACAAGAGCTGATTGCTAGATGCGCAGGATCGGGTGAACCGCGTGTAGTCTAGAAACTGGGAAGGCATGCACTACACACTGGGAGGGAAATGAGATTGACGACATAGATTGGCGAGTATGAAATGGATAAGGTAATCTTAGACTTGGGTTCGAATGAAAATATGTTACCGAAATAGACATGGGAACACATGAGCAGGCTTCTTTTTATAGTGGTCTCCTATTCAATTACGGATGGCAAACCAACAAAATATCTTGCCCATGGGAAGATTACAAGGGGTAACAGTGGATATCAAAGGTGCGAGCACGCAGATGGACTTTGAGGTAATAGAGATTGTGGATGACAGTAACCCTTACCCCGCATTGCTAGGAATAGACTGGGCCATAGATATGAATGGATTCATCAACCTAAAAACATGGAAGATGATATTCGAGAAAAATTCCCTACGCGTAGTAGTTCTGTAGGATCTAGCTGAAGGAGAGCGCTACACTGAACCCGTATGCGATGATGGAAGTGACAATGAGCTGGATTGTATCTACAAGATAACTGCGTGAGACTAGGATTGGCTAAATCCGACTGTAGATAGAAGGGTCTTGTCGGAGCGTGCAAGTTCCTACCCTTCAGATTCAAACGAAGAAGATGAATGCTAGCACAATCGGTTGAGCAAAGTGACAACGCTAAATTGTAATATGATGACTAAATCAGTGCATTGCGTAACAACCCAAGCTCGAGATCTACCGACATATGATGGGTTGACAGCGGTGGACGAATTCTTGAACAAGTTTGAGAGCATTGTACCAGAGCACCAACAGTTAAATGCATTGAAATGGGCGCTGTGTGCGACACCTGTGCATTGGTGGGGAACACATCAAGGAAACTTTGAAAATTGGCACGGCTATAGGAGGATGATGTGGCTACAATTTGGGAAATCAGAACTACGAATAACCAAGAAATACGATGGACGTGATGACCTGTGCACGCACCTCACAAAATGGACCAAGGCCTATGGAGAAGAACCTCAGCTTGAGTGGGTACACTTATTCTATCATACCTTGGATGTCATCCCAAGGAACTAGTATATCGAGATAGAACTCCGACATGGTACAGGTGAATGGGATGTCTTGTGCGAGGGATTTTTGTTAACTTTCTCATTTGAAGACCCATGGGCGGATACTGTTGACAATGCACTGCAAGCCATGAAAGCTGCCATTTTCAAAATGCTACAAGAACCACGGGAAATAGGTCAACCAATATGGTCACCTCAGTTAAGCCATGCCCTAGAATATTACAATGTATAAGTGGAAGATGATGATGATGACCCTCGAAATATTAGTATTCCAGAAACTGAAGGAAGTCGTGAAGTTCGAGGACCACCAATTGAGGACCCCGACATCATTGTGCCATTGAAAACAAAGTAGGTAAACATTAGTACAAATGTGGAGCCGAACTATGCAATGCTTGGGGACTATTGGGATGATGCCACGGTGGATAAGGTCGTCGAGTTACTTCGCAAATATCAAGATTTGTTCTCGACCAAAATCACAGAGTTAAAGGGGATCCTTAGCGACTTAGGGATGATGAAGATTATTCTGAAACCAAACGCGAAGCCAGTTAAGTAGCACCCTTACCGCTTGAAATTGAAGTATAAGGAAAAGGTTTGCGAAGAGTTGGACAAAATGCTTGCAACAGGAATTATTGAACCAGTGGAAGAATCTGACTGGGTGAGTCCTATGATAATGCAGGAGAAAAAATAGAAGGGAGAAATTTAGATCTACATGGACCTCAGGGAGCTTAATGACGCCTGCGTTCATGATCCATTCCCAACACACTTTACAGATGAAGTATTGGAGAATGTTGGTAGATAGGAAGCTTACTCACTCATAGATGGGTTCTCAAGGTACCATCAGATTAATATCACGTTAGAAGATAGGAGAAAGACCACCTTCGCAACCGAATGGGGTTGTTTTCAGTACACTATTATGCCCTTTGGACTGAAGAATGTGCCAGCGATAGTTTCACTCATAGTGGTGGCCGCGTTCAAGGAATTTATCCACAAGTTTTTGGAGGTCTATTTTGATGATTGTACTATATTTGGGTTATTTAAAAAACATATAGTGAGCTTACGGTTGATGCTGGATACTTGCCGACGACACCAGATTGCATTGAATCTTAAGAAGTGCACCTTCCTTGTCCCCTTTGGAAATTTGCTTAGCCATGTGGTCTGCAAACAAGTTCTGATGGTGGACCCTTGTGAAGATTGTTGTCATTCTCAATTTGGAAGTGCCACGAAGTGTCAAACAACTAAGCACCACGTTGGGGCACATGGGCTACGATCGAAAGTTTATTAAGAGCTATGCACAAATCACGACACCAATGGAACAATTGTTGAAAAAGGATGCTACATATTGTTGGAATGATGATTATAAGAAAAGTCTGGAGGTTCTCAAGGAAAAAATGGCATCCGCTCCCATTTTCGTTTCCCCAAAATGGGACATTGAATTTCATGTACATGTTGATGCATCGTGTATTGCACTGGGCACTGTACTCACGTAGAAAGGAGTAGAAGGCATGGATTAGCCAATCGCGTTCGCAAGTCAGTGGTTGTCCAAAGCTGAAAAGAATTACTCTACTACTGAGCGTGAGGGATTAGCGATGATGTACGCGCTCCAGAAATACCGCCACTATCTACTTGGTGGCACTTCAAGATGTATACCGATCATTCCGCATTGAAATACCTAGTGAACAACGCTGTGTTGGGGGGCGCATATGCAGATGGCTGTTACTGTTTCAAGAATATGACTTTGAGGTCATCGTAAAGCCGGGACGCTTAAATGCAGGACCAGATCACCTATCATGAATTGAGAACGGTGAGGAGCCAACAAATTTGGAGGAAGGACTACCTGATGCACAACTCTATGCAGTGCGTGTCGCGATAGCCACTTCAAAGATATAATCCATTTCTTAACCACAGGGACCATGCCATAGGGATATTCAGTCCAGTAGAAGAAAGAATTGGTGGTACGCGCGATAGATTTTTTTGTTATCTCGGGGCAACTCTACAAAATGGGAAATGACGAGATATTACGAAGATATGTACCTGAATTTGAATGAGGACATATCCTCGCAAAAGCACATGGGGGGGCTGCAGGAGGACACTATGCGGGATGGGAAATGGAACAGAAGATTCTTCGCGTCGGACTATGGTGGCCAACCCTACATCAAGATTCGATAGCATACTATCGGGCCTATGATGTATGTCAATGGATTGGGAAAACATCACGAAGGGATGAGATGTGACTCAATCCACAGATGACGCTACAGCCATTCGAAAAATTGGCAATAGACTTTGTGGGGCCCATCCAACCTCAAGGGAAGATAGGTGCGTGCTATATCATCACCATGATAGAATACTTGACTCGATGGGCAGAAGCACAACAAGTTAAGGACTGAACGACCACTACAACTATGAAATTTTTGTTCAACAACGTATTGACACGGTTTGGATGCCCAAAAATTCTAATGAGTTACCGTGGAATGCACTTCTTAAATGAAACTATCAGTGCACTCACTGAGGAACTCCAAGTGTATCATCAGCAAAGTACATTGTACCATCCGCAAGCTAATGTGACCCTGGAAGAATTCAACAAGATTATGGAGACTGTGTTGGCCAAAGTATGTAATGCACAACAAAACGATTGGGACTTGCACATACCTGCCCTGCTATGGGCATACAAAACCACATGCAAGAAATTCACGGGGCAGACACTCTTCAAGTTAGTATATGGCACGGAAGCTGTCATGCCAATCGAATACATTGTACCCATTTTACGGATAGCAGTGATGACAGGCATGGCAGAGTGTGAGGCCTTGGAAGAGAGGCTCACGCAACTAGAAGAACTTGAGGAAGAACAGTTTCTGGCATGATTCCGTCAGCAGGTACAGAAACAATGCGAGAAAGCTTGGCATGACTGCCATATCAAGTTGCACACATTCAAAGTAAACGATTTGGTATTGTTGTATGATAGCAAGTTCGAAAAACTCCCTAGAAAACTTTGAATGCATTGGTCGGGACCATATGTGGTGAAAGAGGTCACAGACGGAGGCACGGTCCAGCTCACCAAACTTAATGGAGAGCCCTTCCAAGGAAGAGTAAATGGCAGTCACCTGAAGCCCTACATGAGTGGGTCAGTTGGCTGACTAACCTTCCAAAGCATAGTCTTAGCACTCCAAGCAGTTGAAAGAATGCGCGGGACTATAAATGAGTCTACAGCAGAGCTGTGCAAAAAGAGGATTCCGTGTAGGGTGAGTCTATCGTAGGGATCGCGGTCGTGCATCAGCGGTTGCACAGCTATGCAGATAGGCTGGAAAGTGATCGTTGAGGTCACTGTTCATGACAAGATGGTCACTTTAAGACAACGAGGAGCGGACGGCAGGCAATTAAGACACGAATTCAGAACTAGATTTGAAATGATCTGCTGCTAGTATCGCATTAATGAGCCAGAAAAGGTGGAAATAGTCAAATTTGAATTTCACCAGGCCTATAAATCACAGCTGGTCATCCACTGAACAAACTGTGGCATCTTGAGACTTAAGTTATTGTGCTATCCAATAGGTATGGACCCGTCGAAATTCGACGCTTTGAGAGTAAGCCCTGTGGTTGCGACATTACCAAAAGGGCCACAGGACCTTCGGGACAGTGCAATATCGACAACCAAGGCTGTCATGCTGAGCCCAACGTTAGCGGTGGGATATGTACTAAAAATTCCTAGACAAATAGTAGGATTGGTCCGGATGTCGCTGCGAAACCCGCGGTCTGGTAAGCAATCTATGAAAGATAAGGGAAAGACAGTGAATCTTGGGATAAAAGATAGAATTCAATTAAAAACTGTGTCCCTGGGCCATGTTCCCACGATGAGACTTGAAGATTGGTACCTTGCAGACAATAACATCTCTCTTGCAAAAATGCAACACAAGCTTCAATAGACATTGAGTATACTGGACCAGAGAACGCAAGCTTGCTGCTCTTACAAAAAAAGTTCACACATTTCATATCTCAGCTAGAGCTAAAATCCTATGAGGGGTTGCTTTCTGTTAACCTAGCAGAGCAGAATGAGCATCATCAGTTAAGTGAATTAGTAGGGGCAATGGAGCAGGAGCTTGAAGAAAAATTGAAGGAGGCAAGGGTGGAGCAACAGATAGTAGTGTGTCACTCACAGGGATGGTGGACCGCGAAGCATTAGCAGAGCACCTTGCCACATTGATGAGTGACTCGGGATGAGTCACGACGATTGTGTTGGGGGCTTGTTGGGTAGCAGATCCCTCGCATAACAGTTTTGGGGCTTAAAGCCCACAATTTTGGGTATTGGTATTGTAAAGGCTCCATGAAGTGCGTGGAGCGTGAGTTGTAATGAATCAAGTCAAAGGGTAGTCTGCCCTAAAATATTATAAATTAATCTAGAATGTGTCAGCCTAATGTATAAATAAAGCAAGGCTCTAAGTATGGAGGGTAGCTTGGTTTTGATCTCAAGTATATGGGTTTCTAGAAGTGATATTTGCTCTAAGTCTGTAAGTCCAAGTCGTTGGTGGTAGTATTAAGAGTATGCTTTGCAGCTGTGTGCGCAGAGGCCTGGTAGAGTCCGCAACTATGTGCACGGACCTCTACAGCTGAGTGCGCCGGGTAGGAATTAGATTGTACTGGAATAAGAAGATTAATAAAAGATAAGTGTTTCTGAAATATCGTGCATCTGCTTGTAGATCTATGTGTTTATTCTTCTGTTATCGTTTTATGCATCTATTTAAGGCTTATGTTTGCACGCACTTGTTACAAATATTAAATTATTGCTAAATACTACTGAATTAAGTTAGATCTATAATAAAACATACTAAGGGTAAGGGATCCATACAGCACCTCTTCGCACTCAGTACAAGGGCTACGCGAAGGTTGAATAGCTGCACGAAATAGTATAAGTATGAAAGATTGGTTTGCGACCTTTCTAGGCCTCATCAAGACATCCCTATGGTGCGGAAACTTGGTTACAGTACCCTCCCATACTACCTCGGGTGAGACCCCAGTCTGTGCTCCGTGGACTGTTGCCGAAAGGGCTGGTAGTTTCAGGATTTGTTTGGCGAAACACTTCTAAACCTAGGTCAGGACCCAATAAGCCAATAGCTCAAATCCAAAATTTGAAGATCATTCCATGGGCAAATCTATGGTATTCCAACAATGATTTGTCACTATACTCAACAACACTTTAAATATTGTAGCAGAATTGATGAAGGTCGAAGATTGACAATCTATCCTAAATTGAAGCAATAGGCATTGGATAATCCTTTTTCTATGAAGTGTCATCTTAAGGACGAAATTCTTGAACTGATACTCCAGTAGTTACTACATCCACATCAATCCTTGAGATTGTATTAGTGTCACATTTTCTCCATGGAGATTCAGTTGCCAAACAAGCAAGGGTTGCAAAGGACAGAGGTATTGCTGGCTAAAATAGTAATCAAACTTTGTTTGAAGTCATATTGACCAAGTGCGGCAGAGTGTAAGAATTAAGAACATTTGGTTATCAGTGTATTCTTACAGTGCCCATTTGAAATGACTCTTTGTGAGCCTGAACTTCTCATGATGAGCCTATTGGACAGTTATGAGAAGTTCAAACTTGGGATTTTGACGAGCATTCCGTACATATCCAAGACTCCATGGAAAAACGTATGGATCAACTAGAGGGAACTACGAAAAATAGAGTAACTGAACTATCAATACTCCCTATTTATTCTCAACTGCCTTTAGATCTTCAAGCCAAAATATTTCAGAAAGCAGAAAATGGTGCTCGCAAGTGTATTGTAGCCACCAATATTGCTGACACGTCACTTACTGTCGATGGCATCTTATATGTGATTCATACTGGATATGGAAAGTTGGAAGTTTACAATCCAAGAATGGGTATGGATGCTCTTCAGGCTTTTCCTACAAGTAGAGCTGCAGCAGATCAACGTGCTGGTAGAGCAAGTAGGATAGGTCCTAGGACATGTTATCGTTTGTACACTAAGACATCCTATTAGAATGTAATGCTGCCAAATATGGTGCCTGAAATCCAATGTACTAACCTTGGAAATATTTTTTTACTACTCAAGTAATTGAACATTGAAAACCTTTTGGATTTTGATTTTATGGATCCTCTTCCACAAGACAATATTCTCAATTCAATGTATCAGCTTTGGGTACTTGGTGCACTTGATAATGTGGGTAGATTGACTACTCTTGGAAGGAATATGGTTGAGTTTCCTCTTGATCCTCCCCTTGCAAAAATGCTATTAATTGGGGAACAACTTGGCTGTGTCAATGAAGTCTTGACAATTGTTTCTATGCTTTCTGTTCCTTCTGTTTTTTTCCGTCCTAAAGACAGGGCTGAAGAAAGTGATGCAACAAGGGAAATTTTTTTTGTGCCTGAGAGTGAGGAGTATATATTCAACCAAAAATTCATTGGGCTTGCACTTGTGAACATTCCATTAAGTTTATAAGTTCATGCCATACAAGTGGGGCAGACATGTTAATGGTGGATGGCTCGCCAAAAACGAAATCTGAGAGCATGAAGTCTGCTATCACAAGAGGTACTATGCTCTGAGGCACAAATCCTCTAGGAGTCGTTTGGCAGGTTCTGCCTTTTCATTATTGCAAATGAGGATGATGAAGTTTGCAAGCACAAAAAGTATGTTGTTGTCAAACTGTGGCTGCTCTTGAAGGACATATTAAATGGTAGTGGTTCCAAGCATGTAAGGCAGCTCGGGATAGACATATTAAACCCCAGTGGCTCTAACATAGATCCCCAAGCTAGTAGATTTATGATCATTTTATTGGCAAGAGGAGAGCTTAGAAAAAAAATAACAAAATAGAAGAAAAAGTGAGAAAGAAAAATAGAAACGAAATGGAATTATATTAATGACATTCATGGCCAAAACATGTCAATGTAATGAGTAGATTTAGGGGTGAAGATTTTTCACCAAGAATTCTCCAAAGTATCTCCCCCCGTTTTAGTCAATGTATGCTTGTGATGTGGATTTCAATAATCCTCAATCTTCTGAAGACAAGATTGAGAATGTTTTGGTATTTTCATATCATGTCATGACTACATTTAAGAAATCAATGAATCTTCTAGAAATACAAGTATGTAAAATTTGTTCTAAATCTGCTCTACTTCATATGAATTCTAGAAATGGTGAACGAAAATAAATTTTGGAAATTCTCCTCTCTCCCCATCTCCCACCCTTGTAATACTTGCTTACTCTCTCTCTCTCCCACTCCCACTCGTTTCCCAAATAATATTTTCTCACTCTCTTCCCCTCACCCCACCCTTATTTCCTAGATAATATTTGATTTACACTCTCCCCCCACCAACACCCTTAATAAGATTTGCTCACTCTCTCCATCCATGAGGGTGGGGCAGAGAGATGAGGGTTGGGCAACTAGGGGAGAGGGGGGTAGCAAATATGATAAATAATATCTGCTCACTCTCTCTCTCCACCATATTGACTAATTATACAGGATTTTCTAGCTATGCAATTTCCTAGAGATTGAGATTGAGGAGCACTTCATCTTCCCTTGCCTGGTTTAATATGAGGTCTGAGGATGCTTCCATGATATTTTTAGAGAGATACAGATGCTTCGCAGTTTCTTTAAGTACCCTGAACAGATATGCTTTCCCTTATACATGCAGGAGTCCCTTTATCTCTACTCATCTAACCTCCATCCATGTTAGCATCTTTGACCATCTCCCACCCAGTAGATCACATCCTTTACTATGGTGCTTCTGACTAGGGGCACTAAGTGGCAGATGGATAGAGATGACCCCTTATCAATGAGGACTTGGGGTACTGTTTTTCGTATTTCTTTTATAAGTCTGAGAAAGAATTTGAGATAAAGGTTGGCAACAATATGACAAACAGTGAGAAGTGACTATATTCTTGACTTAAATATAGTGACTTTGGGGCATAGCAAGGGAGTGACACGTTAACCTTTTGACTATGTTCACTAAGGAATAGTGACCAGTATGACAATATGGCTTTGACAATATTATGTGGCAGAATAACCTTCAGAAAGGAAATCACCTTGTTTGGAATAATGTCCTTGACCTTGATAGAAATAATGAGATAGCATGGCAATAATCTACAAAACTTGGTTATATTGTGGCTAAGAAATACTTTGATTTGAATTGCTTGTATTTTCTCTAGTTTATTTGAAGTATAGCAGAAGAGATTTGGAATAGTGCCAATAAGGACTATGAATCGGTATTAAGACACTTGTGGCTCAGTCATATTTGTAGCTGTTAGTTCAAAAGGAACAGAGCAGTCCTCTCCAAGTTAAAATCCAAAGCAAGTCTCTTTATATCTTCATTTAGTTAGAAATATTTGTGATATCAAGGTATGATTCTACCAAGTTGAATTTACTATTGAATGGTTAGCGCATGTGAAAAAGATTGTCCGAGCATGTTTACTGATGGAGTTGCAGCAAGATGAGGGCAGATTAATGAAGACTGAACTAAAGTAAGACTTCAAAGGGAGCTATAGACTCTCTAGAAGAATAACTTGATGATAAATACAAGTCATGTCCACTGATTATGATGACTCTGATGATGCCTTTAGCTGCATTGATGACCTTGGCATATGGGCCTAAGGGTCTATAGTAGAAAAAGGACAGGTTGCAGGTGGCTCATTGATTATGTTTAGAGGAAATTATGAACTAGCCACATTGATTGAATTATAAAGACACCATTAATGATGATGCCTAATTAATGACCCTCTCATTTATTAATATAAAAGGGAGTTGACTTTTGAAGTCAAGATAGAAAGACCTAGCTTTGTTTTTTTCTACAATTAAAGGTCCAATGAGAAGGAAAAGCAACAGGTCTAAACATGTATATCTTGTGGAATCCCTGGTGTTCTTGATAAACACCTTATCAGCCATATGTTCTTGGTATTCCAGTTCTATAAAGGGGAATGAATTTTTCAACTTTGTTCTTGTTTCTTTAGTTCTCTCATTTCTGGTGGTGCAATGTACCATTATTTTCTCCAACAACATCATGAGCTAGTGTACAAAATTAGATATACTTTGCATTGTCAATTATATCCTTAAGAAATTGGTGGTTGTAAAACTAGCATGTAGAGACTTTTTGTGTAATATTAGTGTTGTGGATAATTTTTATCCCATTTTGAAAAGGATTTCCCAACATGGAAGATATTACTATGGATGTCATTTCAAGAAGTAATGCTTGAAGGAAAGCCATTAAAACATTGATGGAAATTATAGGTTCAGTATGTGGGAAAGAACAAAATGGTGCAATTAATATCAAGTCATCATTGAAATTATTTTGATGCAAATACCATTCTATATACTGAAAGTCATCTTATAGAACAAATCATTTTTAAATGTCTGAGTTTGGATGAAGAATGCTCTGCTTGTGGTGGTTTATTGCATTGAACTACAAAAAACTGGGATTTTTTTTTCTGAAGGTGGGAGAAGTTCAACAATGTAGGTTCATCCATCAATCATCTAGCATGATAACTATGACAACATCTACCAGCAATAGGTTCCTAGACTATATGAAGGTCAAGATTGTTGTTCATCATCTTTCTTATTGGACTATCTTCAAATACAATGGTGCATATATCTATATAATTTCCATCTTCAGTGGATCCAGATATCAAGGGATTAGGAAGAAAATTTAGAACAAGGCAACAGTGATTGTGGTAGAGAGACTTTGAAGTAATACTCAAAGAAACTTACAACCACAATTTTGACAAATTGCCATATTTCTACAATTTGGATATTCAGATTCATTTAGGAAACCAAATAATAAATGTGCAATGGGTGAGGATTCCCTCCCAAATGGGGATGAATTCACCCCTTAATAAACACACGATACAAAGAGGCCTATGATGGGCTACACTTCAAGAGTGCTAGCTACTATACATGCCTACTAGTCATGTTAGATTCTTTCCCAAATACATTACTTACGAATGGCCAGTCTTCTCATAACTTTTTTATTGGTGCAAGGCAAAAGAAGAAACTTATGTTATTAGTTGCTTGATTCAAGAGATGGCTACAAAAAGGGAGGGTCTGGCATGATTCATACACATTACATAATACAAATCTTGGCACGTGGTTGGTTAGAGTTTGCAATGAACCTGGAAATTCGAAAACACCTCTAAGAGACAGAATTTCACAAGCTATGAGAGAAGGGACTTAATACATGCTCCATATTATGTTATAAAAAATATCTCATTCCCAGGGATAAAGATATTAAAGGCTTGTTTTCAATGGTCCAATTTGAAAATAATCTCAAAACGATACCAAAAAAATGTCCTAGTGGAAAAATATGCCATGGTTGTTCGTTCTCAAATTCGTTTTTTTATGGTACCCACAATGTCATGCATAATGAAAAGTGTTTTGGTAGTATTAATAAGTCTATGATGTCTAGGCTAGCAACAAAACACATCGGAAAGGTACATTAGCTTTAATCTTACCAAACTTGAAGCAAGAAAACAACTTTGTCATCAAATATCAAATTAAAATAGGATGGAACAAGTTAGGCATCAACAAAGCATCAAGGGACACTTCAATTTGCATGACATCATACTTCATAGCAATGTCAATGTAGAAATATTGCTTGTAGAAATATGTTGACTACTATATGGATCATGACAGCTCTCTTTATTTAAATAAATTCTAAATATCAAGGTAGTTACAGCAGCAATACTTCTGTAGAATCCCAAGATATTGCAGGTTTCTATACATGTTAACTAGAAACTAGTAAAGGGTAGAAACAATGTGCCAATTGAGAATCCAACAATGTTGAACTAAAGCCCTTGATTTATTTCCTTCCAGGTAAGTTAAAATGTTAGAATTTTTAGTGCTAAATGTTGCAACCTAGGCTCTATTGTAGTTTATTGGAAATAATGATTAAATTTTGAAGAGTGCAGATGACATTGGAAAAATTAGTTGCATGATTGAAGACATATAATGAACAAGAAAAATATGAGTTGGGTTATCAAAGAATAGACTGTGCATCTTAAATCTATGACATAACATTCTAGGAAGTGAGCTAAGAACAACATGCTTAGAATTACAACATTCCTATAAGCCCAATTCGACCTCTGATTGAATAATGCATAGCAAGGCTCTTCTTTGACATGTGAATTACAGTAGTTGTAGTGGAGATATAACCTTGAGTTGGCCCATCTTCCTAGTATATTGATTCGATGATAAATTGATAATACATTTTCTATATTTTATGGAAAGTTTAAATCCGACTGAACTGTAATATGATCTATCTTCTCCCTTGATTGATGGACAAAAAAGGATCCAATCTAGGACTACTAGATGGAAAATCAATGGAAGAAGATTGAAAATCAATATTTTTCCACAGTGCTTAGTGTTCATGCATGTTGTTTGTTTAGGGAAGATGATGTCATACTAGAGGGATGCCTTGATTTATAAGAAAGTTCAATGGTTTTTTGGATTTGTTCAAAACAGGGGAAATGCAGCTCTATATTGCAAGGATAGACTTCAAATGACCATGGTAAATAAATCTCTTGTAAATGAGACTATCTAGTGAGAGAACATCATGTCCATTGGCACTCTACTAAAACCAAGCTCAGATTATCGAAGGTGTTCAAAGATCAAGGACAAGAGAGATATTTCTTTTTGTAGCTTTAGAGAGTAATCTAATGTTGTCAGTTTGGATAGGCTCCAAACACCAAGTATGTAATTTCACCTAAAACAAACCAACCCTAATAACTTGAGTTTGATATTTCTTCTAAGGTTTGTATTATACTCTCCAAACCTTCATAATGCTCCTAGGGGTTGTCCTCTACTCTATGATAAGAAATTAATATAACAAGCTCTATGGTATAACGTGGAAAGGGTAAATGGAATTCAGATGATCTATAAATAGAGTTTGAGGATTTCATAGCTTATATTATGAGATAAGTGTAATATGTCCTATAGAAACAAAGATAAATGCAAATAACATCCGTATATTTAGTATAAAGTAATAACAATACTCAATGCAATTGTAATGGTAACCAAAATAAGATACCTTGATTATTAGGAGCACAATGTTCACTTGCCTCTTATAGGAGGGAACCTCTAGCAGAGTAAAGCTTAGTTACAATAATAATCCAAGGCATCTTTTACAATGTTTTTACCTCTATATATACTACTTTCTAACCTTCTAGAACATTCTAGAGGAGGAAAACCTTTTAGCAAGTCCTCTCATAATAGTTGCAATCAAACTACTAGCATCATCGTGTAACAATGATGGTATTTCTTATATAACCATATATTAATCTATTTGTTAAGGGTTAAGGAGGCTAGGACCCTAACATGTCCTCCCCCTTACATAACAACCTTATCCTAAAGAGTTGAGATGTGTAAATTGGTGTAGAATGTTAGCAAGCTGGAAGGTGCCACCTCAAGTGGTCTTTCCTTCCATTGTATTAAAAATTATTGAATAGTGTGGTGGTAGAGATGTCTCTCATAGTGCTTGAAGACTACTTCTAGCTGCAACCAAATGGAGCCTTCTGCATCCAATTCTAGTAGACTAGTTCTAACAATGCAATTGGATCCAAACAATTTCTATTTGGGGCTTGTTTCACTTGACTACTATACATGTGGCTTGAACAACCCATAATTTATGTGTTTTGGATAGGTTAATGGTAGAGAATTGTGTTTTACTTCTCCATTGGTTGGATTAGTGGAATTCCCTTAAAATATTAGTTAAACATCTCTTTATATATAGAGATGCATTTCATCATTGGTACTCATGGTTGGAGTGCTAGAGAAATACCTAAGCATTCTGATATTTTGGATATTTATATATTTAGAAAAAAAATAGACCCCATTCTTTTAATTGCACCTAGGGAGTTAGGTCAACCTAATAACCACCTCCTTTGGGTCAGGATGTAAGGGGGTGTGTTACAATATTTTGGCTATTATTAATTGTTGGGCAGTGTATCCAAGCTCCAGTTTGTTTGGTCAATGGAAGATAGGGAAGAAGAAGTCCTCCTTGAGATTACAAACCATAACCAAGATAACAAGGCACTTAATCATTAATAAGAATTTGGTTTGTGAATCTTCTAAGATTTGTTAGAGAACAACAAAGGTACAATTGAGGTTCATTCCAGGCACAATAAGCAGAGATCAAAGGACTGAAGTTAGTTTGTGTTAAAAGTTGGCAACTAGGGCCAAATTCCACTTTGGACATCTGATTTGATGAATATGATTATTGCATTAAATTCCTGTTTTCAAGAGGACAGAATTTGACATAAATATCATCAAATTTGGACAAGGAAAAATATGTTTTTGAATTTAATCCCTCACATATGCAAATTGTCAAGGTCGGCTTGTGGTAAATTATTCAAGTGGAACCCTTCTCCAAATCCTATAAATAGAAGTGTCCTCCAAACTTATTTGACACATCCTATCACCCATTTTCTCTCTCTGAAATGGCCGTAGAAGGAAGGATAGCTCTAGCGAAGAAGGAAGGGATAGATTGACACCTTGGTTGGGCTATCTAAAGGACAAATTTCCTCAGGAAAGAGGTTGAGCCTATGAAAGGCTTGTTTGAATTTTTTTGGACTGTTTTGTGGGTGGTCCTATGTCTACAATAGGTCAAAATTGCAGCAGAAAGGAAGCCATTTGTATGTTGTTTGGGCTTATCTTTGGTTGGAATTTCTCTCCTATAGCAAGCTGCAGCACTAGTTGTGTGCTTCAGGTGGGCCGTAGGCCTAGATCACCTTGGACAAGGGATTGAAGGAATGATAGGAGGCCGCATGACTTGGAGTTCTTGAATAGGAGGTTGTGTCACTTGTTTTGGGGCTAGTTACTAGCCTAGATCAACAATGAATTGGAGAAAAAGTGTTTGGAAGGAGGTTGCAGTCAAGGAAGAGGTTTGGATGGTGAGGAAATGGTGTTGTAGTAGCCTGCCAACAAAACTTACCAGTGACTAGACTTGAACTAGCGTGTGAGGGTGCTTGTATGTAGGTAGATCAACTAGAAGGAAGATAATCTAGGAGGAGTGAAATATGGTTGTAGTAGCTTGTCATCAAACCCTAACCAAAACACTAGAATACAAAAGATTTTACAAATGTATGACTCAAGCCTAAGAGGGCACAAATTGTCTTCTCTAGAATTTCATTGCCGAGTTAGCTATGTATCTAAGGACAATGACATTGAATCTCCATAATGGAAAGTCAATATTTCCCTTAAATTATTGTACTCTCTATGTCGAACATTTGATATTAATAGTAAGAAGAATTGATCAAGGGTTTTCCCCATCTTGGGGTTTTTCCCTAGCTTGAGCCATATCCTTGTGTTCTCTCATCTTGCTTGTCTTCTGGATCTATTGTTTATGTTCTTTCTTCAGTTACTATCAATAATGATTCATATGATTGCTAATGGAAATGATATGGTCTAATAAATGGGCTAACATTGAATATTGAAGAAACTGACCTAAGCAAAGAACATGTTAACCTACAAATTAACATGGTATCAGAGCTCAAGTGAGGACAAACCCAAGAAAGGTAGAAGGAAATCACTAAGAACTTCGTTTCAGGCCCTAGTAAGGAAGGATAATCTATAAAGATTAAGGCCTCATTCTGGGCATGATTTCTAGTCATAGTATCTATGACTAGGCTTAAACCTTATCTAAAGAAAGTAAAGATTTTAAAGGGCATATATTCCCTGATCTGGAGGATTGAGGGTCTAATCTAATAGCCCACACCAATCCAAGTTATCTTTCAAATGAATTGGAATTTTGGGTTCGAGATATCAAAATTTAGGGGGATCAAATTAACAATGTTTTCTCAGAGGCCCGAATTTCAGTTTGGAAATATTTTTGAAGTTGTCCTTTGATTCGTACAGAAAGAAACTATTCAACAATTAATCTTGTGATTATTCTCTAAGCTCTCAGCCCAAGTGAAGAAAGTATAATACTTAAGGATTTCTACGTCTTCATCCTTAATTGGAAAGGAATCCTTACCTCTGCAAATTGAAGGACAAACAAGAAGCCAACAAAAAAAAGGGTTTCCTCAGACCAAGTATCAATTTTTGAAGCCCTAAAACTTCAACATTATTTGATCTACTTAATTAGTTTCAACATAGGTCTTAATACTTGAAGAAGGATGTTCTGAGCTTGGTTAGTCTGATCATATACCGGACATCATCCATCCTCAATATTTGGCATTTAAGTATTGTTTTCTGAACTATGGACTCTAAGCACACTTATTGATGCTTTGTAAAATTTCAGTACATCATGTAACCCTTCATCTTTTGGAAGGCATCTTGAAAAGCTACAGACTTCAAGCAATATATCGCAGACAACATCTTTGGTATCACTGAATCATATGTAAGACATGGCAATCAGGTTCATATTTTTGTATTATCATCATCTCAAACGAGTAAGTTGATGCACATTGTATAGTTATAAGAAGCCTGTAGTATGTGTGACTTCTTGTCCCTCTACAATAAAGAACACTACTTTGGCATTTCACTTGCAGGAAGGTTAACATTGGCATCATCACACATACATACTTACAGTCAACATTAGGAGAAGTATTGGTATGGAATACTTGTAGTCTGAGACAGTTATGATATTTTGATAAATTATTGATGATAGTATCATATTGAAATTCTAATTTCAAGGCTTCATAATTAAAATTGGGAACAAGTCATGGGCATAGGTAGTTTGAACTTCTCTTTCCTCATCATTAAAATAAATACTAGAAAAGAAGGAGCAATGTTCCATTATTCTAATCATAATGACACTCAAACCTATATCATAAAGAAAAGGGGGTTGAGTCTCCTATACAAAAAGAAGACCTACGATGATGGATCTCTAGTTAAAACTCATCACCTTGCTCTACAGTTTTGGATAGTAGCATAAAATTATAATTTGAGAACGAGAGGATACGGCGAAAGGAAGAACACCTTGTATCTGTGCATTAATCTGCAACAAATCTGTAATCTAATCAAAGCCTATAGCCTAGAGGTGATTTACGTCTGGAATAAAGCTTCTAATCATTTTATTTAAATTTTGTTACAGGGCATCATGGTTGTGCATATGTTTTATTGATCATACTCAAGATAGAACTAAGTCTGATATGACCTCTTATGTCATAATGCTATTCTTCAACATGTATAGCCATAAGTCCTCACAGATTGTTGATGTTGTACAAAGAGAGGTGTTGTAGGCACATATCCTACCGAAATAATGCCTTAAGGAGTCAAAGATCATAAATGATATTTGTAGCCATAGTCCTCTTTGGGACTTGTCAGTGCTAGAAAGGTCAGATGCATACACATAAGGTGCCTGACAACCAATGAAGAAGTGTAAATCCTCTAGAGTAAAGGAATAGATCTGAGGGTGATCTATGATTTTCTGATCTTCCGCAATTTTGTTTCTGATCAATCTGGTTCTCTTGAAGTATTGTAATTGAGATAGAAGAAATGACAATTGTTGAAGGATAATATAATGAGTACCTATGGAAATGATCTTTCTGAGTGAAGTCTACAACTCTAATCTGAGTTTTCTTCAGATTAAAGTCTAAGGTTCTAATCAAACATCAAATATTGTTAAAAGGGATAGTATGAAGAAGCCTAGCACCTGATGAAATCGTGTTGGTAGCAATCATCTTGGCACCTTTGGGTACCCTTAGAAGTCTGGTTGTTAAGAGAAGAAGTGCATAGCACTTTGAAGCAGTTTCTTGTAATGACCCTTATGTGCAAGGAAACAAAGGTACCTTGAAGAAAGATATGGATGCCTGAATAAGAAATCATGAATTACATAATTTGATGATTTAAGGATAGGCGAACACCTGAAGCAAGGCTTCAGAGGGAGTGACAAAATCCTTGATGACTTTTCCTACCCAATAAATTTTGATAAATGTAAGTTATGTGAGTTGGGTATGATGACTTCGATGATCTTTGTCACCTCAGAAGGATAGGTTGCATATATCTCGATGTTTATGTATGGACGAGATATGTCGATTAGAGTATAAATATATAGTAACTGATGATGACGATCCTCATGTTTATCAATATAAGAAGAAGTTGACTCTTAAAGTCAAGGTGGAAGACCTTACCATGTTTCATTATTCCTTGCCCTTAAAATTTGTTGGTCTGCATTGATATATCTTATGAATCCCTGTTTATTTCTATGGATAAGCCTCATATATTGGAAAATTGCTCACTGAGGTATGCCTGTGACTCTATTATCTATGATTTGAAGTGCACTATCAAACATTGCTATATTGAAAGTATGTGATGTATCTCCTGAGATCCACCTTTATTGCATGGATGAATTAAAGACTAAAGTCTGTGGCTCTAGGAACTCCATTGAGGCTGAATGAATAAAGTAGCAAGCATGGCTTATTATGAAGACATTTGAGAAAGCTCTTCAATAAGTCATTTGAGCACATATTGGAAACCACCGCTTGGCATCAGGTACCACTTTATTTGGGATATGATCAAGCTCCAACATTATAGGATGGATGTACAGGATTACCACCATCCCTCTCAAAGCCTCCTAGAAAGATTCTTTCAAAGAGAGGCAGGAAGTCATGGATAGACCTTACTATGAGGGTCTCGGTTGAACATTAAGCTCTGGGAGCTCCTAGGGGCTTGGGGTACTTATTTAGCTATAAGAAACCATAGTGTGAGTGGTTCACCTTCTCCTAAAGGTGCATTGTGTACAAGGTGAGTGGTTCACCTTCCCCTGTGATACCCCATGATGATTGACATGTGTGTAGGGTGAGTGCTTCACCTTGCCCTACAATTGATGACACGTTTGTAGGGTGAGTGGTTTACCTTGCCCTACGATTGATGAGATGTGCATAGGATGAGTGGTTCACCTTCTCCTATGGAATATAAGCAGGATGAGTGGTTCACCTTCTCGTGGTGACACCCTAGTGAGATATGAATATAGGCATCTGCTAGTTGTCACATGTGGACATGTCGGTGGGACATGGTTCATCCTTTGCCCACATGTGGGATGCTCATTCCCTACGATCGATGGTTGACATGTTGGTGGGACATGGTTCATACTTTCCCCACATGTAGGATCCTTCCAACTATTGATGATTGGAATGCATGTAGGATGCGGTTCATCCTTTCCCTACTCTTGGTGGTTTGCATGTGCATAGGATGTGGTTTACCATTTACCTACAATGGTTGTGACATATGACTGTAGGATGTGGTTTATCCTTTCCCTACGCATGGTTGTGACATATGTTTGTAGTATGTGGTTTCTCCTTTCCCTACGTTTGGTTGTGAGCAGGATGTGATATATTCTTTCCCAGTTGGTGTTCTAGCATCATCCTACCCATGTAGTCTAGGACACATGGGAAGTACCTCTCATCTAGCCAATGAGTTGGGAAAAGTGGTTAGGGACCATAGCACTACCGATAGACACATCATGTACTGCCATACTCCCTATGAGTAGGATGCATGGTGTTCAACAACTTGATCACTTGCGGTCAAGTTCAATTAGGGTTTGGGCCAGGATCGAGAATACATACTCATTATTCCTCGATAAAGCCACCCTAAAATGTTACGGTCATTTGATCTAATAAATTTCCTATATTATAATCAAAACAATGTGTATCATTAAGATCTATTAAAACTCCATTTAGTCCAGCTTCGAGCTAGCTAGATTTCATCTTCATGCAGAAGACTCTAGCTTATTGGCAAGATACTAGTAATACAAAAAAATGGAATTTAAATAGAGGAATCACATATTTATCCTAGGTCCCAAAATGCTTCGAATCTAGGATGTCTGGAACTATAAAAGAGACAAGGGTCAAACTACTAATTGTATTGACATCAAATCCCAAGAACAAATTACAATTAGAAAGGAGAATGAAGCCCCGTGATCAAACCTATTTATCCATCTCTAAAGACTAATTAAATAGATGTACCATCCTTTTAAGTAATGTCCTGTCACCACTCAAATTCTCACAACATTGAAAATTCTAAAGATGCCATAATCATATGATCCTGGAGGCAACTACTAGGCAAGCCACGTGCTTCGACCTTAGAAGCCTCACCTAGAAGTTGCCTCTATGCTCTTACATTTATGGTTTAGACTTCTAAACATGGTGAGAGTTTGAGCAATAACAAAGCCACACTCTTCACCAACAATAGGTATGCATGCTCACTCTAACTGAACCTTGAACATAATTTCTTAAGCAAGACATAATAATCTATGTGTAAGTGGATAACACTATATGCAAGGCACACTTAATTGTAACTAGATAGATAAGATTAAGTTTGAAATAAACTACATGTATCCACCTTGACCAGTGTACTATCTTGGGCATGAGAATTCCTTTACCATAAATAATTTCCAACCAACTATAACCCTGCAAGTATGATGCCATGTAACACCTATTTGATTTCTAACTTATTGTACATTTAGATTTTGCACCAATAAATGTAAATTCTAGGTTTCTCATGAGCAATTTTGTTCCCACAAGGAGGTTGGACTTGGTACAATTGAAAATTGTTAAAATTGGCAACTAGGGCCAAACTCCATGTGGGTCATCTTATTTATGGCAGCTGATATTTTTCTTGGATTCCTCTCATCGAGAGGTGTAGGATTGATCTAAATATCATCTGATTCCGATAAGTATTCATGGAGATATGAATTTATTTGTCTTATGGGACAATTTGTCAAGGTCAGCCAACAACTAAACTGCCCCTACTTGTGCTCCACATTTTAGTATAAATACAAGTGCCTTGCAAGTCATTTGTACACACAAATCTCTTGAGATTTCTTCTTCTCCACTTGTTTTGGGTTTTATTGGAAAGAAGAATCTCTAAGCGAAAAATGCAGGTCTAGAAGGAGAACCTATATGCAGCAAAAGAAGGATTCCCTAGCCGCTGCCATAATGAAGCCTAACCGCAGGTCTTCTGAAGGTTTGGCCACATCTCAAAGGGAGATCTAGCATGGTGAATGAGGCCTAAAAACTCTTCCTAAACACACTCTTATCATACCCTAGATGCCCTAATCTATACATTGTTTTGGAAGGGTTTGAGATAGCCCTTAGATGCAGCAAAAGGGATACCCTAATAGCAGTAAAGAGGCTCCCATATGCTACCCTAACCTGGCTGTCTAAAGGATGCCTAACTGCAGTTGTGGAGATTCCCTAAATACATAGCCATGGAAATGGAGGCAGGAAACCTAGCTGCAAGAATAAGGGAGAGGAGATGCCCCAAACTTAGTTGCTACGTTGCCTAATGGAGATTCCACCTAAACGTTGTCTTAGAAGAGTGTTCTACATAAGGTATACCCTCAATGTCATGGAAGGAATGCTCTCACACTTAAACACTAAGATAAAGAAGCCACAACTTCAGCTATCGTTAACATTGTTCTAAATAAGGATGTTCTAATTGTTGTTTTAATTGAAACACAATCATGAATGATAGATTTAATCGTTTTCTTAACCAAAGCCTATTGATGTCACTCTAACATTGTCATAGAGGATAAGACATTGGTATTTCTACGTGCTAGGCCATAGGCCATAGAACTATAGCTAACCATTTTGGTCTTATGATGAGTGTTGTAACGTTATAGACATCATAGTATATGACAGTAGGATGCATAGTGCAACATAGTGCACACAGTAGCATTGATGGGTACAGGATGCATAGTATAACATAGTGCACACAGTAGCAGTGATGGGTACAAGATGCATAGTGCACATAGTAGCAGCGATGGGTACATGATGCATAGTGTACATAGTAGCAGCGATGGGTACAGGATGTATGATGCAGCATTGTGTAGCTCAGTGATGTTGGACATAGTGATGGTGCAACATGGTGTAGCTCAGTGATGTTGGACATAGTGATGGTGCAACATGGTGTAGCTCAGTGATGCTAGACTTAGTGATGGTGCAGCATGGTGTAGCTCAATGATGCTGGACATAGTGATGGTGCAACATGGTGTAGCTCAGTGATGTTGAACATAGTGATGGTGCAACATGGTGTACCTTAGTGATGCTGGACATGGTATGATGGTGCAACACAATGATAAGCTCAACTTGGTGATGGAGTCACCATGGAGAATCAGTTGAAGCAACATGTCTTTAACTGAGTCCAGCTAGCTCATGTATCATCTTCTTAGAGATGATCTCTGCTCTTATTTAGATAAGTCAAAGTGTTTACTTTTGTTGAGTCAACTAAGACTTTTACTATTGAGGCTCCTAACCAAAATGCCTATTGGCAAGGGTAGTCTTAGGTGTTTGTATTCACTCTTGGTTTGCTTCTGTTTCATATATTAATGTTATTTCTCCTTACCATAAAAAATTGTCTATTTTACTACTACAATACTTTTTGCATTCTGTTTATTTTATGTATTTTATGTTGACTATATTAAACTATTGACATATACAATAATAAAATATTGTACTCTGACCCTGATTCATAATGAAAATCATAGAAACAAAGACATGAATTAAAAGTTAGCTGACATGGACAAAATGCCACATTGCCATGTATCATGTGGAAAGATACCAAGAAATTACATTAGGAAACCCTAACCACCAGTGATACTTTATCTTTATGGAAAAAAGGGCATCAGAGAAGATGGGTCTAGGTGGAGTTCATGCATTCAAGTTCAGGTGAAGGAAGAGGTCCAATCTATCTCAACACCCTAAACTGAAGACACTGAAAACTCACTAGAAGAAAGGACCATTGTCAAATGAGCAAAAATCCTCTTGGGTTTAATTATTCATGTGAAAAGAAAATATTGATTTGTGAGCTACTAAGAATGTAAGCTAGAGTATTTCTCACCCCAAGAAAATTTATGTCCAATTTTAAAACATCTATGTCTAATTTATAGTGTGAATTTATTATTAGTTGTTTCATTCACTGCATAGAGGTTGTATACTGCAACTGTTAGATGGTTGTCGTAGGAGAGTATTTTGCATAAAATAGAGGGGTAGAAGAAATTTAACTATTTTTCTTGATTACTTTAAGTTGTTGCTCATTCTATTCTTTGTTTATTTTAATTTCTCCCAAAAACCTCTGTTTAATCCAACAACGGTGAGCTTTGAAAGCAAAGCCATATTGCAATAGTTCAGGAGTGATTTAGTCACTGTGTTTTTCAAAAGTATTATTTTTCCCGACAATTCCAAATTCAACCCAGAGACGTGAAAAACAAACCTTGAAAACAACCAAATGACTAGAAATAAATGAAATGCATGCCAAGAAAACAAAATAGTTAATGAAATGTATATGTTTTTATCATGGAAACAGGGGCATTTTGAGCATGCCCTGATTTGCAAAGCATAGAGAGGTGTGGACAAAAAAAGTATCCAAACTTTTATTAAAGTATTTAATCATAGATGTATAGATCTTATTAATAGGAAGGGAATTGAATACCTAAATTTCAAAATGATAACTCTCGAGAAACAATTATCTATCCATCTCAGCACAATGATGTTTCTCATATTGAGAAAATTGGCTAACGTGCAGATTTCCTTCAAATCAAAACTCTAGGAATACATATGATTCATCAAATAGTCGATCATGCAAGGAACTAAGTATCGAATTTTTGAAATGAGTGGTCATAGAGTAGTTTGTAAAGGAAAAAAATCTGATGTAGTATCAATTCCCAGAAACCATCAGATCATTTTCCATTAATCTTAGCAAACTACTCTGAAAAAAATAAACAAGGGAAAAAAGGGATGTTTCTCCCCAAAATTGGTCAATTGCAAAAAAGGGTCATCAACGATAATAAAAAAAAAAAAACACTAAGATTAGTAGGTGACTACTTCATTTAGTTTAGGGAATAGAGCATTGGTTTGGTTCTCCCTGAATAGTAAATATCAAATTCTTGATTTAATACGACATTAGTTAAGATTCATTTTCGAATAGTAGCAAAGAGAAATCATTGCAATTTCACATACCTTTAAAACTCGAATTACATTTTCATTGTGGAGGATTTAGAGACTTGGTCGAACTTTAAGGTAACAAGAGCGATGTCTGAGGGCAGGCCAAAAGTAAAAGAAATGGAGGAACCAGATCCATGGAAGAAGAAAGAATCCCCCATAGAAGAAATTGCGAACCCTCTTCACACAATCGTCCAGCTGGGTGACTTTGAGGGCGCCATCAACAGTTGGCCACTATCTCATGACCATGTAATGAATCCACTTGCCAAGTGATTCATCATACATGTAATTTCGTTTTCTTTCCATTTGATGTTCAGGTGTGAAGCTTATGCAGACAAAGAGCTTAATATAATGAAGCCCATTCAATGAACTTGCATAACCGATATCATTGAGATCAAAACCCTAACAAGAAAGCACAGTGATAAAACCAAAAATGAAGTGGATTAAGCTTGGGAAGACGAAGAACACAATATAAGGAATCTTGTTCAATGAACTTGAAAAACTGATATCATTGAGATCAAAACCCCGACATGAAAGCATGCTGATAAAACTGAAAATGGAGTGGTTTACAGGGTAAGTTTTATGGATAAAATTATTGGTTTCTTTCCAGCAGGAATCATGGCGCAAGACATGATGATGAAAAACAATGAATATTATATGGAATCAGGTGGGATGACTTTTGACCAAGAGAAATAAGGGTATACTAAGATACGATGTGTAGTACTTACTCAAATCACAATGTACATATTCAAACCATCAATATCAAACATTTATGTGAATAAAATTATGAAACATTAGGGAACCACTCACTTTAGAATTTATAGCCAAAGAATTTAAGAGTTACAATAGAATTTTTAAGTGATCATAATAAAACTAATACATATTAGATATATTATATACATATGGATTATAGATATCAAGCTAAATGTGGTCGCTAAAGCAACATTTTCCTACACCTAGTGTCTTAGATGGCCAAGGCAAGGTGTCATCAAACCAGTTATACATCCATCTATATACCTCAGTTGGAAAATGATTAATGTCACAAGAATCACATGGGTTGAGATGTCAATCAAAATTTAAAACTATCCTCTAAAAACTCATATAGAAAGTGGGGTAACATGTCCTATGACATCCAACCTGCAATTTGCAATGGGAAATCCTCAAAAGTTTCTTTGAAGAAATAATGTACCATTGAGGGGTTCAAGAAGATGTATGAGGCCCCACCAATTTGATAGTTGAAGAAGTTTGAATATGGGTCTGTCAATTTTGGCCCTGAGTAGGCAAGGAAAAATGGAAGGAGGTGACCCCATTAGAAGAGTTCAAAGGGAAGGCCACATAAGGTCTTATATAAAGATCTAAATTCAAGGACCTCCCTCATAGAAAGAGTTAGACATGTATTAAAAGAAAGTAGACAACGACCCATCTAAATCTTGATAATAAAGAAATAGAACATCCCTTGAATCCCATAATAAATGGAACATCTACAAATGAGGTGATCCTCTAACTCAATCTCGTGTATATGGCAAAGCTATAAGATGTTATTGAGAAGAGGAATGCCATGATGATTAGTTTCAACTAGATGCTAATGTAAACCCACTTTAAACCCACCAAGGGGGATCTAAAGGGAAACATCTAGTGTTCTTGTGTGTATGAGTTAAACAATAAGGCCCCCTCTCATTTGCATGAAGTGTTCCTAGTACAAATTCGTCTTAGAGTCAAGGCCATGAAAAGATGAAGTCCAAGTACACTTAATTTGTTATCTATAAATAACCTCTTTAACAACTTGACCTAAACATATAATGATGTCATTTACATTGGAGGTGTATGTCACTTGAATTGTGTTACAAATTTAATCGCTCCCCCAAAAAAATGCGCAAGTCTCCCTTATGATGATGCATCAACCCTAACGAAGAATAATCTCATTATGTAAAAGGAATTTAAACACGATGTAACTTTAATAGTGTCCTAGTCGTCCCTGGCTCACCACTCATGGCAAATGTGAGGCTATTTCAAGCATTGATGTGGATAATATCATTTTATTTTCTCTTATGTGTAATATTCTACATTGACAGAATTGGGATTTTTAGCAAACAAAATATTTGTATCAAGGGTTAAATCCTTGTGCATTAGGGCTGAAGAGGTCAAGTCATTATGAATGATCTATTCATTTCCAACTCCTCATGTGGGAGAACACTACAAGCTCTATGTCAACATGAAGTGTAGATATTGTGAGCAATTATGATTAAGGTTTTGCAAATTATCCAGTTGTTCTACATTAGGTATACATGGCAATAAGGGCATTGCACACAAACACACACCCTTGAGACAAATACCTAGTTCTCTAAAAATCAAATGGTCCCAATATTCTTAGTTAGAGTTGAAGGATTCTCCTAAGAGGTTAGTTTATTGGTTTGAGGCATTGTTTTTGGCCTTGGATACTAAGTAGTTAAGGGTTGTAGGAGTTAAGAGTTAAGAGCCAATGGCATGGGGGCTACAGAGTTTAGGGTCGAAGGGCTTAAGAGTTAGGGGATTTAGGTGTTTTGGGTTAAGGGGTTAGGTTTCAAGGTGTTTAGGGGTTAGGGGTTAAGGTTTAAGGGTCATGGGTTAAGAGAATAAGGGGTTATTGCTTACGAGTTCATGGATTCTAGGTTAGCAGTTAATGGCTTAAGGTTTAATGGGTTAAGGGGTTGATTGGTTATGAGTTATGAGTGTAGTGGTTAAGGGATTATGGCTTGGGGGTTTAGGGGATAGGGAGTTTCATGGTTATGGGTTAATGTCTTATGGGTTGTGATAATGGCCCCCCTAATCCCCTTATCACCACTATATAGGGTTCCCCTTTCAATTTCTCTTGTTGCCTTCCCTCTAGGCCCCCTAGCCCCTGTGACAGTAGGTCCTAAGCCCCCTTATCATTCAATAATGCTAAGATTATAGATATTAATAAACTTTTCTTGGACATCCCACTTGTACCCATACATGCTACCCTTGTGTCCCCTAGTATCGTTCAATACACCACAAAATAATCCTCCCACCTTTTTAGTCATATCATTCAACTCAACCTAACATTATGAACCCAAAATTTGGCCCCAGAGTCCCAGCAACTACACCCTTGGGCCACCATGATTAAGGGCTTAAATGGAGTAGGGCTAATGAATTGTGATAAGGGGGCCCATAATCCCCTTATCAAAACTATTGGGGGTTCCCCTGTCAACTACAGTTGCTTCATAAAGAAGAGAAATGGAGAGAAAACGGCAAGTGCTAGGGCATGCTAAGATGTGTCAGGTGCTAGGGTGTGGCGCCAACACATGCTAGGAAGTGTTAGGGCCAAGTGCCAAGGAAACACAAGGGATAACTAGTTTCAAATGCATGGAAATGAATGAATATGAGTGCGTAATAAGGAGTGTCAATAATGTCCATGTGTGCTAAGGAGGGAGTGACAAGGCATGCTAGGCAGTGCCAAGGCATGTTAGAGTATTAAGGAAACATGCCATGATGTGCCAAGTGTCAAGGTGTGTCAATGCTTGATAAGGAGTGTTAGTGAGTGCTAGGGAAACACAAGGGAGAACTAGGTCAAAATGCATGGATAGTGTCAATGCATACCAAGGAGTGTTAGGGAGTGCCAGGGCTATTGCGAAATCTAGGGCACAATAATTAGGTGATTTCTCTTCTTATGCTAATTACTTGTGAATGATTTTTACTTCTTAAGATGAGGATCTTATCTTTACTTAGATTATTATAGTGTTCTTCTTCATCAAACAACTACCAATGCATAAACAATGAGGAGACCAAAGACAAAGAGAATAGGTGATCAACCAGGGCCAAACATATCCAACATGAGAGGAAAACCCAAACCTCTCTAAGACCATGACCTAGACCCTTGACTCAATTACCTCTCCAAGAACAAGTCATAAACCTCCTTGACTCAACTTCCTTATTTTTGCTTGAGTGAACGATGATCAAGCTTCTTCCTTTAATAACTCAACTATCCTTCAAATTTCAGTTCCCTGAATCAGATCTGTAGTTCTTGGCCCTCTTGCAGAAACCCTAGCATGTGTGGTTGACCAACCTTTTGAACCTTGATCTTCTTCGCTTGGATGGTATGAACTCTTATTATAATTCGACTTATAACCTTGTTTATCTTCTTTCTTGATTTGACTTCTTGGACAACAACAATACCTTCAACATTTTCTACATTAGATAATTCTTCCTTCCTTCAAACATGTGGAGGTATTAGCCCTAAATCAAACCCATAAACAAAATAAAAATATTTACTCTTCATTTCCTTCTCTTCTCTAGTTACCTTCACACTACTTATTGCAGACTTACTTAACTGGATTTTCTTGTCCACAAATTGAGGCTGATTTTCCCTATATATAGTGTTTCATCCATCAAAATAAGCTGACTTGTGATATAGGTAAGCCAACTTGACATTTTGGAAGCATCCTTAGGCTGACATGAAGAAGAGTTTGTGACAAGGTCTTGGAGGGCTAATAAATTTTCTTTTACAATGGATTACATGCCCAAAATGGGTCTTCAATATTTGACATTGACTCTATGAATTTTATGGCTTGATGACCAAACCTAATAGCTCACAATGGGAGCTTTAACTAAAAATAAAATTCCTTGATCATGAAACCCATGATTCAAGCATTACAAAAATAATTTTATTTTCTTCTTTACATCAATTACATAAAATCGCAATTACACATGTCATTATGAAGACCAAACCTAGTTACACTTTTCAACGAGGGAATCACAAGGGGGAACTAGGTCAAAATGCATGGAAATAAATGAATAAGAGTGTGTGACAAGGAGTGTTAGAAAATTCTAGGTGTCCCAAGGATGAAGTGTGCAAGGAGAAGTTCATAATAGGACTTACAGGAAAAAAGCCTTTGGTTGTGATATGGGGCTAGAAAAAGCATTTTCAAACAAAGAGAGACTTTGGGTTGGGCACAACATTGTTTTTCCAATGCCTTGGTTGGGTTCCCAAGCCACAAAAAAGGTAAGGTTATCTATGAGGGCATGACAACGACGAAGTGCCAAGGTGTGCCAAGGAATGTTAGGATGTACTAACACATGCTAGATAGTTCCAAGGCATGTTATGCATGCCAAGACATGCCAAGTGCTAAGGCCTTCCAAGATGTGCCAAGTGGCAGTGTGTGGGGTGAACACATGGTAGAGAATGTTAGGGTCAGGTGTCAAGGAAACATAAGGGAGCACTAGTTTCAAATTGATGGAAATGAAGTGTTAATGAGTTCCAGGTGTGCCAAGGAGGGAGTGACAAGATGTTCTATATAGTTCCAAGACATGCTAGAGTGTTAGGGAAGAATAACAAGGTGTGCCAAGTGAGAAGGTGTGTCAATGTGTGCTGAGTGTTGGGAAGTGCCAAGGAAACACAAGGGAGCACTACGTCAAAATGCATGGAAATGAATGAAAAGGAGTGTCAACAAGTTCCAGGTGTGCTATGGAGGGAGTGACATGGTATGCTAGGTAGCACTAGTTTACTGAACTCAACTCATCAAAATTTTCCCTCTAGCTACCTCCTTTTTACTTCAAGGTCTGCAACACTTAGGGTCTTTGATCAGTTGTTCACAACTCCATTTGTGAACAAGTCTTTGGTCTGCCCATTCTTGCCATACTGTTGCTCCAAGATGACAAGTCTAGGGCTATGGAGGTCACCCTTCTTCTCACTAACTCAATCCTCTACAATACAATGAACTAGGGCTAGTTGGCTATCCCACTTGACTGCTACTTTAGTCCTTAAAAGTCTGCACGTCCTCAGGCCCAATACACCTACCCTTCTACCAGTCTTGTTTTCCTTCACAAGTACACGACTTAGGGCTCTTCTTTGACAGTCACCTAACAACCCTCCAACTGTACTAGGACTGCCATCAATTTTCCCAACCACAGTCAATTATTTTACCAATCTAAGGCCCACAACATGTCCCTCATCTACGACTCTTCAAATCTACCACCTAATAGTGATTCACGTCCTCTCAAAATAACTATTCTTGTGTGCCAAATTATTTATTGTCCAATTCATGAAAAAATATGAACTACTTCTTTTATCATCCTTTTAACAATTTGTGGATGACTGAACTAGGGTCACAAATCATCCACTAATGGTCCATTGACTAATTGTTTATAGGATGCTTTAGATATCTGTCCAAAACTCTATGGAAAGTCCACCAAAATAAACTCCTCTTCATGTCAATCCATTCCTCATATGGCACATTTCTTCTATTCCATCTTCTACTCAGGTTCCATCCTCCTTTGGATCTGTTATCTCCAAACATGCTTCTACAAACCATGTTCCAGATGCTGAAAATATTGAGAGGGGGGGTGAATCAATATTTCTTTTCAATTGTTATTTTTACTAGTTTGATCACTTATATTTAAAACAAAAAATGAACAATGATAGAATGAATACTTTTATTAATTTCTTCTTTACAATAAATCAAGTACAATAATATGTGTAGGGCTCCAACCCTAGATGAAGACATTGATCTTCAATCTCCCAGGCTCCAACCTGTAATTTCCAAGCATTGACTTGGACTTCCAAGGCTCCAACCTTGTCAATTTTGAGGCACCAACCTCAAGGGCTCCAACCCTATATTTGGTTCAAGCTCCGACCTGGTTTCTTGAGGACTTTGATCCTCTAGGGCTCCAACCCTATCCTTCAAGGCACCAACCTTGTCTTTTTGAGGCTCCAACCTCTTGGGCTTCAACCCTCAATTTCACTTTGTCAAGATGTATTTGGTTATACTTCAAGGCTCCCAATGTCTTCTTAAATGAGCCCTTCCAATCTTCGCTTAGTTTTCACTTTAGTCTCCATGTCACATCATCAATGAAAACATTTCTCTCTTACCACTGCTCTTCATCATACCCAAGAAATTTCTCCCAGTCACCTCATGATGGTTTATGCATCATGGTCTTCAAGGGTGTCTCCAAGACTTCTTCAAAGTTCCTTCAATACGTTGCACCAAACCTACTCTAGAAATTGATCCAAGGATTTCCATGATCCTCAAGGCTCCAAAATAGTTTGTTAAGATTCTTCTCCCACACACAAGATCTGTCCACTTCAAGTCTAGTATGTTACTTCAATATGCTCACAAATTTCTCCAAGATCTATTTTGGCAAATGCTTCACTTATCCAATCTACCAATTTCTTCACTGTCATAGGTTCGAGATGAGGGATTGAGTTTCACAAATTGTTGTCCTCACACTGAGCTTTAATGGTAATTGTTTCGAGGTATTATTTTCTCCACAGGTCCAAAGCTAAACAAGAGACTATTTTGGTGTCAGAACATTATCCTCCACTTTAAGATATTTGTGTTTAACCACTGAAGTTCGATGTCTAAGTATAAACATTACATGCCATAGATACTTAGCTCTACGAGGTGTGCTTGTAGTTTCCTCAGAAATATCTCATCTATCTCCTCAAGAATGTTTGAAATTCGCTTTTCACGGGCTTTTTACTCTAGAATAATTAAAATGTAGACCTCCTCCACCGTTCTGCAGTCACAGATGGTTGCCACAATTCTCTATGATTGTCTTCTACAAAAGTAACACCACATATTCGAGTTCTTCATATATGAGCAATGCCACAGAAAATGATATTTCTTGAAATTTGATCTCCTTCATAGATTTTTGACAAAGTGTTGACCTCAAATTTCCTTCGATTGCCTAAAGAATGAGATTTCACACTTCAGATTAGTGAGCTCCTTGCTTCAGGAAGAAGATCTGAATTTTTTGTCCTTGTTCTGCGATTCTTATCTTTTGTCTTTTTTGAATTTTATCATCAAGGTAACGAGTCTGAGTTTGGTATTTATAATAGTTTCAATCTATGAAAGAAAACATGTCATTTGGGCAATGAGGGAGCCGACTTTTGCTGGTGAAGTCGACCACACACATTTTAATGGCAGCCTTGTGCATGGCACAAATTATTTTCGAGCAGTCTAAGTGTGAGTTTAGCGTTGAATATCCCTAGCCTCATTTGATAAAACCTCAGCTCTTGGAGCATCTAATTCGGCCATTTGTCTGGTTTTAAGGAGAGCCTTTGTTTCTCAATTTGATAGCCTTTGAGACCATTTTAAAAAATCATGCATGTTGTGGAGTAGTTTTATATAATGTATAAATTTGTTATAATCTAAATTTTAATTAAATTATTTTAAGACTTAAATTTTAATTAAATTATTTTAAGACTTAAATTATTTTAAATTTATTATAAAATTTAGGGTTAGGGTTTAGCTCTTTAAATTGTTAGGATTAGGGTATCATTAGGAGAGATATTTTAGCATTAGGGTTTCATAGTCTAGGGTTAGGGTTAATTTGGGAAAGGGTTTTCTCATGTATTTAGGATCTAGGGTTTTCACAACATCTAGGGTTAGGGTTTTCTTCTAGGGTAGGTTTCATCAACAAGCAATGCTTGATTAGGCTATAGCTTCCATTCATGTATCTTAAGGGCATCATAAATATTAGGACTTAAATCAATTTGTTAGGAATATATCATAAAAGGGTTTAAGGCATGTATCAGAATAATATTTTCCATCTCCAATAATGCCATATTGACATCAATGCCAACCTTGAACAACGCCAGATATGTGGTATATATTGCAGAGATAAACCTCGCTCTAAGGGTCACGACCCCTCTTCTTCTACACAGATTTGTCACAATATTAAGGGCATACCTTATGGAATGAACATGCTAGGAAACCACCCTAACTAGGGCATTATACTTATATTCTAATTACTTTAGAACAAAGCATATCCACCCATAGAAAAAAAAAACAACTCTTTCCTCCATAAGAGACTCTACCTAGCTCATGTGGATCCATAGATTCTTGGCATTTCTTTTACTGAATCTTAACCTAAACTTCAGATATCTATAACCCTCAAACTACGGTTACCTCAGTTAATATTACACTTGTGGCTACTTATGTTCTGGCCCTCAATTCCAGTGTAGGCCCTCCTCCATTTGTGTTGGTCTTTATCATAGACCTTGTAACCTACTGACCACCATAATATAGCATCTCATCCCTCTCTTCTATTTTAGAATTTGATACGACCTTCACACAAAGACACCACTGAAATCACATGCCCAAATTCTCGTGAGCCACCTCTCTTGAGCTTGATCTACCATAAGAGAACCAACATAATGCCATCCTACTTCCTAGCTTGAACCCATTAAGGTATGTGACATTCTTGTGAATTCTCAGATGATGATCTTGCTCTTGGTGGATGATCATGGCCTCCCTTTAATAACCCTTACTCAACCCTCTAACTCAGCCTACTTTAGGACTACATCTCTCATGGATTCCTTGATCAAATGAGCTCCTTCTCACTTGATGTTCCAACCTTCATACTAATACCTCCTTAAATATATTTTCCTAGCTAGGCCTCTTAGGAGCCCTCTAGAACTTATGAGTTTTATCCACTTAGAACTTATGAAATATTAATTTTCCTTTTTAATTTTATTTTAGATTTTAAACCTTGTCTTGGGTTCTTTTCCCACAAAGCCTTTTGTGACCGAAC
Organism: Pinus tabuliformis; assembly: GCA_031772625.1. NCBI lineage: Eukaryota > Viridiplantae > Streptophyta > Pinopsida > Pinales > Pinaceae > Pinus > Pinus tabuliformis. The sequence goes on from CM062810.1 coordinate 394,763,180, forward strand.
TCACACAAACCCAACTCACTAGGCTTGTGGAGTAGCTCCCTAGATTTATAATTCAACAACATAGTCTAGTTGTAGTAATCATAATTTGTTCAAGCTCTTGTAGTCCAACGATGACTTGGTTAGGTTCCCAAGTTGAAAATTAAGGGTAGTTGTGAGGGCATGAAAGCTAGGGAGGGTCAGGGCATGACAAGGAATGAAAAGGTGTGCTAACACATGTCATACAATATCAATACACGTTGAGGAGTGTTAGGGAGTGTCGAGGCATCATAAGGGAGAACTAAGTCAAAATGCATGGAAATGAAAAAATAAGTGTGTGTGCGAGGGAGTGTTAGTGAATTCAAGTGTTCCAAGGATGAAGTGTGTTAGGAGAAGTTCATAATAGGATTTTCAAGAGGCAAGCCTACAGTTGTGATAAGGGGCTCTACAAAGTAGTTTTAGACAAAGGGAGACTTTGTGCTAGGCACAACACTGTTTTTCCTTTAGCTATTATTTTTATATGATATGTGGCACATTTTGGCCAAATTCTCATGTTTTAAACTATTTTAGACAATTTCATATTGTACATTGTTGTTTATAAGTTTTGGGGCACTCGACTTGTGTCAGATTATATCATGTGTGTCTTGTGAATCTTGTGGTTATTGCAAACTCTTAGTTAATGCTCTATTATTTATATCAACTAGATATACATGTGAAATATTGTCTATGTAAGCTATGTTGGTAATTAGTTTCTTTATAGCCATGGCTAGATATGATCCTTGTCTTGGTAAGTTCTTAAGTGGGATAAGTTGAGCTTGGACATGAGTGGCCTAAGATGAGTTATAGGAAGTTCTTAGGTGAATAAGGCACAATCTACTTGTAATAGGTGAAATTGGTCAAGTTATTGTGGTTGAAGCAGGCCAATGTTAGGTGAATTGCAGTAGTTAAGGACTTGATTGGGTTCCCAAGTCATGAAAAAATGTAAGGCTGGTTCTGTGGGTGTGAGTACCAAGGCATGCTAAGGAATGCTAACATGTGCCAGATAGATGTGATCCTTGTCTTGGTAAGTTCTTAAGTGGGACAAGTGGAGCTTGGACATGAGTGACCTAAGATGAGTTATAGGAAGTTCTTAGGTGAATAAGGCACAATCTACTTGTAATAGGTGAAATTGGTCAAGTTATTTTGGTTGAAGTAGGCCAATGTCAGGTGAATTGTAGTAGTTAAGGACATGATCGGGTTCCCAAGTCGTGAAAAAATGTAAGGCTAGTTCTACAGGTGTGAGTACCAAGGCATGCTAAGGAATGCTAACATGTGCCAGATAGATGTGATCCTTGTCTGGGTAAGTTCTTAAGTGAGACAAGTTGAGCTTGGACATGAGTGGCCTAAGATGAGTTATAGGAAGTTCTTAGGTGAATAAGGCACAATCTACTTGTAATAGGTGAAATTGTTCAAGTTATTGTGGTTGAAGCAGGCCAATGTCAGGTGAATTGTAGTAGTTAAGGACTTGATCGGGTTCCCAAGTCGTGAAAAAATGTAAGGCTAGTTCTGCGGGTGTGAGTACCAAGGCATGCTAAGGAATGCTAACATGTGCCAGATAGATGTGATCCTTGTCTGGGTAAGTTCTTAAGTGAGACAAGTTGAGCTTGGACATGAGTGGCCTAAGATGAGTTATAGAAAGTTCTTAGGTGAATAAGGCACAATCTACTTGTAATAGGTGAAATTGGTCAAGTTATTGTGGTTGAAGCAGGCCAATGTTAGATGAATTGCAGTAGTTAAGGACTTGATCGGGTTCCCAAGTCATGAAAAAATGTAAGGCTAGTTCTGCAGGTGTGAGTACCAAGGCATGCTAAGGAATGCTAACATGTGCCAGATAGTGTGAAGGCATGTCAAATATGCTAAGATGTGCCAAGTGCTAAGGCACGCCAAGATGTGCAAGGGTGTCACAATACATGCTAGGGATTGTCAAGGAAACAAAAAGGAGAAAGAAGTTAAACTACAAGGGAATGAACACATAAGAGGGTTAATAAGTCATAAATTTTCATTTTCCAAGAGGGTCATTCTAGGCACACCAACACTAGGTACCAATATGTGCCAAGTGCCAAGTATTAGTGCATTCTAAGTGCCAAATACTCCTCTGTTACTTCTCATCTACTTTCCAATAGTTGATATCAAATAACTTTAATATTAAACCATGCCAAAGCATACCAAGGCATCTCAATGAAAAATAGACATGATAAGACTTGCCAAGCACCAAAACGTGCCAAGTGCCAATGTGTGTTAGGGAGTGATACACATGTTATGAAGTGGCAGGGCATGTCGAACAATGCTAAGGTGCACCAAAGAGTGCTAATGCATGCTAAGAAGTGTTAGGGAGTACTAGGGAAACACAAGGGAGCACTAGGTCAAAATACATGCAAGTGAATGAATATGAGGGTGTTCTAGGGAGTGTCAACGAGTGTTAGCTAGCATGCTAAGGAGGGAGTGACAAGGTATGCTAAGCACTGGTAAGGCATGCTACGGAATATCAGGGCATGTTAAGAAGTGCTAGAGTGTGCTAGGGAGTTCTAGTGTGTGTTAACATGTGCCAAAGAGTGCCAAGGCATGCCAAGACATGACAAATGCTCCATAAACCCACTTCCACAAACCCTGTTGGTGGATGCCCCATAAAAAATAAAAATAAAAAATAAAAAATAAAAAATAAAAAAATAAAGTATGACCATAGCTCCATGAGTCGAAAATGTCTTCTAGGTTGTTCCTCCTTCATTAGCCATATCTCCATACAATATGCAAAGATCTTTAAATAGGCGTCTCTAGTATCTGGTTCTGTTTGTTAAAAAATCTTCTCATTCCTGCTTCTCCATATGCCCCACAAAATATAGAAAGGAAAGGAACGATATGTCTTGAAACCTTCAAACCATTGAGTGAGACATCTCTAAATGGTAACCATGTTCCAGATTGCATGTATTTTAAGTGTTTGAAGAACCCCACTCCATACTGAGATCGCAAAAGGACATGTTAGACATAGATGTTCCACGTTTTCTAAATCTTCTTTGCATAAAGAGGATCTTCCAAGATCTTGAAAGCCCCTTTATGGATACTACACAAGTTAAAATATTATTGTGGACCATCAAAGACGTAAAACATTTTAATTTGAGAGGTATATCCGATCTCCACGTGTTATGAAACCAAAAAGCATTATCATTCAAGCCACCTCCATGAGAAATATGTTTATAAATTTCCTTAACCAAGATCTGCTCGTTATACATAACACCTTCCCATTTTAACTTTTCTTTCTTCTCAGTGAGTTTTAAACCTGTTAGACTTAATTATGTTGTGAAACATGCCCATTCCACAAATAGATCCTCTGGAAATCCAAGTTCAAATGCATTAAGCCAATAACTTGTAACAGAAGAAGATCCTCAATCACAGGAGATTTAGTTCATAAAGTAAAGCCTTTTCTTCTATAAATGCTCAAGGATGCGAATAGAAATAGTATGTATTCCCTCCACTCCTTTGATATCATCTAGTCCTATTTCTATCCTATTCCCCCTTCCAACCTCCCATCTCAGATTTCGTAGTAGCCAATATTTGTTTCTCATCATGCTTCTCCATATATAAGATGCCACTTTCTTCTTTGGAGCCACCTCTTTAATCCATTCCTTAAGCTGTCTATTTTTTAGATATTTCTCTTTAATAACCTATTACCAAATACCTTTTCCCTAGAAAGTTTTCCATAATTTATTGAGTACAATTAAACCCTTACTAAAACATTATGTGTCCTTTATACCCCACCCTCAATCCTTCTCATGTCTCACAAGAACCTATAAATAGACCAAAATTATATTATTTATGGATTTAGGCCTAGCCCAAAGGCACCTAGCTATAATAGCATCAATTCTTTTGGTCTAAAGATACTGAGGGGGGAAAGATACTGAGGTTTGAGCCCTCTAATTGCAATGAAATCACCTCCTCCCCATTTGTCATGAAATGCTTTGAAGATGTCAATTGTTTAGGGTTTTGTCAAAGAGTGTAGGAAGTAGGTTACCATGAGCAGCTCACGGGTATATTTTCCCTCACCTTGAAGGAAGACAAGATCACCATTGCAGGGACTGATTTCATGTTTTCAGTGGATACCATATCTCAAGCTACAGGCATACCAAACCATGGTGACAACTAGTTCCAAGGCATGAACCTAAACCTAGAAGAGTACAACCCCTACTTGAAATCACAATACAAAGGAGCTCACTCACATGTTTCCCCATTCAGATACTTGTTGGAGAGATATGCACCATTGATGAAGGCTGTCATGAAGTTCTTCACATGTGAGGGAAGATTTTCTAGGTTATATCAATACCACATAAGACTACTTATGCACTTTACAACTGCCAAGTCTCTAGATTTGTCCAGCTACTTGTATAGGAGCCTAACCAAAATGTCTGAAAGGGTGCAATAGAAAGGCAAAGTGCATTATCCCAGCCTCTTTCACCATATCCTGATAAAGGTTATAGTACTCCATCATTTGAAAGAGAATAACATGACATGGGACACCTTCATTGAGGAAGCCTTCAAAATCCATATAACCACTTCACAAGGCCAACACCAAACCATGTTAGTACAACCAATGGAGGTGGGGTCATCAAGCAAACATGATGAGCCTAAATTTTCCAAAACCCACCTGAGCCTAGCTATCTAGCCTAAAATCCTTTACATTGCAGTCATCTCTTGGTTGTGATTTCATAGAGATAGCCCTCTCTGGTTTGGTAGGGCTAGATACCAAACTAAAAGCTTGGTCTGTGGTTAGCTCCGTCGATCTCCTCATCAGCCTGGTACATTGTGGAGGATAACAGAGGACATGACAACTAGGGAGTGTGAAGGTGTTCTAGTGAATGTAAGGTTCCCAAGTCATAGAAAAATGTAATGCTAGTTGTGAGGTCATGACTGCCAAGGTGTGTTAGGGAATGCTAGGGCATGCTAACATGTGCCAGATAGTACGAAGACATGTCAAACAAGCTAAGATGTACCAAGTGCTAAGGCATGCCAAGATGTACAAGGGTGTGACAATGCATGTGAGGGACTGTTAAGGTAACAAAATGGAGGAACAAGTTAAACTACAAGGAAATGAGCACATAATAGGATTAATAAGTCATCAATTTACCTTTTACATGAGGGGCATGCTAGGTACACCAACACTAGGTTCCAATAGGTGCCAAGTGCCAAGTGTTAATGCATTCTAAGTGTCAAATCTTCCTCTGTTTCTTCTCATCTAGCTTCCAATAATTGATCTCAAATAAATTTAATATTAAACCATGCCAAAGCATACCAAGTCATCTCAATGCATGCCAAACATGCTAAGACTTGCCAAGTGCCAACATGTTTCAAGTGCCAATGTGCATCAAAGAGTGTGATGCATGCTATGAAGTGACACAGCATATCGAAGAGTGCTAAGGTGTGATAGAGAGTGAAAATGCATGCTTATGAGTGTTAGGGAGTACTAGGACAACACAAGGGAGCACTAGGTCAAAATGCATGGAAGTGAATGAATATGAGGGTGTGTCGGGGAGTGTCAATGAGTGCTAGTTGTCATGCCAAGGAGGGAGTGACAAGGTATGCTAAGCATGGGTAAGGCATGATGAGGAATATCAGGGAATGTTAAGAAGTGATAGAGTGTGCTAGGTAGTTCCAGGGTGTGCTAACATGTGCCAAATAGTGCCAAGGCATGCCAGGTGCTAAGACATGCTAGGATGTGCAGGGTGCCAGAGTATGCCAATATCAGTCAAGGAGTTTCAAGGCAACAAAAGGAATAAACAAGCTAAAATGAAAGGAAATGAACACATAAGAGGCTTAATAAGTCGAGACTTTATCTTTTTCAAAGGGGCATGTTATGGATATATTTGGGCACTACAACCCAAATCACATATGTCCATAAACCAAGAGCTTCTAAACCCCTAAAAGTGTTGTTTCATACCCTAAAGGAACAAGGTCAACTGATTACATCATCTCCTAAAAGTTCTCCATGAAAAACTACTCAGAACTGGTCAAAACAGGACCATACAGACTGCTCCATGCATAGGGTGTGATGCATCTCACCTACTACACATGGGGGGTGTGATGCATACTGGAAGCCCTTCTATAGGGTCCAATGAGCGAGAGTAGACAAATGGCAGAAGCGGTGTGCTGGGTGGAAACCCAGAAAATCTTCTAGAAACTGCTCATATGACACTTGCCTCTTTGAATTTTCCCAGGGATGAGTAAGAGATTTGAAATCTCCAAGTGGAACCAAGAACTATTAGTGAAAGGACACTAATCAAAATCCCAGAAGCTAACTCACTCTCCTGTAAACATCTATATATGGATCCCTCATCCAAGAGATCCAGAGGCTGGAATTTTGTAATTTGCAAGGAAGTGTTATTGGTTTCTCTTTGAAGACATTGTTGGGTGATCTTGCTTTGTATGAGGTGAAGAGGGCTCTCATGCTGGGAGGATGATGCTGGATCAGATAGCCTAGTTGTAATCCTCTCTTCTACTACTTCTATCAATAAAGCTATTTGAGTTTTCCTCCATATGCTTGTATATCTCTGGATCTTGTTTGTGTATACATTTATATGGTTAATGTACATCTGATCCTACATTATTTATGGTTATAGATCTCTATGCTTTGATGGTATTTTGTTGCCTTAGCTCTACAGGTGTTCTTTGAAGCAGGACAAGTGAGGAAGGAGTGGCGAAATCTCTATCAAAGGAGAGATGAAACAGGCAAGGAGACTAGCAAAAGACCAAGGTTGGTGCTCTCTGCTTCTCTCTCATCTATCTCTCATAAAGGAAAACACAAGTAACTTTAATCTATTTGTTTCTAAGATAGCTACCTGTCTTAGTGGGACTAGCAGCTCTGAATAGACACTAGTTTTCCTGATAACAAAATGGCAACTCTACTGGGGAGTGAATAGTTTGTTTGTTTTGTTACTATTGTTTGCTTTATAAACCATAGATGGAACCTGAAGTTAAGCCAGCTAGCCTTCGAACTGCTTTTGCTATGCAACTGCAAAGTAGATCAACCCTGCTTCAATCAATCTCTGTGTTGGTTTATGAACTGAACATCTAACTGGAAAACATCCTAAGTGCCTTGGTGGTAGCTCAAACAACCTCATTAGATCAACCCCTATACTTTGTGTTTACTGACAATCATTAGCTCAGCCTAAATCCCTGAACTTAGCTGCAAACTGTGAGCAAAAACCAAGCTTAGTCTCATTCCTAGACCATCACACTATGTCTTCTTGGCAGTCTGGATGCATCACAGCTCCCGTGTGTTGTAGGTGAGATGCATCCCTATTTCGCTGTGTTACAGTTGCGATGATCAGATGAGACTATTTCTGCCTCTAGATTTTGGTTTTTTCTTCATTGTCTTCAGCTTTATTCAGTAGTTTTGCTGTCTGTGATCAGTATATATCTATTGAAACCATCTTCCTTTGCATTATTCATCCTCCATCGATAAATAATTGTGAATGTTTTTTATGTATTTTTCATCATTTACAATTCTCTTGTGCAAATAGTAGCTTAATCGAACTGTCGTCTTTTGTTTTGAAAGTGTCGCAAGTGTCGTTTTCAGTCAAGAACAAGAGTATCACAAAGCATTCCTCTTTTAGACAGTCGAAAACACTTTTTCCATTGTATTTGATTTGAATCATTAGTATTTCAAGTGTTGAAAGCAATTTTGAATTCGAAATCGCAAAGTGTCATCTTGGCTTTACTTTCGTTTTTTGAAAAGAAAATTGTTAGTACTATTGCTTTGAAAGAAGATAATTCAGATCTATAATTTGTTTTCTTTTTGTCATTTTCACATTAAGGAAACTAGAAAACAATACATGCATGTGCATTTGCATTAAGACTGCATGCTGAAGTTGATTTAGGAAAAATGCATCTAGTCTGTGCTCTCTACTCTATGTTGAAAGAATTTCATTTCTCTTTCCTTAGTAGCTAGGATTTTCATTGCACAAAGAAAATAAACGACTGTTTATCATCTTAGATTGCATATTTAGGAATTGTATATCTACATCATGCGGTAAACCTTAAAGGAAAACTTCTTAACAAAGATAAACTGTAAAATAAACCTCAATGAACATAAAAACGCTTTTGAACCTAACACACAACATTTAGAAGTCTAGGCTAGAGACGTATTCCAGCATCGTAAAGCCTGATAACTATCACTTTCATCGTAGGTTGGGTGATTCCTCCTCTTTGAGGTGACAAGTGCCAGTACTGACTTGTGCTCCCACGTACCATCGAGTATATATTGGGAGACCACAATAGGCTACATCCTTTATCCTCAAGAAGCCATGTATGTCGCCTTATCAATCACAATGCACTGAACACAGCATTCGGGAAGATTGACTGCCATACCATAAAAAGTATTCTGCAGTTTTGTGATTGGTTTGGTAATCCCTCTGTCTAGATTTCCAGAGTAGTCAATTTCATTCCTTCTCAGACTCCTTAAAATAAAAGGTCCATCTGAGCACTTGTCACTTCAGGCTCATTAAAAATCGAAGGTGACTAGAGTCATCTTTAGCTTTTTCTCGACTCTTAAAAATTGAAAAAGAAAGTTGTGTCAAAGCGTCATAAAATTTATTTTAATCAGAATAACGTCACTGTTCCCTCGTTAGTCTTTAGGTTGAGAAATGGAGTCTACCAATCAAGGATTTCTCCTTGGGGGAAATCCTAGTCCCTTCTCCTCTTGGGGGGATGTTGGTGCTCCACACATGGCCACATTGTCCCTTCTAGGACTCACAAGTGGCCTTCCCGTATGGCTTTTCGCAACCTCTGTTGTTCAAAACACCGCAATTCCTTAGCAATCAAATCAGCAACCAGATGATACTGAAGTTGCTCCCCCACCGTCTATTTCATTTGTTTCTCCCTCTCCTTCTTCCTCTTCGCTTGGTGAAGCTAGTGACACTAAAAACCAAGTAACTAAGAAGAAGAAGAAAGGGAAGGAGAAGAAGAAGAAGAAGAAAGGGAAGGAGAAGAAGAAGAAGAAGCCAACGGTAAAAGGGGGCAACCATGCATCTTCTGGCAAAAATTCACACATTGCACAATCGAAACCTAAATCTCCATGTGTCATTTTCAAGGGAGACCACTATCATCGAGATTGTCCCTACATCCCATGGATCTTGAGGGACTGGTCTCCCCACTTACACAATCCCGTGTCTTCAACCGCTGATGATCATGTTCAAAGCACACCGTCAACTAGTGAAAACGAAGTCAATGGACAAAAAGGAAGATCCAAATTTCCTTGTAGACTATGTGAAGGCGATCATGCCCTCCACCATTGTCCCTTCTTAGACGAAGCTAAAAGAGTCTTGGATAACTGTCTTGCATCACCGTAGCGACTTCCTCCTAGATACAAGAAACTCTTGCCGAGTCCATCAGTAGTTGAAAATCCGACTGACACACCATTTCTGTTAGTCGAAGCTCCTATCATTGAAGATATACCCTCTGAGTCCACACCGGACCAAAGTCAATAGGTCGAGATGGCAGTCGACCCAATCTTGTCTTTAGAGGACCCACCTTTAGATGATACTGTCATCAAAGAGAATAAGAATGACACCGTTCAAATTCTTTTCATAAACACAGACTCTGATGAACATGGGGGAAATCTACCCATTCCTTTACCATAGGAAGGAAGTTCATCAGAGATGTATCTGGCCGTTTATTCGGTTCCACCTCCAAGCAATCTAGTCGTTTCCTTCAATTGGAATCTTCTAGGCAGACCCCACCTACCATCTAATGTACCATTCAGAATCATAGTACAAGCTTACAGAATGATCATGGCTGGTACTATTATAGATGAAGGGGCTTCTGTGAGTATCCTTTCCTCAACTACATGGAAAGCGCTTGGTTCACCATCGCTTCTGCCTGAGATTTGAAATCTGACAGGCTTCAACAAAGGAACCGATCGACCGTTAGGGATCCTTCCAAATTTGCCTATAACTTTGAGAAGGAAAACCATTTATCTGAACATGATGGTAGTCCAAGGACCTCTATTTTACAATCTACTCCTTGGGCATGACTACATTTATAGTATGGGAGCTATCGTTTCCTCACTCTTCCAAGTGATGTGTTCTCCACATGAAGGCAGAGTGGTCCACCTAGTTGACCAGCTTTCATTCCCTGGTTCAAACACAGCTATTAGTCAAATGCCATCCCTAACTGGTATTTTTGAACAAGAAATGTCTAATCAATGTCCAGTCCGTCCACTTGATGATCGCAAGTGATTCAGTGATCGTGATTGAAAACCAGGAGGCATGCGCCCTGGTCTACTTCGGCAGGAAAACCCCAGATATAAGATAGGCTTCCATGTAGGAATATGACTAGTCTGATACCCCTTTCCGTTTAGGAAAATGGATTTGGATTCGAAAAAGATTCCCCTGTCAAAGGTTATGTGATTGGGACTGACAACAGTCACCTTTGTCCATTTCGATGGACATCGCCAAGGAAGGTTTTGTCTGTGATGTGGATGGAACAATCTCGCTAATGCGAGAACTTCCATATGGTGACCTGGAAACTCTACTTTATACCTGGGGGCATGCAAACCTTTTTGTACGCAAGTGAAAAGCGGCCAGCGTAACTCTAACCCCATAGTTTTACTAACTTCAACTGCTTAAGTTAGGTGATTGGTCTGATCCACCATTCACCTTTTCCAGGACCAACGGAAACGGAAAAGCAAAGGAGATTGTTTCTCGCCGAGAGACTGTCCTACCTAACCTTAGTAGTTCTTTAACCCTTAGGACAATAGTTGGTTGTTCCTAGCTTGCATGCAAAAAGGCTTCAGAGAAAAGTTGCGCATGGGGCAAGCTCCCTAAAAAATGAACCTACTGATGAGATATCCTTATTATACCACTGGCACGAGCAGTTTTACGCAAAGTTCAAGCTCATTAAAAAATAAACCTCGCCATGAGTAGTTTTATGCGAAGTTCAAGCTTGTTAAAAAACAAACCTAGCAATGAGAAAATGTTTCCATAGAGTTCAAGCTCATTAAAAAATGAACCCCACCTCTGGTAAATAACCATTTTGATCGCATGACTATCAACTTTTGAACCTTGGTCATGTTCTTACCATCACCTCCACTTTTTTTTTAGCCGATCATACACCTCCATTTGATTGTTTACCATTTTGAGTAACAACTGCGATGAGTGATTCTATTAGCCACCCTCTTTCCACTACTGCGATTGAAAAGTTCCAAACCTTACCTGGACCGATTTTCTATCCAAAAACATCACTCGTTCCTCAAAAAACGAGTTTCCTTTAAGCTCTTTTCATCTGACTCGTAAAATATGAAAATATTTCCAAGCAATTGGCCTCTCTAGCTCGTTAAAGCGATTGGAAGTGCCATCCCTCCTCTAGATTTTAATCTTTTTGGACTTGAGGGATTATTACACAAAAGGATCGAGCGCTTGTCTTGTGCGGCTTGTTAAAACAATCAAAAAGTCATCCTTTCGAATTATTTTTCACTTTTTCAGACTTAAGGGATTACATTATGAAAAAGGACCATTGGAGTTGCCTTTCCGTCCCTTTTAGACTCTCTAAAATTGAAAAGGACCGAGTTATCTTTGTCGTTAAACTTGTTAAAACAATAGCGACAAACTTTTCCATGCAGACAAGAGCGAGTTTCACTGTCACTAGGCTCGTTAAAACATAGCGACAGGTTTGCCCGAAGGCAAAATTATGGAACAAGCATACGTTATCCTCCTCAAGCTTGACAAAAATAAAGAGGTACTGGTTAGCAATGACTGGGGAAAAAGGGAAGAAAACCTGAACAACTTCATTGGTAGTAGGTCGCTCTTGAACATGACACTTTCACTTCATCACCATGATTGAGTCGGGTTGGGTTATTTCGTTCACCGGTCATATCACCATTGGTCCACCGTACCATCCACCTTGGGGTTAACTCTACCAATCCATTTCAGTGTCATCGGTATGTTCAAGAGAAGTCGCTCAGAGAATTCACCAACCTATATATATATATATATATATATATATATATATATATATATATATATATATATATATATATATATATATATATATATATATATATGCCAACGTCTCATCCATTGCAATATGTTCACTCTCCATTTTTCATGACTGCCACCCTGAAACTTGTATCATCAGATCGTTTTCACCTCCACAAAATCATTTGCTCCATTCCATGTCGTAGATGTGGGATTCATTAAGGCCCTCCTACGAGGGGTCACTTCTTGTCAACATCAGCTCGTTATCCAATAAGTTGACTTAGGGAAAAACCTTTCAGTACTTTGAAGCTTGCATGCCTTAATGGCAAGTTTCTCACTTCCGGCAAGAGGTTTACATCAATGGCCTTCGACCGAAAGATTTTACTTGGTGTTCGACATCAGTTCATGTATTCACACCACGTGAATTGTACTGCAATACCTTGAGGGTCATCATCATTATCAGTGATTCCTCTCGCACTTGTTAACAACTTACATCATTGGCTGGTAATCAGGCGATGTCTTTCCATGTTTGACATCAGAACATCTTTTCACATGGATCGACTTGTACTTCGAGTGAAGATTGAACATGTTTGAAGACCCTGGATCTAGTTTCATCCATCCAGGCTGTGATATATTGAGGAAAATAAAGACATCAAATGTACATCATTTCTGCACAGATAATCATCCAAACTAAAGGATGATGGCTCTACCAGAATCATCAGTCTGCCACACAGACGATTATCTGTCTTATGTACATGAATATGAATTTATAAAGTCAAGCATGGGAATGCCTGCCTCGGTTACATCATGAAAATATTGTGAAGATAATGTATTGTATTCTATCTTATTACAAGTCACCTTCCAGTTCAAAAAACCTCGGATACTCATTATAAAGCATTTCACCCGACATCAAAAGGATTTACAACTTCATGCTTTAGGGGGCAACTGTTATAGACATATTTGGGCACTGCAACCCCAATCACATATGTCCATAAACCAAGGGCTCCTAAACCCCTAAAATTTTTGTTTCATACCCTAAAGGAACAAGGTCAGTTGATTACATCATCTCCCAGAAGTTCTCCATGAAAACTACTCAGAACTGGTCAAAACAGGACCATACAGACTACTCCATGCATAGGGTGCGATGCATCTCACCTATTACACATGGGGGGTGCAATGCATACTGGAAATTCCTTCTGTAGGGTGTGATGAGTGAGATCAAACAAATGGCAGAAGCAGTGTGCTAGGTGGAAACCCAGAAAATCTTCTAGAAACTGCTCATATGACACTTTCCTCTCTGAATTCACCCAGGGATGAGTAAGAGATCTGAAATCTCCAAGTGGAACCAAGAAATATCAGTGAAATGACACTAATCAAAATCCCAATAGCTGACTCACTCTCCTGTAATATTTATATATGGATCCCTCATCCAAGAGATCCAGAGGTTGGAATTTTCTAATTTGCAAGGAAGTGCTGTTGGTTTCTCTTTGAAGACATTGTCGGGTGATATTTCTTTGTATGAGGTGAAGAGGGCTTTCATGCTGGGAGGATGATGCTGGATCAGACAGCCTGGTTGTAATCCTCTCTTCTACTACTTCTATCAATAAAGCTATTTGAGTTTTCCTCTATATGCTTGTATATTTCTGAATCTTGTTTGTGTATGCATTTATATGGTTAATGTACATCTAATCCTACATTATTTATGGTTATAGATCTCTATGCTTTGATGGTATTTTGTTGCCTTGGCTCTACAGGTGTTCTTTGAAGTGGGACAAGTGAGGAAGGAGTGGCAAAAGCTCTATCAAAGGAGAGAGGAAACATGTAAGGAGACTAGCAAAAGACTGAGGTTGGTGCTCTCTACTTGTCTCTCATCTATCTCTCATAAAGGAAAACACAAGTAACTTTAATCTGTTTGTTTCTAAGATAGCTACCCGTCTTAGTGGGACTAGCAGCTCTGAATAGACACTAGTTTTCCCAATTACAGGGCATGCTAGGCACACTAATAATATGTCCAATACATGCCAAGTGCCAATGTGTGCCAAGTGCTAATGTTTGTCAATGCAATATTATGCCAAGTTGTTCCTTGGCATGCTAGGGACTACAGGGCATGCCAACACATGATAGGGGAGTGCTATGTTATGGTAGGGCATGCCAACATGTGCTTAGCCATGCTACTCATGGCAAGATGTTGTAGGTACAAAGATGTTCCAGGTACAAAGATGTTCCAAGACATGCGAGGTGCCAAGGAATGTTAGTGTATTGTTCGAAAGCATGTTAAGGTGTGTCATGATTGTTGAGGAGTGCTAAGTCTCTCTCATTAATAATTGATAGAGCTTGATTATGTATTATATAATATAGTTCCTACACACACTAGTGGAACTTTATTTAAAGGAAATTTGCTAGATAATAAACCTAATATAGATGAATCATGTGTTAACTCATAGGAAAACTGTATTCTTATGACTTGAGGGAAATGATACACTCTGATTACTTTTTAAAAAATTGACTGACTATTATAACCACTATGACCTTGGACACATAATGAAAAAGACTCCACAACAATGGTCTTAAATCGTTATCTTTTGACAAAAAATATAGTAACAGTTACATAGCGTCATCAAAAACTCATTGGAATGATCAATGATGATGAAAAAATTTTGACCATCACCAAAAGTAACCAAAAAGAGCATTGGTGGGGGTCAATAAAAGATTGTCCCTAGAAGTGTCACCAGAGAGAGAAATAGTGATGGGCCTTTAATGACTGTCACAAAAAGTGTCACCAAAGAGAGAATTAGTGACGGGCCTTTAACGACCATCACCAAAAGTGTCATTGAAAATGGATTTGGTGACAAACCTTAAAGGACCATCACTATATACACTTATAACAACAATTTTTTAAAGACCTACACCATATGAGACATTGGTGATGGACCTTAAAGTTCTATCATAGACATGAAGCGTCGTCAAAAACTCATTGGAATGATCAATGATGACGAACATTTATTGAGCGTCACTGAAAGTAACCAAAAAGATCATTGTTGACGGTGAATAAAATATCGTCACTGGAAGTGTCACGAAAGAGAGAATTAGTGATGTGCCTTTAATGCCCCTCACCAAAAGTGTCACCAAAGAGAGAATTAGTGACAGGCCTTTAACGACCCTCACCAAAAGTGTCATTGAAAATGGCTTTGGTGACAAACCTTAAAGGACCATCACTATATACACTTACAACAACGCTATTTTAAAGACCGTCACCATATGTGACATTGGTGACGGACCTTAAGGTCTCTCACGTGCATGACCCTCACCAATGACCTTTTCTCTTGTAGTGCCATATGAAATGAAATGAGAAGATTGAAACCAAATTCAAATGAAAAGAAGTGATTATGCAAACTATACAAATTTTAAACCACATTGCTTATACTATTTGAAAGATTGGCTGATACTGAAACTACAACTGAAACCAAACTGAAAATTGTTGAAGAGGATTTAGAGTAAATTGATCTATTGTATACAAACACTATTGAAATCACCCATTCATAAACTGCAAACTCACTAATCTACTGCAAACTGAATCTAAAAATATCTATTCACTCCCATACACCTCTATCTAACTAAACTGAAAAGATTTTCACTATTAGGTTTCATCTTCTTTCGAATGTAACCAAGTGAGGAGTGAGTTTATTGACAAACCATGTTGCTAGCAGTTGAAAATCTGAAAAATATATATAATATAAAATTCAAATTCCATAGGAAAATTTTACTCACAAGTGAACTTTGGGAGTTGCATTCTCTGTGGAAATATTAGATTTCTGATCATGAATAAGAGGAAAAAACATATTGTGTTGTCTACAACTATGAATGATCCTTGTGTAGTTGAGGTCTTGAAACAGTGGGATTGGTAACCTAGTGGAATTGCCATATGACAAAGTGGAGTTGCCAGGTGAAAGAAATGCAACCAATAATAAATGCCTACTCCTTGTTCACCAGCAAGGAACAGATCTAATCCTTATCATTCTCTGAGGAAATGTTATGAAACCATCTCAAGAAAAGATAGAAAAGATAGATCAATGCCTTAGAATTCAGCCTCTTCGAGGGGGAAACCTCCTTTACATTACATAAATGAACAATTCTTGGATGATTCAAATGAAAAAACCTCCTTTCTATATATAGGAGTCTAAGGAGTCACAATATAACCCAGCCAACCTAACAATAATAATATAAAGCCACAAAAATAAGAATAGAGGGATTCTATGGGGCACAGTAATAACAATATGGGGATAATAGGGGCACAACAATATTAATAAGGGATGCAACTACAATAGTAGTGGGGTAATCACTAGTATTATAGGGACCCAACATGCCCCTCTCCTTCGAAAAAAGTGTTGTCCTCAACGCTTGAGTAGTTCTAGATGCTTCTGTATAAAATTCTCATCCTCCCATGTGGAATCTTCAGCGGATAATTTCTTCCACATGATAAGATACTCCGAAATTGATCGATTTCGTAGCTATCGAGTTCTTGTTTCTATGACTACTTCCGGTTCCAATATAATTTTTCCTTCCTCATCAAGTTCTGGCAATATTGTTTGAACTGGGAGCTTGTCACCTATAAACTTCTTTAAACATGAAACATGGAAAACTGGGTGCAATCGAGAAGCTGCAGGAAGCTCCAATTTGTATGCCATAGTACCAATCTTTTGCAACACCTTGTACAGACCATAATACTTTGGCGATAATTTATTATCCTTCTTAGCTTGCTTGAGGGACATTTGCTTATATGGTTGTAGCTGTAGGAATACCCAATCACCTACATGAAAACTTCTTTCACTGCGATGTTGATCTGCTGGTTGTTTCATTCTATTCTGTGCCAACATGAGGTTATCCTTTAGGAGTTGGAGGACTTGTTGTTGATGTTCGATGTGATGTTCCACTACTTGAACCTTAGAATTTTCTCTTAAATATGATGTGATGGATGGTGGCTGATATCCATAAAGTGCCATAAATGGGGTCATTTTTGTTGCTGTATGGAAGGAAGTGTTATACCACCATTCAGCTAGAGGCAACCATTTGACCCATTGTGTCTGTTTATCAAATACAAAGCAATGAAGATATCCTTCCAAACATTTGTTTATTATCTCAGTTTGCCCATCAAATTGAGGATGATAAGATGAGCTATGAGCTAACTGAGTACCAAGACAAGAATATAATTTTGTCCAAAAATTTCCAGTGAAAATGGGATCTCTGTCACTTACAATAATCTTTGGGTTTCCATGTAGCTTTTGAATTGTTTCCATAAATGCAGTAGAAACTGTACTTGCTTTAAATGGATGTGATAATGCACAAAGGTGTGCATACTTGGTAAGTCTGTCAACTACCACCATGATGACACTCTTTCCCTCTGACTTGGGTAAACCTGTGATAAAATCCATTGAAACCTCCTCCCAACGTTGGCTTGGAATCGATAAAGGTTGTAATAGACTCGGTGTCTTAATTGTTTCAACTTTATTTTGTTTGCAAACCAAACATTCTGCTAAAAATTTTTGAATATCCGATTTAAGGCCATCCCAAAAAAATTCCTTCGTAACCCTGTGGTAAGTTTTTAAAAATCCTGAGTGCCCTCCTAAGGGAGAAGTGTGCAATTCCATAAGAATCTTTTGTTTTGGTTGGGAATTCTTACATAGGTATAAGCAATATTTCTACCATAAAGAATCATTTTGCCAGCTAAATGTATCAATCCTACTGGAATCTTGTTGTAACTTTTGAATAAGTGCCCACACTTCTTCGTCATTCTTCCATTCCTCCCTTTCTTCGTTTATCCAATCTGGTTGGATAATAAAAATGGCGCACAACAATGCTTCCACATCCTCATCCTTTCTTGAGAGTGCATCTGCCACCACATTTTTCTTCCCTTTTCTGTAGATGATTTCAAAGTCATAACCCAACATCTTTGTGACCCACTTTTGTTGCTCTTCAGAGGATAATCTTTGTTCTAAAAAGTATTTATGGCTATCATGATCCGTTTTAACCTTGAAGTGTCTTCCCATTAGGTAGGGTCGCAATTTCTTAAGTGCATGGAGTATTACCAACATTTCCTTCTCATAAATAGCTTTGTGTAAAAACTTTCCCTTGATTGGACGACTTTCAAAAGCAATGGGTCTTTTATCTTGCATTAAAATAGCACCAATTCCATTTCCTAAAGCATCACATTCCACAATAAAGGTTTTTGTGAAGTCTGGTGTAGCTAAGACTGGTGCTTGGCACATTGCCTCTTTAAGATGTTCGAAGGCCTTTGTTGCTTCTGGAGTCCATGAAAATGCATCTTTCTTCAATAATGTTGTTAGAGGTGCTGTTATTCTCCCATAATTCTTAACAAACTTGCGATAATACCCTGTCAACCCGAGAAATCCTCGCAGATGCTTTATGGATGTGGGGATTTTCCATTCCTTAATGGCTTTAATTTTGCTAAGGTCTACCTTAACTCCTTCATGAGATATAATATGACCCAGATATTCCACCTCTTGTACTCCAAAGAAACATTTGGATATTTTTGCATATAATTGTTTCTCCTCCAATAGTTGTAGCACCATGTCAACATGTTCAACATGATCCTTCCAAGACTTGCTGTAGATTAGTATATCATCAAAAAATACTAACACAAATTTTCTAAGGAATGGTTTGAAAATGGAATTCATCAAACCTTGAAATGTTGAAGGTGCATTGGTAAGGCCAAAAGGCATGACCAAAAATTCATAATGACCCTCATGAGTTCTAAATGCTATTTTCAGAATGTCTTCAGTCTTCATTCTGATTTGATGATATCCTGAATGAAGATCCAACTTGTTGAAGTAAATTGATCCATGCAATTCATCCAGTAATTCATCAATGATGGGAATGGGAAACTTATCTTTAATAGTGAGCTTGTTGAGCTCCCTATAATCCGGACACATGCACCATGATCCATCCTTCTTGTGCACTAATACTACTGGAGTAGAGAAAGAACTTTGACTCAGTTGAATTATACCAGCCTCTAGCATTTCTGCAACCATACGTTCAATTTCACTCTTTTGGGCATAGGGATATCTGTACGGCTTGATGTTTGGAGGAACACTTCCTGGAATCAAATGAATAGCATGATCATGATCACAAATAGGTGGGATACCTTTGGGAGTCTCAAATACCTTGGAATGATTGTCCAAGACCTTTTGGAGATCTAGAGAAATAGATGATTGCAATGTGGAAACATCTAGAGAACATAATTGTGCAATTACACCCCTTTGTTCCTTTTTTAGAAGCTTTGTCATACCATTACAAATAATTATCTTTCCTAGTTTCCCTGCAATACCCCTTAATTCAACTTCCTTTCCTTCCACAGAAAATTTCATGAAACGTTTTTGAAAATTAAAAGCTATTGTAGCCAAGGATTGTAGCCATTGGACTCCTAGTACAACATTAGCACCTCCCATTGGAATGGAAAGAATTGGGCTAGTCAATACATATTCTCCTATTGATAGCTTGATATTATGGCACTTTCCAGAGCAATTTATTGTTCCTCCATTTGCAGCCATCACTTGACACTCTGGTGCTGGATATAAGAAGCAATTCAATTCTTTTGCTACCTTACAATGAATAAAATTGTGGGTACTTCCTGAATCAATCAACACTATTACCTTTTTCTTCTTTATTTGTCCTTCTATCTTGATGGTTTGAGGAGTGGTAATTCCCGCCAATGCATTACAAGATATGGTCGGATTCATTTTTTCTTTATCTAGGCTTTTTTCTTGGAGTATATCCTCTTCTTTTGACCTTTTTTGCTCCTTTTCTTCTTCCTCTTCACAATCTATGTAGAATAATTTCTTCTCAGCACACTTATGACCTTTAGTGTATTTGCTATCACAACTGTAAAAAAGCCCTTTTGCTCTTTTTTCTTCCAATTTTTGTGGTGTCAACCTTATAGGTTGTGGAAGACTAGGGGCAACCACACTTCCATCTTTATAGTTGTGAGTGGTATGCTTCCTGGTCGCCATAATTTTTCTTTCCATTTTTCTTGCTAACCTGAATGCCTTCTCTAATGAATTAGGTTCCCAAAGGCGAACATCATGTTGGATATTATCCTTTAAAGTCCCTATGAACACATCAATCCTATGCTCCTCTGGAATATTTTTTACCATTATGTTCAATTTTTGGAACTCCTCAATGTGCTCCATTATTGAACCCTTTTGTTTGATACTTATCAATTGGCTAAAAAAAGTGTTGCTTTTTGTATCCTCATAATGTGCTATCAATTCTTCTGTAAAAATTGACCAAGTGATAATTTGTTTACTAGAGCAAAGCCATTGATACCATACAAACTGATTTGGTTCCAAATATAAAGTTGCAATACGTACCTTTTGTGTGTTTTGCACATTATTGAGATCGAAGAATTGCTCCATCTGTAATATCCATGTGGCGGGATCCTTGCCATCAAAATTCCTCATATCGATTTTTGGAATATGATGGGTCTTCGATCCCACATTAGAGTCTAAGAAATCATGATTAACATTTCTTTTGTTCGTATCATGAGTTTCCTTTACTACCTTTTCACCATTAGTAAGTATTTCTTGTAGAAAATTTGTCAAATCTGTCTTCAAGTCTGCCATGCTTGTCTTCAAATTTTTGTTCAAATTTATCTTCAAGTTGTCCATCTTAGCTTCCATGCCATTCATCTTAGCTTCCACGCCATTTATCTTAGCTTCTGTTAGCTTTTGTGAGAGTGACATTTGTTGCACTTGTTCTTGTAATTTTGATATATCATGTAGCATTTCTTCCTCTTCTTCATGAGTCATGCTAGAGCTTTCAGGTTGCTTACTAGGTGTTTGCATTTTCTTTCCTCGAGGCATCAGTTACCGATAATAATGCTCTACTATGCCCTTTTAATTCCTTCAAAATAAATTTTCAAACCAAGCTTAAGCAAAAATTTAAAAAAATCTACACACCTTTTTTCACATTGTAGGAGCTCGATATTGCCTCTGATGTATCTCTGTACTTTCTGATCATCCAGTTCTAAAATTGTGACTTGCAGTAGCCCTCTGTGTCCTCTTTCCAATGCCACCAGTCTGACCCAAATTGGATTCTCCAATGAAGAGTTATGCGAAATCTCCCACAGTGACTTGGTTATAGACTAGTTCAGTAGAGCGAACATGTACGACATGCCAAAAGTCACTGTTTCGACCTTTGACTCTTAAAATTATCTACAAGAAAATACAATCCATCCTCTTTCTGTAATTCTTACGAAATTTCAATCCAATGCTCAGAGAGAAAGTTATGACAATTTTCCCAAGGTCACCTGTTTGGAATGTAATTCAAGAGTCTGCAAAAAGACCAACTTCCTCAGATCATATCTCCGCAAATATAGCGCAAAAAGCTCTGTAATTTGGACCCAAGGTTCAGTGATGGCTTCTCAAATGGGTTTTTTTTTTAGCTTCTGAAATGTCGTAGTAAAAAAGTTATAGAGAAAATGCCATGATGACCTATTTGGAGCAGCAAAACCCTAGAATCCAAGGCTTTGATACCAAATGTTATGAAACCAACTCAAGAAAATATAGAAAAGATAGATCAATGCCTTAGAATTCAGCCTCTTCGAGGGGGCCACCTCCTTTACATTACATAAATGAACAATTCTTGGATGATTAAAATGACAAAACCTCCTTTCTATATATAGGAGTCTAAGGAGTCACAATATAACCCAGCCGACCTAACAATAATAATATAAAGCCACAAAAATAACAATAGAGGGATTCTATGTGGCACAGTAATAACAATATGGGGATAATAGGGGCGCAAAAATATTAATAATGGATGCAACTACAATAGTAGTGGGGTAATTACTAGTATTATAGGGACCCAACAGGAAAGATCTCTTCATTACTTCGCTCCATGGAAACGACACCAAATGTTGTATGTGTTTCCCAAAAGCAATCCTCGGCTGCAAAAACTACGCCAGGAAACCAACTCAACCATTCTTTAGGATCAAGCTAGCCCTTGAACTAGAGTGGGCTCCCTCAATTGTTATGAAGCTTTGTTTAACACTGTTCACATGTCACTAAACAACAACCTATGAATCACAATGGACAAATTTAGGATTTAATGGGGTGGTTGCTAATGATTACACAATTCATGTTCATGAATAAATACCTCTCTTGCAAAGTCATTTCTCAAAGTGTCATCTTCCATCCTGACAGAAGAGCTTAACTTTTAAATAATTTGAAAGAAGAATATAAGGGGATTCTTGATAATTAAGTAGTCAGACAGAATACTTAATTAACTAGGAAAAATTGGATGCATGTAGAATGATCTTACAACCCAACAAAACACATTTAGGAGAAGATAAATAGACAAACAATAACTAATTCAAAGAAGAGCTACCTCACAAAGCCAGTCTAATATACTAATCTCTTTAAATGATTATAAATTTGCAGGCGATTTCAGAGAGATTGAAACTCAATCTATTCTTACCCATATTTCTTATAATACTTTGAACATGTGCAGAAAGAGAGTATGAAAATAATGGAAAAACAACATGAAACACAATTTTTGTCATTAACTGGAGCTTGGAAGGCATTAATTAGGATTTCCAAAATAAAATTTTTACAAACCTAAAAGGTTTTTGCATAAAAAACCAATCCTATTTATTCCAAATGAAATAACATATATTGATAAGATCTTTCCTAACTTGTACAATAATTATGGAATAAAATCCTAAATAGTGTACTAAAAATAAAAGAATCTCTCTAATTTATCTTCTCGAAACTTTGAACTGATTGCATGTATCTTGCCTTAAAATATGTAATTGATTCACTATTGCTAATATTCTTCCTTTTTTTCTTGAACTGCTTGAGTCAAATTCCTTGGAATTGAATTTGGAATGTTCTACGACTTCTCTCCTTTCTCAAAAGATAAGTTCACCCCTTTCCTTAGTAACGAATAAACATTCATAATAGGTTCATATTTCACTTCAACAGATTTAATAAAGATGTTGGAGTATGGAAATTGATGATTAGAATTACGGGACTGATATTTCAACCTGTAGAAAAGGAGATTTTCTGCCCTGTACCAGAATGAACTCAATCCAGTAGTTTTAATAGATTCTAGTCTCTAATTTGTAGTACTAACTTCAAAAAATCAAACACCATTATCACATGCACCTTTTGAGTATGGTTTATTCCCCCACAATAAAACCACCAACTCATTGACAATGGTAGCATCTCCACACTTGAATTAGATGTATTGTGGTCAATCTTAGATAGGTAATTTTCCACAATCTGCAATGACTCTGTTGTACTTGAAGGAGGCACAATCTAGTCCTCTAACACAAATTGTGATTGGGTGGTAGCTTTTGGACATTCTTTCCACTATCCATTCAATGATTCATTAAACATTATATTTCGAGTAGCCTGTTCCAAAGTATTCAACATGGTATTTTTTTCCTCTTAGTTAAGAGTTGTTGTCACCCATGACAACATTGTCTGAAGCACTTCTGCACCTCTAATACCAATTATCTGACATATAATCTTCTTTTGTTCCTTTATAGAAAAAAGTCCATCAAATAATGGCCTCAACTCAAGCTCTTCAGGATACACATGTTGATATAACGCTACTCGGTTTGATTTGCACATGCATTCCAACTTTGTACAAAGTAATTTGTACTCCTTTATTTGATCTCCAAATAAAGAATTTCTTGCATCCAAGGCCATAGGAAGAGTGTTACGAGTCACATTCCCATGCAACTATGAAAGCTTGAGAAAGAAAAATAGAAACATCTTTGATAATCTTCTCCTCCTGCTGGTTATCTATGACATATGAGTGACTCCCATTGTGAATATCCTCTTTGGCCTTTAGGTCTAGAAATACTATCTCATCTTCAACATTTTTTTGAGCACGATACACACACAACATAAGACAAAAGAATCCACTAAATTGTTGTAGGAAGGTCTCATCACAATCAGTAAATCTAACTAACTCAACACCCAAGTATTCAATATCCTTGCAAATTGCCTTGTGAAACTAGAAAATATGATCAATAGGATTGGGACTCGATGCTTGGCCATGACCAATATCAATTCCCAAACCAAATAAGATAGAACAAATAGATGTATTGGCCTTAGAATCAAGAGGGAAAGAATGAAAAATCTTTCCTTTAGAGTTCATGACTAAGTTCAGAGTGTTACTGGTTATACCCAGCTTAAGAACACCATAACCTTAGTTAATAGAGGGACCTCTAGTCTATCTTATTTGGATCACTAGAGCACTTTGGTCAAAAGTAAAACTTTCATGCTCTATTTTGCAGAAAATGGCACCGAACATATACTCTACAGGAAACTAGAAAAATCTCTCTATTTTCTCACAATCTTCACAAGAATTCTCAGGGAAACCCAATTGGGATCATTCTCCCAAAATCCCATGTTCTGGCATTTTTAGATTTGAGTTCATTGCCCAGAAATGGAACCTGAAATTCACTGTCTATAAATGTCCACAAATTTTTGGTCCACTATTTTCCATGAATAAAACCTTCTTCCGATTTGGAAATTGATTCTGTTATCACTCCAAAATTTCCAAGGGTTGTTCAATGTGTTAAAAAGAAATATCAGAGGTAACTACAAACCTACTTTGGAGTTTAGGATCTAGCCTTCCTAAACTCAGAGAGGGCTCTCTCTATATGATTTAACTTTGTTTATTTTAATGGATTTTAGGCTAGCTATGTTTGTTTTATTTGGTTTGATTTTGACTTGTTGGTGGAATTACTGATTTATATGGATACGTGCTTGTATATTTTCCATTTGGCTATGGAGTCAATATATCAAGAAAAGAGAACATAAACCAATTATAAAAGCAGTGTTAAAGGGTAAGGTAACTGAGCAACAATAGATCTTTTATGGCTAAGATGGTGAAATGAGTTTCAATCGGGATCAAGGAGCAGTTAAGGATTCCCTAAACCAGATAATGAAGGAAGATGAAGGAGGTCAATCAGGATTAGAGGACAATTAACGATTCTTTAAACCAGATATCAGAAGAAAACATAAAAATGAATAACAGTTCAGAACAGAGTGCACTTAAACAAATTTTGCAATAACATCCCTATTATACCATTCAAATTTAGAAAAACATTCAAGTTTATGGAATAGCTTAGAAAAGAACATGAAAAAATGAAATATACTTCACTGAAGTGGTTCAACACATGAATCCTGTAAAGAAATGCTTCTATTATTTGTCTTGTCTATCAATTGGAAAAGTACAGTAAACCCTCAGGTTGTAGACGAGTTCAACCATAAAAATATTCAGATTTCCACACTCAATACTTAGAATTATGAAGTATTTATACAAAACTATTACAAAATATCCTAAAACTGATTTAGGAATTTTTCAAGGAAAATGAAATATCTTTGTGCAACAAGATAGAGACAGCTATCTAACTAATGCAAGTTGTCCCTACTTATTTGGATTCGTTGTTTGCTTTCACTAATATTTTACTACTTTATCTCTTTTTCTGTTTAGTGTCTTTCAACTGACACTTTTTAAAATTTGTCTTTGCTTTACTTTTAATCTTTGAATGCTTTCTTTCGACCTTGATTACTCTTTTACCTATTTTACTTTTACCTATCAAAGTAAATCATTCAATTTATCCCAAGCCTCTTCATCTGGTAATTTGATTTTTACCATTCTTCTGTAGATTTCAACAGTTCCTGTGTACTTTGCAAAAGTAGGCTTGTTTATAAAGAGATGTTTTACGTCATGCTGGAGGTAAAAGAGATTCTCGAAAGTCTGATAGAGCACTTTTCATGGAGGAATTATTGGACTATTCTTTGGCCACTTCTCTGATTTTCTTGTCATAATCTTCATGTTTCATCAACCTGTCATTTATCACCAAAGCATTAGGCAGACCTTTCTGCCTCAAAAATTCAAATTTGACCATGAACGTGTTTACTGCCAGTTGCATGTTTAGACATTTCTCCTCAAGTTGTATCATCATATTTCTTTTGGTGATTACTTTCTTCAATTCTAATATGGTCTTTGTTCTCTCAGTTATTCCAAGCTCCTGCAATTCATACTTGTTTTTTGAATTTAGGAACTATATTACCCTATAGGCTTCCTTTGGTTTCTTTCCAAGTTATGCTCTTACTTTTTGAATGTCCTCACTTGCTTCCTTGACCAAATCTATCTGCTAAAAGATAACTTGGATGGATGGCCAAATATCATTAACAGAGTTAATGATATCTAACTTCTGTAACCTTTCATTCAATCTGTTTAACTTCTGTGTTTCATCTTTATGCATGATTTGAACTAGCTTCTTTTCATCCTCTAAACTTTTTATTTGTTATTTAAGTCTATATATTTCATTTGTTTATATGGACATATCCTGCATGGCTTTGATCAGTTTACTTGCTTCATCATTGGGATGAACTGTTGTTGTTGTTGAATATGTTGATGATGTAGTGGCTAAAGTAGTAACTATAAGTGTTGTTGGTAATGGAGCTGCTATAGCAACTGTAGGAATGGTAGTGACAATAACTGCTTCCATCCTAACCTTCTTTCCCTGCACCAATTTGTCCATCTCATTCTCCATTTCTTTCAGTTGAGTTGTCAACCAAATGATGAGATTCATCATTTCATCTTTTTGGCCTTCATTCTCCAAAACTTCTTTTGCTTGTGGATGTTCAGTAGGAGGTAATTTTAGTTGCTTCCTCAATGTAGCAATGTCTTCATTCTTCTTTTTGATAAGCTCTTCAACTGCTTTGACGTTCTTAGGATCATACAAAATCCACATGACCAATTCTTCAAGTGTTTTGATTCTGTTATCCTTTGCTTGTGAGGATGCCTTCTCTAGCTTTAACTATGCTTTGATATTCTCTAGATAATTTTGTAGTTTTTGTACACTCATAGCTTTGTTGGTCATAGTTGAGTATAGCATTTCTCCTGCTTGCTTATGAAACTCAATTTGATCTATATGACAAACATTCTTGGAAAAAACTTCAAATTCTATCTTTTTATAATCTGGCTCACAAAAAGATAGAAAAGATAGATGAACGCCTTAGAAATAAGCCTCTTCGAGGGGGAAACCTCCTTTACATTACACAAATGAACAATTCTTGGATGATACAAATGCCAAGACCTCCTTTCTATATATAGGAGTCTAAGGGCTCATAATATAATCAGAGCCAACATAACAATAATAATGTAAGGGCACAATAATAACAATAGTGGGCTTCTATGGGGCACAATAGCAACAATATGGGGACTACATGGGCACAACTATATAATAAGGCGGTTGTACTAATAACAATAAGGGGTTACACTAGTAGTGTAAGGGCCTAACATGCCCCTCTCCTTCAAAAAGTGTTGTCCTCAACGCTTGAGTAGTTCTTGATGCTTTTGTATAAAATTCTTATCCTCCCATGTGGAATCTTTAGCGGGTAATTTCTTCCACTTGATGAGATACTCTTAAATTGATTGATTTCGTAGTTGTTGGGTTCTTCTTTCTGTGACTGCTCCAGGTTCCAATATGATTTTTCCTTCCTCTTCAAGTTATGGCAATATTGCTTGAATTGGGATATTCTACAACTTTTTTGAAAGAGTGGCCACACTTCTTCGTTCGTCTTCCATTCATCCCTTGCTTCATTTATCCAATCTAGTTGGATAATAGAAGTAGCACAAAACAATGCTTCCACATCCTCATCCTTTCTTGAGAGTGCATCTGCAACAAAATTTTGCTTCCGTTTTCTATAAATGATGTCAAAGTCATAACCCAACATATTTGTGACCCATTTTTTTAGTTCTTCTAAAGATAATATTTGTTCTAAAAAGTATTTAATACTATCATGATCCATTTTTACCTTGAAGTGTCTTCCCATTGGGTAAGGTTGCCATTTCTTAAGTGCATGTAGTATTGGTAGTATTGCCAACATTTCCTTCTCATAAATAGCTTGCTTGAGATGTAGCTATAAAAATACCCAAGCACCTACATCAAAACATGTTTCTCTGCGATGTTGATCTACCTATTGTTTCATTCGATTCTGCACCAAAGTGACATTATCCTTTAAAAGTTGGAGAACTTGTTGTTGATGCTCGATGTGAGCTTTCACTGCTTGAACCTTTTTCTTCTTGATATGTCCTTCTATCATTAGATTTTGAGTGGTAATTTCTTTCAATTCTTTACAAGATATGGTCGGATTCATTTCTTGATGCTCGATGCGATCTTTCACTTCTTGAACATTTTTCGTCTTGATATGTCCTTCTATCTTGATAGTTTGAGGAGTGGTAATTCCAGCCAATGCATTACGAGATATGGTTGGATTCATTTCTTCTTTCTTTATGTGATCTTTAACTTCTTGAACCTTTTTCTTCTTGATATGTCCTTCTATCTTGAGAGTTTGAGGAGTGGTAATTCTTGCCAATGCTTTACAAGATATGGTCAGATTCATTTCTTTTTTCTCCAGGGTTGGTTCCTGGTGTATATCCTCTTCTTTTGATGTTTCTTTATCCTTTTCTTCCTCCTCTTCATAATCTATGTAAAATAATTTCTTCTCAGCACACTTATGACCTTTAGTGCATTTACTATCACAATTGTAACAAAGCCCTTTTTCTCTTTTTTCTTCCAATTGTTGTAGTGTCACCCTTTTAGGTTGTGGAAGGCTAGGAGGAACAACACTTCCATGTTTATAGTTATGAGGGGTAGAATTCCTTGTTTCCATAATTTTGATTTCCACTTTTCTTGCTAACCTAAATGCCTTCTCCAATGAATCAAGTTCCCAGAGATGAACCTCATGTTGAATGTTATCTTTTAAAGTCCCTATGGAGACATCAATCCTCTACTTCTTTGGAATATCGTTTTCCCTTATATTCAATTTTTTAAAGTCCTCAATGTCCATTGAACACTTTTTTTTGAGATTTATCAATTGGCTAAAGAAGGTGTTTCTCTTTGTATCCTGATAATGTGCTATCATTTCCTCTATGAAAATTGACCACATGACAAGTGGTTTATGAGAACAAAGCCCTTTATACCATAAAAATTGATTCGATTCTAAATAATTAGATGCAATACATACCTTTTGTAATAGTGGTACACCATGTAGATCAAAATATTTCTCCATCTGTAGTATCCAATTTACCGTATCCTTACCATCAAACTTCCTCATCTCACTTTTTCTTGATTTTAGGAGCTCGATCTTGAAATGACTGTAACTCTGTAATTTCAGATATTGTAGATTTGAAATCATGACCTACAATAGTCCTCTGCATCCTCTTTCTAATGCCACTAGTTTTATCGAAATTGGATTCTCCAAGAAAGAGTTATGCACAATCTCCCAAGATGACCTTATTATACACCTTTTCAGAATAGTGAACTTGTATGACGTGCCACGTGTCACTGTTTTGACCTTCGTATCTGAAAAATACACACAAAAAACTACAGTTTGTCCTCTTTCTATAACTTCCTATAGAATTTCAATCTGATGCTTAGAGAGAAGCTTATGACGATTTTCCCAAGGTGACCTGTTTGGAATGTAATTTGGGGGTTTGTAAAACCCTAACTTCCTCAGACTATATTTCCGAAACTGTAGTGAGACAGGATCTGAAATTCAGAGGCGAGGTTTAGACCGATTTCTTCTCAAATGGGTTTTTGTTTTAGATTCTACAACTTCGTA
Source organism: Pinus tabuliformis (assembly GCA_031772625.1). NCBI lineage: Eukaryota > Viridiplantae > Streptophyta > Pinopsida > Pinales > Pinaceae > Pinus > Pinus tabuliformis. The sequence goes on from CM062810.1 coordinate 394,792,827, forward strand.
GCAAAAGAGCTATAGAGAAACTCCTAACTTCCTTAGATCATATATCCAAAAATATAGCTAGACAAGATCTGAAATTCAGACCCGAGATTCAGAACGATTTCTTCTCAAATGGATTTTTTTCTTTAGCTTCTAAAACTTTGTAATGAAAAGGTTATAGTGAAAATACCACAATGACCTATTTGGCACAGTGAAAAAAAAGAATCCCAAAGCTCTAATACCAAATGTTATGAAACCAGCTCACAAAAAGATAGAAAAGATAGATGAATGCCTTAGAAATAAGCCTCTTTGAGGGGCAACCTCCTTTACATTACACAAATGAACAATTCTTGGATGATACAAATGATAAGACCTCCTTACTATATATAGGATTCTAAGGGGTCATAATATAATCAGGGCTGACATAACAATAATAATGTAAGGGCACAATAATAACAATAGTGGTCTTCTGTGGGGCACGATAGTAACAATATGGGGACTACATGGGTACAAAAATATAATTAGGGGGTTGTACTAATAACAATAAAGGGTTACACTAGTAGTATAGGCGTCTAACACCTTGTATCAGTGGTTGTAGAAAGGCCATCTACATATTTCTAGTTTTGTAGTCAAAAACTGAAAATAACCTATTCTGATGACTACGAGTCTGTTTCACATATTGGGCATAGGTTTCAACTTTCAATACTTCATTTCTCAATTTGATTTCCTTATATTTCTCCCTTACGTCTTTTTCTTTATCCACTGGTTTTCTTGATGAAGAGACTTCAACACTATGTTGCCTCTGAATAATTTGAATATTATAGGTTGAAGGATGATGAATTTCCTCTGAAACTACTGGAGGTGCACTTTCTTTAACCAATGAGTCTACATTAATGATTTCAATTGTCTCAAATATCTCTTGCTTCTCATTTACAGGATTTATCTTGGGATTCTTCATGTACATTAGTTTGAATTTAGTTTCAGTGGTGGTTTGAGCTGAATATGAACCTTCTTCTCTTGGTCTCATACAATTCCTATATTGTAGGGATGGAGTCTGCAGGACAGGACTTGTTTCAATAGGTTCCTCCACCTCTTTCAAAGTACCCTCCACCCAGTTTGATTGGTTGGAGTACTTCTCAATCTCTGGTTTGGAATCATGGACAAAAGTATTTAATTTAAACTTGATTCCTAACTTGCTGATAACTCCTAAAGGATCATACTGCCATTTGAAACTATAACTGAATTTGAATTCCTGTAAACACGTATCTTCTTGTTGACCAACATTTCTATTGTTGATAATGAAAGGACCAATCTGGTTCTTGATTTTGAACTGTGTTTTCTTCTTGGCTGATAGAAAATTAACCTCATCTAAATTTAGGATATTCCTAATATATTATAGTGCAAATATCCTCATGGGAAGGTATTCGGGTAGTTTGTAAGGAGTGAGTTGAAATCCATACACCGTAATTTTAGTGTGGTTCTGGTAAAAATACCAGTCTCCTATTCTACTGTGCTCTGACAACTGTAGTATTTTCTGCATTTCTTCATTGATCCTAGGTTGACTGCTACTACTTAGTATGTTGGCAACTAGATGAATAAAGGAGTCAATGAATTCCTTGTATGTGAACTCTATGGAATCTTTTCTGATTAGGGATGTCTAGAAGACAACTGATTATGGGTTACCCTCAATGTCTAGTTTTTGGAGGCTTACTGCAAACCTTTCAATTTGGAAGTATAAGAACATATGAAACAAAATAGATGAATACTTGAACACACCTTCTTCAGCTAATTTAACTGACTGCTCATGGATAGAATCTGATAGGTATAGAGAAAAGTTAAATGTTATAACTGGAGGCTGGTCTGGGCTAAAGATAGAGAGGAAACTCGGGATGGATTCATCTACATGCTCATCAGTAAAGTATCCTAATATACAAGACAACATGGTCACAATTTGCCTTCTTTGTTCTGGGAACATGGAAGAAGAGTAGGGTGGGTTCCTTTTAGGAATTTGAGCTATTTCAGGGAGGAAGGTTTGGAAGATTTGAGACCTCTTAGGAGAGTCTAGCTTTT